>CM056194.1:45379855-45979855 GCA_029692085.1 Gymnothorax javanicus
GTCATGATTATTGGCTTAGCAGTCTTGAGTCTTTTATGGTTTTCAGTTTGTCAGAAATGTTTTAATTGTGTAATGTGTTCTTTTCCTATTTTCATTTTACATAAAACATTTTTTAATTCTGTGAGATGAAACTGTGATATCATGTTACGGGAAAAGGTATTATTTTGTTACAAAATACTGGGAGTGGTTTTCAGCAAATGCAGTCAATTACTAATTTAATTTCTCTCGTATGTAGTATTCTATTTCAGTGTCACTGTATTGTATTCTGGTTTAAAAAGGTGCAATATCCCATTTCCTTTTCTTGAAACAAAGATGAACTCTATAATATTTTGACAAATGTTTAACCTGTAGGTCTTGGATTGAAATCATGTTTTTTAGGCAATTGATGATGTAATGAAAATTTATTTTTTATTTCAGTAATCTAATATGGGAAAGGGGGGGGGGGTGTTGCATATTGTGAGCTGACGTCTATGCTATCATGTTAAACTGTGTGTATGTTCAGATACTTGACTAAATAGTTTATTTAAAATATATGATTATCTGATGTTTTTTACATCATTTTCACAGGAAAACTATCCCTGTTCTGTTTTCATACTGAAAAATGTTCAGAAATGGTGAATGTGTAATTTGAAACATAATGTTGCATCTTGCTCCAGGCAAAATTTTGAGAAGCAATTTTTGTATGTGTGCTCTGTATTTTGTAATTCAAGACTGCTAAGCCATTATTCAATTCTGTGTAATGAATTGTAGCTTTTCTGTTTTAAGTGTTGAAAGATGTTTATTATTTGGTACCATCAAGCTCCCCAAAATCTGAGACAGTATACACTGTGGACTCTTGCAAATGTTAAACTTTTTAATTGATTTTGCTCTTTCTATTATGTGTAAGCTAATATATGTATGATTGATTAGTTACAAATGATTATAGTATTATTAACTACATTGCCTAATGAAAAGGGATATATAATTTCAAAATGTTTAACTTCAGCATTTTTTTTTCTTGTGTACAGATAACCATGTATTGATAAGGTTGCGTAATTTGTCTTTCAGTTAAAATGAAGTGGGTTTTTTATGTTTAGTACTTTTTTTTTTTTAGCACATTCCAATTTCAAAAATGTATGCTTTTATTTGCAGTTTTCTTTTACCTAAATCTACCTTTTGGTGCCCTGTTAATGGACAAACCAGGCAATCTATATATACAATATATAGAATTATATACGTTATGTAAAATGTTTTATATGTTATATATAGAAAATCTATATTCTCTAGTGAATTTTTACTCTTTCTTTGCCATTTCACAATCTGTAATAAATTAACCACAAATCTCTTGTGGTGAAAGAATCTTTATTTTTGTAACATAAAGTTAACTGCACCAGTCTGGAGTTTGATGGATTTATCGCTTCCCCTTGAGATTGCATTTTTGCTGTGTACCCTCCTCATGAGATTACAATCTGAAAATACAAAATTATAAAACATTTGTCCTTGTCATCTTTGTGCAGTATTTGTTTTTCTCATTCAAATTCTGATGCATTTGTGTGTACCTAAACTGTCACAATCTTCTGAAAAGCTTCAAAAACATGAGCTGCGTCCGAATAGTCTTTTTTACTTAGGAAAGTTCCTAACTCCTAGAAAACGATCCGGAAGTATTTACGTGGCAGCCATGATAAGTGTGTTCGGATTCTTTAAATGTAAAGGAAAGGTGCTACAATGCTTCCTAATTTATCACCTTTAGCATAGGGTACACTGAACCATCCTTTTCGAAAAGAAAGGAGGAAATGCTATCCCGCGATGACCGTCCATCCGGCCAATCACGAAAACAAACAAACATGACGAGCAGGAGGCGGGTGATCACTATTCCTAGTGTTGGTGCATTCGGATTCTCTTATATGCGCGGTTCTCTTCCTAAGATGTAAAAGAGTCCCCTTTACACCTGTCCTTTACCTCATGACGTTTTACACAGAGGTTAAAGAAAAGTGTTAGGAATTAGACGATAGTGCGTCATTTTTTTAACTATTCGGACGCAGCCTTGGTTTCAGAACAGAAGTGACCTTGGATCATTGTGCAGGTGCAACTTACTGCTCAGGGTCACGTGGTTTAAGCCAACTTTAATTTGATGCATGACATTCCTGGCTACCGACGAAATGCCTTGAATGAAACGTCATACTCCATCCTTTGCTTCTAATATAATTTTGCCAATTGTTCTGTGACTTTTCGTTTTACCTGCAAAGATCATAAATTTCCTACAGATGTAACTTCCGTCCTGGGGTAATTGGCTTTACTTCGTGTGCTTATTTCTTGGTCTACTGAAAATTTGGAAGCGACTGGGCAAGTTTTTGCATTGGCGGGTGTCTCTTCAGACTGCCTTTCCTTTTATTGCATCCCTTACGGATTCATGAGAGGTCCCACGTGTGCACGTTTGTCTCTTGAACGCAGTGAAGACGTCAGACTCTTCAGAGCCTTCCGGTAATTACACATCAAATGACCGACACTGAAAATTAATGTTGAGAAATGGGAACGCTAAGTGGGTATCTTGAACGGCAGTGGTAGGAAGGGAAAGCAACACTCGGGACAGGCTTAAGGGGAGAGCGTCCGAGTGGGAATTGCTTGAGCGACAATATTGTGCTTGTGTTGCTCTAATCGACGTAAAGCGGCTGGTGCCAAAACGGCATTTGGCATCAATAGCCAATGAGTAATTACTCCATAATGAACTGGAGGTGTCCCCCTAATTGAGTAGTGAGTGTAGGCAAACGTTGCCAGTACTCATAAAAGCGCAATATCGGCAGAGGAAGTGTCCTCTTAAGTGAAATTGTAAATACAGATCAGCCCGCGTGCATTGTCTCCATCCGCGAGGCGCCCGACCGCATATTAAAGATTAAGTATTTAATGGGCGGGTGCATTTGCTTTTAGCGTTTTCAAAAGTGATTTTATAAGTACGCGTGTGTGTGTTCAACCCTTTCAAGGTCTTGTATTGCATCCATAGACTATTTTGTTGACGAAATTGCTTCAAGCGATTATGGATGCCAGTAGCCTATAACGCCAATGCGTCTACTGGTAATAAAAGCTCCCCCCGAGTCGTATCTTTTTCTCTTGGTCTTGTAGTTTTTTTTTTTTATTTTTAAATAGTTTACTTAAAATGATCATTTACGTAGACTGGACTGAGGAGCCGCTCCTTTCTCTTCACAGTATGCTTTGTGGGTGTGTCCACTGTTGAAAAGGGGTTAAAATCCTATAACGCACAGTCAAGACTTTACGTATAGTGGCCTTAGTGACTAAGCCCCCGCCCTCCAGAAAACTCTCACGAAAAGGAATTCACTGACTCCGGGGTATTTTTAATTTTTTCTCCCCTCCCCCCCTACAAGTTCCGCGCCTCCTGGTTTTGCTGCATCTAGGTCCTTTCAAAACCATGGCCAGCGCCAAGTGCTAGACAACGTGTGCAGCCAGAAAATGTTCTAGATATTACCAATTTGTAATGATTTTCTGTTGGAAAACTGAAAAATCCCACCCCTCACTCGTAAGCTATTATTTTCAGAATTAAAATTATTTTTTTCATTGATAAAACTAAAATTGCTCTTGACTGAAGATGCATGGTTTCTAGTTCACGTCGTCCGGCGACTTCACATATTAGCTACTGAAGATGAAAGGAGAATGACCAGGGAGGCCGCGTGTGCTCTCTGCGCCAGAGTGGCTTCAAATTTGGTCATGTTTTATATACCCATTGCTGTGCTGCCGGAGACCTGAGATGCAGATGCACCAGGCTTGAAATTTTCTGAAAATTATTGTGGGCAACAAGAATAATACAAGTTATGGTTTTTATCCAATGGAAAGATGGCATTGGGCAACGGTGCTTGGATACAGAGCTACCTTCTGCATGTGCCTGTGTACATGCAATAGCCCAGTTTGATAGGGATTTGATATGTTACCTTGCCTGACATAGTTACTTAAAATTTAGAGCATTGCTATATCTGAATCTTCGCTTGATGCTTCGAATATTTATGAGCAATTTTATGCATTTCATTTGTTCCATTTCCGTCTATAACCAGGGAGGACGCTTGCGAAACAGAGGCATTCTCACTGTACCCCTTGCATAGTTACTGTGTATTTATTGCACTTATAGTGAGCGAGTAGGGTTGAGGGAACACTTCTCTGGTAAACATATTTTGAATAAGTCCTCGCTAGCTGCCAAATTTACATCAATATCAAAATCAACGATATTTGTTGTTGTTGTGCTTAGGAAATGCAGGTTTCCAAATAATGTATCTGAAAATTGTCAGGTAAACTCAATTAAATACTGGGGATGTATTATTGAATAGCATAGGCCCTGTTATCCCAAAATACTTGCTATTCCAATCTCACCATAATCCAGGGATAACAATCCACGAGGCATTCACTATTCAGATGAAGTAGAAAACACTGTTCACAGTTTCTTTGCCAAGGTGCTCTAATATCTGAATATTGATAAATTTACATGCACTTAGTTGTCTCTTTATTAGGTACATCTTGTACACCTGCTTGTTAATTCAAATATATGAGCCAATCATATGGCAGCAACTCGATACATAAAAACATGCAGGCATGGTCAAGAGATTCACTTTGTTTTTGGACCAAACATCAGAATGGCAAAGAAATATGATCAAAGTGACTGACATTGAAATTATTGTTGGTGCCAGACAGGGTGGTTTGAATATCCCAGAATCTGCTGATCTGGGATTTTTATGCACAGCAGTCTCTGTAGTCTACAGAGTCTACAGAATGGTTTGAGAGATAATAAACCATCCAGTGAATGACAGTCAGGTGGGCAAAAACACCTCAATTGGGCTGTCAGAGGGGAATAGCCAGACTAGTTTAAGCAAACAAAAAGGCAACAGTTGCTCAAATAGCCATACACTACAACAGTGCTATGCAGGAGAACATCTTTGAACACACATCAAACCTTGAAGCAGATTGGCTACAGCTACGGGGGACCGTGCCAGGCTCCAGTTCTAAGAATAAGAAAATAAAGCTGTAGTGGGAAAATTCTCACCAAAATTGGACAGCAGAAGATTGTGAAAAATGTTTCCTAGTCTGATGCATCTCACTTTCAGCTGCAAAATACAGATTGTAGGGTCAGAATTCTTCATAACGTGATCCCTGGGATCCATTCTGCCTTATGTCTACAGCTCAGGATGGAGTTATGGTGGGGGAGGTATTTTCTTGGCACACATTTGGTCCCTGAATACCAATTGATCATTATTTAAAAGTGATGCCACCAACATGAATGTTCTTGCTGACGTGCTTCCCTTATGGCCACATTATACTCATCCTCTAATGGCTGCTCACAGCAGGATGATGTGCCATGTCACAATGCACAAGTCATATTGAGCTGGTTACAGGAACATGACAATGTGCTCAGGTTACTGTGTGATGCATTCATGTCAACATGGACCAGAATCTCTGAGTCTGTTTCCAGAACATTGTTGACACAATGCTATAAAGAATCCATGCACTTCTTGGGGTCCTACCCAGTATTAGAAAGGTGTACCGAGTTAAGCCAATGACTATATGCATTGTTTGGTGAGGTATGCTCTCTGATAGGGTGATTCTGCAGTGGAGATCCCAGTGCCCACCACCTTGGTAGTAGACTCAAGTTAAGGTAGACCTTGGGTAGCACAACATTTGCATTTTAAAAATTGCTTCATTGTAGCCTTTTTATACATTGCCTTTGCGGTATGCCAGTACATTTCCTTCAATTTAGAGCAGTGTTTTTGATACACAAAGTGAGGTTTAAAGAGAACACTATTTACTGTCATGAGAAAGCATTTACCCCCATATTAAGCCCTCTATTTATGCATAATTGTTGCTAAAAACAGATGTAGATGTGGTGAACAGGTCATGCTGGCTTCCACAAAAGCCCCAGTAGTTTACAAACAATGAGTGTTCAAGGTTTTTCTCTTCCCAAAGTTTAAGAATAACATACAGTGAATAATATTTCATGATTCAGAGATTCTGGAGGAATATTTATATGAAGGATGAAGACAAAAATCAATACTGAGTGCCCCTGATTTTTGATCCCTCAGATAGCACTGCATTCCTTTTGCGATGCTTTCAGAAACACATGGGCTGGGGCTGCTTTGGGAAACCTTTGCCAGAAATTCCTCTCATCACTGCATCCACAAATGCAAATGAAGTCCACACTATAAACCAAGGATGCCATTTTTCAAAAATATCCAGATACATTGGTGTCTTCTCTGGGCTTGAGCTCATTTGAAATGGGCTGATGTACAGTGGAAATGTGTTGTTGTCAGACCATCCTTGCAAACTGACAATTTGTGCGTGGTTATCAGAGCTGGTCCTGACCAATTTAGTGTCCTAGGCAAGATTTTAGCTAGTGCTCCTTGCATAGCAAGGGAATAAAATATTTGAGTTTATTGCAGTTTAGTTATTTATTAACTCTAGCTATTTATTAAATTACAAAACATTACCTTTATCCAAAATAAGCTAGTATGGTTTACACTTTGCTCCAATGGTAACTACTATGCAGTTAAATACACTATTCATTTATCAGGCATTACCTCTGTCTGTTTTATGTTTTTTCCTCCTCTTCTGTCCTTATATCTGTTCCCTAGCCTCTAGAGAGTTTTTGTTTTTTTTGACATGATATATTTGAATTAGGTAGCTGATGTTAATTGAATTGTGTTTCATGGTTAGTGTTACTCATCATTTAGAGAACTCATGCATCCCTTACAAACAGATAAGTCAGTGGTGTGGGTTTTGGCAAACTTTTGAAATAATATCATTAAAATAGTACAAGTAAAAATAGTAAAAGTTAAAAATTTTGAATTTTTTTACCTCCCTCACTTGGGGCTTACCTATGGATGGGTGGTGCCCCTAGCATTCGCCTAATACTGCCTATGCCATGGGCTGACTCTGATGTTAATAACTGATGTTGTGTTCTGCAGGCCAAAGAAGAAAAGGATCATCCTGGTTGTTATCAGATTAACGTTCAAAAACCCGTTTCTGTTATGATAAGAGAACATTTGGTATTAGTGCTTATTTCCAAAAATCAATTAAGTAGAGAAGGAAAAACATTAAATACCTACAGCTCAAGGTTGATTCACAAATCACTGCTTTCTTATTTTTGTGCAGTTTCCATTTTTATTTGCATCATCCCAACCTTTTGGAAAAATGGGTTGTATAAAATGAGACAAGGACATCATAAGGAACCATGAAGCATTATTGTCTCGTTTACTGAAGAAAAGTTGTTTTACATCAACTGCAGTCAGGTTGACAAATATTTGGACAGGGATGTTATATTCATCATATCAACACTGTTCCACCACAGTGAATATGCAATGAAACCGTGAAGATGAGCTTGAAAGATAAACTTTCAGCTTTGATTTAAGGAATTTTAAAAAATGAATGAACCATGTAGAAATGTTTTTTGACACAATTGATGTTTTGTTCTCTGGGCCAAAGAGGAGAAGGGCTATGTTGTCTGTAATCAGCAACTTAGTCAAGACTCAGCATCTGTCATGGTCTGTGTCTGCATTAGTGCACTCAGCATGAGAAACTTGCACATCTGTGGGGCCACAATTAACGCAAGAGGGTACGCGCACATTTTGCAATAACATATTCTATCTTTCATACGTCATTTTTTCATGAACCAACCGAAATCCTATATCAGACAAGATGGGTGACAGATTAGACGTTCAACACCCCACAAGACCTGCTATTTTGGAAATACATAAATTCACTTGTCCAGCCAGTTTGACCCGTGGAAAAGTCGCTCAGATCCTCATGTTTGAACTATTTCCCTGCTTCCAACACACCAAATTCAAGAACTGGTTCACTGCCTTATGCATCTCACCCCTTGATAGGCACCATTGTAACAAGATTATCAATGTGATTCAGCTCACTTGTCAGTGGTTTAAATGTTGTGGCTGATCATTGTAGACAGCAGCATATGTTACTCCAAAGTTCATACATATCTTTCTGCATTAGTGGCATCCTCACAGTTGTTGCAGTCATTTGATTTGAAATACGCATACTGTGTATTTTCAATACACAACTGAAGCTCAAGCTTCAAATAATTTGTTGCTGTTGTGTTTTTAACATAGTATGGAGTGAGTGGAATTTTCAAATCACTCCTTTTGACTTTATTTAAATTCTCCTTGATGTGCCAACTTTTTTGGAATTGGGATTGTGATTTGGTCCCTTTAAAGGGGGGTGGGGGGGGGGGTGTCATATATAAAAAGTGTGGTCAGGTTTACATGTTCATCAGATGAAGATGAAATTCTGCTCTTTGGGCTCATGTTAATGATTTAATTAACACCAGTATTCTGTGACAGCTACATTATGAGTAACTTTGTCAACATCCAAATATTTATGAACGTGAGAGAATGTTTGTCATCTATATGAAAAAATAATTACCCTCTTAACCCCTTTGCGCAGATATAGATGCCGGCGTCCGTAAATTCCAAAATTTAATTCCTAAATAATTCTCTAATTGAATTTCCAAATATCTTGTTTTACTGGAATAATTTTCCACAGCATCTGTACCACAAATACTTAAGTTATTAAGCCTAAATAGGCTCATGCATGACAGGAAAAAAATGGCATAATTTGAATTCTGTGCAAAGGGGTAACTGGTTGTGCCACCTTTAGTGGCAAAAGCTGCAACCTAATGCTGTAGAAAATTGGAGATCAGTCTTTTAGATCACTATGGAGGAATTTTTCTCCGCTCAATAGCAGAATTTCTTTAATTCAGCCACATTTGAGAGTTCATGAGTTTGAGCTGCCTGTGTAAGGTCAGGACTTTGACTAGGCCATGCCAAAATTGTAATTTTGTTTTTTTTTTTTTGAGCCATTCAGAAGTGAACTTGTTCTTTTGCTCTGGATATTTCTCCAGCTGTATAAGTCAGTCATGCTAGAGTTTCAGATCACAGACTGATGATGGGACATTCCCATTCAGGATTTTCCGTTAGAGAGCAGAACTCATGGATTTGGCAATTATGGCAAGTCACCCAGACCCTGAATCAGCATCCTCACAGCATCACATTACCACCACGTTTGACAGTTGGTATGATGTTCTCATTGTCAAATGCTGTGTCAGCTTTACACCAGGTGTAAAGGGATCCATGTCTTCAAAAAATTACTTTTGACTCTTCAGTTAAGAGAACATTACCCAAAAAGGCTTATGGTTATTATGGTATTTTTTTCTTCCTTTTTATTTGCAAATATGAGTTGAAATGTTATGTTCCACGTGATTACCATTGGTATTCACCTTGCCACTCTCCCATGGATGTCTTTTTTTTTTTTTTTTGCCCAGTATCTGTTTTAAGGTTAACTCTGAAAGGTTACTGTATCTGAGATCCGTATAGCCTGCAGTTCCTTTGATGTTCATCAGGTTTCTTTGGTGACTTCAAGGATGAGTTGCCAATGTGCTGTTGGATTATAAAAGTTTTCCTCCAAGGCCATTCCAGTGAAAATTCACTGCTGTCCCAAATTTTCTCCATTTGGAGATAATGGCTTTCACATTCATTTTCTGGTGTCCCAAAGCCTTAAAAATGGCTTTGTAGCCCTTTCCTGACTGATAAACATCTACAACTGTCAAATCTCTCCTAGAGTATATTTTGATTGCAACATAGTGCATTGCTGGTTGAAACATTTTAGCATACATCACATTGCTGGAATCTTTCCATTGAAGTGATACGTAGATTTGACTGGGCTGGCAGAAATTAAGCCTGGGTGTGTCCAGTCTAATCTAACCCAATCAGCAATTCAATTATTTAACTTAGGGAACAATCATTTTTAACACAGTTCCAGGTTATAATGGTGTTTTCCACCAGTAAATAGAATTCTCATCTTAAAATTTTTATTCTGTGTTTACTCTGCTTGTCTTTTTTGAGCTCAGTATATTTTGCATGATGATGAACCATTGAGATAAATATGCAAAAAACAGAAGCACATCATGAAGAAGCACAAACTGTTCCGTGGCGCTCTCGCTAAGGGTCAGTTTCTTGGTGCTTGTTGTGGTATTCAGTGTAAAGGCAAATTGAAGAAAAAGGAATAAATTAAACACAATCTGCACAAGCTTCAGAGAACATTCAAAACTGGACTGACTTACTTACAACTCTTTATCCGGCAGAAGAAAAGACACTTCAACAACTGGAAACTTAATTTATTCCCTTGAAAAACTGGCATAAACCAATGGCTTGCCTAACCAAACTCCAAGCAAAATTAATATAAGAATGGGTCTATTTTAAACTACTTTTTGCACTTTCTTCTACATAATTTTTTGTTGCAATTTTGCAACCCATTTTTGTAAAGGTCCCATATTACGCTGTCTTTTCAAGTTATTATATTTTTGGCTGTGCGATAGCAGATCATTTTTCTAAAAAAAAAAAAAAAAAAGGTTGTTTTGACTTAGCATCCCATCTATGAAAGCAGCTCTGCTCTGATTGGCCATCCAAAATAGCTACTGGGCCCATACACCATGCATCAACAACTAATGCATCAAAATCCCTAGATTAAACTTACAACAGCCTCCAAATGTACATGAACTGATGCAACAGTAAAACACACAATAAGTATGGAAAGTAATGTGTGCAAACGAAGTAACAAGGAGGATGGACAACCAAGTGCGATATACAGTCACTAAGCACATATTTATCATCAGTATGGTATATACAAGATTGTCAAGTTCCTCGAATTCATCATAATGTCCACTGGATTTGAGTGGTGGTAACCCTTAGCAAACATTCCATTCACTGTAAATTGCTGCGCGATGCTAGCACAAGTGAATGCCGCTGCATTGTTACCTATTCCATTCACTCTTAATGTGTTTTGGTTCCACCTAAACTAGCAACAGTTTCTCAATGCACATTCCATTTAACAATAAACTGCAAAATGAGTAAAGATAACTTGTGCAAGCTGAGGAACTTAGAGGATGGCACTGATGTTACAATCACAATCAAGTGGGACATTGCAAGTGTCACCATGCAAGTTTATCTACACATGGAATTCAGTATAAATATTTACAAAAATATGATATACAACCCCAATTCCGAAAGAGTTGGGACAAAGTGTAAATTGTGAATAAAATCAAAATGCAATGACTTTCAGATCACATGAGTCAATATGTTATTTACAATAAAACATAGATAACATTTCAAATGTTGAAACTGAGACATTTTACATTTTTATCCACAAAATGAGCTTATTTCAAATTTTCTGGCGGCAACAGGTCTCAAAAAAGTTGGGACACAGGCAAAAAAGGGCTGAAAAAGCAATTAATATATAAGAGAATCGGCTGAAAGAACATTTAGCAAGTAATTAAGTTAACTGGCATCAGGTGTGTAACATGATTGGCTATAAAAGGGATGTCTTAGAGAGGCTGAGTCTCTCAGAAGTAAAGATGGCCAGAGGCTCTTCAACCTGTGAAGGCTTGTGGGAAAAAATTGTGGTATACTTTAAAAACAATGTTCCTCAATGTCAAATTGCAAAGGCTTCGAAGGTCTCATCATCGACAGTGCATAACATCATCAAAAGATTCAGAGAAACTGGAAAAATCTCTGTGCGTAAGGGACAAGCCCGAAGCCCTTTACTGGAGGCCCGTGATTTTCAGGGCCTCAGACGCCATTGCATCACTCACCTGCATGATTTTGTCTTTGACATTACTAAATGGGCCCAGGAATATTTCAAGAAACGCTACATAACGTAATATATATAGCTGGGAATCTATAGGACCAGCATCTCCGAATTAGTTTGCCCTCAAGTGATATCAGGTGAAAAATCCAATTTTAAGTTTGTAAAAGTTAATAAAATGAAAGCATTAGAAAATAATACAACTTATAGAAATGAATCCTATTTATGAAAGTTAAAATGCATGTCATCAAAATGCAAATCACTTAATAAAAACATATTGTTGATACACCAAATTAATGACAGCAAGTCACTCATTCTTGAGAGTGGTGGGCCATGATATATCATAAATGTATATGTAGTGTTGTAGATGATGAAAGGTTGGCGCACATGAGAAACAGAGAGCTCTTGACAACATTCCTTCCTTTTATAGCTCAAGAGTATGAGTATGACCTGACATGATAAAGGGATAAAAACAACAAATAAATAAGATAAATAAAAATACACAACTATTTTAGCTGTTGTTGTTCATTAGAGTGATCTAAAACAAAGTCAATTCAAAAATAATAAATTAAGGACAGTTTTTGGCTCAAAAATTTTCTGAGGATAAATAAACTATTCCCAATGTGGCAATAGATATTATGTATTGTCATTCATGAAGGCCATTGTAGTGTGCGACTGAGATCCTTATGTAAAAAACAGGTGTGCACCAGATAAATGGAAAAGGAGCAGATTTGGAGTCCACTGCCTCCATTATTTGTGGACTCCAGGTTATAAGAGATATTTTAAAACATATCTTAAAACGGCCGGAGAGTTGCAGGAAGTCATCCTGAGTGAGTGGCCATTTCCCTGAAAGGGTGAAGCTGAAGGTTCTCAGGTGTGAGATGGGTATTATGAGAACAGATGCTCTGTCTCATCTGGTCTGATCCTGACATTGATTTTTGCGAGTGGTGGACAGGGTGGTGACTCTGAGCCGATTTGGACTGTTGATGGTTTAGTTACTGTGTGCTGCTGTCATCCAGATGCACCCTCCCCTCCCTGTGCAGGTGACCATGAGCCACAGTAAGATTGGAACTGGGCAATCCCATTGTTCTGGCTGTCAGTCACTTGTCAGGACACTGCTCAACTCCTCCCTCCCCCTTGGTATTGACGGAGAGCTGCAGGGGTTCTCTGTATCCTCCATTCACGATTGGAATGAAAGCACTTGGTCTGGCTTGGTGAGCCTTGTCGGCCTCCCTTGGGTAAGCTGCTATTGCTGGCTCTTCTATAATGTATATTTATTATGTTTGTGGGTCAATTTAGACAAGGAAATATAAATACATAAATACATACATACATAAATGTACACACACTGATGCTGTGAAAAAAGTTCTTGGTTTCTTTGATTTCAATTTTTTTTGCCATATCTAAATGTTTTAGATCATCCAAATAATTTCAATATAAAACAAAGCAAATGTGTGTAGGCAGAAAATGTAGCTTTTAAATTGTAATTTCATTTACTGAAGGTAAAGAGTCATTAAAAACTAATTTCCTTCACATGAAAAAAATAATTGCGCCCCCTAAACCTATTAGCCGGTTGACACACTTGGTGGCAAAAACTGGGATCAAGTGTTTGCAATAATTTCCTTGTGAGTTTTAGATCATAGTCCTACTGCACAACCCAACTACACTTCAGCTTTTAGTCATAAACTAATGGCTGTGCATTCTCTTTCAGGATCTTCTGATTAAGAGCAGGATTTATGGTTCCATCAATTATGGCAAGCTGCCCAGGACCATCGCACTATCATCACTGTGTTTGGCTGTTGATATGCTGTTCTTATTTTGCAATACTGAGTTAGCTTTGCACCAGATGTAACAGGACCCATAACTTGAAGAAAGTTCCTCTTTTGACTTGTCAGTTGATTGAATATTATCCCAGAAGTTTTAGGAGTCATCAAGATGCTTTTTGGCAAATGAGAGAAGAGCCTTTGGGATCTTTTTGGTCAGCAGTGGTTTTTGCCTTGCAGCCATTGTTGTCCAGTCTCTTTCTTATGGTGGGATTGTGAGTACTGAACTTAACTGAGGCAAATGATGTCAGCAGTCTTTTATATGTTAGTCTAGGTTTTTTATGACCTCCTGGATGAGTTGTTGATGCGCTCTTGAAGAAAATGGGCAGGTCAGCCACTCCTGGGAAGGTTCATCTCTGATCCAAGTTTTTTCATTACTGGCTGATGGTTGACATCATGGTTCATTGGAGCTCCAGAGCCTTAGAAATGGCATTGAAACCATTTCCAGACTGCAAGATGGCTCTGACTTTGTTTCTCATCTGCTCTTCAATTCCATTAGATTGCGGCATCATGTGCTGCATTTTGCCTAGTTCAAATTGCCGCAGAGTTTCAATTTACGTGATGTCTAGATTCAACAGAGCTGGCATTAATCATGCCTGGGTGTGTCTAGTGAAGCTGAACCCAAATATCAGTTAAATTTGTCTAATTGGAAGATTCAGTAACTCAGGGGGCAATTAAATTTTCACATAGGCCAAGTAGAGTTGGTTTTTTTTTTTTTTTTTTTGCTTCAGTAAATCAAATCTCCATTTTAAAAAACACATTCTGTGTTTGTTTACATTATATTCATCAAATATTAAAATTAATTTTATGATCTAAAACAGTGCTTCTCAAACAGATCAAACAGATGTTTTATATTTCTCTCTGCTCCAGCACAGTTGGTCCAAATGATCAAGTCAATATCAACCTCCAAAAGCTGATTGGTAATGACCTGATCATTTGAATCACCTGTGCTGGAGCAGGGAGAGATATAAAACATGCAGGACAAGTGGTCCTAAAAGAGTGGTTTGAGAAGCACTGATCTAAAACATTTATTCGTGACAAATATGAACAAACAGACAAAATTGGGATGGAGGCAAATACTTTTTCTTAGCTCTGTATATGCATTCAGTCAAGGGCAATACTTTAGGTTGAATACGGGGGGTTTGAAAGGCCCCAATCATTATAATATGATATTGGGGTGGGGGGTTGTAGTGGCTGGTCTGAATTATTTGGGAGGTTACAACCCCCCCATCCCCCCATAAATTACGCCTATGCATTCAGTATATATATTCAGGCTAGTGTTGGTGGATGTCCAAAGAAGCATGCAAAAGCAAAACAAATTGCATTGTCGCACATACTTTTGACTCTGCTTTCCCTTGTTAAATTGGCTGTATTTATTCTCCTCCCTGAAAAAAAGGGAATTGCCACTTCTAAATACATATTCTCTGACATCCCATTTTGGAGTTGTTTGCTTGAAAGTTTTTGTGCTTTTCCGAAATAAAGCCACCTTGCTTTAAAATCCATGAAATTACGTTGTACTTAATTTCCCCATTCTGCACTCATGCCAAATTGCCTTTATTTAGCTTTTTTTTTTTTTTTTTGCAGATCTTTAAACATTTAATCTCGCAAATCTGGAATTCGGTGGAGGACTTATTCAGACTGGTGCTGTTTTGTTTCATCTCTGACCAGTGAAGTCAGTCTGTGAAATTGTAATAGCTGGAATGCACACATCACTTCCACAGTTAGTGCGCTCTTTAAACCCTTAACAACACCAATGTTGGAGTCGGCGCCATCTGAAACATCTGACCAGAGGGAAGCCCAATCACATCTCCTGCAGCCTGTCCATAACAACTATTCAGCCTCCCCACTTATGAGCGAGCAGCAGGTAGGGCCCCCTCCTGTAATATTTCAATACAATCTCATACTAACAGTGACATTGAGACTTGTCCTATTCTTTAGTACATTTCTTCTTCTATGTCATTTTCTTCTTCTGTGCACTTTTTTATTCTTTTATTTTCTTTTTTCTTCTTCTCCACCTCCTCCTGTTGAGAATACTAAGTTTTCTCAATGGTGCTCCCACTCCCCATCCCCAGCCCCTCTCCCCATGAAATCCCATCGGGAGGATTTTTCCAAATCCGACATTATTGAGCATTGTCATTTAAAATATTTACGTTCACAGGGAGGGGCAGCGGCCGCCCGTGAGCTCTCTGCAGCACTCCTCTCGCCTCCCGCCGGTGCAAACTGCAGCTGTTTTCAAATCCAACGCTTGTTTTTGTGTGTGCATGCATGTTTAATCCCCCCATTTCATTTCACCATGTCATATTCCCAGGGGTGAGTTTACTCTCCAATCAAACACATTATATAAATATGAACTGCCTTGTAATGTCGCTATTGAAAATACTGTATTAATGCAATTCAAACGTGTGGGTGGTCATGATTTGAGAAACTACTCTTTTGATCAATAATATACCCTCCATAAAATATGCATTTAGGTCCCATTAATATTCACTTGAAAGACCTAATGCGATGATAAATGTAAAATTTAGAGAGTTAATTAGAAAATTTAGAATTTAGAAATTTAGGTCCTTTCAAAGCACCACTTTTTTTGACCATGTAAATACAACATCCATATCATGTAGTCTCCCCTCTCAGGTATAATTTGAAAAATTATCAAAAGGTCTGCAGTGCCAAGAGGAGTTATCGTGGGCAGTGGTTGTAATGCACAATGCTGAGTAATGCACAGAGCTCGTTGATGCATGGAGCTCAAATGCTAAGTTAACATTTTGGCTCCAGAAATATAGTTATTTATACATATTTTGTGAGCGGTCAGGCCTTCTCATTTATTCACAAAACTACTGTGCCATGAAGTGGGATTTTAGGGGGTCTTTGCATGCTTAAAGTCACTGGCATCGAGGCTGACTGAGCTGGAGGATCTGAAGTCTTTTAGGTTTGCAGAGTCTGGTGCTCCACAGCCACAGTGTGCCACAAGTCTGATCCAATTTGACCTCTGTGACAAATTGCTTAGGCAGCATCAGTGATTTGACTTTAAAGACTCATTTTATTCAGACTATCTGGCCCCCTTTGCATTGCAGCATCGTTCCTGGGCCGTGTTGGGGGGGGCCTGACTCTGCTAGTCAGGGGTAATGAGATGCAGTGCAACCACTCAATGAGCCTAATTAGAGCCCTATTTACTAACCATATCAATTAGTGAAACACCATTAAACCTTCATGCTAGGTTTTAATTAGCCTGTGTAAGCACTGGGTCTGAGAAGAAAAAGAGGGATGGAGGGATAGGGGGTACAGGAAGGGCTGTCGTTACCTGTCTCAAACTGCCAGCCAGGTAGAAGAGTGTATATTTTTAAACAGAAAAGTAGGCTGGGAGGGGGAATTTATTTATGCATGTGTTTGTAACAAAGTATTTAAAGTAAGTGAGACATTAGAGTGAGATGTGAATTGGATTTACTTTCAAGTGCTGATGATGGAAAGACAATGCTAATTGAAAAGTAAATGATGAAAAAAGAAAGGGACACAATATATGAGTCTGCTGCTGTCTGTTTCATCACACTCAGTCTTTACATGAGATCAAATGAAATACCCAACAGATAAGCTGAGCGGTCCCTAAATAATGAATTAAAGATTATAAGGTTGGTCATCGGAAACTGGATGTCTGTAACCACCTAGTTTTTGTGGACAAGATCTCCTTTCAGCCCACTCAATCCTTAAGGACTGGCAGTGCAGTGAATCACTATCGCCTGGGTGTTGGAAAATGGACTCTCCTCGTGTTACATCTCGCATTCAAAACTTTGTGCCGAAATCAGGACAGACTGCTAAAAGGCCTGTTCAAAAGGGAAGAAGCTGAGGTCGTCACTGCATGGTTTTCACTTTATCATAAGACCTCCTCACTCATGCCTTCCTTAAGCCCCTGTACTTGATATATGTGCAGAATAAAGAAGTCATGTGGCATGCATATTTTGTTTTTAGATGGCTGAATAATAACTGAATTGAGCTTACAGTTGTTGCTAGGTCTTATTTTGGGGATGTTATAAATCAATTGGTGAATTACATGGCAGTGTTGCTCAGTGTAGCTACCAGCAATCCCCTGTTCTCCATTTTCAGTGACCATGGCAAACAGTAGCATTTTGTCTCCAGCCTCCTTAAAAGTCCATTTGATCATGCACAGCTTCACTGAACGTAAGTTGTAACCTGAAAATAACAATCTATGGTTTGAACCACTTTCTCCTTTTAAGTTTTCCTCCCAGGCTTCAAACCCCCATCTCTATTATCTGACCCCTGTATATGTTAGCCACTTTGAATCACAGTTCATGTGTGCTGTCACGGTTATCCCCGTGCTGGCGTACTGCACCCAATCTTTTTCCCTTCCAGCTGGTAAGTGCATGATCTGTGGATAACTGCTGTGATATCCACTTTAATCTCCTTTTAATGACTTAAAGTGCACTTCTGAGGTCCCGGTAAACTAACCCCCCTAAACCTACTTCCTCATCCACTATTTTTCATGAATTGGGCAAAGAAGTGTGTGTGTGTGTGTGTGTGTGTGTGTGTGTGTGCGTGTGTGTGTGTGTGTGCATGCATGCAGTGTGTTGGATTGCTGGTCTTTATCTGTTAACATGGCTGAATGTGTTTTATAAATTGAGCAAACTGCTTCTGCACGGCAGCTGCAGCTTCCACGTCCTGTCCCTGGCCCCATTTTGAGGCTAAGCGCAAAATGATAGAATAACATCTGAATCAATACTTCATTAAATTGTGAGTATTATTTCAGCTTTATCAAAATGATTGCCCAGAGACAACGGGTGCGAGTTAATGATATCCATTGAATTTTGCAATGATACGCACGCACACGCCACACACACACACACACACACACACACACACACACACATGCATACGCACACACACACACACACACACACACACACACACACACACACACACACATACACACACACACACACCACAGCCAAGGTCGCCGTCCCGACTCCACAATGCAGTGCAACTGTGCGCACGATCATTACTTTTACATGTAGGCCTATAGACTCTCCTCCACAGAGCGATTTACAGATAAGTTCTTACAATAAAGCCTAATGAGGAGCAATAAGCGGCGGCAAAGGAAATGTAATCAAATTTGAATGTTACTAGCAATCACAAAGGACAACATTATTCACAATTGGATAAACTCTAAATGATAAATTGATCACGACAAAAAGAAAACTTGGGCTGGCGATTGTGCGATTGCGGAATGACAAAGTTTTTTCTACTAGCGCAAATGTGGCATTACGAGAATAAGCGCGTACACGGTCGTTTACTTGATAAAAGAGCAACTTCATATATGCCAGCTCTACCGCTTTTGGCGGTAGACTACCGCTTCGGTAGACTACCGCTTTCGGGGCGTTTCATTCTGAAAAAATCGCCCCAAAAGCGGTAAAGTTGGCATGTATGCAACTAGGTTCTGTTCCAACACAATTACCAGGTTCCATATTGATAAGCCTTTCAGGTCTCGCTCTCAAAAAAAAAAAAAAAAAAAAAAAAAATAGGATGGAAAAGCCGTAAAATGAATATATGTCATGATCTAAATGCGTTCACGATGAGGATAAAGTAAGCCTATTGTTACAGAGAACAGGGGTACAGAACAGGTGATGCAGTCGGCCTAACCCTAATCCTGCCGCCTATCCGCCAAAGGTGGAACTTCACGGCTGTAGAGAGGGGCATGTCATATGAATTTAAATGTTTCCCACCATTTTAAAAACTGCTTTAAATGTCACGGATTCAAGTTATGTCAAGGAAAATGTCAAGTTTTCCCCCAACATTGTGTCCTGCTATTGATAATGCGTGAATGCCATAGGATCCAAACAGGCCGTGCAAGACAGTTTCGTGTGTTATTAGATGGTAAACTTTTAACCCGCGCCATAAGCAAATAGAAACTGCAAGTCAGCAGGCCTAAGGTTAACAACCAACTCAGAGCGGAACGTGCCGTAACGCTCGTTTGTCACATGTCCAATATATCATAAACCCATCAGGCACAATGCATGTGGCAAATCCCACGTAGAAAATCATGTGTTTATATCTTATGCAGGCAACCTATATGATAATGAAAGGCACTTAATCGTATCCATGTGATCGGATGCTTTAAATTATGGGCTATTTAATTGAGTCGGTGAATTCAATAAGGGCCCAACTCCATGTTGAAACTATGTGGAGTTGGGCCCTTATTAAATTCACCAATTCAATTGTGTCTCAAGTGTATGACATATGGACCTTTTTTACATGATGATCACCGAAGATTAACAATTTGACGGTAATTAAAGTTGGATTGTCTTTATTGAAATGATGCTATTTCTAATACATATCCAAACAATTTAGACGCTGGTACGGTGTTCCCCAGCACCATCACAACTATCCCCTTTGCTGAGGAAAGTTGTAACAATTGTTGTAACATACTGAGATATATGCCGATAGTTTTTTAAAATTAAGCGAATAGGCAGTATTCTTGCGTATTTGGGCATGCAGCTTATGTACGTGTGCATGTGCAGACTCCTACATTTTACCACTGTAAAAATTCATTAAACTAGTATAAATAAACGTGAATGTCTTCACAAACATTTATCTTATTCTCGTGGTGGAAAAGACCTTTTAGACCTGTCAACCCAATAATTTACGAACACAGGTCCTTCAGAAAGAAGGTAGCTTTGAGCTTTTTACTCCCGACGGATCGTTTATATGGGTCCATTCACATTCCGAAAAACCATTGGCGGAAAACAAAATGTTACATGCACAAATAAGAGAAGCTTCTCCTCTGTGCGGGCTGACTTTCATGAAGTCCGACGTGTTTATGGGGAAAGGTACATAAAACCTAACCATTAAGGCGCTTCCGAAGCAGTCACACCATCATTACAGTGCGGTGTTTCAAGGGTATAAAATGTCAAAACATTTTCATCCGTTCCAATGTAGCTATTAAAATGCTTTTTGCGTTTAGTTCCAACTCATTTGATGTTTCACTTATTGCCGAACTTTTACTGTTTCTATTATAATTTTAACCACGAAGTAGCCTATGCGATTAAATATAAGCCCGTCATTTGAACAATTTAATATTGAAAAGCTGAATAACGTGTTTTTTTTTTTTTTTTTTTTAAAGAGTGATTATCTCAAGCGAACGGGTATCTGACGCTGTTCATGACTAAGATACTGTGCTCTTGCATAGGCGACTTCGCATCTGTCCCATTTGCTTCATATGTGGTCTTTATGATGTCTGCCGCCGCACCCCCACCCCCACCCCTCCCGCTGGAAGTATTTGATTTGGAGATCACCTCTTAGAGAATCCACATAAAAAAGATATTCCGAAGTATACCGATTTTTGTGTGAAATTACGATTTTCACATAACACTGTAATGACGCGAAATGTGGAACCTGAAGATGCAAACCGCACTCCAGCAGAGTTATTGAAAATGTGCAAATATCCCCCACTCCGTGTATATACATGAATTACAGGAATCAATGCTCAGTCAGTTAGTGCTAGCCTGAGAATCGTATGCATGCAGACTATGAATATGTATTATTGACAAAATTGAAGGGTTTTTTTCCAAGTAATTTTAGCCCACCATTTGGGCGCATTCCCATAACCACTTCCCTGGAGTTGCACCCTTCCCAAACGGAGTTTTAATGGCTTCTGTTTGCTTTAGAACCCTCTTCTAGCCCTTTCCATCTTTTCATCCCATCGTCTTCAGCTGGTCTAAGTGGGCAAAACCTAGAGAAACCTTTATTTTGTCTCCTCCGCTTTCTCTTTCAAATAATCAGCCTTGTGCCAAAAGTGTCCCCCTTGTTTTTACGCGTGCCAGTCACCTGCCGTCTCCCTCGGTTCTCCTCTTTCTCTCTGCCCCCTGTTGAAAAAGCTTGCCTTTCTCCTCGCATTTCTTTTGACTTTCAGCAGTCTGTTTCCCCAAAGAGATTCAGATTGGGTACATATTGAGTTCCTTTTGTCTCTCAAGGGCTGTACTAAGCTAATTAAATTTTATCCTACCAAATAAAACCCCCATTTCTCTCCCTCATCCCCATTAAATTCAGCCGCGGCGTTCCAGCCAAAATCTCCTATTTTCCTGCACTGGAAAAATCCACTGTTCATTGAGTCAAATCTATTGAAAAACATTTGCAGATCTCTATTATTCCAGGATTCTTGTCTCTTTTCTGCTCTTATAAAGGGTCTTGAAACAGCTTGGTTCTTTGTGCAACTGAGCCGTGCTGGAAAGGAGGAGAAAGCCATGAATGTTAAATAAATTACGCACTAGGTAACTTTCTACTTTGGACCAATTGCCACCATTTTCGCACAAATTACGTTATATTTTTCACATAGAGCATATTGTCGCTAATTGAAATTTATCTCCGAACATGACTCTTTGCGGCTCAGTCAGATTTTATTTTCTACAGAAATGGATAACCTAATGAGCTGTTCAACTTTCTTGGTATATCGCTACAAAATGACCAAATTCCACGCCTTTCATATTATATTCTGTTTATTTGTTTAATTTTATTTTCTGTGCAGAAGTAAAACCACAAATCACCAGGGCGTGTTTGCAGCTTCAGCAGCGAATTCGGTTGACCTTTCGTTCAAAAGCAGTTTCACTTTTTTCCCTCTTTGTTTACGATTTTGCTGCGATTCAACTTATCCTTACGTTTAAAAACCATTTTCCACTTCCAGATATGTTTATCAGGTGTCATAAATAACCTGTTGGAGCATTAAAAACTTAATGATGCCGATATAACACCGCTTTAATGATCAGATTTACGGATTGAGTTGAACCCCGGAGCGGGCGCTCCAGTCGAGACATATTGACCATTTAAATTGATCCTTCTCATTTCTTGCTCTTATTTCCACTTTTATTTCGGCCCAAACAGTACATTAAACTAGTGTCGCAGAATGTATTTTTCAAATAGCGAGTAAATGTCTCGTTTCTCTTAGACTTCAAAATATATTGTCATTCGCCATATATTGTCATTAACTGAAAAAAATATTTCAGACACTGCAATTTAGAATTTAGATTTTTTTTTAGAGCTATATCTCATGTACCTATATTTCATGTCATACCTGTCATAATTTGGCTCACCCTATTGAAATGTCTGTGCATGGACGCGAAATGGGTTAGCTGTTCCCAACAAATTAAATTTGGTGTCTGATTCTCTTTGAGGCTTATTTCATAGACAAACTATTTAATATATATATATAAAAAATATATAAAAATCGTTTCTCGTCTCACTCAACCAGGTTCGTTCATCTATCTAATTTGTCCCCTGCTTTTCAAAGTTGAAATGTCTTGAAGTGCAATAAATGTTTAACTGCAATAAATATAAATCAGTCTGAATGTGTGCAAATCCTATTCAAGCAAGGAAAGAAAAAAATCCTCTGGAAAAAAAAAGGAAAATAGAGGAGGGGGAGTCCGAGCCCCCAAAAGCAGCTGTTGGGCTGTAATCTTTTTTCGTGCCCTGTCACTCACCTTCATTTTTCGTCGTCACCGCGTTCCATGCGACTCGTCTCACTTGGAACCCCCCATTCTTCGCTTTCGTTTCATTGCTTGTCCCCGCTCGTCAGACCCCAACCATGTCCAGATTTTCGGACCATCCCCTTGTAGTTATCCAAATAAAAGAGAAGTGCATGGATGTCAAATTGCCCTCAAAAACACCATGAAAGATTGATTTGCAGCACTTTTCTTTTGCCTGACATTATTTCGGGCGGGTTTGAATAGGGAACCCGCGCGCCTGGACGGAATAAAGATGTTCTCTCTGCTGGAAAAGGGGGGAAACTGCCCATTTACTCTCAGCCCATCAATTCAGAAAGAGAGCAAAACAGAAAGAACTGATGTGGCATATGAAGAAAAGGCCATATACACCGCTAAACACAGTCACAGTACCGAAAGCTTTATATTAACATCCATGAATATTAAACCGCTTATTGCCGCAAAAATAGGTAGAATAGAATAGGCACACCTTACCTCGCCGGCTTTACCTATTTCTCTGCCCCAAAACAGCAAATTAATATTAAAAACGAATTTTAGCTTCAGTTGACGTTGTTATTACTAAGGACTATATTAATATTATTGTCCGTTCCATTGTAGATAAAAAATCTCGTCTGCTTGTAAGCCGGAAAAATAAAACACCGACATCAAATCTCGGTAATAAAGTAGGCTAATGATTTTCTTTTGATTCTTGTCGCCGAAACCAGTTGTTTTATTTTATTTTTTCAAATAGTATGAATTGAGCTCTTTGCGCGTAGATACATAGGAGAGAAATTATTATTAGGTCAAAATGTGATAAAGTTCAATTTTTTTATGCGTTAGGCCAATGAGCTATTGTTCATCGGAACTGAACCTAAATAACATCTTGCATTTATCATGAATTCCGCTTTGTCTGATAACATCACTCATGAATGTCCTTTTAAAATCAGAAATGGCGTAGAGTTTACACTTCTTCATCTCGATGTTCTCTCTCTGCGCAACAACTGCTTTGTGCGAAACTAGAAATGAATCCAAGTAATGAGCCTAAACCTATTATTTCCCCAAGTGCGTTTAGTTGAATAATTAGAGTTTTAGTGAGCCCGTCCATGATTTTCTACTGCACGACAATGTCAGAAGTAAAGAACTGCAACAACAGAAGAAATATTTTCTAAATAAATGGGAGAATTTTATTATGACATGAAATACAGAATTTCTGGATCATGTTTAAGGCTTGAAAGTTTGCTAGTCAGGTTGAATGTGGTTTACACACCAACCTGGGAAGCAAAATGCATATAAGACTATCAAACCCAATCATGTAAGTTTCTGTGGTAGACCACGATGACTGAAGTCAAAATTAATTATTATAAAGGCATATCATATAATGATTGTAAATTATTCGTATTATATGCTTTAACTTGCCTCAACGGCGACGAATTTGCTTGCAGTTTGTTGTTTGATATTAAAAATGTGGAAAATATGGAACGCTATTAAAACATTGAGATGTTTCTTATTTAAAATTTCAAAAAGTAATGAAAGTGCTGCAAAATTAGCATAGCTAATTAACTTTATTCCCTGGGAATATGGAATTAGATCTATGACTTGTAGGTTATGTAGTCTATAGTTGCCTACACAGCCCAGTGTACCAGCTGCAAGATGAACTGAGGTAGCCTACGCTAAGTTAATTCTAAATTAATCCAGCAGTTCAGTTCACTTGTTTGTTTTCATGCTGGGAGCTGGTTTTGATTTTAGTTATTTTGGCTTTTGCCTTTGCCAAAAGCACTAAGTCGCTGAACGGAGGCATTAGATTCCCCATCCTAGGCAACAGCGGGTGGAGTTGCCTCGTTGGTGAACGCGTGGTGATGGCGCTTGTTATTATTGAGAAAAGGTGGTTATTGTATCTGGAACCCCCCTCCCCAACACACACACACACACACACACACACGCATTCCCTATCTCCTCTTCTCTGGTACACACCCGCCGGTCCCCAAAGGAGTGGCTACTCAATAAAGGCTTGGCTCTTTTTTCTGGTACAACAAGTCTATAGAACACAAGGGGAGGGTCATTAATAACTAATTAGAGAGGGTCAAGCCAGCCGCATATAAAGAGATCCGAGACTTTGAAAAGAGGACCAATTTCAACCTTGTCGCCTGCCAAGGAGGGATACGATTTGGCAGCAGATAATATTTCTTGTTATAGGTCATATTTATTTATCAAATTACTTCTGCTTTCGTTTGTTTCATACAAATTTTACAACCATATTAAAAAACAGAAAGGGATATTTTTCAGTCCAAAATTACTGTTACGCGACTCAAATTAGTGGCACAATGGGTTCGGTGCTGCCCGCTGAAGCTTTAGTGCTAAAGCCTGGATTTAAACAGCAGAGTTTATCTCTGTCTGAAATCATCACCTCAGACATTCTCCACAGCTTTCTGTATGGCCGGTGGAGGAACGTGCTGGGGGAGCATCTCTTCGAAGAAAAGGCCAATAGCGTCAGTCCGAAAACCGCCTTCACTGCAGAGGTCCTCGCGCAGTCCTTCTCGGGGGGTGAGTTCTGCGACTTCACTATAAACAGTAGCTTAGCCACTGAACATAATCGTGAATAACGTTTTGATAAATTTCCACGGATTCGTATACTGACTGTCATTTTTCTGTTTTCTGTTTGTTACCATTATTTATCGTTTGCAGGGGCAATTACAACTGAATTAAAATACCGATCATGTATGAGATTTTGAGATTTTTTTTTTTTTTTCAAATGAAACTGCATAGAATTTATAGACCGACACTGGATGTAAATGATAAAATATGCAATGTATTTGCTCAGCAAAGATTTTGATCTTTTATCTTTCTTTTTTGAGTTGAAACTAACTGCTTTAAATCAATTGAAAACCTGTTAAGAAAATTACTTCCCATGGCGGGTATGCACTAGCTTTAAATGAACGGCTTTCATGTCTACGCATTCTTTTCTCAATTACGATTTTTTTTCAGGGCTCCAAAGTGGATAGAATCACGGTTGAATAATGAGGCTTTTTATAATCAGCACTGTGTAATAGCCCACTGGGGTCTCACCAACTCCCACTGTCAGACAAAATATGCGAAAAGCTGAAACTCGCGCAAATTCACTGTTTGAGATTTCTTCCCAAGGTCCCCACGACTTTCCCATTACTGTTCTCGACAACTTTCCCACTTTTCTTTTATTTCCACCCATTTACCGCATTAACCCATTAAACACATTGAGACCTCGCATTTAGAAGCTTGTTTGGCGTGTAACTGTTGCTGACTTAAAGAAAAGGGGTATTAAATTCATTTGGTTAACGTTGCGCTTGACCTGAGAAAGTTTCCACTTAAACCGAGGACTATAGAGAGAGAAAGGCCCCCATTATTTAAGATGTCCCGGGATTTATTCCCCATTCATCAAATTCCGGACAGTCTCTTTTCCCGTGCTTTGGCAGCTATAGCGCTCCGGCACTACTCGCTTTCTCTTGCTTTAAAAGATTGCTGTTCCTCCGTTAATACACCGTGAAGACTAATTCTATTGCCATTCACACCGTGTCAACCATCTAATCGCCTTTCCATTTTTTGTCAAAGAAATTCCTTAGCCTTTTAAACAAGACCTCATTTGATTCACCCTAAATTTATTGCTACAAAGTTCTTAAAGGTCTAATGAATTTGGAATTAGCCATTTCTTTCCAGTTGAGTTTAATGAATGCATATCACATCTAAAGCATGGCAAATTGCGGGACAGCAATAACAGAGAGCCATTTAACCTTTATCTGAGCCGCCTTTTTATGCCGTAAATGCTATTCTTCTGAATTTGACATTAAGTAAATTTCAGACATTTTTGTTCCCTAGGATAAAAGGGGAGCAGTGCCATGGGAGTCGCCAATTCCGATGTTATTCATTTAAATGTTTACGAGTATGCCAAATTTACCAGTATAAAAGCAAACAAATTCAAACGGATCAGTGCTCGTTTCTACAGATTTGCCGTCACTAACAATTGCATCGTCCATTTCAATTTAAAATTCGATATTAAGGATCAAATTTTTTTCTTTGTAATAATCTATTGCACACATTAAAACGTACAGTGTTGGTTCGTTTTTATGGATATAAATGAGCAGTTTATTGTCAGAGACAGTCAATTGATAATTACCGTTTTCAGTAACTTTTTTGCAGCCCAATAATTCAAGCGCAGCTATTATTAGTCTAAAGCTAACAGGTGGGGACAAACACTGCCTAGAGAAACAAACCATGTCCTAATCGTAAATCAGTAGTAAGTGGATGATGGATCAAACAAAGAATCACCAATTACTAGGAGGCAATAAGCAGATTCGGTGAGTTACTCGATCCCCTCTGAAAATTCAGCCAACGAATTTTTGTCTGTGGAGTTTATATTCAAGGGAGCCAGCAGTCTTCTTTTCTGAAATTCTGCCAGTGCACGTGCAAAGCCTACTTTCACGCAACGCTTTCCATAACTCCTCTGCCTGTTTTGCCGTCCTGTCTTTCCTGCAGAAGTTCAGAAGCTGTCGAGTCTGGTGCTCCCGAGTGAAGTTATTATCGCCCAAAGCTCAATCCCCGGGGAGGGACTCGGAATTTTCTCCAAAACGTGGATCAAAGCTGGGACAGAGATGGGTCCATTCACCGGCAGAGTAATATCACCGGAGCACGTGGACCTCTTCAAAAACAACAATCTGATGTGGGAGGTAAAGGAAACCGGGCACCACGCAAAGAAATTGCTGGGTCGGAGAGAGATCATCCATGCATGCAAAACCAAATTCAGAATTGTAACTCGTTGGATCTGCGTGTTTGCAGGTATTTAATGAGGACGGAACAGTGCGCTACTTCATCGATGCCAGTCAAGAAGATCATCGCAGCTGGATGACTTACATCAAGTGCGCGCGCAATGAACAAGAACAGAACCTTGAAGTTGTACAGATAGGAAGCAGCATTTTCTACAAGGCAGTTGAGGTGAGAGCAGCTTTTGCAGTCAAATGCCTTTACTTCCTGACATTCCAACTCCCCGCCCCTCGATCTATGATGAAAAATACTGTTTCATGAACGAAAACAGGTAACGTAGTATCATTTGTGTAAAAAAGAGGCTAGAAATCTATAAATTAAAGTTATGTTTGAATGTATCCTGTGTTTAAATTTAGACTCCTTCTTCTTTTACATCTTTTGTATTTGTGACAATTTTTTCTCATCATGCCTCCAACCCATATGTGTTACAGGCTTAATTCAGCCCCACTCAGCTGGGGTTATCACATCATCAGCAAGCTAACAGTTTTTACATTAAGTTGTCATTGCATGGAATAACATCTTCATAATCTTCTACAGACCATTCCCCCCGATCAGGAGTTGTTGGTGTGGTACGGGAACTCACATAATACCTTCCTCGGGATTCCAGGAGTCCCTGGTACAGAAGAGGAGCACCAAAAGAAAAAAAATGGTGAGCCCTATTGCTGAGGGCAGGGGAAGGGGGGAATGGGAGAGGGATTGATTGTAATCAGAGCCAGAAGGGTGACAATGGGTTCATTAGTCCATTCAGTGTCTTCTTGAGCCCATGAGATATCTTACAGGCATGCAGCAGGGATTCTCAGAAGGGCAGTAGCCTTGTGTCAGCGTGCCATTTCACATTTACCCAGCACAGTGCCTCATAGTGTGCAGCTTGCAGATTTGGCTCTATTTAAATAGCCCTTCGATCAAATGTTAAAAGGTATATGCCTACTGCAGCTCTGGACATGAAAACAACAGGGGAATACCTTTCTGTTCCTGTTGCTTTTTGAGTATGATGCATGTATGAAGGGAATGACAGCATGATTTCCGAACAGTTATGCTTATTTGCTGCTGGATAGAGCACAATGTAGCATAAAGTGATGCAAAGACCGGTAAACCTTCAGTGCTCTGTGTGTCCCCCACACAGATGATTTCCACCTGTGCGACGGATCCTCGTCGTCTTCTTCGTCCTCGTCGTCTTCGTCCTCCTCGAGCACAAGCCGAATGCGCTGCGTCATCTGCCATCGCGGCTTCAACTCCCGGAGCAACCTGCGCTCTCACATGCGCATTCACACACTGGACAAACCCTTCGTCTGCCGATTCTGCAACCGCCGCTTCAGCCAGTCGTCCACACTGCGCAACCACGTGCGGCTGCACACCGGCGAGCGCCCGTACAAGTGCCACGTGTGCCAGAGTGCCTACTCTCAGCTGGCAGGGCTGCGGGCGCACCAGAAGAGCGCCAGGCACCGGCCCACCGGCGCGGGCGCCGTGGTGACCCTGCAGACGCACTCTCCGCCCCCACCTCAGATTACCCCTGTCCCACACCCTGCCTCTCTAGTGCATCACATCCCCACCATGGTGCTGTGAGGATGGAGAGAGAGAGAGAAGCAGAAGCACACTTGCTACCGCATACACGACCACACGCACACTTCATTTACGCAAGTACAATTCAAATTTTGACTATTGACATACAAAAAAAGAAACTCAAAGCGCTTTGCTGGTGTCTCGGCTGCCCATGTGTTCTCTCTGTCTCAGACTGAAAAGTTACCTGTACTGATCGGAGGAACAGGAGACTTGTGTCAACCGGCCTGTAATGGCTACTTGAAGAGTAGAGATATGCTTTGAGCATGGTTGGACATCTTGTTTTGGAAGAAAATAAACATATTTAAAAGCTTTATTCACAAGGTTAAATAGTTAATAAAATGCACATATTAATTTGAAGTGAGCAATCAGAAAATTCCCTTAATGAATAAGGTTAATATGCTGATAATTTTTTTTTTTTCAATTTGTATAACAAAACCAAATTGATTCCACTAATTTGTGGTACACATTGTTTGGCAGATTTTTTTTTTTCTTTTTTGCAATGACAAAAATTAATCTGTTTGAAAGGAAATTAAATTCTCAGACTTTTTTTCTAAAATAATTATTTATGTTACTGTTTATGCATGAAACACTGATGGTTTCAAGATGTACAAAAATCTAAGACAGTTCTATGTATTATTAGATACTGTAACTGAAAAATGAAATGTTTTGTCCTTATGTTTGCACGCAAACTATTTGTTCCAGCACCATGTTGTTGATGGGTACTTCACAATAATACCAGGGTGTGTAATGCAGTGTTTTTTTAGACCCTGAACTAGGAAATTATCAAGTCATTTGATTAAAGTTATTAATTGCCCAATCAGGAGGTAAATTGCTCTGCTGTAACTAAAAACCTGACCAGACTCACTGCAGCCCTCAAGAACTAGGCTGAGGTGCCCTCCCCTGGTTGATAATGGTATTGTGAGCCTTCAGTGTCATTTCAATATCATTTCTCCCTGACAGCAAAGGGAATTTAAAAGTTCGTAAAATGTAAATAATAGAATATATAAACAATGTACATTAAAAAAAATGTACATTTAAGATGTGCTCTACTTCCACAAATACTGAATAGTCACTTTATCTCTGTACATGTATGTAAAACTTACCTTACAAACTTTGGTATATTATGAAATGTATGCAGATGTAAATAACTGTATTTTCATCCAGTATTCTGAATAAACTATAACAGAACTTAGCCTGTGGTTGAATCTGAATTTTACAAGGGAATAATTATTTTTCCACTAATACGTATTTACTTTTGCTGAAATGCTCAATGAAATGTATACAAACCATGCAAAAAATGTAAATATCGACGAAGTCAGTAAAATCTAGCCCAGCGGTGTCATCGGACAGCCCGGTTTGGCAGTCCGCTGCAATGAAATCATGTTGCCAATGCAAGGTGTTTTTGAAATTACCTCGCAGCTCGGCTTCATAGTCCATGGCAACGTTAAAGGCATAACTGCAATCCATTATTTGTCATAATTAACTCTGCAAGAGCTTATGCATTTTGTTTCATACATTTCTGCCAAAATAAATAAAGCCCATTGATCAAAAACTTTGGATTCAAAGTTAAAAAGTAGCTGCTGAACGTGAAAAAAATTGTGGTCGTTTTTACTTCGGTGACGTCAGGTAGTTTGGGACACGTTTTGGTAGATTGTAAAGAAAACCTCCTTAAATTCTTAAGACTACCTTACGGGTAACTTTTAGAACTGGTTATGGATTTCTAAATATGTAAAATACTTTAGAAACTTCGGACCTTACACATCAAGAACCCCTACCTCACTCCGATGGCATGTTCGAGTAAAATGGGACAGCAGGTACGGTAAATTAGGGCCGTGACTGATGGATTAAAAAGGACACCAAAGTGACCTTAATTGAGGAACAAATGTATCACGTTTTTTTCTTTCTTTCTTTCTTAAATGGTTAAGTACGTTTATCAGTTCAGCCATAACCTAACTATAGCCTAATACTGTAACACTTATTCAGCTACCTCAAGTAGGTAGGATTTCCTTCTGGATACATATTCTGTGCCTCTTATGTCCCCCCTCACTCACCTGTGCAATGTTGGTTTTCTTCATGTCCATGACTTCACCATCGAAGCGCTCGTCACTGCAGTAATTTAGCAGGACAAAACGAAGAGAACAATGATTGTACGGACGCAGTGAGAAACAAACTAGAATTACAAGAAGGAAGTTTTTTTTTTTTTTTTTTTTTTTTTTTAGTCTGATGAGTGAATTCACCAAATAAGCAGTCAGGCCTACATGTCCAAAAATGTTACACTTTTTGCTACTTGCCCATCTGGATTACCTGGAGTTCAAACTTTATCCAGTAGGTGGAGCCAAACACACGTTAAAGTTGCCTCAATTAATTTTCATACAGGGAGAGACCGAGGGCACTTTTTTTCCGTCCAATGCTTGCATTTATAGTGCATCCATGGAGATATGTCGTTTTCAGAATGGAGGTGGCTACTCGCAAGGCAAGACCCTGGTGGACAAATGAAGTGCTGCAGTTACAAACAAACTAAACTATCAAAGGGTGACCCCACCATCGTGGGACCACGAGTTTACACACTCACTGTACTCTCCAGAATTGTCCGAATTCAATAAACTTGGAGACATTTGAAAATTCTTCACCTGCAGATAATAAATCCACGAAGTTCACATGCCTGTAACAATGGGTGCATCTCAAACAGGCTGCATTTTTAGGGGTCGTCACTTACTTCCATTCACCAAACTAACATTTAGGGTTAGGAATAAGATTAAATTTAGGGTTAGGGTTAGGTTTGGGGTCAGGCTTAGGATTAGAGGTTAGAGTTAAGTTTAGGTTTTGGGAAACCAGGGATGACTAGCTTAAATCAAAGTTGTTTAATGGAGATGAATTAACGTCATGTCAGTTTGGCAGATGAAATTAGGCGAACTCTAAAAATGCAGCCTTCATTGGCTGCAGCCTACACTTTCAGATGCACCCAATGTGAAAACGGCAAAATTCATAGTTCCCAATCTGGTCACCAGGGTCTTGCCTTGCGAATCGCCACGGCCTTTTAGAATATAAACTCCTGGTCCTCAAATCACGGTCCTCAAGGTCCAAGTACTGCTGGTTTTCCACCCTCCCTTCACCTGGGAGTCAGGTGTACAGACAGTCTGGCCAATCAGGGGCACTAAGTGTTCATTTATGTACCTGGGATAAAAGAAAACCCGGACTGAATTTGGATGCGAGGTCCAGATTTGAGGATCCCCGATATAGACCATAAAACCAACGACCGTTTTGAATGGAAATAAAAAGGCAATAGCTACGGCCGACTGATCAGTTTTTTTTTTTCCCTTCGCTGTGACTTTAAATCTTCGAAGCCTCTGAATCAACCTGAAACCATTTGAACTATATTTGTTTGTCGCATGAGATATTACATTACAAGTGTTGTTAATCATAGCTGTTGCACAAAAAGTCTAAAATATGAAAAGATTTATATCATAAAGCAAACAGTTGGTTAGTTTTGAAAATAATTAATTAATTTATTGATTGATTTATGTATTGGTTTGTTTGTTTATTACTCTCAAAATATCCGCAGTGGTGAGTAAATGCATACATTTGATTTTTTCCGTAGCATTACTCATCTAACGGAAAATCATCACACAGTTCAGGTCCAGGCCTGCATCGAGGACACTATCAGAGAGAGGCTGAAGTTTTTTGCATACACAGGAAGGAGGTGGCCCACTGCTCATGCTTGGATGTTTATGCACAATTTTATCTTTTGTCGTAGCATAGCTTTCACTAACTGGTAGTTATTGGGCAAGTGTTTCCTTTCAAAATGTTCCGAAGAATATAGCCTTCTCTGAAGCTATTGTTCGCTTGCATTTTCAATAAATACAGGGCTCTTGCATGTGAGAAGTCAAAATTGTTGAACATGCACAGTGTGGGCCAACTCCCAACTGTAAATGAAAAAAAAACCTCAACTTCTGAGAGAGCTCTGCCACGAGGGGTGAACAGGTCATTTGGACCCTGTACCTGTTCGACCCATACAAGTTTGACCCTGTCCAGTTGGGCCCCTGACCCTAACTGTTTGAACCCCATACCATTTGGACCCCAGGCAAGTTGGACCTTTGACCAGTTTGGTTAAGGTTAGGGTTAGGTTAGGGTCTGGGGTCTAAACAGCGTGGGGTTAAACTGGGTGGGGTCTGGGGTCCAAGTGGTCAGGGATCCAACTGGTTTGGTTCCAAATGGTCTGGGGTCCAACCGGTGCTGGGTCCATTCAGTTAGGGTCCAACTGATATGGGGTTCAAATGACCTATGCCTCCACAAGGGACAGGAGAGGAGAGAGTTGGAGCAGACAGTTGAGGTCGAGGAGAATTGAGTACGTATTTTGTAATGGGATGGATTCTTTGGTTAACGACATTAATTGTGGTTTTGGAGTAGGATTTTGGATTATGAACGAACGGAGTGTGAAGAGGGGGATCGGGGAAAAAAATAATAAAGGGAATTGAAAATGACAAAGACGAAGAGCTATTTGTTGTTGGAATTAAGGCGAATGGAGCAAGTTGGGAAATGAACTGTGTTTTTAGCGACAGTCATAATGTGGGAAAATTTGTGGAGGAAGAAATTGGAGATGTAAAGGCTATGAGGGTTTTGCGAAGTGGAATTGTGATTGTGGAATGTAAAACAAGGAAACAAATGGAAAAGGCTCTAAAGATAAAAGTAGGCTATTCAGCACTAAACGTGTGACATGTTTCCAATGAAATTCCAGCCGACAGTTAAGGGAGTTATTAGAGGGGTTTCATTTTTAGTAAAACCAGATGATTTTCAGGAGGTGGAAGGAGTTTGTGCCACTTGGCGCTTAAAAAGCTACAGGGATGGAAATGAGCGAGACAGTATGGTTGTGTTACTAGAGTTTGAAAATGAGATGACTGAAAGGTTTTTAATTGATTATGTTAGCTACACGGTGTGGACATTGGAAAGGGTGCCCCTTCATTGCTATTGGTGTCAAGGGTATGGCCATGTTGCGGCAGTTTGTAAGAATGAGAGGTATCAATGTAGAAGGTGTGGAAAAGAAGGATGTACAGAAGAGAGCTGTGATCTAACAAAAGAGAAGGCTGTTTGTTGTCTTTGTGGGAGAAATCATAAAGCGGGGTCAAAGCAATGTGAGCGGGGGAAATTAGAGAGTGAAGTTGAGCGGACACAGGCACAGAATAACATATCATACGCAGAGGCTACAAAGAAAGTGAGGCTAGGATTGAGGAAAACGCTAGACACAATAGAAATGAAGGGGAAAGAACAAAGTAGACTGGACAAACAGTTTTTGAGTATAGATGAGACAAAGTTTTAGCATTCATCGCCATGGTGATCAACTGCGCAAGTGAAGTTGAAATAAAGAAGAAGAGGATAAGGATGGTTGTACGTGCAGCCAAAGAGATTTTAAAGATAACTGATGTCAAAGGGATAGAAATTCAAGGAACTTTGGAGAAAGGGTTTCATGGGAATTAAACATTGAGTTTTTAATTGTATAAGAGTAAACATTGTCATCAAAGATTGTGAATTAGGGTGAAGGAAGATTATTTATTTATTTATTTATGTTCCAGTTCAGCCAATCCTCGGTTCCACATTTCTGTACAGGAGATAGCGGTAATGAACATACGTTTTGCATGGAACTCGGAAGAAGCAGAAGAATAAGAGCTCTGCCACTATCTTACTGATGTCATCAAACTGCGCCACGGAGCACTTGGGACGGGACTAGCAGAAGCATGGCGGTTGATATGAGGTTACCCACTGTTCGGAAACAGCTTACAGATGCTTTATTTTCTGACGCAGAAGGGAAACACCTTGTTGTTCCAGGAGATGTTATTACATCGGACACTGGATTCATGAGGTGGCTTACTAGCATGCCAAATTATCTGATCAATTTCAGTTGCTTGCTATGAATTTGCTGGATGAGTGACTGATGCTGGCTTTCAGTGCAAAGATAGCGAATTCATAACTGATATTCCTGCTCGAAAATCTGTTGGAAAGTTCTTGATGCAGTTTATGTTACTAACACTGAAACTCAAATTTATCTTCAGCTTAGGTGGTGTTTCCTAAGTGGAGAAAATTCTTTTCAGTTTATGTTTACCAAGATGCTATCGGAAATGACGCGAATAGGTTTGTATGTGTCAGTGGCAGCATTGTTACTCCTTTCTTGTAGGGGTCACGGTACCTATATGGATGAGGAGAAACTGACGGCGTCGGTGGCTGGAGAGGTGGAAAGGGTGAACAAGCTCATTTGCGTTAGACCCCTGAAGACCAGGTGAATACTTGTCCGCATTATTCTCTTTTTTTGTATATAACATTGGGAATTATTCATACGTAAGTGTATACGGAATATATGCGGAATAAAAGCAAATGGTGTTTTTATCACATTCCTGCTAACGCAACACTGAGCTCCTATCCAAGTTTTCAATCATAATTTAGATTTGGGAGCAACGAAGTTTGGGTCCTGTATTACTTTGCCGCATAAACTAGTATATACAACTTTTATTTGTTGCTTTCTCACATTTTACCAAAAGCTTGGCTCATTTTCTCCAAGCTTTAAAGCACGGGTCTCCAACATTCCTGGGAGCCCACTGTGTTCATCTGGCTTTTAGGAATTTTTGTTCATTTTATGGTATGGGTGAAGACAGAATGTAATTTTGAGGATCGTCTCAAATTGCTGTTTTTGCTTTAGCATGCGATTGGTGGAGTATTATGTTTTGCCAAAGTTTATGGATTTAGTGTTTAAAGCATTGGTTCTGAACTTCAGTCCTAGAGGCTCACTGTACATACTGGTTTTTGTTTCAACCACAGATACAAATGTTGAATTTTAAAGCGTTTTTTTTTTTTTTTTGTCTTCAGTGTATTTCTTGTTTAGAGCAGTTATTTATGCTACAAGTGACAATTTGACAGAAATACCCATACTTGCAATAAAGAATAAAAAAACACACACCCTTGAACATGGTGTGCTTTGTTCTGTACTGCATGTAAATTCAGGTCTTATTTTCTAACAGATCGAATGAGACAAATGAGAAACAACTAAGTGCTCAAGTAACTGCCCTAAAGTAATGTAAAAAAAGTTGGTGCTCTTGGGTCTCAGGGACAAGAAGTAATCCAGAAAAAACTGTATTAGATGCAGGCACTCAAACGATTTGGAAGGTGCATGAATTAGAAGCCTTTATCATCGCAAAGCTACAAATTAAAAGATGCCAGCATGTTTGTAAACATCAGGACATGCCCTCATGAGGACCTCCTGCATGTGCTCGAGACATGCTGGCACTTTTGGCCTTGTGGCCATGTGGTTATAAAGGCTTTTTATTCATGCACCTTCTGAATGGTTTGAGTGTCTGGATCTACTTTATTTTCGTCTTTAACAAATTTAACACTGGGAAAAATCTGTAAGCCCCAATTTGGTTGCCGAACACTAGTGTTTTGAGTTCTTTCATTGTAATTTGCTCGGACGTTATTGCATGACACCAAACAGGGTTGAGGCTATCATCTGCTAACGTAATAATTGGTTATATGGTCAGTTTTCACAACCATGTGTCAAATTACTATTTACCTATTAGGAACCTAGTTATTCTTTAATTTGATCAGTTAAATTTTTTTCCCCTCTTTTAATGTTGTTCTCAATAGGTGACAATTTGGAAAGAGAGTTTTTATTGTTCGTGTGCATGGATATTTCTGTCATCATTTGGCTTAAAAGGGTAAATAAGTTGTCTAAACATTAAATTTTCTTACTTAAGACAAATTATCAACTTGTTCAAATCCTACATTTGCAATTGTAGTTGGGACAAAAATCAGTGTACACAGTGGGCCTCCTGGACCAAAGTTGAGGAGCACTGCTCTAAATACTGAATCCAAAAACTCTTTTAGAAAACATTATAGTTCACAAAATCTTGTGCAAAAGCAAACAATACATCCAAGATAATGTTACAGCTCCTTAAAATCAAATTTTGACTTCAAATGACTCACCCATACCATAAAATAAATAGAAAAACCTATTGAACACTGGTTCTCTCACTAGAAAACACAACTGTCATTGGAGAACACTGCTGTGTTAATCTTGCCGACACATTTTTCATTTTCATTGTTGCACTACTTTCAGACACCAGTTGTAAAGTATTATTATAAAATGATCAAATACAGGAAGATGTTTTTCTGAAATACTGTATACATCTCAACATGCACATTTGGATTTATGAAGTGTTGTACATAGAGAACAACAACACACAAAAAATAAGAATCTACAGGACATACAGTATAGAAAAATACAGTTTGGCTGCTTCCTTCCTTTAGTTTCTGTCTTAGAATGGCTTTGATATCACATGCAATGTTCTTACTGGCCTATCAGCAGTGAGAGTATCTCCTCATCTGACAAACTTAAAGCCAATCTGCTTCAGCAAGCTTTTCTTGCCACATCCACCATTACGTCTTCTTTTCGTGTTTATGGAGTGTGTATGCAAGTATGGGTATTGTGTTCAGAAACCTTCCCACAGCAAGCTGAAAAAAGACTTCTTGATAGGGTTGAGAAATGGAAAAGCAATGATGGTTTTTGATCCAGTTATCGACCAGTAACCTGGTGGAAATATTTGCTGCCCCAGATGACTACGTCACTGGGCCATCCGTCTGTTCCTTTTGAGTGAAAATATTGTGCAAGATGTTTAGAAAAGTGAAAAGATTGGTTTTCCCATGTGAGGGTTCCGTTATGTATTTGATGGCTTGAGTTTAGAATTCTGATTCAAAGTGCTTTTTCTGGGATTATAAGAGATTTTAGTATGGAAGATTTTTCCAAAATGTTGAAAATTATGTATAGAAAAAATTTAGCAGTGTAATATAGTTTTTAGCTTGCTGAATGAGAAAATATCAGGAGATGTGTATTTTTGTGGAATTGGCATTGGCCAAGATGCATAAATTTCAGATTTTGGTGACTCGGCCACAAATTTTTTACACCCCAGTCTACATACTCTAGCTAAATTTAAAATGAAGTTATCCCAAAACTTTTACTGATTGACATTTTCGGGATTGATCAAAAAACTGGAGAAGATCCTCTCACCCCTCATAAGGTGAGCAAGCTTCAATCCTAGAAGTCGTGATTGTTGAATTGCTTATTTGGACACAAAACATGCGGGATACTTTGAAGTGGAATGTAGAAATATGGCTCCTGCTATGCATTTCAGTGTATCGAAACACTACATTTATTGTGCAATTTCTCATTTCTTTTTGTTGTCTTTCAGGTTTAATGGTGAAGTTGGGGATGTTGTTGTGGGGAGAATCACAGAGGTGTGTTGAGCAGCTGAGCTGATGATGTATATATTTACTGTAGAGGATATTCTCTTCCTCTCCTGAGTGCTGAAAGTCTGTGCCTCGGTGACGCAGGTGCAGCAGAAGCGGTGGAAGGTGGAGACAAACTCGCGGTTAGACTCAGTGCTGCTGTTGTCCTCAGTCAATCTGCCAGGTGGTGAGCTGGTTGGTAGAACTCCTTTATTTATTTGCAAACACTGCCCTTTGATATGTCATGATGCTATGTTTTGTAGACCATGAATTACATTATTTAGTTTCTTACTGTGCTGTATTGCTGTTTCTGAATGTGCATTAACATGCAATCAAATATGGCATAAATGCAACATTTACTTTGATGTCTCAAAAAAACTGGACAAATGTAGAAGAAAAAGAATTCCATGGCTGTTAGTGTTTTACTGCCAAAATTGTACAACCAAAAGTATTTGTTGGAGGATAGAACTTGTCATAACCAGCCCACTGACTGGTCGCAACATAAAATGGGGAGGCAACATGGTTATAAAAAAATAAAGGTTTTAATGACTAAAAGCATATTAACAGACAAATTATTGGCCCATACTGCATATAGTGCTTGATGGAACATAAAGTGGTTGCTGTAGAGTGAGCTTGCTGTTGAACCCTTTTTGGACAAAACTAAACTCCTTTTGAAGGGTCCTGTCGGGTGCCACCAATTCTGCAATCAAACAAACACTAGACACGCAAAATACAATCCTCCTGCCACTAGAGGCAGCAGAGATATCCAGGGTCATAACAAGTACCACATTTCTTTTGGTCTGGTATTATATGCATGATGTGCTTTGAGGTCTCATTTGAAAATGGCCACTGTGCTTGATTGTGTTTTATAGAGGAGGCGATCAGCAGAGGATGAGCTCACCATGAGACACTACCTACAGGAGGGAGACCTCATCAGCGTATCCTTCATCTGCATGCTTTTCTGTTTGAGTGGATGATCAACTTAACATTTTTTTCAAATTATTATTAAAAAAACCTGAGAACAAGTGATATTCTTACTGGTTTGCTTTCGGAAGAAAAAATGCCACTTATTAGGCAAATATGTACTTATTTTTTGAACAGGTACTCTCATCATTTGCTGAGTACATCAACAGTTATGGTGCGAACTGTGGAATCTTCCATGGTGGCCTAGAGTTGCATGCCTTTTGATGCGCAAAAGGCTGTGCTAGTGGATTTTGTCCTGTCTGCGTCCTCTAGGAAATGTGTTGTAAATGCCGCTGGGAGGTGTTGCTGTTGACTTTCTCATGTGTGCAGCTGTATCACATGCTCCTAGGTGATGATGATATAAATGGGCTCACATAATGTGCAAGTTTCCATTCGCATTTTATCATACGCTTGCAAAACGATGCATGCTGAAATTATACTATGTGAAATGGAAATGGCCAGCATACTGATTAAAGGACCACATTTTCAAGAACAAAGTTTGGGTGCCCATTTCGAAAACCGATTTGCACATACACTACAGGCCAAAAGTTTGGAAGCAAGATCGAATTTGTACGAAAAAAAAAAAAAAGATCAGTTTCATTGGCATACTTTGCAACAAACTAAAAATTATTATTATATGAAGAGTTACTTATCAGAATACATTTTACTGAAATTATCAGGCCCATATTACTTTTCCCATGGGCCTTGTGCCCGTCGGATTGCCGTTGGCATCCGGTGGGCTGTAAACCATGACATAAAGTGAATAATGCAAACTGATTTGTTTTTTACTTTTTTGCTGAAGTTGTGACTCTTGCAAATCTTCTCAACCCAAAAACTAAGCCCCTCCTTGCTTTTGTTAACATTTATTCAGCAATGGTCTGGTAACATCATTGTATACAGTACCTAAAGGTAAGTAGAGGAAAATGGTGCATATCAATGAAAGAAAAGTCTAATCATGCAGTAAATACATCCCAAAATCCATAGATTTCGTACTGGTTTTTAAGAAAGGCAATGTGAACAGAAACTTGAAGTTGCTTCCAAATTTTTGACCTGTATTGGCCTTGCTTCGAAACTTCTGGCCTGTAGTGTATGAATTATAACGGAAATTATCAAACAAAACCATGGGAGATAAACTTAATGGTTAACCATTGTATCCGTGATTTCCATAGTAACTGCATTGGAAACAAAAATAGGGGGAATACGGTTTCTGACTGTGAGAGGTGTTCTGCTCCACCCCTGTTGTTGCTGCACAATTGCTTCCCTGTTGTGTTGATTTGAACTGCCTAACAGTCTTCATTTTCTGATCATCACTGGGGTTCCTTTGATAAGTGTATGGTTTGAGTGCTTTACCAAGCACTCATCCTGTATATTATATCTGCCAGAGTAATGAAGCTGCTCAGCCTGTTTGTGTATCTAGTGCATATGAAATCTTGTGTTGGGCTCTGTTGCCGCCCGCTGGGTATTTCCACTTGACTTTCTCTCTCAGGCCGAGGTGCAGTCTGTCTTCTCCGATGGTGCGCTGTCTCTCCACACCCGCAGTCTCAAATATGGGAAGGTGAGTGTCTGTTCTCAATGACAAATGTCAAGTAATGCTTAAAAGTACACTAGAATATTGCTGAAAGGCTTGCTTTCCACCATTGAAAATTTGTTTATTATCCCCCGCCGCACGAAGTGGCCGGGGGATATTGATTTGACGACCGTCCGTCCGTCTGCGGCGTGGCGCGTCGGCCCGTCCGGGATAAAGGGGATAACTTTTCACAAGAAATATTCGCGATAGGATCACCAAATTTCGTGTGTAGCTTAAGACCATAAAGACCTTGATCGAGTTCGAAAATGAGACACGCTGTGATTATTTTTCCCGGAGTTATTGCCCTTGATTCACTTTTTTTTTTTTCACTCTGTTCACGATATATGTAAAGGGGAACAACTTTTCACGGAAATATTCCAGATAGGATAACCAAATTTGGTGTGTAGCTTAAGACCATAAACACCTTGATCGAAGTTCGAAAATGAGACACGCGTGATTATTTCTCCCGGAGTTATTGCCCTTGATTCACTTTTTTTTTCAACTCTGTTCACGGTATATGTAAAGGGGAACAACTTTTCACGGGAAAATATTCCAGATAGGATAACCAAATTTGGTGTGTAGCTTAAGACCATAAACACCTTGATCGAGTTCGAAAATGAGACACGCCTGATTATTTCCCCCGGAGTTATTGCCCTTGATTCACTTTTTTCAACTCTGTTCACGTTATATATAAAGGGGAACTACTTCTCACGGGAAATATTCCAGATAGGATAACCAAATTTGGTGTGTAGCTTAAGAACATAAAGACCCTGATGGAGTTCGAAAATAAGAAGCACACTATTATTTTTCCCACAGTTATTGCCCTTGTGGCACTTCTGGGAGCCTCTGTTCATAGTATCTTTAAAGAAGACATTTTGGCGGGGGATGTTGTTGACCATGTCTACTTGTTTGTCATACTCTTCGTTCGGTAAAAAGCTGCCTGCAAGTTTACCCACAAGACTTAAACATCTAAAGAAATCTAAGGAAATGTTATCCCGTACTAAGTTACTTTATCTATTTGTTTAATTCATGCTTAATTCCTGACCAATGATTTGTTCTTAAGACCATTAGAACCTTTATATTTGCCATTTTGTGCTTGGCCCATTTCTTTGCCCAGAAGGGTAGCTGATACAGATGTATTTAAGTTTCTCAGGTAAATAATGGTTCTGTCTTGTTTGATTTTATGGTATAATTGTACTTTGCTCTCTGGCGCCCCCATTCAGCTGGGTCAGGGAGTGCTGGTACAGGTTTCCCCATCTCTTGTGAAGCGGCAGAAGACCCACTTCCATAACCTGACATGTGGGGCTTCCATCATCTTGGGCAACAATGGATATGTATGGCTGTATCCCACCCCAGGGCAACAGGACGAAGAGGCTGGCGGTTACTACACCAGCATGGAGGTGAGGACTGAGCCAATGTCAGTTAAGATTGGAAGGAACGTTAGGATGGTGTTTTGCGAGTGGATTGTAAGTTTGATTAGCATTTTATTGTGTAAGAAATGTTGGTAAATTTCACTGCCTCTTCACTGACTTATTCGAATCTATGTGCTCCTTCCCTGGAAGCCCGTTCCTCTGTCAGATAGGGAGGTGATCTCCAGGCTGAGGAACTGCCTGCTTGCCCTGGCAGCCCTTTGACAAGGTGGGGACTTTTCTGGAAACTATTACACCTAGATGAATGAAATTTTGTTTGTAGGTACACCAGTGTGCTCTAGTTATTGCCCTTGAATCTTTGATTCGACTTACTGCAAAAATCCGTCCTCTCTTTCACACCAGGTGACTGCTCTCTGCTCTCCGTTGCTTATCTGCCATCTCATTTCAGGCACAGTTACCTGTGTGCACTGGTCTGTGTTCCTTTTTTGGTACCTTTTCTTGGGGAGCATTCAGTTCAGCATAAGCCACAAAAGTTTTGGTGACCATATGTGTCTGTCTGCTCCATCTCTGTACCTGAATCACTCCAGATCAAGGACATTTTGAAGCCAGAGGTGATGGACGAAATTGTGATGGAGACTCGACAAAGGCTGGAAGTTCTGGAGGGGTAGAAGGTTAGAGTGCGGGCTTGATGCAATGGAACCTGTGTTCAATCATGCCTGTGCCTTGAGACGGAGGCAGGGAACATTCTCATTCCTGGAATTGATAACAGAGCCCAGTATCTCCACAAAGGACTTGCTGAAACAGACGTTTTCTGCTCCAATTACTAACTTCAAACTTCTGAAACAGCCATGGTGCATGGGGCCATGTGCCTGTTACGAATGCCTTTTGGTGCAATGCATTTGATTCAAATTAATGAATTGAAATGGATCTTTTTGACTAAGATTTCATCGATGAAGGGTGGTGGATGTGAGCAGAAGCATGAAGCCTGATCCAGTTTTTCAGTGTTTGCTATGCTTGTATATGCATTTTTTATATTCAAAATACAGTGGTCTTCGTATAAAATTTTCCCATTGAGCTGCCAATGTACTTGAATTTTGCTTGTTTCCCTGAGAAAACATGAACTTGCTTGTCCTAGTTGGATGATATTTTCATTACGAGGCCGGACCAGATTTCAGTGCCGCCTGAGGTGGTGAATTCTAATAAAATTTTAAAAAGGCACATGTCTGTCATTTTTATTAATTTATGAAGTTATCTATTCTCATAAGTCAGCTGAATTTTAGGCAATGGCACCTATGTTATTGGCTCATGTATGTGAGCATGATGAATATTGTTAGCATGTGTTTGGTATCATTTTAATAGATAGTATTTGTGTGTGTGTGTGTGTTTTGTGTGTGTGTGTTTCAAATTCATGAATCTATTGGGCGAATGCTAGGAATAATGGAGCCCTTCAAAGTGACAGTGACACAGATTGTCCTGTGAGTGAATCATTGGGCCTCATGTAGCAACATTCTCTTATATTTTCTCTTATTTTTTTGCTAAGAGAAAAAATAAAAGAGTAATGAACTCCGGATGCACCAAATGCTCTTACCGTCCAAATCTGCTCTTACTCATCTGTGCAGAATGTTGAATCCCATTGATTGTAAATTGGAAGCGCGTGGCCGCTTGTTTTAAATTGGCATATATGACACCCACTAAACACCTTATAAGGGCAGGTGACGTGCCGTGTGCAAAGAGCCAACTGCTCGTGGCAATCTAGGGCGCTTTCACACTAGATAGGATTGTTCCGTACCGCGCCACAGTACGATTGTCCCCCCTCCCCTCTCCCCCTGCTGGTCAGCTTTCACACTAGTAATATCGTGCCATACCCGAGTACACTTGCATACATGTCAAAGTTCCGATACAACGCGTTGCAGTATGCACCTAGGTGGTTTTAAATGGGGAACGATTTTAAAAGGAGGCGCCAATATATTTCGAGGGGGTTTATTATTGAGAAGGCAGTTTAGAATATTAATATTGAATATTAATATCGCGAACGCATGTGCTGCACGTGCCCTAGCAACCCGGTGTGTCATTTGTAAAATGGATTACCACGTATAGCAGCACGAAAAATTGAACTCGAAATTTTCTTGTCTGAATGCTTGATGTTTTTACACATCCGAATCTTTCTCTGGGTACCCAAACATAAAGGCAAGCCGAAAATGTACTGATTACATTCGATATAGGTGGATGTTGCGTACAGAATAATTTCGCCCTTGCGTTTTTGGCCGATCATGCTGTCCACTGCCTCATACCAGGAAAATTTATCTGTCTCATAACTTGAGCTGCCAGACTTTCGCACTGCCTTCCGCACTTTGAAATATCGCAGCGACGTTTTCTTTAGTTTGTCACGGCACTTTTATCTGTGATAACCACGCAAATGTAACTACTCACGAATTATTCCATAAATCTCTTTTGCGTGTAGTATCCAGTCGTGATTGCATGTTTTCGTCCGCCTTCATTTCGAGCAAGCATTGAATTTCTTTGTTTGAATGGAAATATCTTTTCGCAGCAGCATTTGTTAGAACAAGAGAGCCGTGACACCTAACAGTAATCTTCCTTGCTCAAGTACGGTTGCTTTCACATTTGGTACAAGTAGCCACAGTGATGATTCTAGGACGCGTAATTTGCGGGATCCCGCAAGTTTGACAGACTTGATGCTAAATGAAGATTTCAGTGCGCCAGCAACTACGCATTACATTTTGATTTGGCGCGAATCCTTTGTTCTAGTGCGTTGATTGATATGAAAACATCGTCTATAACAAACTTCCGTGCATTTATTCAACAAATTTCTAAACCTACTGCAAAGATTGTTGTCAAAATGTCGGCAGCAAGAGACTTCTATATATGACTGGCTGGATGCATGTTTCTGTAACCCCCTGTCACGCTCGAGTGCTGCTTTCCAGTTGGTAAAACCACGCGAGGTAAAAACTGCATCCCTCTCACCGGCAGTAGCATATATCCTGCAGGGAACGCAAAAGCATGCATCCCGCTGAACTGAGTACTCCAGCTACGGTCGCGTACGATACCAGACTGGATTGAATGATCGCCATAAAGCACCGAATGCACGCTCTGGTTAGCTAGCTAATATTGGCTGGGATGGAGCATCGCCATTCAAGTCGCTAACCGCGTGAGGTAGGGCTGAGGCAGCAGAGAGAGGGAACTGGTTTGGGGCAGTGCTTGTGGAGGGCACTGGAGCCACAGCCATAGTCATAGCTTCTGGTGTGCAAGCTACGGCATCGCCAGAGATGCCAAGTCTCACGCATTCAGTGTAGGTCTCACGCATTTTTTAGGCTTATTCAACGTAGTCCACAATTAGTCAATGAACGCGTATTAATGAGATTCTCACGCGGAATTAAAATCCTTGTGCATTGAAGTTTCAGTTTCACTTGCGTAAAGGTGGACCTCACCACAAGTAACATGGAAAGCGACTCCGGACTTCTCGTGCTTCTCATTACTCAGGGATTGGAAACAATGCATGTGTTTCATGATCGTTTAAATTATTTAAATGAATTAAGACCATTTGAAACGTCTTTATGCAATTCCATTGCTTTCAATCCCTCAGTAAAGACGAGCGTGAGAATTCCCGAGTCATAATCGATTTCCGTGTCACTAGTGGGGAAATCCACCGTAATGCACGTGAAACTGATTAACTTCACGCACAATGACTTAAATTCCGCGACTGAATTTCTTCAGTGCGCGTTGATTGAATAATTGCTGACTACGGCACAGGTACGTGAATGCCATTAAGAGGCGAGAGACTCACGCCGAACGCGTGAGACTTGGCATCTCTGCATCGCTTTAGGTTGAAGCAGCACAAGGCTTGCTAATAGGTTTTAAAAAACGATACATGGCTCAGAAGTCGTTTGAATGAATAAAACGAAATTTAGGTAAAATTGTGAGTCTCTGCGCGCTGCTTAACGTACACCTATGAAGAGAATGGCTTCACTGCCTAGTGAAGTATCCATACTTACACTTCAGCAGTAGGACTTCAGTTTGGGGGCGGGCTTTAAGCTATGCACCAAATCAGGCATTAGGATTATTTTATGTGCTATTTTGTCATTTACTTTATAATTGTTATGATTGGCAGAGACTGTGAAGGTTTTCTATTGAAACTTTGAACTCAAACTGTCATTCATGTCTTAGTTTTGTCAATAAGGTGTAAAAACTGAATGTGTGTACATATAAATAAGTGAGCCAGTCAAGGTACTGTTTAAAAACTTGATATAAATGGCATTTTACCAGGTGTACCCAGTTGGCCCATGTTTTTCCCCACTGGCCCACTTTTCTTAAGTCGGGGGAGTTGGCCCACTTTTGAAATTTTCTAGAATCATCACTGTAGCCATTCATCTGTCTCAGCAAACAGATCCGCGTGATCTCTAAAAATGCGGGTGGCCAAAGCATCCAACAGCAATAGGTAGGCCATTCAGAAGCAGAATGCACGCAAGTATCTAAGGGTTTTTATCGCTTAGTCCTAATTAGGATCAACTGGCCAAACTCTTTAGCCCAAGAATTAAATAATAAAATCATTATAATTTCTCAAAAACATAAAACAATCAAAATTTGATTACATGATGCATTTTTAATGTTTAGGTTTTAAAACTTGTGTTTCCGTGCACTGGACAAGCAATTTGTGGACAGAGATAATAACAGTTTTCTGTTTTCTCTTATCTCGGAAAGAGTGCTCTCGACCACTCGTAAAATTTTCTCTAATGCCGCGCCCCGGTGGCTCATCAGTCTAAGCGCGCGTACCATAAAGGCTGTGTCCTTCCCGCAGCGACCTGGGTTCGATTCCGGCTCGGGTCATTTGCTGCGTGTCTTCCCCCGTTCTTCTCCCCAACTTTCCTGTCTCTCTCTACACTGTATAACTATCAAATAAAGGAAAAATTCCCAAAAAAAAATCTTTAAAAAAAAAAAAAAATCTTACCTAAGAGAAGAGCAAACATAAGAAAACATTGGTGCATTCCAGAAATCACTGGGCAAGAACAAAATAAGAAAAAATTGGGGATACGAACAAAAATAAGAGAAAATTTGTTCTTATATCGCTTCTTGCATGAGGCCCATTGTCTATTAGAGAAAGCTGGGAACTGAACATAGTTCTACAACTTCAATGCTTGAATGACCAATGATCCGGGAAGTCATTTACCCATGTTTCAATTTAAAGCTTTTTTTCTCCTTGGTAATGGTTTATGTGGCCAGCTGCCTGCTTGAATTGGCCATGCCACCAGGGCCTACTGCTTTTAGCGCTGTAATGCTGTAATGTATTACGCTATTATTGAGATTTGTGTTCGATTGAAATAAATCCAAACACTGCAGGACCCCAAAATATGGGGTGGCTGACGCAATCACAGATTTAAACCACAATGAGCTGTTGTGCAATCACCTGGATCATAAGGTTTGAGAATTGTGTCCATCTTGGAAGACGCACCAATGGGAAATATTGTGGTCTGCGTGAAAATCTGAAAACTTAGTAAAATTAAAATGCCAAATAACTAATTTATCATTTGAAACCATTGGCCCCCAAAGTATTGTATTACAAAATAAAACATCCGTAAATACATTTTGGTGTTTGTATCGTAGTTCACCATTATTCTGCCACAATAACTACTTAATTGAGTGGGATTGCTGCATGCAGCAATCCCACTATATGTTATTCTACCAGTTTATTTATTATTCCTCCTCCTCATCTTTCTCCTCCTCTTCCGCCATTTTACGGACCTTAACTACTTCCACATACTTCAACGTATTCAAACCGTTCAAACTTCAAATTATTCAGCGCAATTCAAATATTATTGGATCTATTCAGAATTTTCCAAAAATTCATAATTTCCGAGATATTCCACGTTTTCCGAAAACTTTTTCCCATTAGAAATGAATGCGGAACTCTAGCCACATTCTAGCCTGCTCTGATCAGAGCCAAGCAACCACCCAGACCATCATAGGAACTGCCTAGCAAAGCCTTAGCAACCATCAGGAATGCCTTTCCAAACGCCTAGCAACGCCTTAGCAACCACCCAGAACACGTTAGCAACCGCCTAGCAACGCCCTAGCAACCACCCGGAACACCATAGCAACCGCCTAGCAACCACACACAACACAATAGCAACTGCCTGGCAACGCCCTAGCAACCACCCAGAACACCTTAGCAACTGCCTTGCAACACCTTAGCAACCACCCAGAACACCATAGCAACTGCCTAGCAAAGCCCTAGCAACCACCCAGAACACCTTAGCAACCGCCTAGCAATGCCTTAACAACCGCCCAGAACACCTTAGCAACCACCTAGCAACCACCCGGTACACTTTAGCAACCACCTAGCAACCACTCAGAACACCTTAGCAACCACCTAGCAACGCCCTAGCAACCACCCAGAACACCATAGCAACCACCTAGCAACAACCTAGCAACCACACACAACACAATAGCAACTGCCTAGCAATGCCCTAGCAACCACGCAGAACACCTTAGCAACCACCTAGCAACGCCTTAGCAACCACCGTGAACACCATAGCAACCACCTAGCAACCACCCGGTACACATTAGCAACCACCGAGCAACCACTCAGAACACCTTAGCAACCACCTAGCAACGCCCTAGCAACCACCCAGAACACCATAGCAACCACCTAGCAACAACCTAGCAACCACACACAACACAATAGCAACTGCCTAGCAATGCCCTAGCAACCACGCAGAACACCTTAGCAACCACCTAGCAACGCCTTAGCAACCACCGTGAACACCATAGCAACCACCTAGCAACCACCCGGTACACCTTAGCAACCACCTAGCAACACCTTAGCAACCACCCGGTACACCTAAGCAACCACCTAGCAAAGCCCTAGCAACCACACAGAACACCATAGCAACCACCCAGAACAGCTTAGCAAACGCCCAGCAACCTAGTTCAGTGGAATTGGAGTCAGGTAATTGGAGATTGGAGGAGTACTTGGGCCTGATCATGTTCGCACACACACAATAAACAGCTATAGTAGTTTGGCTTCAGCTTTCACAGACAGCAGCCATAGCAGTTTGGCTTCAGCTTTTAATTTTCTCCACATTTTAAAATTTCTGGGCATTACTAACATTTCCAGTTTCACTCATATTAAATGCTTTTTTCCAAGTTTTACAACTATTCACACTTATTTCAAGAGCCTTTCTACTCTTTCATATTTTGAGCAATTCATGGTAACATTACAATCATTCACACTTTAAAAAAATTGACTTTTATTCAAACAATTTCTGTCTTAATTCTGCAATTGCAGATCAGCATCAGCAGCTTCAGCAGACAGCAATCCCACTCGCAGTTTCTTCAGAAACTGCCTTTTCTAGTTGACAAGTGATGCCTATCTTCTCAGTGGTAGTGTACATCAATAAATACACTATAAATTGACCCTAAAGTTGATATGGATATCAATTATAAATGCATGAATATGAATGAAGTATATGAATATGAATGAAGTATAAACGTATTTGCCCTCAATAACAATTAAAAATTTGCTAATGCTGCATCAGAGGAGACTACTCAACTTTAGGCTGATAGTAATTTTCACCTCATGGGAAAAAAAGAAGTTATGAAGTAACAGAGTATAACACATCCGAAATACAACACTTCCCAAAGTATATCATCATAACTTGGAGTCCTTGTCCCCTTAAGAAGGCAACTCGCTAAGTCAATCTTCCCAGCACCACTCGAGGAGATATCAGATGTATTGAATGAGAAATAGTTTGGATTACCAGTCCCTGCTTCACCATGTGTTAGGCAAGAGGAGGCCAAAATGATGTTAAAAAACCATTAGCAAAAGAAAAATCAACCTTGCTGGCATCTGCCATGATATTTTATTTATTTATTACTGCTATAGCCATTTTTGATGGGGAAAAAAAGGAAGATCAATGAAAACAGTGTGGTTTTTATGTACCATTGCTGGTATGACTGCTTGTCTAAACATCATTTGCTCCAACCTAGTATTATCTAGCTGTAAAAATCATGTGAACCAAGAACAAATGCATTATGCAAAAAAAAAAAAAAAAATGCCAAATATGCGCATTATAAAAAAAATAACTGTGACGGTATTTACCATGCTTGGCTCTTTAGAATGTTTTGCTGATGTGCCCTCAGAATTATGGCAGGGTTTCCTCAACAGGGCATGGTAAGTTTGCTTTGTTACTAAGTGTAAACAAAATGGCAGTGCAAAAAATCCTCATCATGAGTAAGTGTTTCCCCACTGCGCCTTTTGGTTAGCCAGAGCAGGCTGCTAGCTGGTGAGTTACCTTTGCCAGCATGCTAAAACTAGCCCTTGCATTATGAGCCCCACGAAATTGCCTTTCACGCATTTTTTTGATATTGTGTGACAATAATACAAACCGTTTAAAATATGTATCAACAGTGTGAAATTATATGTATTCAAAGTGATAGTGGATTACATAATTTGCCAGTTTTCTATCCTGTCACATTGTTCAGTATTTGGATAGTATGTCGCCTGGCTTCGTTTAAAAATGCAGCCTTAGCAGGAGGGAAGACTTGGGATGTAGTGAAGAGCAGTGACTAGGTTGGCCAATGCTATAGTTGTCATCTTGTGGTTTCTCCTCTGGTTCCTGTTATAAAAACAAGAGGAAGCACCCTCTCCTCTCTTCACAAGTTTAATTTCCTGATCATCCAGATCTTAGAGCTTTGGTGTGGAAAGTCTGTCACTTCCCAGATACAAATACAGCTGCGGAGGGAAATTGCAGAGAAATCCTGTGACATACACATTGTCCTCTTACATATTATGCAGTATTTTAGTTATGAAAAAGATTTTTAGTAGTTTGAAAGACAAACATAATACACAAACAGATTTTTTGTGACTTTGTGTTTGATTAAATTCTGTCTGACAAAAATTGAAATAATCAATTCTGAAGTTATATGTCAGAGCAGTGCATGTAAGTGGTAAGCAGTTTCATTTGAGAGGTATGGATATCAGTGCAAAGCTTATTTTGTCATTTTTGTTTATTTTGTCTTTACCTCCGATCTTCACTTAACCTGCCTGTGGTGCCAGACCTGTCATTTTGATAACACTGTAATAAAACCCCTTTTCAAAAAAAGTTGAGACACTGCATGAAATGTTTATAAACGCATGATTTGTAAATCATTTAAACTCTATATTTAATCGAAAATAGTCCAAAGACAACATATTTGATGTTCAAACTGAGAAATTTTATCATTCTTTGAAACATATATGCTCATTTTGATTTCAATGTCAGCAGCACATTTCAAAAAAGTTAGAACTGGGGCACGTTTACCATTGTGTTACATCACCTCTTCATTTCATCACACTCTAGGTGTTTGGGAACTGTGGAGATGAACTGCTGGAGTTTTGAAAGCTAAATGTTTTCCCATTCTTGCTTACTGAGAGATTTCAACTGCTCAGCACTTTGCGGCCTCATTTGAAATATATGTTGTTTCAAAATGCACCAGATGTTTCACTGGGTGACAGGCCTGGACTGCAGACTGGCCACTTTAGCACCTGGACTCTTACTGTGGAGCTATACTGTTGTAATACATGCAGACTGTGGCGTTTGACACTGTCGTGCTGAAATAAACTAAGCCTTCCCTGAAAAAGACGTGGATGGCCGTACATTTTGCTCCAAAACCTTTATCATTCGTCTAGGATTAATGGTGTCATCGCAGATGACGCACTAACGCACCCCCTTACTATCATTGATGTTGGCATTTGAACTGTGCACTGATAACAAGCTGGATGGTCCCTCTCCTCTTTAACCTGGAGGAAGTGAAGTCCATGATCTCAAAAAAGAATTTCACATTTTGATTGGTCAAACCGTTGGACAATTTTTATTACCCCTCAGCCCTGAAAGAAGCTGTGGGGTATTGTCATGACGCACGGTGTCCGTCTGTCCATTCGTCTGTCTCTCCGTCCACTTTTGATTCCGTGCGATAACTGAAAAACGCCATCAACGATCATCCGAATTTTGGTGAGGACATCAGGGCACAGTTACTATACACCTATCAATTTCGGTCGCGATCCGAAATCTAATATGGCTGCCACAGCCGCCATCTTGAATTTCCATTCCACACGATAACTCAAAAATGCCTCCGTCAATCAAAGCCATTTTGCTTTGTTGCTTGGTCTTGTGGACTTACAGAAGCCTATCGATTTTCACGGCGCTCGGACGTTCAGTACGGCCCCCACAGCCGCCATCTTAAATTTTGTATTCCGCACGATAACTTGAAAATGCCCTCGTCAATCTACGCCATTTTTGCTCTGTTGCTTGGTCTTGTGTACTTACAGAAACCTATCGAATTTGACGGCACTCGGATGTCCAGTATGGCTGCCATAGCTGCCATCTTGTATTTTGTATTCTGTAGGATAACTTGAAAACGCCTTCGTCAATTTATTTTAATTCCAAATAATCCAGGGGCTGAGGGGTAATTCAATATGTGTGCTGGGCTGCCCACACCAGTCAGAGTCTTATTCTGCAGCAACCTCTTCAGTTTTGCAAACACATTCTTCCCCTCTTCATCTCGTCTGATTCCTCTGAAATTTGTGTTGCAATTGTTGCCAGTAAAAATTCTACATTTTTTAGGCTTTTATTTTTTTTTTTGGGCAACATTTCATTGATATATTGTGCAACGGCCTCTGCCGTCTCATTAGGTGTGTTTTTAACCTCGATCTATTTTGTTTTCACAACTTCAACAGAGTGGGGCGCTATAACACCACTCACGAGGCTTTGGTCGTGGTGTTGGCACCAGAAAACTTTATAGCTGTGTCAGATATTCAGAATGCCTTTTTCAGCGAGACACTGGTGCAGTCCATGGACCTGCAGCCGTTGTGGCCTTTTACTGTGTGAAATGCCAATGCACCCTCGGCTGTATTTATTTCATCTTCTGTTTTGCCAGGTCAAACAAAAAACTTAGTCAGTTCTGCAGAGGAACTCCCACCTCGCACAGCATTCTTATGTTCTATTGCGTCCAAATGAACTTTCAGATCTTTGCTACCTTTATTAGCGACTGACACATACAGAATGTGCCAGCTTTGCATGCAGTGCTCCGCTTACCATTTGTTCCTAATGGGGAGGAAAGCGGGGAACTTTTTCCGCAGCAAACCTGTAAGGCTACACTTGCATTTTGGCATTTTTTGAAGTAGTGCTGCTCAGCCCGCTCTGTGTATAAGCTTTGAACTGGTCTTAGCATTTTAGAGCTGCCCACAACACAGCCTCTCAGTCATGTCACGTGCAACAAATTACCTTAGTATCTGTGCATAGCAACATAAGAATATGCTTAATGGTCATTTTAATGAATTTATAAAATCCCTGCGGACGGCCCGGAGAGGACCCGAAAAGAGGGCATGTCTAGGTAAAAGAGGACATATGGTCACCCTAGTATAGGGACTCAACACAAGGCAAATTTATAAAGTCAGGAAGGCGGGGCTTGGAGTGTTCCACCCCGTCAATCATAACCTAGCACCTCCAAACTGACAGACTCTCAGAGACGTACTCACTGTTAACTTTCGATAGTACTAATGTCTTGTCACAAAGTGCAAATTTTGGATCATTGTCCAGGTGAAAGATACAAACATGGCTCAGTTTATGCTTTCTGGCAAAGAGGGGCAGGTTTTCATTCAATATTTGCAGGCAATTGATGGAATTTATTATATCCTGAATCCTAACTAGTTTTGCCTAGGCCTTTGGAAGAAAAACAACCCCCACAATGAAAGATCGACCACCATGCTTCACAGTAGGGATCTGTTTTATCAAAAAATGGCTATTTTGGTTTTCATGCAAAACCCACCCCCAGAGTCTGTTTTTCAAACTGCTCAGTTTTGGTCTTTTGACTATAGAGCCCAGTCCCACTGTAAGTTCCAGTGCCATAAGTTCCATAAAATTTATTTATTTTATTTGTTTTTTGAGGTGGGGGGTTCCTTTTACCACTTGAACCATCTTTGTCATGCAGTCTGCATTCCAAATAGGCACACATCCTCTTCCAGGCTGACCTCTAACATCACCATTCGCAGCAAACGACTTAAGTATTATTGTCACAATGGGTATTTTCAAGTCATTAGCTATATTCATAAAGCCATTCCAGCATTTCTGGTGCTAAACAACTTCTTGTCACAGACAATTGCAGCATTATTTTGTCATAATTATGGTGATGGATGACTGAGAGAAGCTGGCCTGTAAGTCTTCTTATATTTGCTATACCCCAAGGCAACAGGAAATCACAAGTGACAAAGTTTTTCTAATCATTGTAGAAAACTTAAAAAGTAAAATATGAATGGGAATATACTTCTATTAGAATTAGCTTGTAAGATTTACTGAGGGTGCCAATAATTGTGGCATGCATTAATATTTGATGCTAAAATATTTGATGTTAAAGAAGAATTTTTTAACTTCAAATATTTTTTTTTTTTAAATTCAGAACTATATTCTTGCTAATTTTTGAGTAAATGATTCGAAAAATTAACAACAACCACATTCTTTCACGGCCTTTTTAGTTCATATTTACCAAGGGTGTCAATAGTATTGAAGGGCACAGTAGATGCCTGCTAGCTTTAATGTCTGATCATCCATTTTTGCCTTTATTTCTCACACTTAGGATCCTTATGTCCAGTTATACACAACATATCATTGCCACTTTCATAATTACCCTTGCAGTTAAGACAGACTCATTTATTTACTTGATTAAGAATTATTTGTGGTCCTTATGTGCATTTTAATAATATCATAACCAGTCTTTTGGCATAAGCTGTTGCCAAAACTGTGGAAATCTACCATAGTCTATACGCACAGCAACTCCAGTAAGATTATTCTCTTTTGTTCAGAGAATACGTATTTTCCACCCCAACCCCCTCCCAGGAACATGTGTGTCTAATATATTAGAGTGATTTATGATGAACTGTAGGCATAGCAACAGTGATACACAAGTAGTGCCTGGATAATTGTTAGGCCTGTTGGCCTTCAGAGTCTATGATTTTGTCGGCACCATTTACTTATTTAGCCATGTTGATGTCTTTTCCCTTATTTGGATGTGCAGCAGAAATCTTTATAGCTGTTCTGTCACCCAGATCAGATGAGTGCTGAAAAATTACAATCCACATAACCTCATGAGGTTTTTTGAGATTCTTTTAAGACCTTTTTCTGCAGTTGTTTGCTGTGCTAATTCCCTGGTTTTTAGGATTTTTTGTTTTTGATTGTGCCATCTGTTTTTTTTTTCTTGTGTACTTTCTTCACTGCAAGCTCCTCTCAGAAAGCAAGACTACGAATGGTGCTCAGAGTTAACAATACCATACTATAAATATTCTAATACTTTCGCACTGCATGACAGCTTCGGGATTTTCTGTCATGATGTACAGCTCAAAATAAGCAATGTTTTGAGGATTATCTCCATTCACTCAGCAATTTATTTATTTATTTAATTTATTTTATTCAAACACTTACCAAAAGTCCATTCATTTTCCCTGAAGCTCAGCAAATGGCCACTGACCCAAGCGACTGCAGAAGCAAGATGAAAAACTATTCATTGCTTCCTATATTTACTACTAAAATGTTATCATTTCAGGGGGACTTGGGCATTCATGTGAAAATGACAGAATAGAATGGGCTGTGCTGTTTGACATTATAGCTTTGCCTTACAAATCTTTGGCCAGTTTTATCCTCAACAGTAGCATGACTTCTTGATCAAAAAATATTATCTGAAGTGATTTTTCGAAAGTTGTTGCAAAATCACTCCTCATTAAGTCTACTGAATTGTTCACTTAGCATTAGGTTTCTTGTTGAGAAAATTCAATGAGTTTGTCTGTCCCATTGAGACATGCCAAACCTGCTCTGAAGTCTGATGGTGCGACTGGCAGTTGTGAAATGGATGTGATGAGCTCGCAATATCTAATGTATTTTTGGAGAATGAAAGCTTTGAGCAGGGGTGGCAGTGAAAAATACTAGTTATGGAAAGAGTTTTCAATTCTGAGGTTACACTTTTAATTGACTGGGTGGCTCTAAACAAGTGTCCTCTCAAAGTCAAAATATTTTCAAAATCATGCATTGTAATTTCTTGTTTTGGCATTTCATATGTGCTGTCATTTTATTGTCATTTAGGCCTCTCATGCATGCTCTGATTTGCATCATTATTACTGAACGGCAATGAAGGCCACCGGGCCTCTGAAGGCCTGTGAAAACCAACCACAGGATTACAACATAAATATCTGAGGCAAGCATGGGATCTTTTAAAGCCGTATGATTGATTCTGGCTGGGCGTGCAAGTTCAACCCCCCGTGGTGCTCCTACCCTTAGCTCCTGCGGCTGTCTCCCTCCCTCTTCCACAATAGTGTACTTATTCATTAACTCTAGACCTTCATCAACCAAACACCATACATTGTCAATAGAGGTTATATGCACTAGAGTCCACAGATGAAATGCATTCATCAGTACTGAGGTAACTTTGGGAGTCATGCCAAAGTCATGATGATTTCACAAAACCAGCAGTAGAAAAAAAAAAGCAGTAGAATGTATAGTCAAATCTGTGTGAGGAATTCGAAGGGGAAAATGTTTCCAGAATCCGTTTTCCTCCAAGTAGAGCAGAAACTGATTCTGTGGTGTTTGTCTTTTTTATTGGTTGTAAGGTTGAAAGCCTAGCAAACAGTGGCATCTCAACAATAGCAACAGCAGGGAGACGAGCTGCCAAGATACAAACTATGTCTTATTCTTTCTATTTTGTATATAACCAGACTGCAGTTGGGCATTGCATTGCCACTGAATGTCACAGGAAATGCATCAGGAACAGGCCTCTGTTTGCAGAACTGCTGCCGTCACATGGGTAGTTCTGTCTCAGTTGTCTAAGTTTATGCTCACTAATTGGGTTCACCCTCTGATTATTTGCAAAACCTTAACTAAGGACAATATACTGTGGCAGTAGATGCTCTTTCTATCAATTGGAAACTGCTAAGTATACTAAGAAAGTATAGAGGATGACCATATGATTGTACTTACGGAGAATTTAAGAAACTCTCTTAAAAAGGATGCACAAACAAAGAAATTCAACAGGTCGCCTGATGGTGTTTTTAAACTAAACTCAGAATGATTCAAGTATGTGATATTTTTCTCTTAAATAAAGGACAGAAAAACTTCATATTTCTGAATTGTCCTGCAAAATCCAGCTGCAGCAATAAGTATACAGAAGTAGAGAGTAATGGTAGGAAGGGCTGATGCATTTAGTGGAAAACAAGGCGACAGCAGGAACACTTTAGTTACAGGCCTATTTATTTACATGGCTCTCTTTTCTTTTACACTCTTTGGTACTCTTTGGAATGTAAAAAAAAGTCGGGGGGAGGGGGTGGTTGGATTTGAAAACAGTTCAGTTTACGTCAGCTAACTGTAAACATACCAGAGGTAGGATCGTATAAATCGCAGCACGGTGACTCTCCAATGAGCTCATGGCTGAGTTATGAGCAGCACTTTTCTCCCTCTAAAACCCCGTTTTTTCCTCCACCCCCCCCCTCCCACCCTTTTTTTGAGCACAGCGGCCAGGATTCCTGGAGCTCAGAGGCAATAGTTCACATTGTCAGACTGCCGACTGCAGTGGGGTCGTGATCTCTACATCTGGTGGGCCAGATGTGGGGCTCCATGCCAGAGAAAAGTAGGTACAAAAGGACCAAAATGGAGATTAGAGGGGCACGAGTGTGAGCACAGATGACTCAGCAATGATAAATTACCCTTACATCTGCCATATGCTATTAAGGGCCACTCAATAGAGTAGTGCAGCACAATGTGCTAAAATATGCATCTCACTGGAATGATAGTGGCACAAAAATGGAGCATGACAGGGTATAAAGATACAGCAAGTAATATTGATCTGATTATTTTGGGAGGTTTGGCGTTTGAAATTAGACAGAGGTGGACAATACGGGCAATTATACAATCATTTAATCAACCAAAATATATAAGTCATATAACCTTTTAGCCAAAATTGTTAATGAAGGAATAAGTGATGACAGGACAAGTGTTACTACATACAGCCACTGTTCTCCTTTAACCTGGGTAAGTGGTGGAAACGTAGCTCAGCATATACTGGCACACCTATGCTGGGATTTCTCCCACCTGCATTGGCGTAATCTAAAGACTCAGAATATGTTATTATACCTTGACACCAAGGTTTTTATATGATTCTAGAAAATGACACCTAACAGTAGAGGTAGAATGCTTGACTTGTATTTTGCTGCACATGTAGTGATCAACTGTGCTGCTAAAAAAAATTAAATAAAAAAAGAAACCTTATCTGAGTTCACTTAAGGATTGTGGGACTAGAATCTTGCTGCTAGGGGAAAAAAAGCTGCCTTCAATCTGAATACTTAATGTGAAATTAGAAGAGCAGCGTTTTCATCAAAATTCTCAAAACACCCACATGCACAGCATGCCAGCTCAGCATGCCTGATGACTTGCTGGACTTGTTGTTTGAAAAGGCAGCTTAATAAATATACTGTACCTCTCACCGGCAGCATCGATGGCTTGACAATTCAACACTCATTTTCCAGTTGTGGACTAAAGTGCATCAACAGACCTATCATGGCACTATATTAAGACTTCTTTCCCTGTGTTTTGACTGGAAATTCCTCGTAATACAGTATGTGGCCAGCAGGCTTCTTGACTCCAGAGCAGCATGGGCTCAGTCAGTCTGGAGTCACCAGCGGAAATGTGCCATCCTGGGAGCAGACATTCCTGGCATTCTGCCCCAATGCACTCTGGATCAATTTCATAACACCACAGCCCATTGCCCAGACTTGCAAATTAAACAGATTATCTATATCTGCAGTATATTGTCCACTCTCAACGAAATTTGTCTTTGGCCTCACCCTAAGCAATATCTACTGAGCACTATACAAGTCATCTTGCGGTAAGCAGTGGGAAAGATCCATTAGCCAAAAAATTGATATATTAAAACTGTGACAATATTTATTAACTTGAGATATTTTGGTAACTATCTGAAGACTATTTTTGGTTACTCTCCATCCATTCCCTTACACACTTATTTCTAATCCGGTTTGGGGGAGGGGTGTTGAAGAGCCAACTGCAACCGGAATTGTGTAAAAGACATAAGTACACCCTGTACAGGTAACCAATTAAGGGCAGGTAAACTCTTCACTAACGCTGGTATACCTAAGGGCAATTTAGACTCCTCAATAAGCCTTACTTTAATATCTTTTAAATATTGGAGGAAAACAATATATCAGGAGAAAACCCAAATGAAAATGGGAAGAACATGGGGAGCTCTTCTCTGAAGGTCATAGTCAATAAGTCAATACTTTTACCAGAGATACTTGTATTTCTGCTCTGAAGGAACAGTGGAGTCTATCACTGTGCTGCCTACTGTTTCAGGATTGAATTGATAGATTATTTTATTTTCAAAAAGAGCAGCACTGAATTCTGTACTAACACACAATTATAGCAAACAACATAACACAATCAATAATATTAAGGCAGAAGACAACTCATCCAGCTTAATTAACTTACTTTGTTATCCAGCTTTCTCTAAAGAGTGTGTGGGTCAACCATCTTACCAAGAGATCATTAGTTGACTTTCTTAACCCTTTAACTGTCAACTGCATTTTCTCACATTTGGCCCGGCCCGAATTAGGGCCCAGTGACAGTTAAGGGGTTTTAACCAGCAAAACCATATTAGTTGGCTGGCTTCACCAGTGAGACCCTGCTTGTTTATCAGCTTCAGTGGTTTGACCATGCTTATGGTCGACACCAGATGTCGGCGCAGGAAACATGGGACGAGTCATGGATGTTCTGCTCAGAGACCTAGGTGCGGTCCTCCGACCCGTACCCCTCCCAGTCAACCAGGCACTGGTGACCGTGTACCTGATGCCAAATGTCAAAAATCCAAAGATCCAACGCATGGTGTAGGTGGGGCCACCATCGATGAGCTGGGGGAAGGCAGGAATCCAGAGGGAGGACTTTCACGAGAGAGAGAGAGAGAGAGACACAGTTTTAATTCTAGACACATGAAATACTTGATGGACTCTACTCGGTGGGATGGAAGGAGAAGTTTGACAGGAGATAATGATAGTGCTTGTGTTTTAGTGAATGGCCCGGAAAATGGAGGGGCGAGCTTCTTCAACATCTTCCAGATGTCCTTTGTAGCCAACCACAATGGATGACATGAATGCAGTACCTCTTTGACCTCGCACTTTAACTGGAGCTTGGTGGCTGCCATGAGACACTGTTCCAGAAGGATAGTCTCAGGAAATTTGTCAGTTAGAGGAGAGTGGAGATGGGACAATGGATCAGTTTTTGTATTCTTGAATCCAGACTGATAGGTCAGGACATAGCTAATTCTAGTGAAGAAGAGGGACCAACGGGCTTGCTTGGGGTTCAGTTTCCTAGCAGTGGAGAAGCTCCATGTTGCAGTGGTCCGTCCAGATGAGAAAGGGAAGACTGAATCCCTCCAGCCAATGCCTCCAATCCTAGAACACCAGCTTCACTGCCAACAACTCTTGTTCACCGATGAAGTAATTCTTCTCTGCAGGAGACAGCTGCCAAGTGAAGATGGCACAAGGGTGGATCTTGCTATCAGCTGCTCCCTGGCAGAGGACTGCGCCAGCATCCATATCAGAGGTGTCTACTTCCACGAGGAATTAGTGCTGGGGCCAGGGAGTGTGAGGACAGGAGCGGTGGTGAATAGTTCTTTGAGCTGGCAGAAGACAGAGGCTGCCTGGGGGGTCCAGCAGAAGGGAACATTATTGGACATTAGGGCCATCAAGAGAGCTGTCACCAAGGAGTACCTTTGAATGAAGCGCCAGTTGAAATTGGCAAACCCAGAAAACCTCTGTAGCTATTTACAGTTTTTAGGGTCTGGCTAATCCAGCACTGCCTGTACCTTCTGGGAATCCATCTCCAAGGCTTGTTGTGGCACAGTGAAGCCCAGTAATGAGACAGTGGTGTGGTGGAATTTGAACTTGGGTTTAAGATAAAGTCGACTCTCCAATAACTGCTGACTCACCAAGCTGACATGGCAGGTGTGTTCCACTAGGGTTGGAGAGAAATCCAGGATATTATCCAGGTAGACATAGAAAAACTGAGTGACCACGTCTAGGAGGACATTATTAGTGAGATGCTGGAACACAGCAGGGGCGTCAGCGTGCCCAAATGGCATGACCAAATTTTTGAAGTAGCCGGAGGGGGTGTTAAACACTGTCTTCCACTCTCTCTTATCCGCACGCACAGTAGGTGGTGAGCACTGCACGGGTCCAGCATGGCAAAGAGAAGATAGCCCTGGAGGTTGGAGAATGCCAAGTTAATCATTGAAAGAGGGTTACGACTCTTAACAGTAATGGAGTTGAGGATTGTGGCATCCCAGCAAAGACCTCCCCAACACCACTGGAGCATAAAGTGACTCCACGATGAAAAATTCCAACTTCTCAGAATGGTTACTGGAGGTCAGCATAGGTACTAGTCTGGACACCCCAGCGATGTTAGGGAGGGCTATCCCTATCAGGCCTTGGGACCGATCAGGCAGCGGCAGCAGTTCAGTCAGAATCTTCAGACGGCAGACAAGACCAGGATGGATAAAGTTCCCATGTGCCCCAGAGTTGACTAGGGCCTTGGTTGAAATTAGGTGACCCTGCCAGATCAGACGAATTGGGAGGAACGGTCGAGTAGAAGAGTCACTATCTCCATAAAGCACCTCTTGCAAAGGAGTGGGACAAACTTGCCAGGCAGGACATGAAGGAAAGACATGGTTTGGGCTTCATAAAACAGGAAATGGCTCCGTTGCACCCACTCAGCTGGGGCAGCTTGTGAAACCAGACCCAGTCAATGACTATTGGTTCCAAAGGAGCCAGGAGGGGCGTGTCTTGAAACAGAGCATCTTGGCACATAGGCAAGACAGGTGCCTGTAACCTTGCCTGCCGTTTAAGCTGCCTTTCCTGCAGCCAGGCATCTATATGGAGCGCTAAATTGATGATGTTTTCTAGGTCAGGGGGGAGGACACAAATGGTAGGCTCATCTTGGATCTGCTCAAACAGGCATTTTGTAGAGCGCCCAGGGGTCCCAGCGCATGGAGACAGCCAGAAACTGGAAGTCGAAGGAGTGCTCCGAAGTAGACAGGCTGCCTTGCTACAGCTGGAGAAGCCTCCAGGCAGTGGCATGACTTGAGCGGGATTGGTCACTGAAGGAAGCAAAGGTTTTGACTGCAGGATCCCCTGCCACCCGACAGGTCAGCCCATCAATCCCTAGCTCATTCAGAGAGGCGATTGATGATGAACGCCATACTAGACTGTTTTGAGGGGAATGAAAAAGCTTGGAGCTCAAAGACCATGGCTACCGATAGCGCTCGTCACTTTCGTCATTGACGAATATCTCGTCAGTGACGAGAAGAAAATGACCAGCTGTAGTCACAGTGGTGAATGTAATTGCTTTAAGACGAATAAAAATTCAATGACAAACAGTGGTGTCGCCTGCCTAAGGCATTCAAGGCTGTAGCCCCAAAGATTTTTTTCGTTTCCTCAAATAATTCTTCACTTCGGGCAGTTTGTTACCATGTGACTGAACGTCAGTAAAAAGACACTGCCGTGTTGTATTTTTTATCTTCAATGAACGGAGGCAAGAAAGACAAATCAGAGAGGGTTTATTAGAGGGAAATATGCCCAAATACTACCTTATTGTCTGACCGGTCTCTGTGGACTTGATATGCCAATTACTGTTCTCACAGAGTCAATTAATGTGAGAAAATAAATACACACAGATTTTTTTTTACTTGTAAAACGGTTGAGGCAGGAGCACAAACATCCTCTCTAGTTGAGCCAGGAGAACAAGGTGTGTAGCTAATTATATGAGTCCCAAGCTATGTGAACATGAAATGAGCAGAGCGTAAGTTATGCAACTACCGTTTGGTGTGGCTCTCCTTGGCTTGCAACGCCAAACTAGTCTAGCCTCAAGGTATGTGTAAAATTTGGTAATGAGACCCATTTTCAATACAGCACTGGTTCCCATGCAATCCGTGTCTACCAGACCGAATCACAGCGCAGGTTTTGGCGCCTCATTTCAGTGCCCGATTACTTAGCTTAATACCTGAGCTGTCAATTGAAATATTTGCCTGCAGGTGCTCCTAAACGGGATGTTACAGGCAAAAGAAACTAGTGAGCATGCAAAATGAATTCAGCGCGGTTGTATTATTTCTGCACTTCATAGGCCTGGTCTCGAGAAAAAATATATACATGAACCTGAACTTAGGTTAAGTGATTATAATAAATTATTAGCTAATTTTATCATTTGATCTTCTACCCTTTCCATCTTTTTCAGTGTGTATGTGATCGAACTTCAGTGGTTACTTATGTACTGATACACCAAGTAGCGCATCTTCATCTTCATGAGTCATTTAAGACCTATCATTCCCTCAGTGCATACAATCATGTCATTTGTAACGGCTACAACAGTTGACTGCAAATATAACAGGCCGACAAAATGGAAAGACTTTTGAAATAAAGGCACAATCACACGTAAAAACTGTGCATTCCGATACGTAGTTGGTGACTCAAAGATTCACCACGATTTCCAGGAAAACCAACCCAGATGAAAACATCGATTGGTCTAAGGTTAGCTATTTGGCTGCGTATGAAGGGATTGCAAGGACTCACACTGACGCGTTTCCACGCGACCACGCAAATAGAAAGATGCTTCCACTATTGTGGATATGATGGAATTGAGTATAGTCTCTGTGAGTCAGGTAAGCGCAGCAAATAAGTTATAGCTCTTCATGAACATCTCCAGTCACATCCAGCGACATTTCTAGCATAAATCAGTGAAGCTCTAGGTTGTGGTGAAGCGTATGCATTCAACGTGGAAAGTAGATGCGCAGTCTTCACTGCGATTTACCTTGCGTCTGCTGGTTGCCCTTGTAAAATAATATGAAAATAAACAGCCAATAATTAAAAAATCCGAACGGTTTTTCTTGAAGCCCAATTGCTTAATATCACGTGGTGGTTGTGGACAGTCCAGCAATCTGTAAGCACTCCCCTGTGATAGACGACTGGAGTATATGAGTATGCCACCACTGAGACTTGTAAGTTGTTGGAATCAGAATTAGTGGAAATCTGAAATGTTTAACGTTTGAAATCCTAGGCATCTGAGATTTCCATTTATTTTGATTCCAACAAACTGTTTGTGCATACAACATTGAGCTCACCCAGGTTCAATTGAAGACCTGGGTGCAAGAAGTACTTTAGTCACAAAATAACACTTTTCAGATATTAAGGGTCAAAGTTTTGAAAACATGCTGCAGATACTTTTTTTAAAAGATGACATTCAGTGGCGCCTGCTGCTAGTCCCAGGGGTTATACAAAGTAGACAGACACGTTTTTTGTGAAAAAATAATGTTTTTTTACGAAAAAAACAAGAAAATCAGTTTCAGACTTTGGTACTTCTTACCATAAAATGCCTGGACTTCAGTACTTATTGCCATAAAATGCATGGACTTCGGTACTTTTACCACACAAATGCCGTTTCAATCATTTTCTGATTCCCAAACAGTAATTTTTGCTACGCTTGTCACATGACACATACTAGCAGCTGATTGGACAGTCATGGACTTAGGCACTTGTTCCTGATGACGTCAAGGACTTGAGTACGTCTGCAAAGACTTGAGTATTTCTTGCACAAAAATTCAGTAGATTCAGGGAAGGCCGTGTATCAGTATTGAGGACTTGAGTACTTATATTTGGAATTTTTTGGCTTTAAATGATGCACATGACGCTCTACTTTATGGTAGTAGTGTCAGCTCATTTTTTGGAAAATGTGACTCAAGTACTTCTTGCACCCAGGTCTTCAATTTAGAGCCGGAGTTAATGGAAATCTCAAATGTTTTACATTTAAAATAAACATTTGACAATTCCATTAATTCTGATTCCCACAGCACAAAATTTCTCACCTCAAGTCTAATTTAGCATTTTTCGTCAGGCCTCTTCATTACACAGTTGATACCCTTAAGGGATGTATCCCTTATTAACCCTTAAATGTCCCCTGTGACAAACTTGTCACACAATTTTGGGGGTTGTCAAAACCACTGCACTGACCCCACATAAATTTTGCAACCTAATGCCCATAGTTACATATTTAGACCATCAGTGCTGCCATCTGATGCATAACAGTGGAACCGACACTACACTGGCTGCACCAGCTAACCTTTCCAATATGGCCGCCCCCATGGTGGAATCCACACGATAGATCAGCACCCATTCATCACTGGATAAAGTAGACAAACAGGTAAGCTAATGAAAAATAAGCTATGCCTAATACTTCTGCTATATGTTAACTGTTTTATCATTCAAGTCATTTTAGCAATAAGGTCCCCAAAATGCCCATTGTGACATATATGTCACAAAACTAAAATGAGGTCAAAGGTCACCAAAAATTAAAAATTGCTATTGGGTTGTTATTAGCCCCTCCCCAGGACATATTAACAGAATACATAGATTTTTCTTTCAACTTTTACTATAGTTGGGCATTTAATGGTTAATTATGGGATACCCAAAATGGTTATATTGATAAAACTGTACGGACAAAAATCAAGAAATAAAGGGTTTAAAGGGATTCCTAATACCAGTTTTTTGAATAAATTCCATGCTAAAAGCTCAAAAGAGGTTTAATTTAGTCTTTATGGTGCACGAGGTGCCCATAATTAGAGTTTGGACTGGAGTGGAGCCTAAATTATACATACAATCAAATGCATAATGGAGAGGCCCATTTGTGCGCAAATATTTGAGGTTTGACCTTGTCCTCGTACATGCTGTTGGCACTCAGTCTGCCTTTAAGGCTTTTCTGAAGTTATGTAAAGTCCATGAGTGACTAAGAAAATAACAAAGACTGTAGACATTGCATATTTCATTTTATAAAAGATTGTTCCATTCCGAAACCAGTAAAATTCATCTGTGCCTTTGGGTTGGGTTCTGAGCGGCACTTCTGTAAGATCTGCAAACGCTGATGCGTGGGGGAGCCCAGCGACTGTATGCGACAAATGGCTGATAAACTCAGTCCAGAGCCATGCCAGATAGCAATAAAGCTTTTGTGGACTTCCTCCCCAAGATGCTTACAAAGGTGTTAATGGTCTTACTGTTACTTTGTACGGGGGTGTAGTTGCAAGGCTCTGGCTGACATAATGCCCTGTGGAGTCATATTACTATCCTTATTCTTAAGTTGAAGTCCAGTTATATTAATCTGTTTAAGATAATCTAAATCTCTAGGAATTTCATAATATGTTTATATGTTCAATATCCTGTTAAGAAATCACTTACATACTTATAACCCAATTAAACTATATATTAATTAATCTTAAGACTTTTTCATGACAACTGCATCATATTAGTACATATTCATATCATGTTTGGTCTTGTTATTCTCGGGAGAATCTAAGGAGGTGAATGGAGTATGTTTCATTCCCATTGAAATTATGGTTCATTCCTTTTTGGAAACTCCTGAGAATTTGGTCAGAATACTCTCTGGTAATCACCCTATTCTCCTCTCTCTGCTGAAGTGTTTTATTACATCCTCCCCATGGTGGAAACCCAAAAGCCGGATTCGACCCCCCTTCTAGGTGTTTATGGCCATGCCGCCTGGATCAAAGACGTGGTTTGGCTTAAAGCAAAGAGAAACAATCCTTTCGGGAAGATCGTATCCGATCTCCCCCGCCGCACGTTAGTGCGTGAGTAGCCTTTTCAATGATGTAACATCGTGTTTTCGAACTTCCCGCGCCGTTAGTGCGTGTATCCTTTTCCTCCAGGTATGACTTTATTCTCCTCTTCTAAATTATGCGTAACTTGTAATTGGCTTAACGTGGATTTGTTTGGTTTAAGCTTTTGCCTACCTGGTGAATAAATTATTGTCATTCCTTTAAGCTTGCGTGGTCTCCGGGACTCTTAACCCTTTTATTCTTTCTAGCCGCGTTGCGACGGATACCTAGGGGTATAATCCTGACCGAGGTACGACTGGCCAGCGGCCCGGTATGGGAATTGGTTTTATTAAGTTGGAGAGACAACCATGATCTACTTACATAAAGGGTTTATGTATTGCCGGTTCTGGGATTTTAGCCTAAAGGAAACCCATGGACGATAAGTCGGTTATCTGTTAAAATTCCCTGAAGGAACCCATGGGCTTGCATAGATCTGGGTTCGCTGTATTCAAGCCAAAAGATGCTGTTGCAGTGATGGCTGACTTCCAACCTCTAATCTAATCAACGAACCTAGGATCCGGTAACAGTACTAAAAACCCGGAGTACATGTTAGCGACAGCGTAGTCTCCTAAGAGTTGAAGGTGTAGTCACTCGAGACCCACGCAGGTTTCTCTAGATTATGGATTCTAATTCTAATTCTAATTTGGAGTCAGATATTTAACGAGGGTATCACTAAATTCATTATTATAAATTTATTATGGAGTCAGATTAATTGTAACCGTTGTGCTTTTGTGCCCGTCCTTGAACGGAGAAAATATATCCATTTTATTGTGATTCGCACCAGCCAGGACGTCGCGCGTGCTAATACTAGGAATCCACACGCATAAACCTTCAACCCGGGCTCTTCCTTCCTTGGTCGAGCTGCGTGGGTCTTACAAGACTAAGGTAAAGTGAAGAATATTTTTTGACTTTGTCTTTCAAGGAAAAAAGTGAGGAATATTTTTCAAAACCCTTGGGGAACCTGAAAGACCATCAAACACTGGGCCAGGAAACTTAGGCAGGTGGAAGGGCTGCAGTCATAGGGATTCAACACAGCTAGGTTGAGGTCCCGAAGGGCAACTGCCTGAGGGAGAGACCGCAGCAGAATAGTGCTGGCTGCTTGAGTGGCCACAGCGGAATCTTAGGAGATATCAGTAATTGCCACAAGTTGGTTGGAAAGGGCACCAATAGATTGGTGCAGCAGGTGGAGCTCATCCTCTTGCTGGTCAATCCGCACCCCTTAGTACCTCAAGGCATCAACCAGGCTGGGCATATCTGGTGGTTCCATTCCTCGTCTGGATTGTACTGTTATGATTCAGACAAAGAAACAGATGCAGATCCAGGGTACAATCCAAAGATAGATATTTGTTGATAAGAATATGGTAGCAGGAGTGGTGAGGCCGAAGCCCAGAATAATATGGGGGACAGTCTGGCTTAGTTGTTGTGAACTGGAGAGGGTTGGGGACGTGTCTGTGTCTGGCCAGTTGCTGTTTTGGGCAGAAGCCAGGCGGTGAATTCCCTTCACCGAAGCAGGACCGCTTGACTGCAGAACCAAAGAGTTTAGCAGGAACGCATTCTAAATTTCAGGCACCAATGTTGGCTCGGAAGGTGTCACTAATTAACTGGTGAAGAGGAACAGACTGAAAAAGATGATTAACAGCAATGCAGTCCCAATTTTGGAAACTAACGTTAAAGGGGACCTATTATGCTGATCCTTCTTTTAATACATATAGGTAATGTTATAATGTTGGATGTTCATACTCAACCCCTGAAAAGTTTCTAAACATAAGATACGGGGTTTTTTTCCGTAATCCAAGAACGTGATTTCATGAACATGATTTCCTCTCTGAACAGCTCCTCCCGAGATCCTCACGAGATCTGGGCAAAACCTGACGTCAGGTTGTGCCTTCCACTTAGTACAGACCTAGCCAAAGCCAATCACGGCGCTGGACCTGCCTACACCGGAAACTATTCTAGCAGACATGAACAACCGCAGATCATACTATGCCTTAGTAGCATCTACACTTCCAGAAATACAAAAGAAGAACCGCAGATCATTTGAGGTGCAGTTTTGTCACTATCTCTCCCAAAGCTGCTCGTCTGTTTACTTTTGGACGAAAAGAAAAGCACCTATTTCTCTCCCAAAAGACGATGCCTCCAGAAATCAGTGGGTAGCTTTTTTGTTTTGCTGGCGGCGAACAGCCACGGCCAAAGGGAACGTTAGCTGTTTGTGCTCAGCATTTCACCAAAGACAGTTTTGTCAATAAAGGATAATTCGACACAGGATAAGCGTTTCAGCTGCTTCTCAAACCTGAAGCAGTTGCATCGATCAAGTGCGCGGAGCCACAAGTTGTAAGTAACGATATAACAGCAAATAATGTAAGTGAAGCTAACGAGTTACGGGAGGCTAGCAGGACCGCCAACGATAGTTAGTACTAACAACTGGCCTCAAACGCAGGCTTTGTAAAATATCTGAAGATATCGGTCGCGACTGTCTGCGACTCACAAGCTATGTTTCCATCCACTTGTCAATCGAATTATCTGAAGTTCGCCAGAAATATTCATGCGAATAAAGCTGGTGAAAAAACGTTTCCATCTAACGGCATTAAAGCAAATGAAAAGTAGTGCATAATGACGCCACATGCTGTTATGCGATCAAATTGGTGTATCGAGTACATTTCTGACATTTTAAGCTGTTCCCATTCATTTTCGCACTGAATCGCAGAACCATCAAGTGAACAAAAGTAGTTTGTTAGCCAACCAATTTAGGTGGTTAGCCAAAATGGATCGCGTTTACCAACAAATGACGATAATTGCACAAGTTGTAGTAGTGCTTAGATGATAGCTATTAGCAGCATAGCAGACCATTATCATAAGGAAACGACGGCATCAAAACACCATCAAGATGCAGTAGCAGATTTATTCGGCGAATTACGTTTCCATCAGCATTTATCGCATAAGCCTTTTACCGATCAAGAGAAAATCCGATGAGATGGACTGTACAAACTATGAGTCGATAGTCTTGAAATCCAGTCTAATTTCACCGTCTCCGTGAGGCATTTTTAATTTGATATTACTTAATTTGTATAAGAACGTGTGGATGGAAACATGGCTACAGATGCGGAAGCAGTTGCTTCACAGCATAAGCCTACCCAACTGATGGCCTGTTGAATGTGGCTGTAGCACTGCGGCTAACGTAGCAAAGTTACTGTTGCTAATGTTTGTATCCTAAACATGCGAGAGTAATATCAGGGGAAATTCAACAGAACATAAACCTCATTTGAAGCGAACTTTTTATACTTGTTTGTAATTTGGATGCTTGGTACAACTGCCACCCCCCGTAACGGAATTTACTGTCTGTAAAACCTGTATTGCAGGGTAATGTTTGTCTCTGTAGTTGTTATGACCGCTAAGTTATCAGCTACTGCATGTTAGTTCGCGTGCTGTGCAAATTAAAATGCTCCTGGTAACTTATAGGCAGTAATTATGATCGGTATGCTTGTGTTACTTCGGTAAGCATCAATGTGGCAGTTCCATCATAACGTTGCCTGATTGTAGCCACTACAGTTGAAGCTAACCGGAGAGGTGCTGTATGTGTCTGCAGAGTTGGGCTGCGAAGGCTGCAGTTAGACCAGACGTAGGTTTTGCAGAGCTTGGGGCGCGTTTTTGGGTGCTTGTGAAATGATCGCTTTACTTATCCATGACCGGGCTCAGCCTGATACTTCTCCAATACCTGGGCAAGTTCTCTGATGCTACCAGTGAAAGCAATAGGGAAGCGCACAGGCTATAACGTGTCCGGTATAACAAACGATTTCTCTGCATTGCCGTCGATTGAATATTAAATTTGCGATTGAATATTAAATTCTTTCCTGTAAAAGTTATCGATTCGCTAGCTCCACATAAGCAACAGTTTACGCAAATGGAACTTACAGTCTGTAAAACCTGTATTATGCTCATAACATAACCAGAGCTCTATCTAGCTCTCGCGCACTATCCATAACGCGCTCATTTTCAGCGAGGAAACGCTGGTCATTCCGACGCAATAAGTAAACCATTACCATGGGCAATTTCTGAAAAGGCCGTTTTTGCCTGGAGATTTTGCCACTCCGTCATATACCAGCGCAGAAGCTGTTCGTTACTCCATGCTAACGACACACCACAGTTATGCACACGAACCAGCAGGTCCTAATACACACCGAAGCAGTCCATAAGCTGTTGGTCCACTTTTAGCTGCTCCTCACTGTCCATGTTTCCCTCTAAACTCAGACCCACCGGATTTCTACGGTCTCCGGTCTACACGTGGGTATGTCAACCCGTTCTACAAATGTGTCTTTATGTGGTGGATTCTAGCTTTCCCTGCATCCTAGCTATAGAGTAGAAAAACCACTGTACTCACCACTGTTGCCATAGCAAACTGTAGCCGATAGCAAATTCGAGCTTGAGCCGCCAGACTTTGGCACTGCGTCCTCCACTTTCGCCGCTGTGTTTATTAGAACAAGTTCATTTCATTAGATCTATATTCAAGTATAGCGTTAGATTTTGGAATTTCCCCGCCGATTCCTTATCAGATGGCAGACGTGTCTCACGTTTCACTCTGGGGAGGCGGACCCGGAAAACTGCGTTCTGCAGCCTCGTCCCGCCCAACTCCGCCCTCCATAGAGCTGGCCAGTCAGAAGAAAGTGGGCACACGGGGAGTGGGGGCCATAGCGGAAGAGCCACCCCAATGAGGCGTTTCAGGCAGAGACTACAATGCACTACAAATGGGTTTTTTTGAGGATGGCAGTATGAGCTAAATAAGGACCCTGTTTTGGATTTTGAATGATCAGGAGTACTCTAGGGGAGTCCAAGATCAAAATATAACCTTGGAAATATAGCAAAATAGGTCCCCTTTAAGGTTTGGGAGCTGGTTCCTATCAATGAGACTCCAAAGAGAAATTGCATCTTTTTCCATCATTGAAGTACCAATAAACACACAAAAGAAGAGCTTCGTGCAATAGAAGATAAACTGACAGTTGAGCAGATTTACTTTGTTCAAAGTTGTGAGCAAGCGCAGAAATCTTGACACAGCTCCTTCAAGTGATGACCAATTGCTTAGGCAGTGGTTTTCAACCTAGTCCTCAAGGACCCCTGTCTTGCAGGTTTTTGTTGCAGCTCTACTTTTGTACACCTTATCCACTTAATGCCCAATGCACCTTCATGCACACCCTGTTCAGGTAGATCTTTTTCAACCAATCAGCATGAAGCCCTTAAATGGATCAGGTGTGAAAGAATAGAGCTGGAGCAAAAACCTGCAGGACAGGGGGTCCTTGAGGACTGGGTTGGGAACCACTGGCTTAGGCAATCATTCCTACTCATTGAGCCATCACAACTACTGGGTGCATTTTGAACAAAGGACATAACATGGAAATAGCAGTAAGAAAGCTGTAACAAAACGGAATACTAAAAGCAAATCTCTCTTAAAAAAGAATATAATGCTAAAATTAACATTTTCGAACAGTAAATTATTGAAAAAACAAATAAAATCAAAGGGGACTGATTTGAAAACCTATTCTCTCTCTACTGTATTGAAACAAATCATGAATGGATTTTATAAAATCAGTAGTTTTTGATTTTTTTTTTTTTTTTTTTTCATAATGTGCTAACTTTTTCAGGATTTAGGTCATGAATTAGTTTGAAACAAAATTAAGGCAAGGCTGTAATTGATGGTAATTGATTGATGTAAGCTCCTTTAAACCATTTGTATCACGTGGCACTCTTGAACTTTGACTATTTGCATGTGACATAAGGAAGAGTATATTGCAAGATTATCACTAATCCAAGAACGATACATTAAGTGCATGATTTATTTCACCCTATGAAAGCACATTCAAATTAAATTCCCGCAAATAACAAATGCATTCTGCATTTTCTTACGCAATTTGTTACAAGCACTTTCGCAAGTCAATGGCGTTCCACTGAAACTGAACTGGAATATGTGGCGGGGAGGAGTAATTCATCTCTAAATCTCTGATCTTTTAACCCGAAAACGCTTCAAATTAGAGGGAGGGAGAGGAAAGAGGGACAAGAGGGGCAGCAAAAAACAACACCAAATTTTTTCTAAAAAGAAAACTCTTTTAGCAGGAGAGTTGGAGATTAGATGGTCTTGAAGAGTTAGTAGTTTTTAAAATGTGGAGTTTTCCAAATCCCAGGGCATCCATAGGCTTATGTGTGTGCGCGTGTGTGAGTGCGTGTGGGAGGATCCAAACAGCTGATGTCACTGAGTCAAAAAGCCAGTGCTTTCAAAGGGGCCCATTGTTGGCAGAGTGCAGAGGGAGTGAGTTCTTGTGCTTCTTTGGCTAACGGAATGCAGAAGAGATGGGGGAACGGGGAAGGCGACGCTCGGGATAGCCCCTCCAGCCCAAAAAACTGACAGATCAATGTATCCACTTTGCTTTCAGCGAAAAAAATGCTTCTACAAGTTCCATTTCTTTCTAAACTGGAATGAACAAAGACTAGAACAAAATGGAGCCCTGCGGGTTAATGTATTTTGATTTTGTTGTGGTAGTGCGGTGCATTTTTTATCAGTGAAAACGAAGGAGACGGGAGAGTGAGGTTTTTTTTTTTTGAGGGGGGTTATGAGGTGCATCGATAACAAATGCTTTTTTCTTTTTTGGGGGAGGTCATATAATAGCCTCCCTTGAGTTTATTTTTTTTTGTTTTTTGTTTTTTTTTTCATTCAAGACATTTGAACTTATTGGACTAAATGCATCGATAAATTTTCTTGCGGAAAGAGAATAAACAAAGGAGTACTGAAGACTTCGGGAAAAACTAACCAAAGAAGGTGGAGGAAAAAGCTAATGAGAATGTTGGAGATCTGCCTGAAATTAGTGGGGTGTAAATCGAAGAAAGGCCTCTCATCGTCCTCCAGCTGTTATTTGGAAGGTAAGAATTGGTGGCGCTGGGGGAAAACTTTGGGTTGGAAGTGGGGGTGTGTGAAACGAGGACTGGGTGAAAAGGCAGACATGCAGGCCGAGAGCACCCTGTTTTTCCTGTGATTCTTGTGGAGGCATAGGGAAGCCACGCAGGCAGACAGACGCACAGTCGAGCGCCTGGAATGGAAAGATTTAGCTGCTCCAGTTTAGAGCCTCTGCTCTTGCACATGCCCAGGCCCCAGAGGGTGGGGGGTGGGGAGGAGGATCGAGAGGCCAGACACTCGGCCTTGCTGAAGAAGAAGAAGTGGGGGGGTCCCAAAAGGATCTCACTCCTGTGCTGTTGTCTTTTCTCAACCTCTCTTTAACTTCAGTCTTTTCAATAGATTTCATCCAAGCTGTATTGATTTCTCATCCCAACTGTTTCTTTTTGCAGTCTCTTATTTTTCTGCAAACACCATTCTTCCACTATTCTTCTATTCTGACTGTTGATTTCTGGAAGTGTGTAGGCGTAGGGAGAGGAGGGGTCAGGAATCTTGAAACCCTGATCACGTAATAGGTGTCACATGGTTGTATTTATCTCCTGTTGTCTTTGGTGACTGGTGCTTAGGGAAGGGACAGTGAGTTTGTTTCTAAATCAATTATAGTTCCCTGCATTTTACTTTATCGTTATCTTTATAGGTTTATGTACAATTATGTGCAAAGGTTTCGGCACCACTGGGCAAAATGCATACAGGAATCAATTTTCTAAGTGAAAGCACATTATCTTGAGCTCTTAACCTCATGAAGGTGAAATTACATGCCTTCAAACTTTAGACAAATATTACATTTGTTGTCATGTTCTATAAATACAACGTAATTTAAAAAGGAGAAAAAAGCTAAGGTTCAGAAACCCTAGACATTATCCACTTTCATATTGTCAAAAGATAATTACAAAGTATTTACAAGGAATTTGCTTTTTAGGCCTTCATGGCGAAGTTAAAGTAATTCCAATTTAATTCTGATGCTGTCTGAACCATCAAGCATGGAATCCTGTAAAACTATCCAAGAACATCAAAATGAGGATAATCCTCTTCCACTAGCAATAAGAAGGCTACAAAAAAATCTCTAAATATATGACTGCACCAGTTTCCACATTAAGGAATGTCATCACAAAATGGAATAGAAACGGATGTGGTCAAACATTATTCCACAATACATCAATGGGCACAGGTATGTTTAACAGATCGGCAATACAATGCACCTTGGCAATGGAGGTCATTCTTTGGGTAGTTGCCTGTAAAAAGCCTTTTCTATGACCCACACAGAAAAAGATGCATTTAAGCCAAAGACAATGCTGAAAGGTCTAACAATTTAGACCCTTTAGAACAATGTACCTTTGAACAATGGAAAAAACTACCTTTTGGACAAAATAATGGAACTTTCTTTGTAAAGACGAAATGGTATAACCTATAGAGAAAATAACACCTTCCCAGCAGTTAAATATGAGAGTCGTTCCATTCTGCTTTGGAGCTGTGTGGCAGTTGGGGGCACAGTCATTATTGTGCAGGTAGAGGGGAGAAGAAATTCAACTAAATACCCTCAGATTCTTGAGGATAACATTCAGCACTCCATTAAGAAACTCAAGTTTGAAGCAAGAAGTAACAGTCAAGAACAAACAAATTAGGCTTTTTGAATGGCCTTAACAGTTACCAGATCTGACTGTAATAGAAAATTTGTGGGATTTTCTTTTTTAAAGGGCTGTTGCTGCAAGGAGGCCAACAGACATATTGAAACTAGTTGAGTTTAATGATGAGAACATTCCACAGCCAAGAAGCCTCATTGGTGGTGACAAGAGGCATTTATAAGCTGTGATTGCTGCTAAAAGAGGGACAACAAAATATTAATTTTGAGGGTCAAAGAAATTCAAATAAATGGAAATATTGCTCAAAATTCAGTAGACCTGCATCTCGATTGACATCATATTGTTTAAAGGTCAGTTCAGCATCCTTCATTACTCATTTTGCCTAAGGGTGCCCAAACTTTTGCATATGACAGTAGATATCTAAAATCAAATTTCAATTATGAGCTACTGCAGGTGTACTTTGCAGCTTGTGAGACTGGCCCACATTCTTTTCGTTTAGTAAACAGTAAGTATTTATGTGTTTGTGACTCATAAAAAGAGGATAAAATGTTAACGATTGTTTGAAAACAGCTGTTTGTATGTCTTTAATTTTCAAATGTAATGTAGTACAGGTGTAATGGATTAAAAAACATTTGGAACATTTTTATAGGGGTTCCAGTAGTGGCTCCTGACATAAAGTATCTTACAATATGCTCAGTAATCTATCAGAAGCCAAAATTTTGGAGGATTCATTTTTATGTTTCCACAGCAGCCAGTAAAATTTGGGACAAGCAATTAAGAAGGCAGGTACAACAGATCTGAGGGCCATATCAGACCCTGACTTCTGGACAAAATTACTTAATTCGCTCACAAATTTATGCCTGCTAACATTTCAGCTGCATTTTTATGATATAATGTGAATGGCTATAGCATACAGTGTCCTTGTATGGAATTCTTTATCTTGATCTAATGTTGATCAACTGTACCGGTGTTAGTGCAAAAAACCAGTTAATTTGTGTAGCCAGGGTTACCGGTGGAAACAATAGCCTGCATACACACTGGCCCTCCAGGACCTGAATTGCCCATGCCTGCTCTACAAGTTGCTGTGTAACATGTGTGGTTAGGAAAAATGAGATTCTTTGCGTGATGAGAATAGAAAACCTACTGGATAGGTTGGTGGCCACAATGTGTCCTGGGAGTTTGGTCTTCCAGCATTCCAGCATCACACCAATGATTGTAGTTAGAAGGGGACAGTCTGTCAAAATCGTGTTGAATCATCAATCTGCGAAGAACACTGTACCCGGCTGGAGTAATAGGACATCCTTCTTCTTCAGGATGAGCTTCAGGTCTTTTGACAGAACATCTGCAGTACGGTGAAAAAGTATTTGCCCCCATCTGGATTTCTTCTATGCTTGCATGTTTGTCACAGTAAAATGTTTCAGATCATCAAACAAATTTTAATATGAGAGAAAGATAACTCCAATAAACACAAAATACTGTTTAAAAAATAATGATTTAATTCTATTGAGAGATAAAGGCAATTCAACCATACCTGGACTTATGTGAAAAAGTAACTTCCCCTTTAGTTACTAAATCAACCAAAGAGCAAATTTAATTGCTAACTGGGTTAAATTTCATTAGACACACCCAGTCATGATGACAGCCAGCCATGCTGAATCTAAGAACCTGTCTGACAATGTGAAGAAGGCAAACAGTTGTACATGATGTTGTGATCTAATGAAATTCATGAACAGAGAAGAAACAAAGTCATTAACATTTATCAGTTTGGAAAGGGTTACTGAGCCATTTCTAAGGCTCTGTGACCCCAGCGAACGACCGCGCAAGCCATTATTCACAAATGGAGAAAACTAGGAACAGTGGTGAGCTTTCCTAGGAACGACCGGCCTACCAAAATTCCTCCTAGAGCATAATAACGACTCATCCAGGAGGTCAGAAAAGAACTCAGACTAATATTTAAAGAGCTAAAGGCCTCATATGCATCATTTAAAGTTAGCGTGCATGATTCGGCACTAAAGTGGCTGTCACATGGAAGAAAAATGTGTTGGTAAAGTTTTGCGATAAAAATTTTCCAAGTTCTTCAATAAGTTTGTCAAAATATTCATCTTATGTGGTGTTACAGTGTTTGATGCCTGGTTTGATTCTCAGTCGCCAAAGTTTGCAATAGTTTGCTCATGTTTGCTAATTTTTGTCAGTCTAATGCAATTCCTCGTATTGTGGCCATTGGGTCACCATTGTGTGGTCATTGTGTGGCCACTTAAAGGTGCACTATGCAAGTTTGTTTACTTTCTGCGCGATTATATTTTTGTCTCAATTTGCCGACATCTCTCCGCGATCTGCTTGCTGCCTACTCCTAAATTCACTGTAAAAAAAACCCGGGCTCTAGAGACCGCACAGGCGTCACAAACTGCAAATAAACACAAGGGGCACAGGCTGTGCCCCATAACATAACAAACCGTCCCGGCCAATCACCAACAAGAGTTGACAGTTATGGAAGCGTGGGAAGGTGGGAACTATGGGAGGGAGGGGCGGGGTACCTCTGTTTTGTTTGAATTTGAATGTCAACAGAAGTGAAAGTAAACAAACTTGCATAGTGCACCTTTAATGGTGCTTTGTTGTATTAACTTGCCAAATTACTTCCAAATTGCTCTCTATTAGCAACGACATACATTTCATGGTACTACATAGTGCCAGGTAGTACTTTGATCCATATCAAACATGACTTTGCCGTACAGCTTTCTATTATTGCCAAACACTTGCCAAATACTTGCGAAATACTCTCATGAGTGGTGCCACTGTGGCCTCAATCTTCATAATTAGTCAACATTCGCAAACATCTTGCTGGCGAACCATTACGATAATCTTGTTGCCTTCTGTGGCCTTGGTATCCAACATCACCAACATTGTCCTCCTGCTGTCTTCTTCTGTGTGACAGCATCTAGACTTTTGGGATACTATTCTGTGGACTGAAGAGTCAAAAATGGAATTTAAATGTGGTTTTGAACTTTTGACTGCCTTGACCGTTGACATTGATCTTGCAAAATTGAACACCCTCTTCCTTGGACATAGGGTTTATTATGCTATTAGTTTCAATTCAATATGGATACGTGTATGGATACGTCAAAATGGATGCTAGAGTGCGCACAGACTCACATATATGTAAATCAATATACTTGTTTTCACAAGGATCAGACACAGGCAAGTACACTGGAGGGGCTAAAAGAGTTTTCCCATTAATTGGAAGTATACACCACTGTGGATCACTAATTCCACAGTGGATTTATTTGTCCTTGGGCATGCAGCGGAGGGACATTTCAAGTTGCATTGCAGACAAACTATTGTATAATTCAACAGCAACATATCTGACATGTTCTTTTGTTGATCACATACAAATTGCAAATTGCAGCTTGCTTTATTTCCTGGATGTGCATGAGATAGTGGCAATGCTAATGCATGCTATAATATGCTCCATTTTCCGAGGCTGGCTTTCTTTTTAAACGAACCAATGTGACATAACAATATGCAAACCGCTTTATAGTCAGGCACACCAGTGTTGCCTAACTTATATTTTCTAGAGGGGAAACTGATATCTTGCCAATTTTCCAGACATCCAGAGTCAGGCAGCCTGCAGTTTTTGCATTTGGAGCAATAGTTTCTGTTTGAGCGAGGAGGTTGCAAACACTCAAGAATGTGGTCCTCAAAGTGCCATTTTATACAAGGGCCTATCTTGTTTGAGGGTTTTGAGGATGAACCTAATAGATCTGGTGCCTCTTTATACTATTAACAGAATGTCATGGTTTTCTAAGTGGTGCTCTGAGAGCTGGGCCAAGCATCTGCAACATGGTGTTTTGTCTGATAAAAGTGTGCAGGCAGTAAATCATTCACCATTTCTTCCCTCTGTTTTTTTTTTCAGATTCTTTGCATGGTGTTGAGTTATCCATGCCTGTTTTCTAAAACAAAGGGAGAAGGGAAGAAATGTTATCAGATTTTGTGCATAGTGCTTGTAGGCAAAGTGAGGATTTTTACCTCTGCCAAGAAGGTTATGTTTTTGCCAGTGTTGGTTTGTCTGTCTGTCTGCCTGTCTGTTTGTGTACAAGATAACTCAGAAAGTAATGCACATATACCTCTGAAATTTCATGGGTGGGTTGCTATTACTTCTGGGATGGACCCTATTGATTTTGACTGTGATCGGTGAAACAATATGGCCACCACAGCAACCATCTTGAAATGCTATGTTGCAGATACCTTAAATCTCTTATGAGCCATGTTCACTCTGCAAGATTTCGGCTGTGCTGCCTTGGCGAAGGTTTGCACTCTTGGAGTGCCTCTAGTTCATTCCTTTGCTCTTCATTTCCATCCTGAACCTAAAAATCAGCCAGTGATTTTATGGAGGAACGCTCAAATAAAGTTACGAAGATTCTTCTGTCCTACTTGTGAGTGGCGTCTGACTGAAAGCAGAGCTAAGCGCTGTTAGCAATGACCATTCCAAAGTGTAAACAGCTTATTTGGAATGTGTAAGCAAAGGAGGTTACCGCGGAAACAGGCCCCTGCTAAACAATTATGTAACTTGAGAGGTCAATAAAACTCTTCAGTGTCTGTTGCAGCAGACAAGAAGCTTATGACTTTAGGTGAAAAAGGACATACACCATGCAGTGACCTGTACTTGCATCCTTAATCTGCAACGTATGGCAGATCAAGCTGGGAAAATTATCTTCATGTTATGAGGAAGTGAATACCGATTACTTTGCATTTATTGGTAAAGGAAAAATGGTCTCTTTATGATGCCATTCAGTCATTCACTCAGTTGCAAGAGGTGATTCAAAAATGATTATTAGTGGTTGTAGAGTAGGTTCAGATGTGCTTCAGCAATCACTTTTTTCCCTACACTCACAGTGAAAGAGCCAAAAGACAGCTTTAATGGGGACCCGCCCGGATGACATCACGAAAAACGTGAATAATCGTCACGTGATGCAGATGTCGGGCAAACATCGGCCATCTGCTATAAAGAACCATTGAAAATGAGACGCACTAAACTGCTTGTTATTCGTTTTTTCTCCATGGTATGAAGCGGAAATGTGTGCTCAAAGGTAGTTTAAAACAGAATTATTCCTCCCGAGGCATTTATCAATGAATATTAACTGATTACACTAAATGAATGGGCGAATGACGAGCGGTAAATTTAGTCACACTCCTCCCTGTCTCCCCTGTCCCGGGCTGCGACTTACGCCCAGGTAACCTGGTTAACCTGCTGCCTTCTGATACTTATGTAGACCCTCCAGCAGCGATAGGTGTACAAAACTCCTTAGTAGTCTTCACAAGCTTTGTTCCATTACCTAGCATTATTCGTGAACATCAACATATTTTACATACACTGCGAGGTTGGAAATAAGTGGTATGGCATCACATTTGCGATCTAAAAATGCTTACTTTCGAACCAAAATGAACAATACCGGACAAATGAATCGCAGCCGCTGCGAAAGAAAATCCTAACAACATAGGTGGAATAACTTCAAATTCTAGCATAGAATCATACAACTAGTGTATTATCAAGTAGGTTAACGAGCCGTTACCATGCTAGCTTGCCGTTACAAACCTGTCTCAGGGGTCACAAATTAAAGTATGAATACGAAGTCTCCCCGTTATCCTGCCGTGATTCGAGCATTGAACACGTTGCTTTGCATTTCTGTAGCTGGCTAAGCGCGAACGAAAAAAGGGTTGTTATTGTCGCGGCTTGTGTTATCTGGACTGCCCCTTATCTGTGTTTCCCCGTTAGCTGTCGATGGTGAAGTGATTTTTTTTTCAGAGCCATTGTTGCTATTGCTGGGTCTGCTCTGCTGAGCCAGGAATGCGTTTCTCGAAAGAACAGGTGCGAACTTACATAGTTGGAGCCATTGACAGTGAATGGACGAACTACGTAAGTTGCTAGCGTTGTTTAACTCCTTCAACCCCACAGCCCTCTACAGAGGGCTGACCAACATATTCCCTTCAACCCCAAATTCCTGTAGGGAAAATTCAAACAATCTGACTAATTGATTGGAACATATCAGGTTACATTTAATGGGATTCCAGAGATAACAGTAAGATACAATGTCCAGATAATGACCAGCCCTCTACAGAGGGCTGTGGGGTTGAAGGGTATAGTGATGCTAGAATATCTGGGGTTGAAAGAGTTAAAAAAACTATGCTTTTGGGAAACGCACCCCAGGTCCCCATTGTCAACACAAGTTAGATCTAAAATAAAAGTTGACAAAATCGCCTAAAAACCTACTTTTTCTGACTCGGCACATTGCCTATTGTTGTTTGCTTGCCCGACTTCCGGGTTCGGGGAATGACGTTCACCTTACGTACAGGCTATTTTTAGATATCGGGCGGGTCCCCATTTCAGGACATCCCTATGGGGCGAAATATGAAAGAATGTAATAGCGCTTTAAACTTGAGCAGCTGTACAAGTACTCATGGATTTCACTGTTGTAAGAGTTGTGCTTCGCAAACTGGTGATGTGCACGGAGGACAGGAAGTTGAGGACTGGACTCAGGTGCAAGGATGGACTTGGTTGTATTTATAATGCCTTCCGTGCAAGCAAGAAGGCAAACACAAAGCAATACAAAACGAACAAGGAATCGAGGTTGCTGAATTACACCATGAGCAATGCAAACACTGGGCTTTAGCGACAGTAACAAGGCATCACAAATAGGGGAAAGAAAACAGGTAACGAGGTTCCTTATAATTAAGTTAAAGTGCTGACATTAACAATCATCAGCACTAAGTTCAAGAGTAAGTATATATCCGCCCAATACGTGGAGAATAAGTCTATACAAGACTAGAAATACAACCAAAGCACGTGGCTTACGAGTCTTTGCAAAAACTAAGTGCGAAGCTCGGTCTTAAATAGCCAACACTACCACACAGTGGAAATGAACAGCAGCTGCATACATTGATTGATTGCGGGGCTGAGAATGCAGTCCAAGTCTTAATAGACCGGTGAGTTTGAAGGCTGGAAGCATGGTCTTACAACTGTATGTGATAAAGTGACCTTAATGATTTTTTGGGACACAATCATATATATTTTTTGATTTGGCTCTCAACATTATATTTTTGATAAAATAATTAGCATTCATATAAAGTGCAGATTCTCAGCTGTTTTAAAGGTTTTGTATATTTTGATTTCCCCCATTTTATGGTTTTTTTTTATTTCCGCCATTTTATGTTTTTCTTTCTTTTTGACAACTAGCTTGCTGGTGCTTTTCATAATTCAAGTGGGGTTGATTGCTTTTTTTTGCGCAAGTACATGAGAGCATTAAGTATCTATTCTTTGATTGCCCTTAGACTCTGTGTTGATGTTTAGTATCTGAAGCAATGACAAGGCTGAGAAATAAGAACAAAAATTAGGGACATTAGATCAAACCCTTGGCTTAACAAAATCAGCTATTTGGAATGGAGTTGTATAGAAAGAGAAAATGTCATTTTAAATAAAAGCTTAAAATGTTTAATAACATGTGACATATTAACATTCTTTGGTTGCAAATCTAAAATTGTGGATTTGAGAGCTTTTGTCTCAAGCATTATGGAACTCATTGTATGTTACCTTGTGAAATCACAGATGAACACAGTTGGACATCAAGGCATACTCAGCTTCCTACCAGTACATTTTACTTTGCTGTCTACCACTTGAACTCTATAGCAGAGCATACTTCTTATAGTAGAGAGTACTTTGTGTGCAGCTGGTGTTGGCAGAATGAAGGCACCTTACTTAACAGAGTTTCAAAATGAGGTGATGAGATGAAAGAAGGTTTAGCAGGTCTCACTCCAAGAGCAGTAACTGTCATTTCCATTTTTATCTGCATTCATGAGTTTGTGCATCCTTGCAGTTACATTAGCACTGGTCAGTACCCTTAGAATAGCTTTTCTGAACCACAGGCAACAGACCCTCAGTTGGGCTACACGTGGCATATCTGCATTCACAAAATAGGACCCTGTGCTCATTCATTTTCCAGTGGAGGGATACCCTGCTGAAACATGAGATGGTGCACATGCCCCGCCTCTCTTACTATGCAGGAATGTAGATGCTGCCCTGGTGCATGCATCAGCTGTAATGACACTATGGTTTTCATGTGTCTGCATGTGTATGGGCATAGTTACATAATATTCCACTGACCAATGGCCTTTTCTGTAAGTGTCAGCTGATTGTGAGTCACTGAATATTCCCTGCTCTATGTTATGCCATTGTGGTCATTGTGGCTTCACATCCAAAATTACATATAATTTCTTGTTGGGCTTAAAACCAGCTGAACCAAAACTGAGTAGTGAATGCAGTGCAGCATAATAGCATTCCCAAGCTTCTTCTTAGCAAATGTTGAGATTTTTTCCTCTAAAGTTGTGAAGCTTGAAGCCAATAATGCATATTCACAGCAAGGAAAAGTGGTGTTACAGAGAGTATAAAAATATAGTGCTGCAGATACATCATCTTAAAGAAAAAAAAAGGGTTTAAAGGAAATTTTGAGAAATACTACACAATATAGAATGATAAAATGTATGAATGAAAGAATAAAACAAATTTGTAATCAGCAAAAACAAAAAAAATTATTTATCTATCCCACAGAAGTGAGCAAGGAATGGAGAGGCACCCCCCCCATTACCTAAAAAAGAGGTTGACGGACAATGAAATGGTATGGAATAAAACAGACTACTGGGATAGTGTGGACAGTCTTCTTATCAATGCATTAAATGAGAACATCTCAAATACATTCAAGGACATATGCTTAAATGTAACACACATTTTTATACTCAGTAAAGTGAGTCAAGTAACTTGTCATGATAATGCTTATGGAGTAAGTCTTGAAATTTAATTCAGTCATTGGTTTGTGATTGGACAAACGTGTTTCATAAAACACTCAATTTGAAGCTTATATGCAAGCTACCCTTTCCATTATTTCCACAGACAAAATGAATCCCATGTTACAATAAGTGGATCATGCCGATCATATGTCATGCAATGCGTTATGGGATTGGTAGATCTTTTGACTCCCAAACAACTACTCTCCGTGGGTAGAGTCCCTTCATAAGTTACGAAGGGACTCAATCCGTGGGAGGCCAAGCAGCACTCAAATGTTTCCAGAATGGCAGAAATCAGTCTTGATAACCACCATTTCGGTCTAGATCAACCTAAACTTTCGAAAAATGATTGTTTAAAACGGTCTTGCAGTCATCATGAACTGCTAGTCACATCCAGGAATACGACCGGCAGCAAGCTGAAACATAATGAAGAACTGATTGCTCTTGTATGCACAACATCAGTCCAAAACTTACCAGGTGTTTTGGTGAAGGAGGAAGACAGAGCTCAATTGAGATTGTGACAATTTCAAGGACTTTTGAACATTAACAAGGTACTAAAGTGAGCTGGTCAGCTTTCGTGCTGGCTAACTGCACATTCAGTCATTCAATGAGTTAGATCAGAGCCGGCTTATTCAAGTTGCAATGGCTATAATCACCAGTAAAACTTTTAAGTGCACAGTATCAGTTATAAACTAGGCCTACGCTGTTGGCGGCCGACAGCAAGGGGTATATCCCCGAAATTCCCACGGAGGTAATATAATAGAACTGAAGGAAGTACCACCCCTCTTACTTTCAATGGGAGATGCTAGGCTAGCTACTTCAGCCCAGGAAGTACGGAATTGACCGACGCCATCTATAAAAATGGCGTTCCATGGGTGCTTATTTCCGGCACCATTTCATAAGATTGCCAATCTGATTACACAGCACACATCGACAAGAAAATGTGTCGTCTGTGCAGATTGGCAAATGTGTTCGAGGGGAAATGACAAGCAACGCTGTTATTCCAGAACGTGCACGCACTATACACTCATTGGCTGAACTGCTGCAGTCAGAGCAACAGCTGGACAACCAAACTCGTGCACGAGCTGTCATCGAGCTCTAAGTAGCAGTTCTTATTTTACAGGCCCTCTTGAAAACATCGAACAGTTTCGTCAGACAAAGAGCAAAATAATGAAGGATTACCGAATACATTTTTCTTTTGTTTTCGCTTTATTTGGCAAGAAAAAAGGCGCACTTTTCAATTGGTGTCTATTGAGGTTCAGCGTCTTTGGCCACAAAACTGCATCCTTGGGAAACGCGGAAGCAGGAAGCTAACATGCTAACTGGCTGAAGCAAAGGTACTTCCTCCTTCTCTCTGGTTCTATTATATATCTCTATGGAAATTCCCCAATCCTCGAAGCCCCCTTTATTAGATTCCCCTTTACTAGACCTACAATATGAGGCAAATTTGAGGTCTGTGTAAGTAATTGTTCCAGAGATGGTTAAAAAACTGTTTTTTTCAATATATAGCACCACCTGGTGGCAAACCTAGGAGTGCATACTTGCCCAAAATCTAATCAGTTCATCCTCTCTATCATATCTACCCATATGCTAAAAATTAGAAGCCAATGTGAAGTATTTTGTGAGTTATCGCGCTAACAGCTAAAATTTGCGGACGCGGCGGATGCGGACGCGGCAGATGCAGACGCGGCGGCGGCGGGTGGGGCGAAACCATGATATCCCTGAAACTCGTATTTCGGGGATATAATTATTTAGCTGGCAAGCACAATAGAAACGTTAGTAGAAGACTGTCACTCAGAATCGACAAAACTGGTGAGAACTTTTATTTTTTCAATTCACTTTTTTTAATCCACAACATGGAGCATTGGTGCTCCTTCCATTAAAGGAGCTGTGTCACAATTACTGCACATGCTCAAAACTTACATTACAAGAAAGTCAATCTATTTGACTGCAAGTCATAATTTGATTCCATCCTTGCCAATCCGTCTTCGTTTTGCATTGTATTTATATCCCCAAAATACGTGTTTCGGGGATATCATGGTTTCGCCCCACCCGCCGCCGCATCCGCCACGTCAGCAGATTTTAGCCATTAGCATGATAACTCACAAAATACTTTACATTGGCTTCTCATTTTTATCATTTAGGCCTAGTTATATATTTTAATTATTCCGGCATTATGGTTTTTATATTAAGGAGCTTTCCATGGAAATTTTAGGATTCAAGGCACTAGTTTAAGCTTTAACCAAGGAACACAAAGAATGTAAGCTGCTTGCCATTGCCAATAATCATAGAAGAAGAAAAATACCTTCTAGATTTTGACTTGCAGTTGACTCAATTTAATTTGTTCAAAATTGTGAGTATGCACAGTATTCGCAACACAGTTCCTTTAAGTTACCCTGCCTCTATGTTGTCACTGATGAACTTATCAGCTGGAGTAAGGACATAATTAGCTTATGTATGATGTGAGTTATCAAGACATCTTGCGGCGCTCCCTTATTTCAGATGCTTTTATTTCGCTAGCTCTGCTCATGTGGTCTAGAAACTGCTTTATTTTAGTTTAGATCATTTTGTAATGTTGATGTCAGCTTCCCATTTTGTACTTCCTCTCACTTGCCATAACTGTGGATCTTAAGCATTAAAGTTGGACAACTGTTTACAGATTTCCTGTCATTGTTTTTAAAATGACTGAAATATCCTTTTGACCGAAAAGAGCTGACACACATAAAACAGATATCCCTGGTTCCTCTAGACATTTGTTTTGTAAAAGTTTTTTTAATGCTTTAAAGTTCATGGTCCACTACCAGTCCATGTATGTGTTTCTACAGAAATGATGTTCCTTTGGTAGCCCAGCCACGCTTGTGTAGATGCATTCTGCAAGTTGCTTATTAAAGTATCTTACAAATTCAAAATACATCAGTTCCTCAAACAGTGTTATTGCAACATATTTGATGTCACATCTTGCGCTTTTTTTGTCCTTCCATGCCATCAGGATGTTTCCGCTGAACCTACAGTTCTTCAATGCTTTTAATTAATTAACATTTGTTAACTCATTGTTGTCTCATTTTTTTATTCAGAGGTTTTTCAGAGGCCCGGCTTTGAGGCCCAGAGTTTGACTGAGGCTGCGCGCTGGAACTCCAAAGAAAACCTGCTGACTGGGCCCAGCGAGAATGACCCCAATGTGTTTGTGGCGTTATATGATTTTGTGGCCAGCGGGGACAACACACTCAGCATTACTAAAGGTGATAATTGCTGTCAGTCCCTGTTGCTAATCAAGATCAGGATTCCCTGATCTGCAGCTGAAGTTACTCTTTTGTTTGCAAGATCTTGTTCCACCTGATTTCATTTCAGCTGTTAATTAGACCATGGTCTGACTTTTCTTTTCAGATTAATGTCTTAGAAGTTCTGCGGGTAGCATATCTGTTCTGCTCTTTACAAATGTCACAATATACATATAGCAAGGAGAAATGTGGGGTTGTGAGCTCAGATCAACAGCCCTGAAGGCTCAATAAAGTGGAAATTGGGATCACACCAATTTTGCCATGATTCACCTCTACAACTGTGATGCATTTTAGAGCAGCCACTATCTCACATGTGTATTAAGTGTAACCATACCCATAAGCCAGTGGCGGCCAGTGAACTGAAAATTGGTGAAGCACAGATTTTGCTTTGAAAATAATGATTGTGCCTGATCTTTTTTTGAATCATTTATCTACATTGACATTATGTGATCTCCAAAAAAACACAGGACCATTAGGTGTAGCCAGTTCTCCTTATTGAGATAAAACGAGTACTAATAAATCCTGATTTGTTTTCAGTCATTTTCTTTAATTAACAAGTTTTCCAGTGATAAGAATAAACTATAGGTAGGTAAAGAAATTCTTTCTTAATGCAATGTTGCAATGATTAAATTTACTTTAAAAAAAAGATAAACTACTATGTTAACTTCCATGTTTGCTTTTAGCACATCCTGCACTATCTAATCTTAGCTTCATGTCTGTGTAATTACAACAAAGAAACTGAAAATTATCCACAACCATCTGCAAATGAATAATTTTGATTGAAATATGATTTGCATTTTCTTTCTGATGTTTCTTTATTGAGGAAAACTGGCCACACCTGATAAGGTTGCTTATTTATGAAGTTTAGATAATGTTAATTTAAATGAATGCTTGAAAACTGGTCAAGTCCAATCATTATCTTCAAGGGATGTTCTGCGCTTCACCAATTCTCAGTTCACTATCTGCCACTGCTATAAGCATACAGTATATGCTGGCTTAACAGCATAGCGTAAATAGCTTAAGAGCTGTCCATAGTGACAAAAATAATATGAGTGTTTAAGTCCTTTTGGACAATTGTGATTGTTCAGGAAACAAATGTTATATTGTGCTGTCCATTCCACCCTAGGCGAGAAGCTTAGAGTCCTGGGCTACAATCACAATGGTGAGTGGTGTGAGGCATGGACCAGAAATGGCCAAGGGTGGGTGCCTAGCAACTACATAACCCAAGTCAACAGCCTGGAGAAACATAGCTGGTACCATGGGCCTGTGTCTCGCAATGCTGCCGAGTACCTGCTCAGTAGTGGCATCAATGGCAGCTTCCTGGTGCGAGAAAGCGAGAGCAGCCCAGGCCAGAGGTCTATCTCACTGCGCTATGAGGGACGTGTGTACCACTACCGCATCAACACTGCATCTGATGGCAAGGTAAGCACGACACCTACACCATCCACATGATCATTACTTTCACCCAAGTGGCCAGTACCACAAATCATTTTCTAGGCTCACTTCAGTCAGGAAAGATGAAGCTAAAGATGAAGGGATCAGTGTGAAATTTGGTGGGGAGGTACATATGGATGTACAGATTAAAATTTGTAAGAGGCTTCAAAACTCAACAAACATGGCCGCTAGTCGGCCATATTTAAAATGACGCTATATCATGCTGGAGAGTGTTTGAAAGCAGCTAGAATGCTGAAACTTTGTGCACACATACTTTTTAGGCCATAAAAATAAAAAGCTTTGCACTTAATTTGCTACAGTACTACTCCCTTGAGCAACACATTTAAGCCCAATAGCCAATTGGTTACCTCTTCAGTATATAATGCTGGGTAAAATGATCTGGTGTCTGAGGCTTGATATTTCACTGGAGCTGCACTATGAAAAGAGCACTGAGCTGCAAACAAATGACATGATAAAACATGTCAAACAAACCATGATGCTGAATTTGGCTTAAAAATATTTGGGTTTTTTTCCCCCCCCGACACAAATAACAAGAGATGTCTTCATTTTCCTAATGATGGACCCAAGCACAAAAAAAAAAAAAAAAAAAAAATACTACCACTTGTGAGCTTACATAGCATTAAAGCCTGAAGTAAACCAAGTGAGCTACAGTATCCATGGCATTATTTTTTTGTATTGTAGGACAATGTCACATACTGTACATATTCTGTATCTGCTGGTTGCAGCACTTCACTGAAGCTACATCACACATATGGAGAAAAATATTCAAACACATGTTTTTATGGCCGCAGAATTACATCGAATGGAAAATATCTAGATTGTGTACGTCATTTTATGCACATTTTCCTGTAATTCAGCCAGAGGTATTTAGGATGGTTAGAAATCTTGGGATCTCTACTAGAATTTAAAATAGGATGAAATTTCCACAGATTTAAATGCAGCAGCTGCATTTGACAGATCCATCGGTTTTATGGGGTTAATTAAGCGTGAAGAGAGGGCAGTGCACAGCCTAAATACCCAAAATAGCAAATGCGGGAGAAAACTCAGTAGCGAGAAAAATCTTCTTAAAGAGGTGAGAAAAAACTCAATGATTTAGAAGAAAATGAAAAGGCTGATGAGGCTGTTGAAGTGGTGAAACATGAATCTGAGAGGTAAGCTGGAGGGGCACACATTAAATCAGTCTGAAGCACTAAAGCAGGGAGGGAAACATTTTTTAAAACAGCAGTAAGTTGATAGGCAAGTAATGGAAGTGTGTCGCTGAACTAGTGGATGGACATGAACAGGTGACATGAACAGCCAATCAAGCTCAACTGACTGCTCCAGACAATGGCAGCAAGGGAAGTTATGAGTGACCATGTATAAACCCTGGCACTCGGTAGTGCTCCTAAAACTACTATTAATATGCTGTCACTCCCAATAACAGGGTGAGAGACCCCAGGTGTAGGTAAGTGTTCACTTAAGAGAACAAACAAGGATTCCAATATAAAATATTTATTAACCAGAAGGTTGGAGAGTTATACAGCTTTTAATGTAATAAATATTAAAAACAGGCAAGAAAACAGCACAGATCATTCTTTGATAACACCAAAATACAGCCCTGATAGAACCATAGGATGCTTGGGAAGATTAACACATTTACACTCCCAGTGGCAATGAGCTGCACACGCACACAATAATTAAGAGTTCAATCAGGAGAGACGAGTGAAATCAAGAAAAATTTTACTATGCGTTGAGCATAAGTAGAATTCAATTCAATTTAATTTATATAGCGCTTTACATAGAGAAAAGAGCCCAGACTAATCCCTAATCCCCCAATAGCAGGCAAAAAAAAAACTCCCTGTAGGGAGAAAAAGCCTCGAACGGTGGTGAGAAAAAAAACTCCTTATTGAGAAGAAATCTCAGGAGGAACCTGGCTATTTTGGGGAAGCCCATCCTCCGCTGGCTGAATAAATTGATGGTAAATAAGGGATGAGAGGATCAGGACAGCAGGAAGACAGCAGTCAGAATTAACATGCTTAAAATCAGACAAGTCTTTGGCGCTTGGACTCTTTGGGAAGACTCGTAGAGCAGGAGCACGGCTCAGAGCAGCAGCTGGAAAAATCCCCAAAAATAGGGGGCGGAAGCCCCCTGAAAATGCAGCCTGATGAATCCCCCAAAGAAAGGAAGGAATACTCACCAAGCAGGAACATCATAATGACCGAGAAGCATGGGCTGCCGAGAGAGGAAATCCACGGAATCCGATATATGCCATGACATTTTAAACCGACAGCGCACTGAATGAACACCAGGCCTGCAATTTACAAGCTACAACGATGAGCATCCCCCCCCCCCGCCACTTTTATTGGCCCATTTCGTAATAAAACTGATCGTGGGTAAATCTGCGCAGGCTATTTCATTTCACTTCATTTCCAAAAAGACCAACTCAGGGTTATAAACCATAATGTGTGAAAAGGAAAAAAAAACAAAGACACAGCAATCACAGCACAATAATTTAGGGTGTGAGTAAAACTTCCATGCAAGTAGGCTACCGTTCCTATAAATGGGCCCAATTTATGCTAATCTTGGAATAACCCAGCACTGAAATCGCTTCAGCATAAAAAGAAAAAACTTCTTTACAAGGAGACGTATGGCTAATTAGCCAAGTAGCCGCCACTGCAGTTACTCAGTTTGGCTAAACGTAGCCAGTTAGCAAGATAAAATGACCATCGTACATCATAATAAAAAAAGAAAAGCACTGGCAGTAATAAAACACGCACAATTCTAAAACAAAGAACAGCGGCTGCCAGCAACGCCCAAGAGTTGTGAACACCCGTTGTTAACCAGGGGTCAGAATCAATCGCTGGATTTATTAGCAGCTCAATTTCAGCATTGCCTGTATTTGCTCATCTCTCCATATATCATTTACATCTCGAGTTTCACCCGTATTCTCAGGACACAGATCTACCAGCAGCAAACAAGCAGTCCACCACAAGCAAACTCCTCTACGCAATGGTGGAGGGACCCAGGTGATAGTTGCCCAGTGCTATGCCTGCACTATATACAGTATATGCACAGATTTAAGGAGGCGGTATCAGTTTAACTAACTTAAGCGGGTAGTACAATACAATTAACCTCAATTGTCTCACTGCCCACACATGTGTGAGTTATCTGAATGGCTGGATACAAATGAGAAATATATACACAAGGCTGTGCCTGTGGAGCAGGGGTGGGCATTTCAGGTCCTTTATTTCTACTAATTACCCTGACTTATTGAGCTAATTGGTGGCACACACAAACATGAATATGCTCAGTGGCATCTCTAGAACTGAGCATTCGTGGGGCCCGGACCATACCTTTACGTCAATGATTATTCCTGGCTTGTACTCACCTATTTTCCATTATTAACAAATTTTCCAATTATGACAATAATCCTCTGGCAATTGAAGTTACGGTTTCTCTCTCCATGCGATCTATTGACGACTAAATAATGGGCTAAATTCAGATCAGAAAAATTATTTAGGCCACTCAAAAATAGGCCAATGCTTTATGAAAGACAGACTACTCTGAAACGTCTGCGCTGCCTTTTCCACACATCAAGTGATTTAACTTGTGCTTCATGATCGTTTTGTTTAAATAAAATAAAAGACCATTTGAAACGTCTGTGTGCAAATCTGAATAACGCTGATTTAAATGCACAAAATTACGCGTCCAGATTAATGATTGTTGCCGTACCGAATTGTACCTTACTGTACCGGAGTGAATCTATTGCTCAGTCCCTCAAGGAAGTTGCATGTCGCGATTGCAACTATTAACGCAAATTCAACCAATCCACGCAAATTTTTCGCGTACAAAAAATAAATCGCCCAGACATTTATTTAAAAAAAAATTAAAGGGTTAAGTTGGCCAATTAGTCTCAATCACTTGTTACTCCTATGGTAAGCACAATATGAAATTGGTCATCTTTGGGGCATTGCAAAGCTATGTTTTGCAGTCTGTGGATTAAGATGGTAAATTACCTCCAAACAAAAGCACCTAATTTAGAAAATTGAACAGCTTGTTAAAATTCTGAAGTTTCAAATGTGGTTGGAGTGAAAACCACCATACACTGGGGTCCCCCAGAACCAAGTTGAGAACCACTGCCTTAAGCCACCATCATACAAACATGCTCCTACCTCGACCACATACCACACAAACACTGCTCCTCAGCTGGGGGACTACTAAGTTAAGGCAATGGCATACTTGCCTGCATACTCCAGAATTTATGGCGCAACCAGGCATTAATTTTTTTTTTTTTTTTTTTTTTTTTTTAAGCACGCAGTAATTCCAGGTGTTCTGGGAATTCACAGCTTATTAAACTGCCAGCAGTGTGAGCCTAAACATTAGACTGTGGCCAAGAGGCCCCAAGTCTGCTAGTGCCCCTAGTGTGGGCAGGATGGGGTACTGCTGGCAGGTTTCTGCGAGATCAGTCCAGAGCATGGACAGGGCTCCTCGTCCTCACAGTGCAGTTCAGATTGCACTTTGTCTGCCAGTCACAGGTTACTCTCAGAATTGCAAGGTATTGTGTGCTGTTTTGGTAATGGATCGTATTCCATGTCACAGCATCATGAATCAGATATCATTAACTCAGGTCACCACGCTCCACCGTCTGACCTGTTTTCTATTATCAGTCTTCTCTTAAGTGACCTCCCATAGAAATCCGGGAAGTGGGAATATCAAAAAGGATGCGTCCAAATGGGAAATATTTTACTGGATACATTATTGTTTGAACCCTGCCATACCTCCCCCAACTGCCATGTTTCCATTGTTCCTCTAACCCCTCCCCATCCCAAAAATCTCATCCCCCACCTCTCCCCTGACCCATCCTCCATGTTGACAGAATGATCAAATGTTCCATTATTTTTAACAGTCCAGATTCTTATGTTATTGCATAGGTTGTGGTGGGCTCTCTTTCTCTCACTCTAGAGACAGCGGAGAGGAAGAGAGACGAGATGATTCCATGTTTCAGGAATGTGCATGCCATTGCAAGGGCCTTCAGTACATTTGGAGAATGTGACCAGCTGTTAATTTCAAAAGTCAACATTAATTATCCCTGAGTGTTCCAGTTTAAAATCCCTTTGAAAATTAGCATAGACACAAGACTAATTGCACTATTAGGAAATAAATATTAGGCAGTTTTCAGTAAAAACACCCCGATAAGGAGGATGTGAAATATGGATACACAAATTGCGCCTATGTAGGCTTATAACAGAGTCAAACGATATCCTGCGTTTCTTTTTTTAAATGTATATTTCACATCTTAAAACTACCTTAGACCACAGATCAGAGAGCTCAATAAACTGGTTGGGTAACAAAGTACTAGAGAAAACAGTGCATTGATAGGCAGTTGTCAATCGATCCTTATTTAAGAAGTTATGTGCAAGTTTTAAGAGGGATGAAGAAATGCATCATTCCAGCATTTAAATCAGGTATACTGAACATGTGAGAGATGGTGCTGTTTAATGATTTCACTGGCTCCCAAGCTTTAAGAAACTGGTATTCTAAGTACCTTCCAGTGCTCCTCGACACTGCCTGTTGTGAAATCTCAAATTCTATTGCCGATGATGTTTCGGCCCCAAGACCTTCATCTGGGACGCAGTTAAAAAAAATATTTCCAGGCCTCAACAACACCAGGGTCAGTTACTGTATTTTTTTTTTCCTGGTTTTTCATTTGTAACCTGTTACTTCAACCCTCTCTGACAATGAATGAGAAAGGTGTTTGCTGTTTCTCTGGTCAGCTTGTAAAAAGCAGACTTGGCAAGACATTTTCTTAGTATTTTGCACCCATGAAAGAGTAGGTTACCTGCTAGAAAGAACTCATGATTCAGAAAGATTCCTGAAATTCATGCTGTCTATGAGTGTCACTTTCAGTCTGTGCTGTAGAGTGCATGTCAAGGTCATGTGCTTCAGTCTTGGTCATGTCCAGAAATGTACTTGTAATCTGTTGCCAGTCGCTGTGTAGTCCTTGTGTGAGTGCATTTATGGTACCAGTCATACGCAAAGGTACTCTAGCTTTTTATTCATGTTTTAATTCATATATTAATGAAATTCAAGCAGTTTTAACTATGTAAATAGCTTGAAATGGCATAAGGTGAGATAGGAATACTGAAAAGTCAAAAGAATCTGTTATTTCACCGGATGGTGTCCAACATTTTGGAGTTACAAAAAATTCTGCAGTTGGAAAAATGAACTGGGGAGCTAATTAGAGTAGTAGAGAAGCTAGAGAAGTAACATCCGGTTAGTTTGGGACATAAATATAAATGTGAAGGAAATAAAGATAGAAAAAGAAATGAGAAGCAGTGTTAAATCCACAATTATACCTTTAGAAATAAATCACTTCTTAGGGACAAAATGTTATGGCTCTCTTCAGCAGTTATTAAGGAAAACGTCTATTTTGATGTATCAAATTTTTAGATACTGTAATTTCTTTTTTTGAAAAACAAAGGCTGTTTAGGTTTTTTCTCTGTATCTGACTGCTTGAAAAATGCAAGAATGCAATCTTTTGACAGGCAGTGTACTTATGAGACTATCCAATTTGTGCCTCTCCCCTTAGAAATGGACTTTCTTTGCATTTTCCTCAGCATTCTAGACAAGAATTTCATCTGTTGTCTTCCTGTCTGTCCACCACCACCCCCCATTCCCCTCTCCCCCCCCCCAGCTATTTGTTTCCTCTGACAGCCGCTTCAAGACATTAGCTGAGCTGGTACACCACCATTCCACAGTGTCTGATGGCCTTATCACCACTCTGCACTATCCAGCGCCCAAGCGCAACAAGCCCACTGTTTATGGTGTCTCGCCTAGCTATGACAAATGGGAGATGGAGCGTACTGACATCACCATGAAGCACAAGCTGGGAGGCGGCCAATATGGGGAGGTCTACGAAGGCATGTGGAAGAAATACAACCTTACAGTGGCTGTCAAAACCTTGAAGGTAGATGGGGAGGAATGGCATTTATGGAAAGTTGGGCATGTAAATCTATCATCATTGTTGCTTTAACCCTATCTATACCGGGCTTTTTGGGGCTTCCTGGGGCCGGGGGGGCTTTTTACGCTCCCCCCCGGTAACTCGTAAACGACATGGCGTATGACCACCAAATTGGGGGATGATATACACGTAAAAACTAAATCACTACAATCATCTTGGAATTGTTATGACCTATTATGATGTCATTATGACATCAAATTTTGATTTTGCTGCCCAAAACTGTCATAATACTGTAATTTCTTGCAAATTTTGGGTATGCATCACAATTTTTACACATAATGTGTCTTATAACACTTAAATATCTACAAAGATTTCTGCTGCCAAAGGCAACAGCAACAACTTCAAAATGACGTCATTTTATGACGTCATAGATATGGCAAAATGGCTTGAACCTCTCATAACATGATAGTCAACTGTAACTTCTAAACGACATGGCATATGACCACCAAATTTGCAGGGGATGATGAACACATAAAACTGAATCACTACAATCATTTTGGTATTATGACGTATTATGACATCACCCAGTTTCTCCCATAGTGCACCAGCTCCGAGAGGCCATTAAATACACGAAATTCTATTTATATTAAGTGAAAATAGTTTTTCATTTGCTCAGAATGTTTTTCTTAGAAGTTCAGATTAGAAAAAAATGAAAGTAAACTTATAAAGGATTACTGGTTTGCGTAAGCAAAACTTGCTCTGTTCTTATCGTCAACTTTTTTGTGTTCAATATATTAGAAAATAAAAGGAATCGATGACTTTTGAGGGAAAGTGTATCTGAGTCAAAAATATAGTCCGCCATCTTGGATTTTGGCCCTTTAAATTCTATGACGTCATCAAATTAGCATAAATTAATTCTACTTAACAAAGCTGACATTAAATTACGTAAGATATTGTAAATATAATGGAATAAGTATATGTTAAAAAGAAAATCTGGAAACTACATTGATGAAACTCATTGATGAAATCTTACAGCCATCTTGCAGAGACTGAGCACTATTAAGGAACATTCAGACATGTACAGCTTGACCATGCAATTTCACAACCAGGAAATAACTTGAGCAGACACCTCTGTCCTCATCTACTGTTCGAAAGTTACCTAAAATTCCGCGCAAACTATTGATGACTTCAGTGAAAACATATCTGTTTGCTGGCCTGTTGCATCTCTCTATGTCTTGGTAACCTGTTTTTTTTTTTTTTTGGATAATGTACTGCCATTGAGAACTCTGTCAGTTTCATCTATTAAATAACCACGCACCCTTACATGCCTCTGCAGGAGGACACAATGGAGCTTGAGGAGTTTCTGAAGGAGGCAGCTGTCATGAAGGAAATAAAACACCCAAACCTGGTGCAGCTGCTGGGTACGATCCGGTGTTTCCTCCTCAGGCTGCACACTGATTCATGCACAAACTCCAGGTCTGACTGTTTCATAGACGTCTGCATAGGCTTCAGCACTGGCAGTATCTCTTAATCTCCACGTTCTTTTAAAAATCTTTGTAATGGCTCTTCCAGTGCTGACGGGGTCTTAGCATCGCAGTGGAAAACAGTGCAGCAAAGCACTGTATCACACTGTTCCACACTGTAATACCCAGATTTTTGTCTATATCTGTCATCTCAGTTGGTGGATCCTTTCTTTTTGATCAAAACTTTTCAATGCATGGAAAATGTGCCACAAAACACTGCACCCCCAAGGGGTAGGGGGAGGGTATTGCAATAACCTCGGTTTTTCGCCTTAATTAATTATCTAATTAGTTTATTTGTTTATTCCAAAATCGGCCAAAAGTTGGGCCCTAACCCAGAATAGATCCCATTAAATTTACGAATGAATTGGGTCGAGGTCAAAGATCACTGAAAAGGTCAGAATCTTTTTTGTGCATAACTCTGTCAAAAATGGTCCGATTTAATTTTTCTCAGTGTAAAATACAACCTTAATTCCAAAAAATTTGGGATGCTGACTGTGTAAAATGCAAATAAAAACAGAATGCAATGATTTGTAAATCTCATAAACTGACATTTTATTCACAATAAAACATAGATAACATATCAGATGTTGAAAGTGAGACATTTCACCATTTCATGAAAAATATAAACTCATTTTGAATTTTGAATAAACTTTTTTGGAATTTGGGTTGTATAATCCTATCCAATGCTATAGTGAAAAGTACATAGTTTCATAGATCGGTTGGGGTCAAAGTTCAGGGGGGTCAAGGTATTTGATCTGAATTGCCTAATTTACGCTATGTCTCAACAACTAATGTAGATATCCACTTGGTTACTATTAATCACACATGCGAAAGCATCAAGTAAAAATGGACATTTCATGGCACTTTGTAATTTTGAGATAAAGACTGTTAAAGTTGGGTACTTTTTCCTTGATCTGTGATCGTGGTTTGCTTTTTACACAAATGCTTAGCATGTATATACAATTAATTATAGCAAAAAGCCAAAAAAAGTCCCAGTGTTATGAAATGTCAATTTGTACAGGGAATCATACATGGAGATTAAAATGATATCATGACCTTTGACCTTGAGTGACCTCAAAAGGTCAAATCCAAAGGTCACAAGATTTCTGAGGGCTAGATCTCCAAAACTACTGTACATAGCCACTTTGTTACTTTTAATCACAAATAGGAACTCATAAAGGGCGATTAAAATGACACCACAATTTTTGACCTGAGTAAAATGTAATCATTACCTTTGACCTTTAGTGACCTTCAGAGGTCAAACCCAAGCACACATGTATCCGGAAAGTTGATCAACTCCTTCAACAGCTAAAATATGTGCAAGGGGTGGGGTTTGGTGTCCCTGGCACTGCATCTTGTTTGTATGTGAAGTTGTTTATTTGGTTCTTCTCATTCTGCATACCACCATGTTCTACTGTGCACTCTCCTCAGAACATTTTTTATATACATATACATGTACATATACAGAAAGAACTTTACAAAGAAGTTTAAACAAATAGAATCAAACAAATCATTAAACAAAGCAATGAATCTTTGTAGTGATCTGAATCAAAGTCCCCAAAAGGAACTAAAATGCCCCACAACGCTGCCATTGCATTTAGTTTTTGTTTTTTTTCCTGCTCTCCATACCCAGGTGTGTGCACAAGGGAACCTCCTTTCTACATCATCACAGAGTTCATGACTCATGGGAATTTGCTAGACTATTTGCGCGACTGTAACCGAGATGAGGTTAATGCTGTGGTGCTACTTTACATGGCTACGCAAATCTCTTCTGCTATGGAGTATCTGGAGAGAAAGAATTTTATACATAGGTAAGCCTCTTGTATGTATTTGTGTAACATAACTGATATGCTCATATATGTGTCCATTTCAGTTTTTCTCATTGTGCAGCTAAAGCAAAGATAATGACCAGAAAGATAGGTAAATCTGAGTTTGTTATTTAGGCAGACTAATCGAAACTAGCCTCCATGAACAGATATGTAGTGTATTTTTTGGTGAAGGTCAGGCGATCATCTTTGACATTCAAAGTGATTTTAGGCTGTGATTTACACTTGTCTGTTCAATGCAACTTTTGTGATCAGATGTGCTAGATCGGAATTAATATCCCTTTCATACTGGGAGTTAGGGCACTTCTGAGGCGCCCTGAAGCGCTCTAAATCCCAGTATGAACGCGTCGTGAGACTGGCCTAAAATTTTAAGGTGCTCTAAATTTGGAGCGGTCTCGGACGTGGTTCAGGGCCGCTTCAGAAGTGGTTCAGCGGCTGTATGAAACGTCGCCGAGTGTTAAGACCTCTCTAAATTCAGTGGCCCAAAAACTGGAATGTCAAAAGTGAGCTACAAGCTCCACAAATGGAAAATGGAAAAATAGCGTTGGCTTCTGGTTGGCAGTCTATTCAAGTCGATGGAATGAATAATTAGCTAGCTAGCATGCTAACGCTTTTCACCATTAAATTAATAAATTCAAGTGTTCACGATAACAGTTAAACGTGATGCATTGCTTTACTGGCCAATAGCATTAGCATGCTAGCTAACGAATCATTCATCCCATTGACTTGAATAGTTCGTCAACTAGAGGCAAATGCCAGTGATTGTGAACATTTCTAGCACTCGAACATATTGACATTTGCCAATGAATCTGAGCAGTCACAATGCAAGAAAGCTGTATTACACGTGAATTACACCAAACCTGTATCTAATGGGTTGTACCACGCCAATTTTGAATCATTAATAGGATAAATACCATATATCGTAACCACACATTCATGAATGATTAACTTTTCGAAATTTCGCACGCAAAACATACATGAGGGGGGCAGTAGGTTACCGTGGTAACTACATCGATCTTGCACACACCATGGATGGTTGCGAAGGGCAGTATGAAATGACTTCTTTTTATTATATTTAGTTAATTTTGTAATGGTGACAGGGTCAGTGCAAGACAAGGTTTGTTGAGGGGAGAGCAGCGGAGATGAGCGATTAATACAGCTATTGATTTCTTCAGTGCTGGAACACCGTGATTTTCATAATTATTTATTTATTTCTGTAACTGCTGTCAAGTGTAGCTTATATAGTGGTGTCAGACCACAGTGCAAGAAGACAGCAGGTCTCAGCTGTGCTCCTACCCAGGTTTTCCTCCATATTTGAATATCTTCCCTTTGCTTTATGGATTTAGGAGAGGAATTGCCGAGCTGCAGGAAGATGACCTACTTTTGTTACATTGTCCAGATTGTGCCCACATGCTGTCCGCAACTCACTGAGATCCGAACTCACTGTGAGCCAGGCCACTTTACCATGTGTTGTGGTTGATCAGATCTCAATGCGAGCAAGATCTGAACTCGGAGCGTACAGACTTGACAGTTCATGCATCCTGGCATGATTGGATGACAAAACTCACATTGAAAAGACACGTGTAGCAATGGCCTTTGTCTCACATGTGACATATCATATTTCAGACCTCTTTTTGTGAGAGATTCTGCCAAGCAGTGAAGTCTAAACTGTGCCATGTGTCGTGCCTTAACCCCATGTTTTTGGCACAATTTTTGCCTCAGGGACTTGGCGGCTCGGAACTGCCTGGTTGGAGAGAACCACCTTGTGAAGGTTGCTGACTTTGGGTTGAGCCGGTTAATGACAGGAGACACCTACACGGCTCATGCTGGTGCAAAATTTCCCATAAAGTGGACTGCCCCAGAGAGCCTAGCCTATAACAAGTTCTCCATCAAGTCTGATGTGTGGGGTGAGTTGCACAGTGATTGTCAGATGTGGCACCAGGCTGGGGTTGGTTTTCGCTCTGTGTGCTTGTCATGGTTTAGTCCCGCCAGATGCAACAAGCAATCCGGCGAGTACTGGGACCATGAACCCAAAGGCTGAAAAAGGGACCCACTCGCACAGGCTGGTAAGAAAAATAGAAGACATTTAATAAATCTATTTTTAAAAATGACAAAGAGACAGGGGAGCAGCAGCAACACATACAAGGCTAAAATACCAGAGTGCAGCTCTTAAATACTCTAAACTTCACCTCCACTTCAACGAGCAACAGGTGTGGCTTGTTGAAGTGGAGGCGAAGACAGCAGGAGGGGGAGGGGCTGCAGGGCAGAATCATCACAGTTCTAGACAGACAACACAAATTGGTTCTCAGCAAAGGAAGTGGCTTCAGATAGTCTTACAAAAACAATACACGAGCTTCCCTCAATTTTGCTGGGGATGACAATTTACAATTCACATCCAACCGAGTTAGCACCAGCTCTACTCACCTGTCCAGTAGAAACAAGGCGACACGGGCATCAGAATTAAAACCATTCAACTCACGGAATTTTCTCCAACGTTGGTATGCTTTCCGTATGTTTATTCGGGACTTTGCATAGCTGCGATCGCGTTCCTTTTTCCTCGACATGCACTCGTTCGAGCATCTCTTTTTCGGTTTAGCTTCCACCATGCTTCACCTGAGTGGCACTGCTAGTTCGTTTCATTGCTCAGTCCCACCCACTTGTCATGCATGAGCACGGAACTGGCGCAGAAGACCCACCCTGCCCTCTGATTCATTGGAACACTTTTGTTGATGTTTTGGGAGGCGGGTAGGACTTCGAGTTTGTGTATCTTTCTCAGTGTCCACCTAGCTGTAGGTGGACTACAGAGACCGGATTTTTTCACTGCTCATTCATGACATGAGCTGCTAACAGTTTGTGAGAAAAGATCTCCTGTACGTGACAAATTATGTTTTGGCTCAGAATCGCTGATACAACCTTTAATCACTAAAAAGCACATTTCTTTAAATAATGAAAAATACCTGAAACAAAGAAATGAAATTGCCATCACCATGCTCCAAACCAGCCTTTACAGCTGGCTTCTCTCTCAGGCCTAGGGGGTAGGACCTTTTCTATAGTATATAATTATTGAGGCAAGAGGCCACAGCTGAGGTAATTTCAATTCATCGCAGCTGTGGCCCTGCCAGTCTATCTTGAGGTTGAGTGCTACCTCCTGAAGGGCAGGACCCTAAACTGCTCCCTTCTCCCACCGCAGAGAATAACAGGGCACTAGCAGGGATATTGGCTCCACCCCAAAATGCATTCAGTTGATTAGAGTGGGTCAAGATCCAGATATTATATTGACGCAAAAGAATCACTGCAGCAGTGTGTTTCTCATGCATGATGAACAGAATGATCTACTGTAATGATTACAATCATCAACACTAGAATAATGATTGGACTGATATGTATTTTCCCAAATATGTAGCCTTTGGGGTCCTGCTGTGGGAAATCGCCACCTATGGAATGTCTCCATACCCAGGCATCGACCTATCACAGGTTTACGACCTTCTGGAGAAAGAGTACCGCATGGACCGTCCAGAGGGCTGCCCAGAGGAGGTCTATGAGCTCATGAGGGCCTGTGAGTGTCTGTTGTCTATATGTGCTGTTCTCATACTAATATTCCACTTTTGTGCATGGTACCCTTATTTCACTTTGCATAGCTTTGCTGCAGCCCAGGGATAAAAGCAGTACTCTTGCCATATTATGAAAATTGGAGCCAGCAGGTGACAGCAATTTAGAATTTTTGAGGATGTCACACTTTACAAGCATCTTCAAAATTTTGGTCTTTTTCCATTTGAAAAAGGAGACTTATTCTTTACCCCAGGCTGGAAATGGACCCCTGCTGAGCGACCATCATTCGCTGAAATCCACCAAACATTTGAAACCATGTTCCAAGAATCCAGCATCTCAGATGGTGAGTTCACTCTCTCTGTTTCTTCCCTACTCTCTCTCACACACCCTCCTTTGTCCCTGCTGAAAAGCTGAACAAAAAATGGCACGTTATGTTATTCTGAATAACACAGTAAATAACTAAATTATCATGATTACTGTTAATATTATATTTTTATATCCTATAGAAGTCGAAAAGGAGCTGGAGAGGCGGGGCATTGAGCTGGATTTGACCTCCATGCTGCTTGCTCCTCAGCTACCCACCAAAACCAGGTCACTATGCAGGACTGGAGACAGCAAGGATGGAGATGGGCCTGGTGAGCAATAAGTTATATCACTGTGACACCCTGAACACTGTGTCTTTGCTGGGCAGGGTTTCTTGTGATTTCACCATTCTTTGTACATTGCATTGGCAAGCGACATTTCATGCAATCGACTGCAAGAGGTATAAAGGTTTAGAAAGATGTGTGAAGCCTGCAGTTAAACTGGAGCACCTCTACAATATATGAAATAGCAAGGATGATTAATGTGCTCATCTTAATAATCCTCCCACAGGACACAAATTTGGTATAGCACAAAACTTGCATATTTAGTACTCAGTCTATTATTGTTATATTTCTACATATCGCAATTTTGAAAACAAAACTTCTATTGAGACCCCTGGAATGTTAGATTACACCTGAGGGAAAAATTGCAGGTGTGATTTATGCAACCTTTTTATTGAACTTTTAGTTACAAGTACACACAAGATGAGGTTGAGTGAGGCAATAGGATGTTCACAGGATGGTGACACTCTGTGTGGTTCTCAGATGCAGGGGAGACTGAGGGAGCTGCATCCCCCACAATACTCAGGAGGGAGAGGCCGTTTCCAGATGGCAGCCCAAATGAAGAGGGCCATCCACTGCTCCGGGATCGGGAACGCTCAAGGACAGGCCTTTTCAACCTCATCAAGAAGAGAAAGAAGCCTGTCCCAGCCCCACCCAAACGCAGCAGCTCCTGTCGGGAGACAGAGCTGCATGGAGACCATAAGGGACCAGCAGAAGGTTTGGGATCAGGGAACACCAAGGATGACTTTAGCTCTGAGCCTGTCAGGGTATTAAGCGCCATTAACAGTGCTGCACGTGCCAATGGAATCGCTAACAACCCTGGATCTCCAGGCAGGCTGACTTCACATGCCAGAAAAAAGGCCAGCCCTGTAGTGTCCAGCATTGGAGAAAGGTCAGCCCCCACCTCAGTGGGGGAGGGGTGCAACCCCAAACGCTTCCTCCCCTTGTCTTCCACCACCATTGTAACCACTGGATCTCAGCGTACTGACTGGAAGTCAATGACATTGCCACGTGAATTGCCCCCCTGCCACATGGACTCTAGCATCCCAGGGAGCAGTCATGAGAAGCCCACATTTCCCCGCAAGAGAACCAACAACCAGTGGCCAGAGTCGTCTGGCTCGGGCACCCTCCCTCTTCCAGCGCGGCCACCCAAAAAAACGGGGGACAAGGCGGACGTGTCTAACCCCAACCTTAGCTCCAATCCGTCAAACCTGACCCCAAAAACAGGCAATAATTCACAGCCTGAATTGCTCAAATCAAGTGTGATTCAGGGGCTGGGGACAGTCAAGGAGGACAGCCGCACTCATCGGTCCAAGCATTCGCTAGAGCTCTTGGTTCCCAGAGACAAGGGCAAAGTCCCCAACCAGAAACCATTTCTGCCTCCTTCCTCACTCAAATCTGGAAAGACATTCAGGAGCCCCGCCCAAAACTCTTCACTTGACACCAAGTCAAAGACCCTACCCGTGACCTCTGACCTTCAACTAGCCGGTGTGAGCTATACAGAACAAAGTAAGACCCTTCAACTTTCACAGGTGCCAAAGAGGCCAAATGTCACCAATTCAACGACCCAGGCATCAAGGAGCTTACAAGCCAACCAAACTATTTGGCAGTCTGAGCCAGGGTCGCAGTCTGGACCCCCAGCTGGTGATCAGCCCACAACCACAGGCTTTGCACCCTTAATGACAACCCGCAGGTCCTTGCGAAAGACCTGGCTGCCCCCAGAGAGGCACAGCAGTTATACCATTACTCGGGATATGGTGCTAGAGGGTGCCGAGCAACTTCGGGCTGCTGTTCATAGGAACTCAGACCAGACAGGCAGTTACACCGCAGTGCTGGAGGCTGGCAAGGACCTGTCCAAGTTCTGCGCTGGGTATGTGGAATCCATCCGGCAGATGAGGAACAAGTTTGCCTTCCGAGAGGCTGTCAGCAAGCTGGACAGCAGCTTACGTGAGCTGCAGACCTGCCCCACAGCCAGCGGTGGCGGCACTGCACAGCAGGACTTCACCAAGCTGCTGAGCTCAACTAAAGAGATCAGTGATATTGTACAGAGGTAGCACAGGAACTCACAAGGCCTGCTTCTTCCATATGGGTGGGGTGCACCTAATGGTCAGATATCACACCAGATTGTAGGATGGAGAAACACAGTGGTGAGAGACATAAGTTGGGAAAAGTGTCCTTAGATTAACAACCAGATCTTTTTCCATCAGAGCACACTTTAAACTGTCACAAAATCCCTGGGTTCAATGTTCAAGGAACATTTTTATTGTATGTTAAGTTTGCAGTGATATTTGATTTTTAATTTCAGATTTCAAGTGCTTGTGTAACTCAGCCAGACCAAATGAGGTGGGAAGTAGGAGGGCAAGGGCCAAGTTCTGCACCACTTGAATGATCATTAGTTGTAGGTCAACTCATTCATCTTGTTTTGTCATTTTGATGTTATTGGATAAAATTAGTATGAAAGGTTTTTTTTTGTTTATTTTTTTCAACTGCTATTCAAAACATAGTAGCTTCATGAAACTTTGGAGAGATCACTGTGCTAATGACACACCACAAACCTCATATACCGACTGTACTTTTTGGTGAATTATAGTTTTCGTACTATTATCGTCTTTCATACAGGTCTAAATATGGTTATGACACCCCAGGTGGATTTTTCCTTGTATGGAGATGGGGTGTGGAATTATGGGAAAGGTGTGTTCCCCAGTCATTGTGAAGTTTTGATTTATACATTCAAGATAATCTGAGATGGATTAAAGTATTCTCACCAAACAGGTCAGGGTTTCATATATTTTATGTTTAATCTCCTTTTGACAAAATTATTTGATGAAAACTGCACCACCCTTCAAAAATATTTGGGCGCACTAATGGCTATTTTAATAATATCAACACATTAATAAACCACTTATCAGTGGCTGTGCGGTGATAAACCTCTCCTCCTTTTTATACCACTGAGTGGCACTGATTACAATGGCACTTGTAGCTTTTGAGTGAGAAAACAATATGAGTAACAATGTTTCATGTTTTTTCTCAATCAATGATTTAACATTTTTTCCAATTATTCAAAATAGAATATCATCAGGGTATGTTTACTTTAAGGGATTTAGCGGCCATATTGGTATGGTCAACAGCAAAAGCAGAAAAGCCTATTCAAAGATTCCAGACTGCCCACTAGGCCCCTGCCCCCCATGGAAAAGAATTAGAATGATTCCCTCAATTAGCTGTCGGCCAATTTGGTTTAAGTGGCAACTTAATAGCTACAAGAATGTTTAGCAGCAATATTCATCGCAACTTTATCATTTTAACACAAAAAAATAACATGCCAAATAAATATTGCTGCATTTTTATGTTTGGCATGTTAATTTTTATCGCATAAATGATTAAAAATCAGTGTGATACAACCTGTGAGATACAGGCTTGGTATCGCATGTGTGATGCAGCTGTCTTGCATTGTAATTGGTCAGATTCTGTTCATTGACAAACATCAACTAATATATTCTCAAAGGTAACTTTAAAAAATTATGTTGGAAACCGTTCACCATTGGTGGGATTAGCTTCCTGTTGACAGTTTATTCAAGTCAACTGGATGAATAATTCGTTAGCTAGCATGCTTGCGTTTTTGGCCATTAAAGTAAGAAGTTACACATGTAACTGTTGTCGCAGACACTTGAATTTATCAAAGCGTTAGCATGCCCGGTAGTGAATTATTCATCCCATTGATTTGAATGGACTGCCCACCAGAAGCTAACTTTAAAGCTATTTTTCCATTTTCCAAATAATACAAGGCTTATATTTATGGGATAAATTAGATGTCAAATTCATGAGCTCCTCTATGTAGTACCAGTCATTCATTATTCATGGCAATCGGAGAGTCTATGTCTTTGAAAACATCTGCAAACAGAGTTTAATCAAGAAGCGGTGCAACTAGCCATTGACAAATCTATTTATTTCAACTTGATACCTTCATGGTACGAACTTTCAATAGCATGTTGTCCTACATTCCCAACAAACTGGAAAATGTTATACTATCTGCATGTAAGGAATGTTTATTAAATACTACAATAATGCTCTAATGGCTTAGAGTGTGCTGAAATGAAACAATGGTATTTTTTAGTCTTACATAATCTGTTATAATGGTATTGCTGGATATTGGCCTGACCTTAATTTTCAGAAGCTAGCAAATTAATGACCCTATATCTCTCATTATACATGAACCCCTTTATTAGGTACAGCTATTAATAATAATAGAGAGGACCTTCTTTTGCCTCCAGGACCCGCTTGTGTCATACGTTAATGATTCATTAACTTGTCATTAAACCGCTATTAACTAATGCGCCATCAAAATCTGTTGTATGAAACTATTGATATGTTGTTGTTGTTGTTGTCATTAATATTTCATTAACTTAATGAAGGTTGGGGCCTTCATTAACCCATCATTAGAGCAAAAACATGGCTGCCAATATCTTGTTCGCTTAGCTTTGTAGAAAAGTGAATGAAGCTTCCATTTTTATATACAAAAATGTTGCCAATATTTTAATATTGTTTGATTCACGTAAATGAATGCCACAGTGCCACAATAATGGTATTACATCATTTTGTTGAATTTACAAGTTTGGCAAGCTAATAGCAAAGTTGAGAGATTTCAACATTTCCTCATCAACTTTTATATCAACACTTACTAACTTTGATGCTCAAATTGTGGCAAATTTACATGAAAACAGACAACAGGAAGTTCAAAGTGTTTGTTTGCGATTAGGAATTATGGGTCATTAACTGGAGGAATCCCTCCTTTAATGGCAGGTTAATGAAAGGACTGTCATTAGTGCACTATTAGTTAATGACAAGCTAATGAACGTTTTGTACAAGCAGTTTTAATGTAACCATTAACTAACGGGATTTAATGACTTATTAAGGTTTAATATCACATTAGTTAATGTGTCCTTGATACAAGCGGGTCCAGAACTATCTGAATTATTCAATTCGACCTCATCTCGCAGATGCTTTCATGTTTGTGGAGCCACCTTGAGATGATGTGCTCAGTGGATGATGCATTATCCTGGTGAACGTATCCATTCGACAAAAGGTTAGACTGTAGTCATCAAGCAATGCTCATCATCAGCAACAGTGTTCATGTATGTGTCCCAAGGATACATTCCCCAAACCTCTTCACCACCAAAGTCATCTGCAATGCTGAGACATGCTAGGATGACTCAGTGGGTTCATACTGTTTACACCAAATTCTGAACCTACCACTTGCATGCCAGAACAGATATTGAGTTTTATTGATAGGATGTTATTTTCATATATCACCATCCAGTTTTTGTAATAATGTACCAACTGTAGCCTCATAATTCTGTTCTAGGTGACAGAAATAAAATCTGGTGTGGCCCTCCGCTATTGTAGCCAATCAGCTTTAGGTTCTATGTGCTGTATGTTCACTGATGCCATCCTGCATTCCGCTGTTGTACTGTCATTCCAGGATTTGTAAACTTTCTGTTAACATGAACACGTATGCTAGTTCCTCTCTGATATCTCTTATTAGCATGGTGTTTTCATCCACAGAACCTCTATTCTACAGTGCTTTAAAATCCCAGGAGGGTGGCTATATGTCAGATTCTTGAACCCCTGTGTCTGTCACCAACTATCTCTATCACAGCCTGTTTTTCACTTAATAGAATAATTTAACATATTATAGGTGGGCTGTAATGAAACTGTGAAGTCAAGGCTTAAAGATGACGGAATATTTAACTTTGTTTTAATGTTAATGCAATGGTGCTAGTGCTAATGGTGAAAGAGGCATGATTTCCCATTTCAAAAATGTGCAGGATTGTTGTGATATTGAGCCGACAAATTGAGTCCACAAATAGGTAATTATCCATTGCAATTAAATTATGATCAACCGCACAATGCTGAGAAACAGTGTATGCAACTATCCCAAAACAGTTTGCACGCATAATATCCATGATTGCCTTTTAAGCTGTTAACACTGTTAAAATGAACCCAGTAATCTCAAAGATGGAAACTGACTATCCAGTCACAAAATTATGAAGGACTGTTAGACTGCTCATCAAAAGATTATTGAAGCTTTTTAGTGGGTTGTGTGTTTTCTTTTTGTAATTACATTAGGATCACCACTTATAGCAGGGTTATTGGACATAACTGTTTGGACAGGAACTTGTTCATGTATTTCTTATTTTTACCATTCATGATGTGGTTCCAAAATCATGAGTATTGAATAGCCTCACAAGCTCAGTTCTTGAATGAAAAAAGAATAATATGGCATGAATTATAAGAGGAAATATATGCAATACTGTATCTAAAAATCACAAAAGCCACTTTGCTGTATGTGTTTGCTTTGTGTATGCGTGTTTTGTCTTCCCTACAGCATTGCCTCATATTTGCTGTATTTGGCCACTTTGCTTCTAGTCGATATTGTTATGGAATTGTTCCCTTCTCACTTTTTCAGATGTAGCTCTCAAACTTTTTTTTATAATTGCAGTGAATGCTCCCACTTGAAAATATGTTTCATATGGTGCAATTTCTTTCTTTTTTTTTGAGCAAATATCTGTAGAAAGCTATTATGTTACTTGAACCAAATCGGTACTTTTTGGTTTTGGTTATTTGATTATTCTCTTATATATGCACATTTTCAGGCACTGTTTTTTTTATTCTTTTTTTTTGTCCATATACTTTGTCTCATCATTCACAGACTCATAAAATAAAATTGGTATTGGGAATCTTTTTTTAAGTTGCTCAGCATTTACACTATTTTAAGAAAAACAAAAACAAAAACAAAAAAAAAACATGGCACATAAATTATTTATTAAAACAAACGTGGGTGTCCATAATAGCACATTATTTGCAAATATTAGTGAAAAAGCAACCTTTAAATCCGTCGGGCTCATTTCCCTATATTTATGGCCATAAATGATTATCCCCTGATCATTGTAGACATGAACACAGTGATACTGATGATAGATATGCAGTGAGTAGTATTCTATAAGAGTATTAATTATTCTTATATTTATTTGAGGACTTCAGATGTCTATGATTCATTAAAGGCAATGTTATCACAATCCATGTCATCTTTTAAACATTCATGTAAGATAGCTATGGATACTATGAACACAACAATACAGCAGTTGCAGACACGAGGATGCACTTTTCATTGGCTTAATGTGAACGTAAATTAAATCGCCCTCACCCAAAAAATGTACAGATTTGAGTGAAAAAAAATGGTGAATGTCACAGTATTCTCTGAGGAATAACAAACACTCTCCAGTTATGATAACCTTATAGTTAGTTGGATTTTCTTCCAAATCTAAAGTTGAACCCTCCTTTCCTCCTGTAGTCACTCAGTTCTTCTGCCAGATTCTCCAAATTGCCAGACCTTCTTTGCGTATGAATAGTAGCTGATGACTTCCCAGCGTAATCACTGAACGTCGTTGAGAACTCATGTGTTCTCTTACCTGGACCAGATCCTTGGGTGGCACTGTTGCTAGAGCAGCATAAGCGTATATCCACTGTAGATTTGGTGCAATCTGATTTCTTCTTGAGAAAAACTCCCAGTGCATTCAACCAAACAATGGGTTGCAGGTCCTGGATCTCTAAGATCTGCTGCATTTTTTGTTCCCTTTGCTCAGAGAGGGCAGTTTTCATCAAGTTGCTGAAGTCCAGAAGGATTATAATGTACAGGGGAAATGAAGATTTCATCTGTATGGGTCAATTTAAAAATTTATTACTTTTAATAACTATCATCAGAGGTTTCCAGTATCAACAGCTTGCCAAGCTCTGAAAATACTTTTTTTTTTAATGTTAAATACATGTAATTACTTTGAATGCATTACAGTACATCAGGCTTCACAGTATGTAATGGGATAACAATGCCATATCAATTGTGAATTTCCAACAAGTTAAAAGCAAAGCAGCATTAATAGTGAAAGGACCAAGTTACTTACCTTATCCTTTTATTCTTGGTGAAATGTTCTTGCCAGATTAGTTCAGTTTATGAAGAATGTCTTTTTTTCCAAGAATATTGGTGTGTTTATATAGTGATGATGATTGTCATTGTAAATGAGAGTTAAATACGTCAGAGCTCATTGAACTTTCAAGATAACTCACTCTCTTTTATTAACACAAGCATACTTCTTGCATAGATCCTTTCATTCAGAGAAACTGGGTTACAGAAAAATCCAGCTTGTTAACTTGTTCATTAGACATCTTGACACAGCCATTATGCCTTCTCAATTAATTGAATGAATTGTACTTCAGCTTAACTCCAATTAGCATTTACATTTTATCAATTTTGTGACCAATTATAAGGGAATAAAGCCCATCCTAACTTCCTGGCAGCCAATGAGCAAGAGGTAGGAATGCACCCTAAGCAGTTCACCAATTAATTGAAGGGCACTGCAACGTTTGTGCTGCATGCACAGTGCAGATGCACGGAGGACAGAAAATTGAGGACTGGACTCAGGTGCACGGACGAACTTGGTTTGTATTTATTATGCCAACTGCACTGCAGAAGGCACGGACGTAGCAAAGCAAAACAATGAGGAACAGAGGTTTCTAAAATAATCACTATGAGCAATACAGAGTCTGGGCTATGGCTACAGTTACAATGTATTACAAATAGGGAAAACAAAAAGGAAAAGAGGTTCCTTAAATATAACATGCTGGTAAATACAAGCAGCAGAAAGTTTTGAGGTTTAAGTATTTATATTCGCGAATACGGGGAAAAGGTCTATACAAGGCTAGAATGCTGAACAGGCGTGAGTATATAGAGACTTCACAATGAGACTGAGTGAAGCTCGGTCTTATATATACACTGCTACCACCCAGTGGCAATGAGAAACAGGTGCGAGTAATCATAGAATAATGAATGAAGTGCAGTCTGGGAATTAGTAGACCGGTGAGCTGGACGGCTGGAGGCGTGACCTCACAGGCACACAAAATATTCACAAACACATTCATACCTAAGGGCTGGGTCGTAAAGTATACCCCTGCAGCCCCCACGAGGTGGGGAGGCCCCACCATCCGAACCGGTCCAATGGGCCCCATCTGTGAAATTTTTATCTTTGCAATCGAGTTCCACACAGACAACGTTCCTCATTAGCATCCAGCCAATTACATTGCTCCTGCGATTCCTAAACCATTTTGACAACTCTGATTGGTCACTTTCAACGTGATCACACCCACACGACCTCCTTCACTGTTTACTGAAGAACAAGCAGACAGTTTGAGCTGAGAAGCGCAACACCGATGCGTAGCGGTCGCGTGTTGCGTTACTCTTCAGATTATATGGCCATCCTGCTAGCTACCTGATGGTATTTAAGGAAAGTCTTTGTTAATAATCGTCATATTTAAGCGATGTTATTTGGTTTTTGCCCTACCTTCACAAGTTAGCTTGCTGTAACAGCGATAGTTCTTCAGCTCTAACCAGCTAACAAATTAGCTTAAACTAGACTTAGAAAATGTGAAAACACCGTTCGGACGAGCGAAAGCGCCACAAAATATATCAAATACGTTCATGCCTATTACAGCTAGCTAAGTTGGCTAAGTTAGGGCAAAACCAAATTATATCGCTTAGAAAGAATGCCTGCAGTTAACATTTGCTAGCTAAATGGCTATATTATCAAATGAGTAACGTAATTAATATGCGATCGCACACAGCAGCATAATCAAAGACTGAACAGAATAGCCAGTATCTGGCTGGTATCCCAATGAGGAACATTGGTTTTCAGCAATATACCAAATTTATGTTTACTGTTGCATTGTAAATGCTTTGCCATCAGCGTACTTCATTAACAACCGAAAGTAACGCATGCAACGTGGTGTCAAAAGTTAAAACAGGTGGTCAGGTATCATGGCACTGGTGAGACTCTCAGAGCTGGCCGTGACCGTCCTCAGCATTGAAATTAAACAAGCTCGCAGTCAGGACTTCAAGAGAGTGGTGTGAGATTTTTCTCTTGGCTGAGGCTATTCGCCTGGCAGCCAGGCACCGAAAAACTGTTCGATTATTTGCCCAGCAGCCAAACTTCATGTATTTCATTTGTAAACAAACTTCTCGTGGAAGTGTTTGTTGCTGTCAGCGATCTTCTTATTTGTGGTCTGTATGGTTCTGTGATCATCTTTAACTCATTGCACTTTGTTCTCGTAGTCTTATTGATTAATAACTTTAAATAAATTGCCGTAGTCGTCGAAAGCTTGTCCAGTTCTAATTACCACTATTTAAGTTATTTCTCCATCAAAATGTCATGCGTGTGTAAAATATGCCTTCTCCTCTTGCAGCAGGCCCCCTTGCCTTCCCTGCTGGGTGAATATCTATTAACTATCTGGGGGTACCCGGCTGCTGAGCGAATAGCCACTACCTTTTCTCATAGATGCGCAAAAAGATGTGCGTTTGTGAATTCAAACGATGTGCACGATGTGCGTCATGTTTTTGAGTTTTGTTGCTCTGCATGAGGAAAAAAAAGATAATAATTGTGCCTTAAGGAACTGCCAGTTCTGTCTGTCCTTACAGTACAGTTGTGTAACAATCTGAGTTGAGTGAGCAGGTGAGCTTTATACAATCACTTTGACAATGAAATCCGGCACTGTGATAATTGGTAGTATGAGGAGGAGTTGGGCTACGTTGGGCAACTCCCGCAATTATGGGGGTCGCAGGATCAGCACTTTGACAATGTGACACTTTGTTTGTTATCTTAAAAAGCCCCAACCATTTATAATTTAAGCGACATAAAACAATCAACACTACAAGCTTCGCCCAGTGTTCTAAAGTGGTCTTTCTGTGACATTTGAAACATTAAAATTCGTCAGCCCCGTGCTGCTGCAGGGGGGCCCCACGTGTTTGCATTACGGTACTGCCTAAGGGTCAGGGTTTAGTGTCTGAAATTCACATACATGTCTTTGGACTGGAAGAAAATGGGTGTACGAAGAGAAAACTCACACGAATGCCTGGACAACAAGTAAATTCCACATATGAAGGTCAAAGCAGTAATCACATACCCAACCCTCTTGCTGTGAGGTAATAGTCCTACTCACTGGACCACCATGCCACCCAAGTATTGTTGCCATTTCCTGTTTGTAATCTGCAGCATACACATACACTAATTCCTGCAGACAATCATGCCCATTGTATCCAAAGTGACCAAAGACATACCCCAGCATAATATTAATAATTTACTGCCGAACCAAAAATGACCTCTGAAAATCAACTTCTACTAATAAGCATTATTTCTCTCTGAATGAACAAATGGACCTTTGCATTTCCCAAAATGCACCTGTTTATTGACTTATTTACTAATGTCAACAGAGTCAGAGTTGGGAAAGAAGCTTACCGGTAATCTGCTTCTGTGCAATTTGACCTTTGTTTCTGGTTGACTATCATTTACAGGAAATGCAGGGAGTAGTTTTGCCAGATTTCCCTCATCTTAGTACCCAACAACCTCAGATCTCTTCTATTTTCATGATATTGTACTGTTGATTGACAGAAGGGAATAAATTAGAAATTGAAATTAGAAGGAATAGTAATAGTAGTGGTAGTAGTAGTAGTAGTAGTAGTTATAGTAATAATAATAATAATAATAATAATAATAGTAATAATCATCATCATCATCATCGTCATCATCATTATATAAGGGGAAAACTCAACAATTATAATTCAAGCAATGACCAGAATGGCCCTGCTTGCGATGTTTGCACTGAGGTTTCTGGATCAATATCAGAGTAAAGGGGGGGCACAGGTTATTTGTCCAACGTTTAAATCTAGGGAAGTTATCAGTCATGATTGGAGATGCTTTCTTGAGGTCCTTTTGCAGATGTTATCAAAGGCATCTAAGATCAGCCCAATTAATGTAGTAATTGTAATGATACCAGTAATATACCTGCATATTGAATAAATACAAGTAGATGGTGCCCAAGAATGATTCAAAAGATCAAATTCTTCAGTCTAACATGGTGGTGAGGAGTGGCATGAATCACACCTCCCCATCCTGATCTGCAACTATCTGGCAGGAGCATCTACTGGGGAATACATCATAATAATTATTGATCAAGGAAAATTTGTCAAACCTCATAGCCATGACATAAAGCCATAGATAGCTCAATTGTCAATACAGACATGAAAAGGCGAGGTAGGGCATTTAATGGTGGGCTTCAAAGTTAATTAATCAACTACTCTGATATCATCCTCAGATGTGGTACACTTGTGGACAAAGACTTTATGATCCAGGATATGTATTGTTTAACCTCCAAGCCATTTGTCTCAGGATATTCCATTGTAAACTAAAGAAGATCATCTTCAGTGTTTAACTTTCTTTAAGTTTCTTTGTATTTGCGCCACTCCTTGGTCCCAAAATTATGAAAATAAACTGAAATAAGCTGGAATTCCAAATACGTGTGTCTTGCTTCATTGAAGCCATATTCCATTTTCTGTGGCACTCAATTCCTAAGTTATAAAGCTATACACAGGGGTCATGCACATAGGATTGGTTTGACATCGGCACAAAAGCATTAAAAAAGCAAAAGAAGCAATAGACATTTTGAAAATTGTGTGATTTTATGAATGAAGATCTGTTGCAAAACAAATAACCAAAAACTTGACAGCAAATGCATAAGATTTGTTTCTTGAGTGAAGAGACAACACAATTTTGTCACAAACAACTGCTAAGCTGTAGGAAACGTGTCGGGCATCTCTGCAATTTAATTTATTTAAAACTTTGTTCAATTATGGCCGATTATAGCACACATTATTTTCCATTTTTCTATCCCCACCCAAACGTCATCATCATCAACAGACAATTATGATGATTTAATCTTCAGTAAACAGGCCTAAATGTGCTAAATTAGCTTTTATAGTTTAATTGGGCTGGGCTGATGCAATATCTTTTAATGATGACTGCAATCAGAGCAAGAATTTTCAGTTCTAACTGAAGTTTCACCTCTTTTTTATTTTTCAATTCTCACAATTTCCATTGCAATCCAATGTTATATTCTATTCTATCCTGTCAGAGATGGTACAGCATTTCCACAGAAAAGCAAAGAATTCTGCTGAACCTGTGTATTTTCCACACCATGTATCACAAACCTGACTGTATCTTCGAACTCCGTTTCTGATTTTGAAAACATATTAAAGCAGTGAATATTCTCCAATTCTCCCCTTTGAAATGTCCTGTTCAGGTTAAGTGCAATTTTTAACGGATGTCACATTGGATGGTAATCATTAACTGTAAACAAATAGGAGAGGTCCCTTTCCCTCAGCAGACAAAACAAAGTGGACCCAGTCTCAACTCCACTAAGGATTGTTGCTGTACTGAACCATGAAAGTCCTACCTCTGCTATGTTTTCTTCTAGCATTCCAATGGGCTACAGCACAAGAGAGGACGTGAGTTCTGGCTTCAATTCACTGACATTTCATTTAATTAATCTTTTATTTATCTGAGGTTTGATTTGATTTATTTGATACCTTTCATGAATCATTGGCTTAATGTGTTGGTTTTCAGAATAGTAAGATTCTGGAGCAAGACAGGGGTTCAGCGGCTTAACTACAAATGAGAGTGAGCATAACTTTTAGGCTTAACATATAAAATGAAATAATGCACTGCCAGGCAATTGATGATTGATTGTCTGCCTCAAAGTCATTCATGCTGGAAGGAGTTAGATGTACATTTTTGTTCAAAATTTTGGAACCACTCAGAAATACATGGAACTAAATGCTGAAATTCTTCCACTCACCGCCCAATTTTGATGCATACACCCGCAAATTGAAAGTAATATTCCGCGCTTTTTAGTAATCATTATTTACTTACAATTCCAATATTAGATAGTCAACAGCTAAAATAGCAATAACGTTATCAGTCCAAACATACGTGGACCTCACGGTACATCCACTGATAGAGTTAATCATGGAAATGGTATCTTATAAATATGCTGTACATGTCCTTTTTTCAGTTGCTTTCCTGTTTGTCACTTTAGGTATCTGGTCACTGCACCCAAACTCCTGAGACTGGATGCAGCTGAGACAGTTGTCATCCAGCTCTTTGGCTATGAGCAGGACTCTACCTTCAAAGTCTCACTGAAGAGCTACCCGGATAAGATGCAAACATTCGACACCGTGTCTGTAAAGCTTACAGCTGAGAAGGGTTACCAAGGGATAGCCACCCTGAGGGTCAGCTGTTTTATAAACTGATAAGTGGCTCCAACTGTATCAGAGGAACAATAGACTCACCCAACAAATAGAATCAAATCAGCTCAATATACAATTTAGCCTCTTTCCCATCTTCTAATCTTCCCCACCATCTTCCTCTGTCTTCACACCATTTTCTCATTTAATATGTCTTTTTCTCTCTCTCTATTTTTGCATTGTTTGCTTGTGCAGCTTTTACCCAAAGATCTCCCCAAGAATGTCACAAATGTCTATCTGGAGGTTCAAACAACTGAATTCACCTCACAGGAGAAGCTTCCAGTGTCTCGAAGCAATGGCTTCTTATTCATCCAGACGGATAAGCCCCTGTATACCCCCGAGCAGTCAGGTCAGGGAAGGCTTTATCAGTTAGCAACAGAGATTTTTTTGACTGAGATAGTGGTAAAGAAGATGTAATGTAATGCCATATATCTGCACACATGTACCTGAATGTTTCAATGCCCCCTGATCTGGCAGTGAAGGTGCGGGTGTACTCTCTGAATGCGGAGCTGAAGCCAGCCCTTCGGCCTGTCACCCTCACATTCCTGGTGAGTAGAAACCATATTTATTAGTAACTACAGCACCATCCCACCATTTTTGGTGTGGTAGGAACACACAGAGAAATGTAATTTGTAATTTACCTCAAAAAAAATTTAATTTGGTTCTCAATAGACAATAAATCAGTCCATAGTTATTTTTCCATCAGTGTGGTGTCAGCGATAACTGAAACAGACTGATATGTGTACAGTTCTGCCTCTGATACTGTTCTGCCTTCATAGGACCCTGATGCTATGGTAGTGGATATTATGGATTTGAAAGATGTCACGGGGATGCTCTCAATGCAAAATCCCTTCAAAATACCCCTGAAACCAAAGTAAGGTCTAAGTCTTGTAATATGGAGTTAAATGCAAAAGAAGAAATTTTATCTTTTTTCTCTCTGTACATGTGATGGTTCTGCCCTGCAGTCCCTCCCCCTCCTGCTGTCTTCGCCTCCACTTCAGCAAGCCACACCTGTTGCTCGTTGAAGTGGAGGTGAAGTTTAGAGTATTTAAGAGCTGCTGCATTCTGGTATTTTAGCTTCGTATGTGTTGCTGCTGCTCCCCTGTTTCTTTGTCATTTTTAAGAAGTATATTTATTAAATGTCTTCTATTTTTCTTACCAGCGTGTGTGAGTGGGTCCCTTTTTCAGTCTTTGGGTACATGGTCCCAGTGCCTGCCGGATTGCTTGTTGCATCCGGCGGGACTAAACCATGACAGTACACATCAAAATCATGTTTTAAATCAAAACATGTAAAGTCTGCATTTGTTTTATTTGGTTTTTAAATGAGATTTTGAACCTTATTGCAGCAATAATGTAACCCGAACTCCATAAAAGGTAGCACAGTGTGTAATGTAAAATGTGAAAGAAAAATAGCAATGAATGATTTGCATATCTGTTCTAACCTGACAATTAAAAAGCCAAGTACCCAGACAAAATAATTCATATTTTAACCTCTACCACCCCAGACTTGCCATCGGAGGGATTATAGCCTTGCTCTCACCTCGCCTTAAAGCGCATTGCTTCTCCAAATCCTTTCCCATTTACGTTTCCGAAGTAGAAACTAAGTGTTCATTCGTTCAGTTGCGATTGGTAGAATTACTGTCTATTTCCCCGCAGCTTGCATTATTGTTCATAGCTATAGTTCTTGAGCATTTTCCTATCCAAAATGATATTGACATATCAATGTCTGTCGAAGCCTCTGAATTCCTGTAGCTCGCAAAGCGGTATTTTTTTCTGTGTCAGTGTCCAATTGGCTTGATATGCATCAGGTGTGCGTGTTGAGTTTGCTTATGTAAAAATAAAACAGTGACATTATCATAATGCAAGTTGACTCTCAACCTGTTTGTGATTAAGAATAAAACAATTAATTGTATAAATTTACTGGGCAAATAGGCTACCAATAAGTTGTGTTGCCATTAATGATCAAGACCAGGGGTCCCCAATCTTTCTCAGAAAGAGCCAACATGCGTACAGGCTTTCATTGCAACCAAGCAGCTACACACCTGATGCTACTAATCAAGCTTATTAGCAAAGAGTCCAGGGGTTGATTAGTAGTATCAGGTGTGTAATTGCTTGGTTGCAATGAAAGCCTACACCCACACTGGCCCTTTCTGGGAAAGATTTGAGACCCCTGATTAAGACATGTAGCTTTGCGTCAAAGAGGAAGGTTATTATATGAGATTGCATGGACGGCAATTGACTGAAATTTCTCAAACTTTCATCCCTAATTAATTAATTAATTAGATACTTGCCATTCTTACAATCTCATATTGCAGCCTTCCTACAACTTTACCAGAAGCTGGACTAAAAAGACTTCATCAATGATTCTGCTACCATGTAAGTTTGATGCATGGGATGCATTTTAAATGATTTAAAATGCATGCCATGGGTCAAGCTTTCACAATGCACTAATAACCAATTTACTAAATTATTCGATTATCGACGTTTCGATGGTAAGGAGTATTCATAATTTAATAAATCAATTATTTTTACATCACAGCAACCAGTGTGTAACGGCGCTTCACCTCAAATCTAGCCTATTCTTTTGAACGCTGAAAACATTTTGATTAAGTGCAATCTTAGAATAAATCAGGTTGCACTGCTGAAAAAAAAAATAGCTAAAACAGGAGATGGAGTGCTGGATTAATTATTTGTCTTTTTTTCCATCCTTACAATATCACTATTAAGTACGTTGTCAATGTAGCCCATCAGTGATCTCTGTCATTTCTTAATAATTTCTTAATAATTACAGGCTCATATATAAATCTCGATGTATTGTGTGACTATTAATCAAGCGACCTTAATATGGAACAGTTTGAAAGCAATTATGCATTTAAGGGTCATGGCGCACCATTGAAAATCCCGTGACGCCGGTGTTACCGTAAGGGGGACGTCGGGCTTTCTGATGTTAATCATCTATAATGATTTTTTGTTTATACACACTGATTTTAAGTGTGTATAAACAGTTGTTTGAGATCAGAGGACACTGCGATTTGAAAGAAGTTTTTTTTTTTCATTCTTGCTTGAAATAAAACTGAAGATGCTCAACAGTCCAGGGTCTCCACTGTTGTATCTTTATCTTGCATTTATGCACCACACGTTCGTTGGAAGACAAGTCTGGATTGGAGACAGGCCAGTTTAGCACCTACACTCTTTGACGACGACAACATATTGATGTTATATGTATTGAATATATCTCAGTCTTGCTGTAATAAGCAGGGACATCTCTGAGAAAAAATTGTCTAGATGGCAACCTATGTTGCCCCAAAATGCATGTGGACGCTTGTGCATTAATGGTGCCTTCACGAATGTTCAAGTTACCCATGCCATGGGCACCAAAAGACCATCCCCCTCTTACCATGACAACACCGGCTTGATAACAATCTGGATGGGCCTTTTCCTCTTTAGCCCGGAGAATATGGTGCGCAATATTTCCAAAAAGAATTTAAAATGATTTTTTAAACCTTGCAGAGTAAATTACCATGGTGATCTAACTACATTAAAAGAGAGCCACCTTTGTGAAATTGAAAAGCCTAGCTTTAGGCTCAGCTTACCTCTAATCATACCTCTAACCCACTAATCTTGCTTCGTAGTATACCCCCCTGGTCTCTTCAGTTCCAAAACACTTACAGAGTGTTGTTAAAAAGCAAGATGATTTGACACAGTAGTAAACATGGCCCCGTCCCAACTTTTTTGAAACGTGCTGCTGGCATCAAATTCAAAATGAGCAAATATTTTTCAAAATCAATAAAATTTATCAGTTTCAACATTTGATATGTTGTCTTTGTACTATTTTAAATTTATAATAGAGGTCAAATGATTTGCCAATCATTGCAGTCTGATTTTATTTTCATTTTATATAATGTCCCAACTTTTCTGGAGACGGGGCTATAAACAGAAATTAAAGTATAGTTTAAAAAATGAACCATGTGTCATGCTGTACAATGCAGATCATTTTAATAATTGAATTGGTGAATTCAATGAGGGCCCAACTTCACACATTTTCAACATGGAGTTGGGCCCTTGTTGAATTCACAGATTCAATTTCGCATAAGAGCAGGTCTTTTTTCCTGAGAGAATAGATCCACTTTTATAGTTGCATTCTAAGAGGGGGCTAACTCATTTGACTTGGATGGGAATGGAATGGAAGATTATGATACGTTTATGATGTAACACCCATGGCACACCGATTAATTAATGAAACCCAAATTACAATCATTTGCCATTAAAACCATAAATTAATGACAGTCAAACCCAGTTTAAAACTACACCTTGCTTTGTACTTCAAATGTCTACCCTAATGCTAGTGATCTCATTGCCCTCAGTGGTTATACATGCTGGTCTTTAGACTTTGTCCTTGGACCGTGAAAATATAGCCCAAAGATTTTTCCAACTGATTCAGTGTACCCCTAAAAAACCTGACCGTCTTCTTTGTACAACAGGTTTGGAATTTGGAAAATTAAAGCTACTTACACAGAGGATTTCACCACCACAGCAACTGCTGACTTTGAGGTCAAAGAATATGGTAACTCAACAATTACGACAGAATCTTTGAAACCATGAAACAAACATTATGTAAACTGGCCAGGAGTTTCTCCAGTCATTTACTAAGGCCATGAGAAGAAACTACAACTATCATGTTAACTGGCATGCTATGTCCATATTACCACTTGGAGCCTTCCGGGTGAGCAAAATTGAGTCATCGTGATATGTTTTTTCACATTAATGATCACTGGACAACCTCAGCCATTTTATCCCCAGAACCTAAAGAAACACAGAGATTGGACAGCAAGAGCATCTCTTATTTTTCTGGAGGCCCAAACTCTCTTGAACTTTGGAAGGGCTAGAAGATGATATTCGTGTGGAATTGGTCTCTTTGAAGCCCTCTGAAACTTTTTTTTTATTGTGATTACCCTGTCTCATTCATATGCAGCATCTCTTGACACCAAAAAGAATCTTTTATTTTCCCAGTTGCTGCAAACTCTAGCATTTCAATCTTGCATTAACCCCTCTCTTTATACTTATTACAAGCACTTTGTGCCACACACATGTAATTCTGATGAGAACCATTTATCTCACAGTTTTACCCAGTATCTCCGTGATTATCCAGCCAGAGACCAACTACATCAGCTCAGCCAGCTTTGAGTCTTTCAAGATAAAGGTGATGGCCAGGTGAGTCAAAAGATGAAAGAAATTGCGGAATTCAAATTTTAATAGTTTACGAAGGGCTCGTCCATGAATGTGTGTCTGTTCTCTGTTAGGTACACTCATGGCTCACCAGTAGCTGATGCAGATGTGTTCCTGAAGTTTGGATACATCGACAAAAGCAGTACCAACATATTACCAGGGTCACTGGAGAGAGGTGTGGTAAGAGATTCACAGCCATTCCTCTCTGCCCTCACCGTTGACCATATATCCTTTCCATCTCAACCAACAATGACCGATAATTGCAAGCTATTTAAAAAAAAAAAAATTGTTCCAGATTTTTGTTGAAACATTTCGAGCATCCAATCACTGAGATCTGTGTCTGGCCCTGTGGTGGGGCCAGGTTAAGACGACAAGGGAGAGGTTTAACTGTGTATTGCTAGGTGAAATGAGAAATAGGGTACAGTGGCTAAAGTAAAATTAAAGTCAGAGTCAGGTCCATGAATGTTTGGATATAAACAAAGTTATTATTTTAGCCGAGCGATGCAACATATTGAAGTTAAATTTATATACTGAATATGAGCTCAAAATGTGGAGCTTCGGCTTTAATTTTAGGGTATTATGTGCAAATTGAAAGATGAAAGGCTATACATGGTCTTCCTCTTTTTAAGGGACCAAAAGTAGTGGGACAATTACTGCCTATTCTGTTTCATAGCTGGGAGCTTGTTGTTACCTCATCATTTAATTCACAAATAAATCAGATAAAAGGTTCAATTCAAATGTGTTATTATCTATTTGGAATAAATATATAGAAAAGAACTCCAAAGGGTTGTCACTGCTTGTGAAGCAAGCTATCAATAGCCTGAAAAATCAAAACAGGTCCATGAGAAAGATAACAAAAACATTACTTGAGGCCAAAACCGATGACATACTGATGGATCATGAGCCTTGGAACACTCAAAAGCCAAGAAGACCACAAACATAAACTGTGGTCGATGACAGAAGAATTATTCCCCTGAGGAAGAGAAATGCCTTCCGGTAGCTAGATCAATGACACCTTCGAGGAGGTCTGCATATCGGTAAAAAATCAAGGGAAGACTTTACCAGTATAAATATGGAAAGTTTACCAGAAATTGTAAAACATTAGTAAGCCTCAGAAACAGGATGACCAGATCAGAATTTGGCATGAACCATCAAAAAAAGCCTGTGGAGTTCTGGAAGAAATCTAGCGTCTGATAATTTATAGGGGTTCCAGACTTCAGGCAGTCACTGAGTGCAAAGGATTTGCATGGTGCTACATGGCTCATTCAGTATTTTTGACAATACTCTTAAAGTCTACATTCCAAGTACATCTTGATTAATTGAACTGGTGAATTCAATCGGGGCCCAACTCCATGTTGAAAATGTGTGGAGTTGGGCCTTATTGAATTCACCAATTTAATTGTAGTGATATGCAGAGCAAAAATGGTGGAAATTGCGTCTCTGTCCAAATACTTATGCACATGACTGTGTCTGCATTTTCCAGAGGCTCAGGTTAACAACAAGTACATATGCATGACAGTTCAGATTCTCTGGCGACCCTTGTGAGCTTTTCAGTTATTTTGATTTAAACAACCTCCACAACTTCAAAGAATCTGACTTTTCCTCTTGTTTATAAAGTTTTGTATATTTGCTGCTGGCACAACAGAAAATTCTGGCAAATCCACAATAAGAAAACAAATATTATGCTTAAGTAATGCTTAACTAATGCATGACTCATGATGATTTCATCCATGAATTAATGCATGTATCATGAATTCCTGTTGCTCACCCTTAATGAATGATCAAGTCATGATGACTTTGTGTGAATAGTTGACACTTAATAGATCATCAGTTATGGAATTTTAATTCACAGTCACTTCATAAATCAGTTAATTGAATTCCTTGTACAGAAAAGTTTATCGCAGAAAGATGCATTTCCTCAGCTTCCCTTCATATTCCTATGAAAATAGACCCAGTGGTATTTTTGGCACATTTACAGCATAGTGGGAAGACACAGAATCCCATCTTGAAATCTAATCTTCAAATCAGAGCCACAATCATGTATGGTCCAAGATCTCATACAAATCTGATACGTGCCATGCAACATGAATGAGAATGGTCATATCGGAATCCAGATAGCCTTTTGCCTGCGTTGCGGGAAGCACCGCTTAAACCGCAAAAGCTAGCTGTCTAGGTTTTTTTTTTTTTTGCCTTCTAGACCTCATCACATTCAGCTTATGAACTTTTTATCAGTCTCTGGGGCAAAACCTCATCCATAAATTTGCGACAAGCGCGTCAATTTCCTTGGTTTGAATCAACTTTAATACCATGAGTGCTCTCACAAATATGACTGACAGAATTCAGACTCAGAACTCAGGTGCAGATAGGATGTCAGTTTTACAGGTTTACTGACAAGATTGCTCATAGTAGGACAGTTCAGATCCAAACCATGCGAGTATTACAGCATTAATGGGAAAATCCAAATAGTAGTCGTATAACAGCTCACTGATCAAAAGCAAGACAGGGAGAACGCCAAAGCCAGAGGAGAGCTAAATCATAAATCCAAACCGCCATCATAACCAGAGATCTACAGTACACTAAGGGACAGGCAGACTTGTAAACCATGGAGCAAACAGGAATCTAACCAGGAAAGCCTCTCTAAAATCAAAAGGCTCGTAGTGCTACAGATCAAATCTGCAACAAACTCGCAAAGATCTAACAAAAGAGCAGGTAGATAAAGGGGAGAGCTCATGGGAAATGGAAGAGAAATTGGGTGTGTGGGCCACAGGGAAAGTGGCAGGTCTGTGATTACAAACAAGGCAGTGAGTGAACTAATTAACTGAACAAGGAGAGTGAAGGAAAACCAGAGGCACATGAGAGCTAAACAGGGCATTAGAAAATAAAAAGGGAAAACTGACTAACAACAGAAAACCACAAAAATACATAAATAAATGAAATGCAACAAACACAAAGAAAAACAATAAAAACGAAAGTAAAATACTGACAATGACGATTTTTGTTGTTGGTGATGCAGATGACTTGTGCAAAAAAGTGTGCAAGCGCGCTGTTTTGAGGGACAGATGCAATCAGATTATAGTCCGATACAGGTCACTTGCAATTAGGAATGTGACACGTCAAGATTGGCAAATACGATCTAAAAAATTGGAATTGAAAGATGATGCTAGTAAGGTGAACAAAGTCGGTCAGTCATTAACACTAAGTCACTCAATTGCAATTAAGCTGAGTCAATGCCCTTGAACCATCACCTTTCTATCTGCATGGCCTGGGTTAATTAAAAAGTCTTTCATAAGTAAATACGATGAGGGCTTAACCACTCTATAAAAGACTGCATGGGGAAATAGCCCAACAATCTAAGAATAACGTGTTCAGCTTTAAATTGCAAACAATTTGGAGATTTTATCCTCTATGTTACATAATATCATTAAAAGATTCAGAGAATTCAGAAAAATCTCTGTGCGCATGGGTCAAGGCCAATTCCAACTTTGAATGGCTGTGATTTTCAGGTCCGTAGGCAGCACTCCATTAAAAACAGACAGGATTCTGCAGTGGAAATCACTGCATGGACTCAGGAATACTTCTGAAAACCATTGCCAGAAAACACATTTTGTCACTGCATGCACAAATGAGAATATTAGGCGCATTATGAAACAAAAAATATGACAAAGGAGGCTGCTAAGTATTGAGCCGCTGAAATCCCACATAAAGCAAGAATGGGAAAACATTTTGCTTTGAAAACTGCAGCAGTTGGTCTCCTTTGTTCCAAAACGCTTATGGAGTTTTGATTGAAGAAGACGTGATGCAATACAGTGGTAAACATGCCCCTGTGCTAACTTTTTTGACATGCGTTGCTGGCATCAAATTCAAAATGAGCACAAATTTTCCAGAAAACAATAAAATATTTGTTTCAACATCTCATATATTGTCTTTGTACTATTTTCAAATGAATATAAAGTTCAAATGATTTGAAAATCATTGCATTCTGTTTTTGTATAAATTTTACACAGTTTCCCAACATTTTTTGAAATGGGGTTGTATATTTCTATTTCCGTGGATATTTGCTATTTTTCATGCACAGACTCCCATTTTCATTTAGCTGCTGTCAGTTTTTTCAGATCTGTGGATTTCCCCTTCCATTTAAGGCATTATACAACGTAATTATTAAATCCGAAAATATGCAGTAATGTGTATGTATGTCTTGATAATGATACTTTAATTTGATTAAAGAAAGAGCACTGTATACATGCAAAAGCACACTTCTTTTGAAAAACTCCTGTTATTTACTATATAATGATATTTTACGCCACTCTTACGCTATGCATATACATGTTATAAAAACATTCAATCACAAAATGAAGTTAAATGCAATTTTTTTCATGTTTAAAATGATAAAATATTTAAAGTAATAACAGAGATCCAACCCAACAGGCTTGTATCCTTCGGGAATCTATGATAGCTGTACGGGAACTCCCCCCAAAGTTGCGTAGGTGTGACCATTGTCTGCGAGTCGATGAAGTGTTGTACTGGAGAATTTCTAAATAGGCAAGAAATCTCACTCTCAGGACTTCCTGTTCCATAGCGGGCACTCGCAAAATAGTACAGAATGAATGAGGGCCTATGGAGCCATAGCCCCAGAATGTAATGTTCATGGAGAAGAAATCTGTTTTTCTAGTAATTTCCATTATGCTTTTGATAAAAGTGATGGAGAAAATAGATAAAGTTCCATAAGTTCCATTATTACATTTTTATGGGTTTTCTATTGTAGTAAACATGTTTTTATAAGTATTAGCAACACCACGCACCGCAAACCACTTAATGGTTTGCCCAGGCACTTAATAACAGTAGACCAGGAAATATATGCTAGGGTTTTTTTTTTTTTAACTTCTCCACACCTTAATGTTTGTTGTAGCTGTGGTTTAGAAAATACACGAGGAATATAATGTACATGTCATGTCCAGCCCGCATTGCATTCAGTGCTCAGCCTCACCGGAATACTGATCACCAGCCTGCTCCTGCTCCTGCGTGTGGTTGTAAATTAGAATCACTTGTAGCCCATTATTCAATTAGCTCAGTTTCTGTGTATAAAAACCCAGTCCTCCCAGTTTTTCCTTTGCAAAGTCTTGGTAGTTCTCTAACTGTGCTGTGTCCAGTGTGCTGCTGATTAGATATTACAGCTAGATATCTCTGTTTTAATTGAAAGTTCAGTCTTTCGTTCAGTCTTTATCCCCTCTTCTATCTATGTTTGTTTGTCAGTTGTGACCCCTGTTTGTTCTGGAGCTTTGCTGCAGTCAAATAAATATTCAATTCCTTAGCATTTGGATCCTCACCTTTCATCCTTTCACCAGTGCCCATCACCTAGAACACGGGTGTCATTACAGCACACAAAAACTGAAACCATAATTATTATGATTGTGTTCTCACTTACAGTGCTGTGAAAAAGTATTTGCCCCCTTCCTGATTTCTTTTTTTTTTTTTTTTTGCATATTTGTCACACTTAAATGTTTCAGATAATCAAACAAATTTTAATATTCAACAAAGATAACCCGAGTAAATACAAAATGCAGTTTTTAAATGATGCTTTCATTTATTGAGGAAAAAAGCTATCCAAACCTACCTGGCCCTATGTGAGAAAGTAATTGCCCCCCTTGTCAAATGATGAATTAACTGTGATTAACCACATTTTTTGAGTTCAATTTGAGCAGCCACATCCAGGCCTGATTACTGCCAGACCTGTTGAATCAGGAAATCACTCAAATAGAACCTGTCTGACAAAGTAAAGTAGGCGAAAAGATCTCAAAACGCATCACATCATGCCGCGATATACAGAAATTCAAGAACAGATGAGAAACAAAGTCATTGACATCTATTAGTCTGGAAACGGTTACAAAGCCATTTCTAAGGCCTTGGGACACCAGCGAAACACGGTGAGAGTCATTATCCACAAATGGAGAAAACTTGGAACAATGGTGAACCTTCCCAGGAGTGGCTGGCCTACCAAAATTACTCTAAGAGCGCATCGACAACTCATTCAGGAGATCTCAAAAGAACTGCAGGCCTCGCTTGCCTCAGTTAAAGTCAGTGTTCATGATTCAACAATAAGAAACAGACTGGGCAAAAATGGCCTCCATGGGAGGGTTCCAAGGTGAAAACCACTGCTGACCAAAAAGAACACAAAGGCTTGTCTCACATTTGCCAAAAAACATCTTGATGAACCCCAAGACTTTTGGGAAAATGTTCTGTGGACTGACGAGACAAAAGTTGAACTCTTTGGAAGGTGTGCGTCCCGTTACATCTGGCTCAAAACTAACACAGCATTTCATAAAAAGAACATCATACCAACAGTCAAACATGTTGGTGGTAGTGTGATGGTCTGGGGCTGCTTTGCTGCCTCAGGACCTGGACAACTTGCTGTAATTGATGGAACCATGAATTCTGCTCTCTACCAGAAAATCCTGAAGGAGAACGTCCGACCATCAGTTTGTGACCTCAAGCTTAAGCGCACTTGGGTTATGCAGCAGGACAATGATCTGAAACACACCAGCAAGTCCACCTCTGAATGGCTTAAAAAAAACAAAATGAAGGTTTTGGAGTGGCCTAGTCAAAGTCCGGACTTAAATCCGACTGAGATGCGGTTGCATGACCTTAAACTGGCCGTTCATGCTTGAAAACCCTCCAATGTGGCTAAATTAAAACAATTTTGCAGAGAGGAGTGAGCCAAAAATCCTCTACAGCGATGTGAAAGCCTCATTGCCAGTTATCGCAAACGCTTGATTGCAGTTGTTGTTGCCGAGGGCGGCACAACCAGTTATTAGGTTTAGGGGGTAATTACTTTTTCACATAGGGTCGGGTAGGTTTGGATAGCTTTTTACCTCAGTAAATGGAATGTTCATTTGTCTTTACGTGGGTTATCTTTGTCTAATATGAAAATTTGTTTGATGATCTGAAACATTTAATTGTGACAAATATGCAAAAAAAAAAAAAAAAAAAAAAGAGAAATCGGGCAGGGGCAAATACTTTTTCACAGCACTGTATATCGTGGAATAAGGAAGTTAGACTAAGGTAACGTCGCTAGCTAAATGAAAATTTTTTGTGCCATCAAGGGAGGGTGTTCAGTCTCTATCAGTCATAAAGTAATACATTTGCGGAATACTGACGTTTTATGGGCAAAATTTCCAAGACTGTTTGAAGGAATAAAGAGACACTTGTATTTTTTTCATTTCACCTCTGGCATGAAACCAATAATATATTTGCTAAAACTAAAATGAAACTATGGCTTTTTTGTTTATAAGCAGGTGCAAATAATTATTTTAGCTATTTAGCTCCAGTCACTTCTATTGATTGAAGACAATCTTTCAAGTGCTCGCCAGGTGAATTGCTGCCAATTTACAATGGCAATCGGGACAATAGCATTGATAAGTAGGACAGTGTCTCCTTAGTATGGCTCTGGCAGTATTTTGAAAATGGGGTCCTTTTCCCTAAAAGCTTTGTTAGTGTTAGTGTATAAATATAGAACACTTCATCAGGAAAATTAGTAACACTATCTGGCACCTTTGCGTGTGACTTTTAAACATGTCTGATCATTTGTCTCTAATTTATCAAATGGTACCCGCATGATGATTTTAGTTTTAGTGCATCTTTCTCTACTGCGCTGCGCTCAACTGCTTTCACTAACACAAATACAATTAAAATTTTATTATTGTGCAACCTTCAAAGAAAAATTACTTCATTGCTAAACTTGAAATCCAGACAGGTGTGCAATGGAGTTTTCGACAACAAAAATAAAATAAAATAAAATTCATATTCCACCATGTTATAAACATCAAAAATACTAATGGGTCTATTCTCATAGAAATGTGAAGCTTTTCTTTTCTATCAAAGAGGCTGGGCAAATTCATCATCCTGATATAAACTTTTATGTAAAAGCAATCCAATTACAACCCCAATTCCGAAATAGTTGGGACAAAGTGCAAAGTGTAAAAAACGCAATGACTTTCAAATCACACCAGCCAGTATTTTATTCACAATAGAACAGAGATAATATAGCAAATGTTCAGAGAAATTTTACAATTTTATCCACAAAATGAGCTCATTTCAAATTTGGTGGCTGCTACAGGTCTCAAAAAAGTTGGGAGGGAGCCTGTTTACCATGGTGTAGCATCCCCTCTTCTTTTTTAACACAGAGTGGAGGCGCCTGGGCATTGAGGAGACAAGTTTCTTGAGTTTAGCCATTGGAATTTGATCCCACTCTTGTTTAATACAGGCTTCCAGCTGCTGGAGAGTTTTGGGTCTCCTTTGACAGACTTTTCATTTAATTATGCGCCAAATGTTCTCAGTCGGTAAAAGATCAGGACTGCAGGCAGGCCAGTTCAGCACACAGACTCTTCTACTACGAAGCCATGCTGTTGTAATAGCTGCAGTATGTGGTTTTGCATTGTCCTGCTGAAATACACAAGGCCTTCCCTGGAATAGATGTCTTCTGGAGAGGAGCATATGTTGCTCTAAAACCTTTATATACCTTCCAGCATTCATGGTGCCTTTTATAACATGCAAGTGTCCCACACCATATGCACTAATGCATCCCCATACTATCAGAGATACTGGCTTTTGAACTTAACGATGATAACAGGACAGGTGGTTTTTCTCCTCTTTAGCCCGGAGGACACGACACCCATGATTTCCAACAAGAATGTCTAAATTGGACTAATCTGACCACAGGACACTTTGCCACTTTGCTACAGTCCATTTTAAATGAGCCTTGGCCCACAGAACACGGCGGCGCTTCTGGATCATGCTCAACAATGGCTTCCTTTTTGCATGATAGAGTTTTAGGTGGCATCTGTGGATGGCACGGCGGACTGTGTTTACAGCCAGTGGTTTCTTTAAGTATTCCTGGGCCCATTTAGTAATGTCAGTGACAGAATCATGCCAGTGAGTGATGCAGTGGCGTCTGAGGGCCCGAAGATCGCAGGCATCCAGTAAAGGTCTTCGGCCTTGTCCCTTACATACAGAGATTTTTCCAGTTTCTCTATATTTTTTGATGATGTTATGTACTGTCGATATTGAGACCTTCAAAGCCAATGCAATTTGACGTTAGGAGCATTGTTTTTAAAGTATTCCACAATTTTTTTACGCAAGCCTTCACAGGTTGGAGAGCCTCTGGCCATCTTTACCTCTGAGAGACTCAGCCTCTCTAAGACATCCCTTTTATAGCCAATCATGTTACACACCTCATGCCATTTAACCCTCCTATTATCCTTGGGGTCAATTTGACCCCATTCAATGTTTATCATTCAAAAAATATTAGTTGACTTTTTTTTTTTTGCTTCATATTTCATGACTTTTCCTAATTTGATGGCGACAACTGATTAAGCATAAAATTATCATGATGATATTTTTTCAACGTGCCGAACACATATTGCATGCATTGGTGTTCCTCTGGGGTCAATTTGACCCCAAGCTGTTTTAGCTGTATAAAACTTGTCTGTCTGTGTGTGACCTAACATCCTCACACCTGCAGGTGCAGAGTTGATACTTTTGAGTTGATTCATGACAGGGGGGTGTAGAAAACAACTATTCCCTCAAGAACTTCGATACTTCTCGTGGTGTGGGCATGTGGGAAACAAATTGACTTGTGAACCCCTGCCAAAATGAGGAAGCCAATGTAGGCTTGCGAGCTGCTCACATCCAAGTCTTTCAAACTAAACATGCCTCCCCTCATCTCAAGTACAATATTTTCAAACGATGGTTATATGAAGAGCTCGAATAATGACTCTATGTCTTCAACATGGCTGACTGCCTGTCTGGTGGGACACTCTTAGCAGCACGTCTACCTTGTTGTTGAAGTGAGTAGAGGGACCATAATTGTCCATTTTTGCTGCTAACGTGACATGGGGGCGGGGGAAACAATATTCTCATGAGAACTTTCCTGCACCATGGGCATGAAGGTGTGTGTGTGTCTGTGTGTGTATGTGTGACCTGCTGTACTCACACCTGCCGAAGTAGAACTGATATTTCCCGCGCTGCGGAGGGCGGGGTATTCCCGCAAGGACATTGGTAGTTCATGCAAAATAAGGGAGGAGCAAACATTTAAAAGCTTGCATGGCAGCCCTCTATCCAAATCATTCCTCATTGTGCTCTGTGTATACTGCAATCTGTATGCTCTCTCACTTAAAACTGTCCTTTAGGAAAAGGTTTACTGTCCATGAGGTTTTGGAACAGCTCTTTGACAGTGAAAGTGACATAGAGGAGAATGTGTCTGAGACGGAGGATTGTGTTGAGGATAGAGGAGAATGTGTCTGAGACAGAGGATTGTGTTGAGGATAGAGGAGAATGTGTCTGAGACAGAGGGTTGTGTTGAGGATAGAGGAGAATGTGTCTGAGACAGAGGGTTGTGTTGAAGATAGAGGAGAGTGTGTCTGAGACAGAGGGTTGTGTTGAAGATAGAGGAGAGTGTGTCTGAGACAGAGAATTGTGTTGAGGATAGAGGAGAATGTGTCTGAGACAGAGGATTGTGTTGAGGATAGAGGAGAATGTGTCTGAGACGGAGGGTTGTGTTGAGGATAGAGGAGAATGTGTCTGAGACAGAGGGTTGTGTTGAAGATAGAGGAGAGTGTGTCTGAGACAGAGGGTTGTGTTGAGGATAGAGGAGAATGTGTCTGAGACAGAGGGTTGTGTTGAAGATAGAGGAGAGTGTGTCTGAGACAGAGGATTGTGTTGAGGAGGACCCTGATTTTGAGGCATTCTGTTGACCCTCCTGTTGTCTCTCAACCACCAGCAGACACCATCCCTTCCAAAAATGGGAAGATGATATGGTCCCTTTCCCCACTTCAACAGCGGGGTAGACTTAGTGCTGCTAATATTATATAAAAAAAAAAGATTAAAAAAGTAAAAGAATATGTTTATGAGAGGAAGGGGGGGGTCACCAACATCAATCAATATAGTTCATTCTGTGAGAGTCATGAATGTGCACCCCAAATTAGAAAAGATTTCGATGAAAGATTTTCAAGATACATTAACTCTAAAACTGAATTTTGACCTGATGGTGGCGCTACAGGAAAGGTCATATCATCACTAAAACCAGTAGGCTTCATCCTCTTGTGGTCAATAATGTTGTCAGTAAATTTGAGAAGATTTGTATGAAAACTTTTCAAGATACATAAATTCTAATTTAAAAGTTTGGCCTGATGGTGGCGCTAGAGGACAGGTCAACTCACTGATAAGTTTCATTATCAAGGGGTTATTTATGTAGTCAACAAATAAACAAAGTGCCCGACACAAAAACTTGGTCAACAATTTTATGTAAATCATTTTCTGGAGGCAAATATCCCTGGGGTCAGATTGACCCCAAGGATAAAATTTGTTAGTAATATTTGAGGATAATAGGAGGGTTAACTAAATTACTTGCTAAATGTTCTTTCAGCTGATTCTCTTATATATTAGTGCCTTTTTCAGCCTTTTTTTTTTTTTGCCTGTGTCCCAACTTTTTTGAGACCTGTTGCAGCCAGAAAATTTGAAATAAGCTCATTTTGTGGATAAAAATATAAAATGTCTCAGTTTCAACATTTGAAATGTTATCTATGTTCTATTGTAAATAACATATTGGCTCATATGATCTGAAGGTTATGCATTTTGATTTTATTCACAATTTACACTTTGTCCCAACTATTTTGGAATTGGGGTTGTAATTTGGTCACAAAAATAATCAATATATGAAGTAACTGAATTTACATTCCTTAACTGATGATCTATTACGTGTGAATGAATCATATGAAGTCATGGTGACTTGAACATTTGTTTCTGGTGAGATAATGTGAGGTATCGATCAGGAACCAGTCGCGATAACCAGAAGTAGCAAAGAATGTGATTTTATTAGCGAGGGGGTAAACCCCCGCAGGACCGAAGGCAACAGTACAAAGTCCACAATCCAAAATCACAATCCTAGGGGCAGAATCCAGAGTCGAAAAAACCAGGGCAGCAATACAGAAATCGTAGTCAGGCAAAAAGGGTTCGATACACAGGAGCAGATATAAAGCCAAATCAGAGACAAAAAGAGGTGGTCGGGCAGTCCAGTCAGAAAGGTAACACGATGAGTACAAGGCGAGAACAAAAGCAGCACAGGTAAACACGAGAGACGATCTGACGGGGAACTGCAGTGAGAAGACAGCTTAAATACATTCAAGGGAAGTCACATGCTATGATTAGGATCAGGTGATGAGGATCAGACTAATTACGTGGGAGGAAACACAAGGAGAACCTAACCACATGAAATTGGCAAAAAAAAAGCCAAAACGCGGACAGGGAACACGAGACAGCCTATGACAAGACATACAGCTCCGGTTAGGGAGTTCTAATGTGCACAGATAATGAGAGGTAGGACAGAGTGGAGCAGGTGCGGAGGATCTGCTGAATTGCAGCAAAGACTAAGTGCAGGCAAGAGGCGGAGACTAGAACAGGGCGAGTGCTGAGAGCTTGTTAATCAATTAGTAAGTGCAGCTATACAATCCCTAGTGCTCGTTAGTAAGTTAGTATTATATACAATGTTAGTCTGGGTTAGTAACTTTAACAAAAACAACAAACTGTTAGTATTGGTTAGTAAAGCAGAAAAGAGGCGAGGGAAGCAAACGAGATTGGAAGGAATGTTTGAAACCCAGAAACCATGAAATCACCTAAGCATGTGACACGCAGGACTGGGTAGAAGCTGTAGCTAAACAAGAGACCAGACAGGGGAGACAAAGTGCAATGAAGGGCATGAACAAAGACATGGACCGGAATCTAACAGAATAGTGGATTGGGAATGGCAAAAACGAAAACATGGCAAAAGTACAAAAACTAAACAGAACATGGCAAAACCTAACAGAACTGATCATAAACATAACAGGGAATGGCAGAAACATAATAAACATGGCAGAATCAGAACAGACAGAGCAGAATCATAACAGATAAAGGAATTTGAAATACATGCTGCATAAAAATCATAATGAGTCATGTCACGGTTTAGCATTATGTAACCAAATGATTGGCACCCTTATTGTAATTCTTAATCTTCAGTCTGGTATCTGCTTATCATTATGATTTGCACAGTGGTCAACACCACTGCCTCACAGCAAGAAGGTCGTGGGTTCAAATTCGGCCTGGGGGTTTTCTATGTGGAGCTTGTATGTTCTCCCCGTGCTTGCGTGGGCCTCCCTTGGGTGCCCCGGCTTCCCCCACCCACCAAAAACATGCATTACAGGAATGCTCCTACCAGTATCCCTGACCAAGGAACAGGCTTCAGAACTGGAATTGGTCCCTGGGCGCTGCTCAGTGTGGCTGCCCACTGCTCCCAACAATAGGATGGGTCAAATGCAGAGGACGAATTACCCCACGGGATTCAATAAAGTATATCTTAAAGAACAAGCATTTTACAGCAAATTTATGCATATATGCAAAATGTCTTTCTGTACTATGCCCACACCATGTTTGCTAACACAGTCGAGTTAACCTGTCTAAGTGTACAGTTTTGCACAAAAGTTGACCTTGTTCACATCTTGGGTTTGAATAGGTCTGTGAAATCATGGGAGTTATAGTTATCTTATGATTTGGAAGACAGAACAACTGAAATGCTTGTGTCCACATTTTTTCTTTTTTTCATTGATGTTTCTTTCATCACAGCATATTATTGGGGAGAATGCCCCCCCCATCCCAACGCCCCACCATTGCGTAAAATCACAGTTAATAACATCCCAGACTGAATGCGAGCTCAACAAACTCAGCCAGGTTACCTTAGAGGTAACCCTACACATGCACGGATACCCACTTCTTTTTCTATGTATGATGCAGATAAGCGACGGTAAAGGAGAATTCCCATTGAAATTGAAGGACGTGTTTGAGAAACACGCTGACGGACCACACACACTTCAGGAACTGGATGGGATGACCTTCTATGTCACTGTCACCGTACAGGAGTCAACTGGTGAGATGACAAGTCATCCCGCCATGCCATGACATTGCAAATCTGACCACATAGGTAGTTAAAGATAGATCTTTGCAGCTCCCCAACAGCTTTATTTACCATCATTTTATATTTTACATTTTATATTTTTAATTGGTGTAAGAAAAACAGACATTTTAGTCAACTGTCAAGACAGTCCCTTTGCCTATGCAACTCGCATATGGACCAGGGCTCGCAGCAACGGAGTTACAAAATTGGTGTATTTTGTATCAGAGCTCCAAAATTAAGTAAGATGTTGTTACAGTTTAAATGGCTTTGTGAAGGTCTTCCCTAGTACTTCAAACCACAAAATAGCTAATTTTTTTCATTTGATTTATTTTGGGTGAAAACGGCAAAAAACTGGTCAGTAACGGAGTTACAAATTTTGCCATTTTTGCCACTAGGGAAGACCTACACAAAGCCATTTGAATTCTAACTCTATCTTACTTAGTTTTGGAGCTATGATACAAAATACACCGATTTTGTGACTCCGTTGCAGCGTGACCTGGCCCATATTTATCTGATAGCGTCTAATGTTGAATAGAAACAGCTTATCAGGCCAAGTTTAAGAGTTGACTGGTTTTATTCACCGGTCCATCCCATTTAGCAGTTTTATATTGCCACTCCAGTAGAAGGAGGAAATCATTTTGCGGTCCACCTATTTTCTCTAATTTTTGATTATATAGTTATACAACTCAGCTGCAGAGTCGTGTCTGCAGAGCTGGTGAGAGCAGATTGTACATATTTTCATTTGTATATTTATTGTATGCATAGACAGGAATTACATCCAGAAGTGTTTTTGATTGCCTTTTCATTTCACTTCCAGCAAGACATTGCGTAACCCCAGTTGGCTCATTTTTGGCCCATTGCAGGTGGGATTTCTCAGGATGCAGAGCTAGCCACAGTGAGGTTCTGCCTCTCTCCCTACTCATTGGTCCTGATCACGACTCCACCCTTCATTAAACCAGGACTGCCTTACTCTGTTAGGGTTGGTATAACTATCAGATCTCAAGTGTTTGACCTTTTAATTCTTATTGCGTATATATTCTTATTGGTACAGTGGGTACAGTGATGTGTCTGATAATTAGAGTCCGTCATGAACCTTAGAGCTGCATGGTAAACACTGTCCAACATGTGCAAGCAGGACTTACTTGCATGCATATAAATTATATCTTCATAATCAATAACAGAAAGAAATGTAGCCATTACAAGCTGTTTTCTGGCATGCAATAAAAAACATGCTTTGTTTCTATAAAAGAAACCAAAATAATTTTCAGTTTCTGAACAAGCTTTTCAACATGACCTGTAAAGGACAATGTACCATCCAAAATAAATCCCAAGTACTTATAAGTGCTTACCTGTTCTATTGGCTTATTTTGTTGAGTAACAATGTTTTGCTTCAATACCTGCGTTTGTCTATTAAAAACCATTAGCTTGGTCTTGTCGGCATTCAGAACTAGTTTTAAGTTGCTCAAATCATCCTGAATGATATTAAAAGCAGTTTGAAGCTCATCTGGGGCTTGATCTATGGAGGCTGCAAAAGTATATAAAATGGTATCGTCAGCATAGAAATGATGGTGTGTATTTGACACTCTCTTGCCCAATTCATTAACATAAATAGAAAAAAGAATAGGGCCGAGAATAGATCCCTGAGGAACTCCATTGCATGTGAGCTTATTGCTCAATTTTTCTGCATGCGTTATGTGCACACATACAGATCGTTATGCCTAATTTTTTTATTCCGTCAGCCACAGGGAGTAAATGGTCATTTTCTGCCGGCAGTACATGCAACTAGGCGAGAGATGATTATCAAGGGCATAATTCTATTTCAAGGTGCAACAGTAGGAGTTTCATTCAAACAAGGCTGCACAAGGCAATATTTGGTATCTTATTTGCATTCATACATTTGACATTGATAACTACAGTATGTGACGTAAAGGTGCTACGTGCAATTTTCAGAAATTCCTTGTCATTACTGACACTGGTGATCATTACTGAGTAAACTGCAGTCAGCCTTTTGTCACTTTCGCTCACAAACAAGAGTGAACTTGATGGATGAGAAAACAAAGTTACACTATTTTTACTTTGACTAACATTATGGTTTTTTAAAATTTTATTTAAAAAGCGTGATATTGTTTGCCAGCAAAGTATGGGCAAGTGATGTTGATGTAATCCATTCTTGGGAGTTGTTACCATAGCATGATACATTGACGATGGTTACATGCACACAAATTTCCCTACTAGTCAAACTTTAACAATACCTATTCGAAATTTGATGTGGGTCTTATAAAAAGCCAATTCATTTGGATATTCTTAATTAGGCCTAATCCCAGTTGGGACGAAGACCACGAGTCCGTTTTGTGGCTTAATAAAACTATTTCAAAAGGACATTTTCGGGTGCTGACATTCTTCTTCTTTTTGAAGTGCGTTTTTTTTTGTCGTGCACCAGAATAGTTTACTTGTTTGGAGGGTGCTCCTTTTTTCGCGTTTTCTGAGAGCTGTACTAGCCATAACCTTCTAACTTCGCACATTAACATATATAGTGATGCAAATGAGCTGATTAAAATTTGGTTGAATCTGTGAAGCTACATTATACTAAATTCATGTGCTAAAACGCACCAAATTGAACAGTCCTGTACAATCCACTTTGACTGCAAGTTGTGTCTACCAGTTAGCTTGCTAACCAAGCTAGCTAGCACATTAATAAAATCACTAGTGATTCAGTTAAAGCCTGATAAAGGCTTGATTTCACCAATAGTTATGGTAGCAATGTTTGTTTTGTGTTTCTGCCGCAGTTGAAGTGTGCTGCACTAAATTTTTTTGCATATACCTCTATTTGACATCTACAGTGGCAAGCTTGTTAGCTACAGAGCTACATGACAATGATGGCATTGAGCAGCCTGTTTTTCATGTAGCTCTGTATCTAGCTAGCAGGCTACTGTAGTTGTCAAACTGCGCTGGCTGCATTGCAGGGTCTTGTACAATCTAGTAAGATTGAATGTTGCTTGTATATTAATACGATTAAATACAGACGCATTAGTCTGCTTGTTGGAACCCTCAGGTAAAATTGGAAATATGCTGCACTTTAGATTGGGTGTGGTTCTCGCAAGTCATGTGCGCACAGCTTTATGTTTCAGAAAGACACCAAATATCAGCCATCGTGATCTCATTTAAACGACACTCCCTCTGCTCCCATCTAATTTAAATGTAAAACACACCACAAATAGAACTACACCCTCGATTCTTATCTCAGTTGCGTGTACCAGCAGAAATTTGCCAGTTAGTTCTGAGAGGGGGCTGTAACATTTTGTGAACTGTACTGTCCAGTAACACGGACCACTGCAGTAACTGTCCTGCTCCACTAGGGGGCTGGTCCGGACCACTGTCCTGTGTGGCACGGACCACTACAGTAACTGTTCTGCTCCACTAGGGGGCTGGCCCAGACCACTGTCCTGTGTACTGTCCTGTAGCTCGATCCACTGCACTAACTGTTCTGCTCCACTTGGGGGCTGGTCCGGACCACTGAAGGAGTGTCTCAAGACAGTAAAATTTTGCTGTCTTTACTGGCCTTGCACCGAGGTAAGGTGTCGGAACAACTGACTGTACAGTCCATGCTCGGAATACTGCAATTTTTTATTTATTTTATTTTATTTTATTGAACCTTTATTTTACCAGGAAATGGTCCCATTGAGATTTACATCTCTTTTGCAAGGGAGTCCTGGCCAAAAATGGCTTCAAAAGAGTGAAAACAAGGATTACAAGTGTATCATTCAGACAGACAGAGATACAGACCATTTAGGATGAAAAACAAGTGCATATGATGTCCAATGTGTCCGCAATAAGAAATTTAAACCTTTTCAAAGAAACCAGAGTTTTAAGCTGGATTTTCTCTTGTAGCTTCTTCCAAGCTGAAGGAGCAGCATAGCTAAAAGCCTTTTCACCAAAAGCAGTACGCGTTTTAGGAACATTAAATAAAATAAGTTCATGTGATCTCAGTGCAGAAGCATTTGTGGTGGCCCGCTCAAGCATGGAACATAAATAGGATGGAAGGTGACCCACTACAGTTTAACAGATCATTGTCCACCAATGAAATTGCGGGCTAACAGGGAGGGCAGTCCAGCTTTCTGGTACAGGGTACAGTGATGTGTCTGATAATTAGAGTCCGTCATGAACCTTAGAGCTGCATGGTAAACACTGTCCAACATGTGCAAGCAGGACTTACTTGCATGCATATAAATTATATCTTCATAATCAATAACAGAAAGAAATGTAGCCATTACAAGCTGTTTTCTGGCATGCAATAAAAAACATGCTTTGTTTCTATAAAAGAAACCAAAATAATTTTCAGTTTTTGAACAAGCTTTTCAACATGACCTGTAAAGGACAATGTATCATCCAAAATAAATCCCAAGTACTTATAAGTGCTTACCTGTTCTATTGGCTTATTTTGTTGAGTAACAATGTTTTGCTTCAATACCTGCGTTTGTCTATTAAAAACCATTAGCTTGGTCTTGTCGGCATTCAGAACTAGTTTTAAGTTGCTCAAATCATCCTGAATGATATTAAAAGCAGTTTGAAGCTCATCTGGGGCTTGATCTATGGAGGCTGCAAAAGTATATAAAATGGTATCGTCAGCATAGAAATGATGGTGTGTATTTGACACTCTCTTGCCCAATTCATTAACATAAATAGAAAAAAGAATAGGGCCGAGAATAGATCCCTGAGGAACTCCATTGCATGTGGCCATAAAATCAGATCTGTAATTATCATTTTGACACATTGGCTTCTGTCAGACAGATAATTTTCGAACCAACTGACTAGTTGTGGTGATAGACCAATATTGATCAGTCTGTCCTTCAATACCGCATAGTCCACCGTATCAAAAGCCTTGGACAAGTCTAAAAATAAAGCTAAGCAGTGCTGTTTCTTATCCAAGGCTTGAGTTATGTCATTTAAAACCTTTAAGACTGCGGTGATTGTATTATGTTTTTTCCTGAAGCCAGACTGGAATTCATTTAAAATCATATTTTCAGATAAAAATGCTTTTAACTGTTTACAGACAAGCCTTTCAAGTACTTTAGCTAGGACAGAAAGTTTGGAGATTGGTCTATAGTTGTTTAACTGTGTAGGATCACCACCTTTTAAAAGCGGTAAAACAAATGCTGTTTTCCAAATTTTGGGAATTTCGTATGTCTCTAAGGATAAATTAAAAATATATGTCACTGGCCTAGCTATGACTGCAGCAGCAATTTTCACCAAATTCGGATTTAGACCATCAGGGCCAGCTGATTTTAAGGAATTTACCTGACTAATTGCATCTAATACCTCCTAATTACATTGTAAATGCCTGCCTTACCCTCAGCATAACTGTTGGCCAAATCATTTATCAGGCCTGCCACTTTCAAAAATAAATTGTTATAAATGTGATTGTTCAAAATGTCTGAAGCAGATAAAACCAGCTCGTTTCAATCGATGTAGTCTAGCAATAGACCGCTCGCCGCTTTTTCTACTGCACTAATCTGGCATATTACAACCCCAATTCTGAAATAGTTGGGACAAAATGTAAATTGTGAATAAAATCAAAACGCAGTGACTTTGAATCACACCAGCCAGTATTTTATTCACAATAGAACAGAGATAACACAGCAAATGTTGAAACTGAGAAATTTTACAATTTTATCCACAAAATGAGCTCATTTCAAATTTGATGGCTGCTACAGGTCTCAAAAAAGTTAGGACAGGGACCTGTTTACCATGGTGTAGCATCCCCTCTTCTTTTTAACACAGAGCGGAGGCGTCTGGGCATTGAGAAGACAAGTTTCTTGAGTTTAGCCATTGGAATTTGATCCCACTCTTGTTTAATACAGGCTTCCAGCTGCTGGAGAGTTTTGGGTCTCCTTTGACGGACTTTTCATTTAATTATGCGCCAAATGATCTCAATCGGTAAAAGATCAGGACTGCAGGCAGGCCAGTTCAGCACACGAACTCTTCTACTACGAAGCCATGCTGTTGTAATAGCTGCAGTATGTGGTTTTGCATTGTCCTGCTGAAATACACAAGGTCTTCCTTGGAATAGATGTCGTCTAGGAGGGAGCATATGTTGCTCTAAAACCTTTATATACCTTTCAGCATTCATGGTGCTTTTTAAAACATGCAAGTGTCCCACACCATATGCACTAATGCATCCCCATACCATAAAAGATACTGACTTTTGATCTGAACGCTGATAATAGGAGAGGTGGTCTTTCTTCTCTTTAGCCCGGAGGACACAACGCCCATGATTTCCAACAAGAATGTCAAATTTGGACTTGTCTGACCACAGGACACTTTGCCACTTTGCTACAGTCCATTTTAAATGAGCCTTGCCCACAGAACACGGGGCGGCTTCTGGATCATGCTCAACAATGGCTTCCTTTTTTGCATGATAGAGTTTTAGGTGGCATCTGTGGATGGCACAGCGGACTGTGTTTACAGCCAGTGGTTTCTTTAAGTATTCCTGGGCCCATTTAGTAATGTCAATGATGGAATCATGCCGGTGAGTGATGCAGTGGCGTCTGAGGGCCCGAAGATCAGGGGCATCCAGTAAAGGTCTTTGGCCTTGTCCCTTACATACAGAGATTTTTCCAGTTTCTCTGAATCTTTTGACGATGTTATGCACTGTCGATGATGAGACCTTCAAAGCCTTTGCAATTTGACGTTGAGGAACATTGTTTTTAAAGTATTCCACAATTTTTTTTACGCAAGCCTTCACAGGTTGGAGAGCCTCTGGCCATCTTTACTTCTGAGAGACTCAGCCTCTCTAAGACATCCCTTTTATAGCCAATCATGTTACACACCTGATGCCTGTTAACTTAATTACTTGCTTAATGTTTAGTCTTTCAGCTAATTCTCTTATATATTAATTGCATTTCAGCCCTTTTTTGCCTGTCTCCCAACTTTTTTGAGACCTGTTGCAGCCAGAAAATTTGAAATGAGCTCATTTTGTGGATAAAAATGTAAAATATCTCAGTTTCAACATTTGAAATGTTATCTATGTTCTATTGTAAATAACATATTGGCTCATGTGATCTCAAAGTCATTGCATTTTGATTTTATTCACAATTTACATTTTGTCCCAACTATTTCGGAATTGGGGTTGTAATAACGCAGTGTCTAGAGACACTGCAGTTTTTATTGGTACGGCAGTCGATTTCAAGGGATTAGGATAAGGATTCGGGATTATGGTTAGGGGAAGGGTTAGGGGTTGGGGTTAGGGTTAGGGTTAGGGGAAGGGTTAGGTTTAGGAAAACAATCTTCCTTTCCCAAGTTTCCCCTTATGAGGGCCCCTTTGGAAAGAAAAGTTTGCACAGGCCATTCAGTGTACTGGAGCCTTTATATTGGAAGAATTTGGTCCCTCTTGTGCTGAAGTTTTAAGTGCGTTTGTTGAGTCCTCTTGGGAACAAAGTGTTTAGTTTTATGATCCAATGTTTTTCTGTCCTACGTCTGTCCTCCGGTGTCCAATTGTTGTTTGTCTGGAGCCCAGATATTTCTAGTGCCTCAAGTCCATGGCGAAGGAAGTGAGCCACTAGGTGTGTGTCTGTCTCCCTATGATTTCTAATGTTATATATGTGTTGTGCCAATCGAGTCCTTGTCTTGTTACCTGTTTCTCCCACATATTTTATGTCACAGTGGTTACACTTAATGACATATATGCAGTTTTTTGTGTTGAGTGTGAGTGTTTGTTTGATTAAGTATGTTGTGTTTGTTGTGTTGTTTCTGATTGTTATGGCTTGTTTGTAAAACACTGGGTCTTGTGGATGTACCGTGTTAATTTCTGGTAATTTGCTGTTTACCCGGTGGTCCTTGAGGTTTTTGCCTCTCTTATAAGCTGAGATGACTGGAGTACGTCGGTGTTCCGTAGGGATCTGTTTAGATTTTGCTTAATTTTAATGTTTGCTGCGTGGCTAAATGCTGAGTAGGTGGTGATGAGTGGGATTATTTTCCTCGGATCTTGTGGTCTTGTGGTCAAGAAATTTTTCCGGATCTGTCTGAGGAAGGATCAAGTGTATCCCCTGGGTTTTAATGCTTTGAGGAGGCTCTGGGTAGCCTCCTCAAAATCTGTTGTTTGTGTACAAATCCTGTAGTACCTTAGCAATTGTGATTTGATCAGGCCTTTGAAAGTGTGTTTTGGATGGAGACTGTTTTTGTGTAAAAGTGCATGTGTGTCTGTGTCTTTAAAGAAGACTTTTGTGTCTAATGTGTGTGTCTGGGTAAACGAGGGTCCTTTATATGTGGTGGTGTCCAAGAAGTCTATGCGCTTTTTATGTGTGGTGTATTTAACTGTGATTGTTCTGTGGTGTGTGTTGAGGATATGAATGAAGTTTTTGAAATCTTCTAGGCTATGTGTCCATGTTCCCCATATGTCATCTAAGTATCTAAAGTAATTGGTGGGTAGTTTGGGGCATTTTTCGAAAACAGTCTCCTCCCAATGTGCCATGTAAATGTTGGCTCATGCTGATGCAAATTTTTTTGCCCATAGCCGTGCCACTGATCTGTAGGAAGAAGTCCTTGTTGAATTCGAAATCATTCTTGGTGAGGCTGATTTCCAGGAGTTGCAGGAGAGGTTTGTCCGGGCAATTGTCTTCCGGGTACTTCTCCATCCAGGCTTTTACAGCTGTTAGTCCCGCCACTGTTTTTATGTTTGTGTACAAACTGTCAATGTCTATTGTGAACAGGATGGCTTCCTTTGCTATTTTGGTGTTTTTTATTTTGTGTATAAAGTCATATGTGTCCTTAATGTAGCTGTTGTGTTTTGTGGATAATGGGGCGAGGAAATAGTCTATATATTCAGCGATCCTGTAGGATTCACTGTTGCAGTCTGAAACAATGGGTCTCACTGCTGGGACCTCATATGGTATGGTCCAGGACTGTGGTGGTTTGTGTATTTTGGGAGGAGGTAGAAAATCCTAGGTCTAGGACTGTCCTCACCCCTGAGATAAAAGCTCTGTTTTTTGGTGATATAATTGTTGTCTAAAAGTGTTTGTATTATGTTATGTATTTCCTGGGTTGTGTCTGGATATATGGGTCTAATTAGTTTTCTGTAGTGTGCTGCGTTATTTAGCTGTCTGTTGGAAGGGTTAGGGTTAGGGTTTAGGGTTAGGTTAGGGCAAGGCTTGAAATGGGGACTGCCATACCTCTCCACATTGAAATGCATTGAAAAACTGCCATACCCGTAGCAACTGCCTATTAATAAACCAGTTAATGACACCTAACAAAATCCGATGAATATAAAGTGAAATAACCGATATTGCGTCATCGTATTTTCGAAAAAATATGAATGTTCTGAACAGATTCTTTTTATCTAGCCTAGCTGGATAACATTAAAAGTGATTGGCAGGTTTGGAAAGTTATGTTAATAAACTGCAGCCTGTTCATACATTTCTGTCGGCTGTTAATCTCGGTTGATTATTGTGCCTTCTTTCTGCACCATAAAAACATATTTTTAAATAGAAGGCTATACTCAGGCAGAGGGGTGTGATACAGCCTAATGATTTTGTGCTTAAAATGGAGCTTTGATTACAGCTCCGTGTAATTCATTTGAAAATGTGGTGGCCCCTTTCCGAAAAGTAATTTGGCTTCACAGAAAACACTAGAACATGACTTAATGGTTTTACCTTTCAATCCCTCCAAAAAACAAGAAATCCTTTAATAGGCTATAGCCTAATTGTGTAAGACGATTTACCGCAACTCCTAGTACAGTATCGACCCAGATTAGCCATGAATAACTCAGGTCAGTGTTTATAGTGTGACTGTTGTTACTACCAAGCTTTTAATATTTATCAGCAGGCATCCCCTTGTTTTCATGCTTTTTCCCCTTCTCTTCGGAAACAGCCAACGCATTTCCAAATGAATCGGGCCCGTACGGAGTTGTAGCCTAATTAAAATGCAATTTTAATGAAACAATCGTTAGACTAGCCTCTAAAATGATCTTTCTTCTCTGCTGAGAGAAAGCGCCTACACACTGTTATAAACTGACTGAATTTAACAGTTAAATTAATGCATTGTCTCCTTGTTATTTGAACTGTGAGTAGAGTTCTGGGCGCATTTAACTGTGGTTTACAGTTAACATACACGGAACTTCTGTTATAAACTGTTGTAAAATCGCAGTTAAAATTACTGGCAAAGAAGGTGCAAGTTTATAACAGTGTAGCTACTGAGGTAATCTTAGTTGAAAAAAAAAGTGAGATTATATTTTATTAACTTTACTGGCCTGATCATAACTTGCCGACTACTTTTTTTTCAATGTTCATTCGCCAGCAAAAAAAAAAAAAAAAAAAAAAATTTCTCCCTGAATTAATACAAAATAAATAAATTAATAAATAAGTAATCTGTTTAGAAGGTTAAGTGATTTTTGTTCATAAGCTTACACAATTTGAGTTATTATTTTATATTCATCTGATTTTATTAAAAGTCATTCTCGTAAGTAGGTTATATTAATTAAGTCTAATGACACTTTTCAGTCGGTGTTTATCTCAGTAGATCGTGGCACTTCCATTCAGCAGAACAGAGATATAGCCCAATTTTAGGCAGAAGGCTATTCTACTCTGGGAGAAGGATGAAATATAGCCTGCACTGTTATAAACTTGCACCTTTTTGCCAGTTATTTTAACTTAATTTTATAATCAGATTATAACTCAGGTTCCGTTAACTGTGAACCACAGTTACATGCGCACAGGACTCTACCTACAGTTAAAATAACAATGAGACAATGTGTTAATTTAACTGTAAAATTCAGTCCATTTATAAGAGTGCGATAATTATATCATTAAAATTGAGTTTTGATAACAACTTCGTATAGCTTAATTTGAAAATGTGGTGGCCATTTCCGAAGAGAAGGGGTAAAAAACATAAAAACAAGAGGTTGCTCTCTGATAAATATTATGAGCTTGGTAGTAACAACAGCCACACTATGAACACCGAACCGAGTTATTCACGGCTAATCTGGTTCGATGTACAGTACTACGAGTTGCGGTAAATGGTCTGGCACAATTAGGCCATATTAAAGTCGCGGGGTGAGTTCAGTCTAATTTCTGATGGACAGTGCTCCTGGCTAAAACATCCCCCCCCCCGAAAATGTAAACATTTTTATCCTTTGCTCAAAAGAATTGAATGGCAAAACCATTGTCATTTTCTAGTGTTTTCTATGAAGCCAAATTACTTTTTGGTAAGGGCCACCACGTTTTAAAATGAACTACAAAGAGCTGTAGGCTAATCAAAGCTCCATTTCAAAAATAAAATCATTAAGCTGTATCACACCCCTCTGCCTGAGTAAAGTCTTCTATTTAAAATTATGTTTTCACGGTGCAGAAAGAAACCACAATAATCAACCGAGATTAACAGCCGACAGCAATGTATGAACAGGCTGCAATTTATTAACATAACTTTCCAAACCTGCCGAGCATTTTTAATGTTATCCAGCTAGGCTAGATAAAAAGAATCTGTTCTGCGCATTCATATTTTCTAGAATAAGCTGACACAGTCTTGGTTATTTTTTTTTTTACTTTATATTTATTGGGTTTTGTTAGGTGTCACTAGCTAGTTTATTAATATGCCAGAGTAGTGCAGCATAAAAAAAAGCGACGACCTGCATACTGCTAGACTACATTAATTGTAACTAGCTCATTTCACCGGCTTCAAATATTTTGAAAAATTACATTCATAGCAATGTATTTATGAAAATGGCAGGCTAAATAAATGATTTGGCCAACAGTTATGCCGGGGTAAGGCAGGCATTTATCATGTAATTGCAGTATTCCGAGCATGGATTATACAGGCCCTTGTTCCGAGACCGTACCTCGGTGCAAAGCCAGTAAAGACAGCAAAATTTCACTGTCTCGAGACACTCCGGACCAGTGGTCCGGACCAGCCCCCCAGTGGAGCAAGACAGTTACTGCAGTGGCTTGAGTGCACAGGAAAGTGGTCCAGTTCAGTCCCCTAGTGGAGCAGGACAGTTACTGCCGTGGTCCGTGCCACACAGGACGGTGGTCCGGACCAGCCCCCCTAGTGGAGCAGGCCACTTATTGCAGTGGTGCGTGCTACAGAACAGTACAGTACACGAAATTTTACAGCCCCTGCTGTTAGTTCTTGCGGATGGAGGAATATTGGAAATGCATAGTGATCGGTCTGCGCGCATAACATCATACATAGTGCATGCAGGAAAATTGTGCTGAGCAGTGCTAGAGACTTATTTCTCCAAAGGTCTTCCTCTGCTAATATGTCATTCATATTATTATGACAAAGTGGTGTCTGTTTAATGCCGCATTCCATTTTTTGCATGATGCAATGTAATCAATGGAAACATCCGACCAAAACACAAGTGATCTTAATAACTAGGTCCTGTGACAGTGTTGTACAGAGGTTGATAGATTTTTGAATGTGACCGGTTCAAGAACCTGAACTGTTTTAGTGGGAGAACAGTCAATGACCATTCCTGTAGCTCCACCCTGAGACCAAATTTACACTTTTTCAATAAACCAAACTGTTCCCATGGGAATCAGCTAAAATTTGCTGTAATCTTTCCTGGAGCCAAGAGTTCCCTGGTCGAATTTTACCTGTTTCTACAGCAGCAGCACCAAGCCAAATGCTGAATTTTCCCTGTGGGGAGAATGCTACAGTTTTGCGGATATACCCTGCTGTCACCCATTAACAGCATTTATCTGGTTTTATCATGCTCTCTTTTTCCATTTGTGCAGTATTGTTTTATTGTAAGCCCCCAGATGAAATCGATGCTACAATGAATTTGGCCTCATCACGTGTCCGTGTCCGCGTTAGCGTCCGCCACCGTAGAGATTTCCTTGTGGACACTGTACAGGCCACAAATTTAAAGCTATTTCTTTTATATTTGGTATGCATACGGGCAGTGGTGAGGGCACGGCACCTCTCGATTTTGGTTGCCAAGGTAACATAATTCAGTAAATAATGGACAACTTTGTGTCGAAAATAAGCCAAAATGAACAGGAGATAACCAGAGCTCTCCTGCTGAACCCTTAGTGTGTCTAGTACAGTTGTAGAATTGGTAATTTATGGAACTATACTGTTTGATGAGCAGCAGCCTTTTGTGATGTAGTGATATACTGTGGGTCAAAAACTTACCCAAAATGAGAGAGAAAAAAAAAAAAGATCATGTGGGCGATTGAGGGCAACACCCATTGGTCGCGGGCGACCGATCTGGGGTGCGTTCCCAAAAGCTTACATAGTTCGTCCATTCACAGTCAATGGTTCCAACTATGTAACTTAGCATGTGTGATTTTGGGAAACGCACACCTGTCTAATTATAATTAACAGTGATCACAATAATAGTAATGTTAATTTATTGTGGATGATGATTTTCTTTGTATAATTTTGTTTTTCAGGTACAGGTGAAGGACCCCCTGGGTCAACCAGTACCCAAGATAGCAGTGAAGGCCGTGGTAGACTTCATTGATAATGAAGGAGGATCCCTGCATTACGGTGACGAGAACACGGCTCAGATTAGCCAAAGGGATGGCACAGCGGTCTTCTTTTACAACATCCCACCCAAGTCCAAAAAGGCCACATTTTCAGTGAGAGAAAACTCATTTCAGAAGTAACTGTACAGTGGGAATTCTAGGACATTTAAACCACTTCAGATTTACATGAGTTGTGTTATAGTGTGTGGCAAATCTCTAAATTAGGGAGCGACTCTGCATATAAAACTGCAAAGCTAAAATGAGTTCCCCTATAGCCAAGTGAAAGAAACTTCTTTAAAGGCTTTTTTGACAGATTCTCATCTTCCATTACAGTGGGCTGTCAAATTGGTGGCTTCACAGCCAGGCTTGTACAGGGGGAGAAAAGAGGTCAATTAATTGGCAATGACTGAATCCAGTGCAACCCACCCAATGATAATATTATCTTGCCTAATACAGCACTATGTAGTACGCCAGCTTCACCCAACTGCAGATTAATATAAGGGTAAGGTTGAGTAACAAGAAAGACATTTCAGTTGCGACATATGAGATTCAGAAAATATGTGTACTTGATTTTATTAGTTCTACTCACTCAGCTTGGAACTAAAATTTTTGGTAGCACACATTTGCATTGACTGACTGATCGTAGAATGCATAATAGCACGGAGGCAAAGAGTCATTTTCAATCTTTGCTCTGGACTTGACTGAGAAGGAGCGCTGGAGGCATGTTTCACTGAAGGTCACGAACTTCTATGGCGTTAGATCTGTCTCACGATGAATGAATGCACACAGAAGAATTCACAAATGTGTTTTGAGATTTATATGTAAGTGAATCTCTCAACAAAATATTTTCCCATGCACACACAAATATTTATCATTGTATGTAAATGCAAAAAAAATCCCACATATAAAAGATCTGTTTCACAAATGTATACTTGGAGCCATTAGAAATGCATGGGTCAGGTACATACTGTATTTGCTGCAAATTGAAGAATCAATCAATTTTCATTGCTTTTCCTGCGAGATATGAGTAGAAATAAAGAAAAGCTTGTGGCATTGTAATCCTGACATGCGCCACATGGACGCGCCAAGCACTTCAGTATAACAAACATTGAGTGGTTTCTGATGTGTAAAGTGATGCTTGACTTAATCTTTTGGGTGCGTTCAATAGCTTATGTTGTTCTACCATATTAAAAGTGATGCTCTAAAGACTACTTGCCCTGACCGGCTAGCGAAGGAATAAATTCACGTGCCCCAGACGAACATTTACCTGCCCTGGGTAGGTGGGCAGGCCTTCATGTCGAACACTGTTATCAGCAATAGCATCGCTGTGAACAATACATGATGCTATGTTCAGAGCAAAGTCAATTCTACTGTCAATTTTTGTTAGACTTTCCAGATCAGCGTGGGTTATATTCAGGTGTACTAGGACCTAGAAACTTATGCATGTGTAATTTTGATGTTATTCTCTCCTTGACGGTCACATTCCAGTGCTGATTCACTGAAGAATTCTCAGAAATAACCCAGCAGGTGACCTACCTAAGAGTTGCTGTCAATTACGTCTGGCAATCATGACTTTACACCCCCTTTTTACAGTATCAAATAACTAAATAAAACCAAACAGATCACAAAAAATAAACTCTTGAGCATACATCTGTAAGGTAAGAATTACTTAAAATGAAAGAAACCACCATCTTCAGCGGGGAAAAAAAAATTCTTAAATTTTTTTAGTGTGGCCCATGGCCCATCCACTAACATGGAGGGGGTGGGTTTATAACCCACAGCATACTGCAGCTAGCCACTAGATGACAATCAAGATGTTTCGGTCTCACTTTTTGGGAGCTGTTAGGTTGTCCATCTTCATACAGTCAATGGTCTGATGCATTGGAACTGCTGTCGGAATTCAGAGTTCACTATCGTCACAGCTTGTGATTGCTTTCCGCTCCTGTTAGCTGAGAAAAAGATGTGGAATAAAAATGGAACTGAAATAAACTGACCTGTCCATTAACTTGTGGCCATAACTTGGTAATGTTAGCTTATTATTTATTTAAATCAGCTTTGGTTGCAATTGGAAAGTAAAGATAGTTAGGCTAGGGAGCTAGCTAGCTACTAGGTCTTGATCTTCCTTCAGTTCATTGCCTGGATGTAGCTGACTGTGCAATGCTCTTGTGTGATTTGCTGAGAATGAATGACAAATTTGATTGGATACAGAAAATTCCCCGTTGAAAAAAAAAATGCATTTGTAAATCAGCCGCTGTCCACGAAGTCCAAAAAATCCACACACAAATACATTTGTGAAACATATTTTTTAATATTAGTTTTTTTTTTTTACATTCATAAAATGCAATAAATATATTTGTCAGCATAGGAAAATATTTTTTTGGAGAATCATTTACATGTGAATCCCAAAATGTATCTGTGAATCCTTTTGTGTGCATTCATTCATTATGAAACTTATTTTACTCTGTAACGGTTGTGCTCTGCACACTGTTCAGGTGCACGGAGGACAAGAAGTTGAAGACTGGACTCAGGTGCAAGGATGGACTTGGTAGAGTTTATTATGCCCACTGAGCAGCAGACGAGCACAGATGAAGCACGCACAAAAATAGGAATCGAGGTTACTTGTATCGGACTAATGTTGTCGCCAAGTGGCCTGCTGAGTTACCCATCAGTTAGAATTCACCATTTTTGGGCTAATACTCTGTTTAAAATATCCTTGTATTTTTTTTTTCTCATGACATTATTTGCAGAAAATTTTATACGTTGTTGCTTATTGCGTGTTTGATGCCTCTTAGTGTATTGCTCAAAAACTGTTTGATAACTTTTCTTCTAAATCAGGCAATTAATTCATCTTGGTACCCTTACTGTACAGTACGAGTGCCATTTTGATTGAATTGACGGAAGTGGGTCTAGTTGGGGTGCTATGCTTTAACATTGGGCCTTAAGGAGAGCATGCAAAATGGCCTGCAGAAGCCAAATGGTTGCAGGTAGAGCTTAAGTTTGTATTATTGACATACAGGAAGTCATATTAGGCTAATATTTTGGCAGTGTTAAACTTGACCTCTGATGACCTTGAATGGTCAGACTCAAGGTCAAGCAAAATGTTAACAATGTTAAAAGATAAGATAGGACATGAAATTTAAAAAAAAAAAGATTTCTTGAAAACTATGCGATATCTTTATTTATACATCAGGCAATCTACTGATCTTGGTATCCTCAAAGTGCAGTGCGAGTGCCATTTTGATTGAATTGCCTAAAGTGGGTCTAGTGGGGGCACAGTACTTTAACATTGAGTCTTATAGAGAATATGCAAAATGGCCTGTGGAGGCCGAATGGTTGCACATAGTACTTAAGTTTGTACGATCGACGTATCGAAAGTCATACATGAACTATATTTTTGCTGTGTTAACCCTTTGTTGCATGTTGTCCAATATTTTGGACATAAGTGAAGTGGGGTTTATTTTCTCTAGGCCCATAGACACCCTGAAAACACAAAATGTACATTTTACTGGACATTTCCAGATAATTATTTCCTCAATAGGTGCCTCTCTGATTAGTCACATGATTTACCACAAACAGTCACAATGGCTGCATCCACAAGTAGGAGGTAAGTCGACGAAAGTCAGAAATAGTCTTATATCTAAGTTTTGTTCAGACTTTTTTCTGTTGGGGGATGGAAATACATTATATAGCACAAACTGAAAACACAAAATCTATTTAATGCATGTCCATTTGTTGGAATACATCTGAGTTTATGCTCTATCAAAAATATTGGACATTATGCATGCCGAGTAAACAGCTCAAATAAGCAATGTCCGGAATACAGATAGATCATCATACATATCAATGACCAGGTTTCTTCAACTTCACATTATTTCTGTCACTCCGCATGCATAATGTCCAAAATACTGGATGGCAGTGCGCATCCCACAAACATAATGTCCAAAATAATGGACAGACAGACCACCCACTTGCAACCCCACCCCACACCCACACACATACACAGAATGTTGCACCAAATCAATTGGTCCTAGGCATTTGCATGTACTCTATGCATCAAATGGTTAAAGTTGACCTCAGATGACCTGAAAGATCAAACTCAAGGTCAAGCAAAATGTAAAAATTTTCAAAGGTCTCTAGGTTTGAAAATATTGAACATTGAGTACATATCTGTATTGAACACTAACAGGAGGTTATATATGACGTTTCATTTAGTGACTTTGAACATGACCTTGGGTGCCCTTAAAAGGTTAAACTTGACATAGTGAAATTTCAATGATTTCCATCACCAAAACTATCACAGATAGAGCTGAGGTTTTTATTACAGACATATAGGAGGTCATGTATGAAGTTTCATTTGGTGACCTTGAACTTGACCTTCAGTGATGTTCTAAGACCAAACTTGGCATAGTGAAATTTCAATGATTTCTATCACAAAAATGGTCACAGATAGAGCCTAGATTTGTATTAGAGACATATAGAAAGTCACATTTGAACTCTCATTTGGTGACCGTCAGCTTGACCTTTTGTGATCTTCCATGGCCAAACTTGACATAGTATGATCAAAAAATATAAACTCCCGCACACCACCTCACTTATAATGAAAAAAATATTTTCATTAATCATTCATTATTAAATGGCAACATTTTAGTCCAAGACCTTCATCATTTTTTAATAACTATTAAATATTTTTTGCTAACGAGATGGTGTGTGGGAGTTTATTTTTTTGATCATCTCATGCCTCCTCTACTCACTTGTTCTATGTAATAGATGTATGGAGCTGTTTTCTATTTTCAAACTTGACATAAATTAAGTTGTGAAATTACAATGACGTGCTACACCAAAACATTCACAGATAGAGCCTAGGTTTGTATTACTGACATACAGGAGTTGCATATGAACTCATTCATTCCAAAACTCTGTATTAACATCATAACTATCACATAGATTGTGTGTTGCTTTGTTACCATAACTTTGCCACAGATGACAACCTTTGAAAATCAAATTTACAGAAGTTCAATGTCAATTACATGCACTCAAAACTATTGCAGATATAACGCAGACTAGTATGATATACTGTAGCGAGACACCAGAAAAACAGGCGCAGACTATGGGGGAGGAAGTGGCAAAACCCCGCCCACAGGCAGTATTTTTATTGATTCAAATAAACAATAGAAAAAAGGCGCATGTATTCACATGCGCAGCAAACGTAAATTAGTTGCCTTTTAAAGGTGTCGCTTCAGCTGGTAGCTCTGGAGGCGGGCTTTGTATTTTCAGAGGCTGTTGTAGGAACCCTCGTTCTCCCCACCATTAGAATCTTAGAAAAGAGAAAAAAGAGAACGGTTAGTAGAATGCTTTACGCGCGCACTCCCTCCACTGCACGGCTCCTCCTTTTCAGCTCTGGTGTGGTCAGACAATCATGAGGCGCAGCTGTGTACCCTCGTGCCTCTCTTCTCCAGGCCCGCCTAGCCTTATGACTTGCAGGTGGCAGGAACTGTCCACGGTCCTGCAAGTCTGAGGGCTGTGCGGACATTTGCTCTCCGTCTGCTATCCGGGGTGCTGAAGTTCTGCTCTGCACCGCTGGGCAAGGGAGGGGAATTGGCTGTTGTGGGCATGCTGACGTGGTTGAAGGGTGTGGCCACGCCCCGGTTTGCCGCAATATGTACTACTAGTATGCGCTTTAAATATGATCATATCTGAACTAAAACTTCAGTGACTATATATATCACTTCTGCCTTGATTTTAAGTTCATAATGTGTGTTGCAAAGCTACAGGACCCTTGGTCCTATTTTTATTGTTTGCCGTGTCTTTCTTTATTTCAGCTGTACACTTCACCCTGAGTTGCATGACCAATAACCGCTCAGCATCAGATTGAGATTTTCTTGCTTTTAGTTTAAGCCAAATTTTAATTTGTGTAATGATATGGATAGGTCTATCCATATCATCCCTTCCCTTTAGTTTGTCATTTCTATATGGTGCATGCTCATTGGTAATACTGCTCAAATCATAATAAAGAATTCATAATCATGCTCAACATCAAGTATAAGCTCAGTCTTCTCCCAATCAATGCATCTGGGATCATACTAAAAAGCTGTTAACAGCATCTGTGACACTACGTATGTCTGTGTTCAGTAAACGAACCCATATATGTGATTTCAGCTGCAGACTGCCGACAGTACACTGCCTCCTCCCAGCCAGGCTGAACTGACATTTACTGCTGAAGCCTACAAGTCTATTCACCAGCGTTATGTGTATATTGACTGGGCTTCCCACTACCAAGAAATGGAAGTTGGTGATTATGCCAACATTGCTATCTACTTCCACCACTACGAAAACATTCCCCTAAAACGTTTCAGCTATCAGGTGACTTTCTCTAATTTCAGCTAATTTTTCTGTGGACTCACAATATTGTCTAGATTTTTTTCAATTTCATATCACCTGCATTTAAGTGTATTCAGCATCTTTTAAAGTATTTATTCTTTAATATATGTATTTAAATACTTAAGTATTTATTTTCGTCTTCCATAAACAATTAAATTGAAATGACGTCAACATAGGCCAAAGCCAGAATATATAGCATACCTTATTCCAGCCTCCATTTACAGCGACTCTTTTCTCTCCGCAGATCATCTCCAGGGGAAAGATAGTGAAGTTCGCAACAGAGTTACGCATTGGTTCCTCCAATACACAAAGCATCAACTTCCAGATAACCGCTGACATGGTGCCATCTGCCCGCCTACTGGTCTACTACATCATGACTGGGGAGCAGAGGGCGGAGTTGGTGGCTGACTCAGTATGGTTCAGTGTGAAAGCGAAGTGTGTCAGTGGCTTGCAGGTACATCAACATCTGGTCTCTGTCCATCTTTTTTTTTTCTCATTTAAATGCAAATATGCAAAAATTATGAAAAGAGTAAACTCACTCTTCGAAGGGCTGTGTGAAGATTATACAAGTCATGTCAAATTCTTCCACAGTAATGTGAGGTTTTGGGTCAACTCTTATTATGCCTATTTGGTTTTATCCAGTGTGTTTATTGCATTTATATAAATTTAAAATTTATAAAATATAAGCTAATAACACAATATTTGCAATCAGATAACACAAGTTGAGTTTCTACACAGATTATCTGATCTAGATATACGTATTATTATGTAAATTAGCTCTAACTGTTCATTGAACAATTTGTAAGCATCCCCTCAAACATAAAATGGGCTATAGCATACACATAAATTGTGCAAATTTTAATCAATTCATCTCAAGGGAATTTGGAGAAAACGTTATCACAATAATGAATTTTATCAAATTTTTTTCTGCTGATTTACATGTTGTGTTCTTTGGAATAGTTTGATAGTGTCGACTGAAAAAAAAAAACTAATTTCAAATGGTTTCTACTTTCTTCTCTCAACTCCCCTCTCCCCAACTTCTCGACCATCCTTCTTTGGGCCAGACAAAGTTGTGGGCTGATCGGGAGTCATATGAGCCCAAAGACAACTTGAAGCTGCAAGTGAAGGCCGAGAGCAGCTCCCTCGTGGCCTTCTCCTCAATCGACAGTGCTCTTCATAACCTCCGAACGCAAACCTCAGACCCCTTAGCAAGAGTGAGACTTGCAAAGACCCAGAACAAACTACATATACACTTGATGCTATATAGTCAGTTCCCAATACAGTAAACATGGTCTACACAAGCAATGCAAAATGGCTGACTATCATCAAGTCAAGAGACCACACATTGCAGTGAGCTGAACTCAGCTGTACTGCCAATCTAATAAATGCAATTACTTTTCAATTGAACTCAATATTGTCAACCTAACCAACGCAATCTACTGTATATTCAGTTGAACTCAATGCTACCAATCCCAAGCAGTATGCGCTACGGAGACATTTGCTGCAGGTTTGGTTTACACTTCCAGACACCATTTCATCAGTAATATTTAATTATTGAATGTTAGCCATATTACTGCTGCATTGAATCATTAAATTGTGCCTCTTATTGGACATACAGTTCATGTTAATTTAGACCAATGGGAAATTAGCCTTGCTACATTCACTGAAATAATTTAAATCAATACTCTAAATCAATGGGTAACCTTTACAGCTAGTTTGTAACTTTCACCGATAGCCAGGCAGTTGCTATATTGAGATCCGCGTTTTCATTTTCTAATCGTCACTGATCAAACTCACAATACTTCAAGAGTGACTATTAGACAGAATTATTGTATTTTGAATTTGGGAAAATCAAAGTAGGGGAGAGCCGCTACAATTGTAACGTTTTTCACTTTTCACTCTATTACTAAGAGATCGTTTTGCCTACCCTTGTAATATTTTCAGGCAAAGCACCAACACATCTGCTATCATAAACCACTTAAAGTTTTCAATTGATGAAACAGGTCTTGAGTAATATAACTGAAAGCGGACTCTGCCTGATGTTACAACTGAAGCGCGTTTGAATCTTAATTGTAACAGCAGGAGTTACAATTGTAACACTGCTAAAAAGTAGCTTTAAACTCATCGTTTTCAGGTCAAATCAATTATATTTCATTCAGGCAACTGTTTAACGTTTCTTTAACACCAATAATGTGATAAGAATGTCCTATCAAAAATATTGTATATTATTAAAACTTACCAGATGTACCAGTTGGAGCATTTGTGTGAGCTCCTTGATAGGAAAATGCATTGATTATGCCTACAAAGTTAGCGACTTTGACTTATGGAGTCGTAAAAATGTTATACAACCCTAATTTGATTTAGAATACAATTGAATGACAGCTGACTGAACACAGAATATTAGCAAATATGACACATGAGTTTTGTAAAAGTCCCATTCATACCTGCACTGGTGCCCCTGCAGGGTCAAATATGTAGCAACACCCCAAATCGCTTATTTTTTTACAGTCTATGCTATAGAAAAACAGTCCATTTGTATTTCAAGGTTTTTTGCAAAAATCCAAAATAGGCTACAATAACATTTGCCTACAGACAGAACCAAATAGGTTTGCTTTTTAAATTTCAAGGTAGGACTAAGCCTACATCTCAGTGCAAAGAACATTATAATATGTGCCGTTCAGCATCTAGTGCATTTTTTAAAATGTGCATTTTTATGGGGACATTCTGTAAAACAAACAAAAAAGCAAACAAAGAGCAAAATTATTCGAGCTGTGCTTGCAAATGTCTGCCATTGTCTCAAATGTAACATGTGTTACAACTGCGCCGCTCAGCGCACCGTTCATTTGGCGTTGTTTACAGAACGGACCTAACAATTATAATGTGTTAAAAAGATGCAAACTAGTAACGAACATGTACAAACAGACACCCAAGCGGAATTTAGCTCTGTAACATAAAAGAAAAAATCTGTAGTCAAAAAATACTGTGGGAGAGAATTTTTACTTACTTTGTGGAAAACCAACTTCTCTGGCGATATCTGCCTGCAGCATGGATGAAAAGACTTGCAACTTCCTGAGCACGTGTATTACGGTACTCGTCACATGCTGATGTGATGACATCACGACCGCATTGACCAATCAAGAGAAAATGTGCACGTTACAATTGTGACGCGTTACAATCAAAGCGGCTCTCCCCTACCTCAGGGCTTGGTCAAGGGGTAACGGATGCACAGAGCCACTACTTATTTGTCCATAGCTTAAGAAATAATTACAGCAAAATTTTAAACTATGCGTCAAAAGATAGGTATTAGTTCCCTTTAAAACATATTTCAAAAAGAACACTTGCAAAAAATATTTCACACATATTACCAAAAACTCCTCGGTAAAAGGTGCACTAAAATTAACACGCTCATTGACCGAACCCTTTAGTAAAAATAATCAGTCTGAGTATTTCTGCACAGTGTGCTCATTTTTTCTTTCATGTAGGAGCTATGAAGGCATACTGTCCCATTATTTGTTTTTCTTCTTTGTCTAAATGTGAGTGGTTCATATTTTGGTCATATCTTGGCTCACCATTTTTTTTTTTAATTGCAAACTTAATATAGTCTTCACAATGAGTACGGTCCTCACATTTTTTTTTTTTTTTGATAATTCTGACTGTGATTGTTGAACCCTCGAGGTAGACACTTCGTCACATTGAGCGAAGCGACCAGGGCTGCGGAGGAGGAGGCGGCAAAGACAACGCTGATGTATTTCGCCTTGCAGGCCTCACCTTCATGACAAATGCTAATATCAGGCCCATATTGCCTGAAGGTAATTCAATGCGCAATACCATTTGGCACATCTCTGCACATCTTTTTTGGTGGTCTTTGTTTGTGGTCTTTTCACAAGTCAAGGCAGAACTTGGGGGGGTAGATAATGTGTAAATGTTCTTCAAATTATGTCTGTTCAAATGAAATCATTGAATTGTCATTGAAAATGTGACCCGGATTTGAAACCCTGTCTGCTGAGTGAGGACAGTAGTTCATGTCCATGCTGATATAATTGAAGGAACTCCCCTATGAAATTTAGCAGGCATGTCTGGTGTAATTCCTATTTCATCGAAAGTCATGGAAATCATTATGATGGATAAGCATGAACAAAGTAAGAGGGCAAAAAAATCACTTGCAAAATAATAGTTTCTGTTAGCTCTTTAGCCCTTGTAATATCCCAGGAACTATCAGACAGCTTCTAGACTCCCAGCACTTCAACTTTCCATTTCAAAATACATTGAATTATTAATACAATACATCCAATATACTCCAAAGTTGGGCTTGATGTCAATTGGCTCACGTTAACAATCCATGACAAAGTATGCCCTATGCGCCCTCGGTGCTCTAAATGCCACTGCTTGAGATGTTTGCTTTTGATTTGGTATAAATATCATTCATCATTCTTTAACTTGTTTTTATTGGGACTGTTCATGCTGAATTATATCACATCTCACAACTGTCAGGTGACATTATAAGCTGCCTGACTGGATTACGAAGTCTGAAACAGTCAAAAATTCTCTTAAATGATGCCTGTCTTTCAGATGAGACCTGCTCTGCAATCTTGCGACCTAAGCGGTCCATTCAGATGGAGAAAAAAATTAGGATGAAGAGAGGTGAGACTGTACAGTGCCATACCACTCTATTTTAAACTTATGGCCCTCGAGGTGGCAGAACACCATTACAGCATCACCTTCCTCTCCATGCTTGTCTGAGTGCCTCTAATCATTAGGTTCTGGGCCAACTTTCCCCACCCCCACAGGTCAGACATATAGAAGCCACGAAAGAAAATGCTGCAGGGGGGGGATGAAAAGTATTCCAGTGCTTGAGACGTGTGCAAATCGTGCCAGCCGCTTACCCAAACACCACAAAATACCTGATCACAAAAAATGCAAGGATATCTTCAAAAAATGCTGCGAGGATTCCAAAAAGCATTACGCTCACTCCTCTGGGCAGCTTATCTACGCACGCATGGGTAAGCAAGTGCATCATATTTAAATTGATGGTGGGATTTTGTCTCATATTGCTGGTACTGAAATATAGATGGTGTGGTCCTGAGACTCAGAGCACGGACTCAAAGTTAGTGTGGTGCTGAGACTCAGAGCACCGACTAAGAGTTATTGTGGTGCTGAGACTCAGAGCACTGACTCAGAGTTAGTGTGGTGCTGAGACTCAGAGCTCTGACTCAGAGTTAGTGTGGTGCTGAGACTCAGAGCTCTGACTCAGAGTTAGTGTGGTGCTGAGACTCAGTGCTATGATTTATTCTTGCAGAACTAGATATCCAGCTTGGTTTCAGCGCTCCACGGGTTCGAAGCTTCTTCCCTGAGAGTTGGCTGTGGGAGGTGCACCCCGTCATAGACCGGTAAATAAACCTGTCCGAAAGTCACAGAGTAATGTCTCCACACCTTAAATGACAGCAGATTACTTGAAAGGAAGCCATTTTCTTTGATTTTGAAATGACTCACTCCCAAGTCACAACTACATACAGTTAGATTTCACTGAATGACGCTTTATGACAACTGTCATAAACATTTATAAAGATGAATTCATGTTCATGGCAGGTGTCCTATCATGGTTATGATGGTGTCATGTCAGTCATTTGCACACCCCTTCATACGTAGGAAGTGTTGCTCAATAATTCACATTCATCATACATCTCAAATATACCTCTTATTGGTGAAAAACTGCGTGCTCTTGCTTCGGCGCACGCACTACAGCCATGTGTAGGCAACTCCCATGTGAGTTAAGACAGCTCCCAAGCTCTCTCATATACATATTAAAGGTACTAAAATAACACAGATCGATGACCAAAGTGCAAAACCTCCTATCTGCAGAATTTTTCTGATTGGCGGATTTCACTTTGGATGAGCAGCCTTCCTTGTTCTCATCATCCAAAGTGAAATCCGCTGATCAGAAAAATTCTGCAGATAGGAGGTTTTGCGCTTTGGTCATCAATATATCAAATATATTTTAAGACTATTCTTTCAACTTAAGATTTTTTGCACAAAACACTTTCTTCCCCCCTTTTACAATTCGTACTCCTGCAGTTTAGCTCAAAATTGATTCGTTCTCAGACTTATGATTTGATTTAGATCTAAGTTCTACTTTGAGTGGCTTTACATATGGGTACTGGCTCTAATTTACCAATCAAATGACCTGATGATAAGTCTGCTGGAAAAACCAAATTTATAAGACTTGGAATTTAGGTGTGCATTCGCTTTTAATCTCTCCTTCTAGTCATTTTTAGAATTTGCAAATTTGGATCATGACTTACTGAATGATATACTTGCAATAAATGTGAGTTTGATGGATCCTTAACCCAGAGGCAAAGGTGTTACCAGAAAAGAAGGCATCATCTGCTGACTCTCTAGACTGCAGAAATGCTAGATCTGCATGGAGCTTTATTACTATCATTATTCAGGAGTGTGCTAGTTCAGCTTGAGAAAAGACATTGATATCATGTTCAGATTTTGTAATGTTTTCCTCAAAAATTCTGATCTCACTCTCAAATAGCCCCTGTACGCAGTTGGATTTGCACTGCTTCTACTCAAACTGTGTGCTTACATTCAAATCTGTTGCTGCTTGAACAGATTTTCTGAGGGCAGGCGTCAGCCTTTTCTCCTCATGCTGGTGTATAAATATATAAACTGCCCATTTATTCCAAAGTCATGAAAAAGCAATGGAAGTACATAGGTAGCCTAGAAGCATGGAGCAGATGAACCTGCTTAATAACCGAGCAAACTGTAAAACAAACGGGCCTGCAACGAGGCAGGGACATTTCATTGGTCAACACAAAACCTGGCATTCTATTGGCTGGAGAATTTTGACTGGAATGTGTCTCAAAAAAGTCCTAGCATACTAAGCAGAAATACATCAAGCACACAGAGGCAGTTTGAGCGTGAGGAGAAAAGGCTGACGCTTGTGCGCAGAAAAAATCTGTTCAAGCAGATCTGAGTGTAAGCACACAGTTTGAGTAGAAGAAGCACAAGTCCAACTGCATGCAGGGGCTATTTAAGTGTGAGAGCAGAATTTTTGAGGAAAACATTACAAAATCTGAACATGATATCAATGTCTTTTCTCAAGCTGAACTAGCACACTCCTGAATAAAGACATTGTTGGATCGCCAATCTTGTTGCAGTAAGAGGGCTTGTGTGCTTCAGTGATCCCGAAGGCCATACCGGTGGGGACCTCGATCCCTAGTAGATCCAATCAAGCCAGGAAGGTGGAGGGTGAGAAGCCAGACCAAGAGGCGATCACCGGCGCTGTAGGTTAGGGGGTTGGGCATAGGACTAACTTTCCTACACCGGAAAAACCACAACAGTTACAGAAACCAGAAACATTTGCAACATGTCTGTTCATGTTGGGGCGAGTGCGACCATGGGTGACACCTCCACAGGAATGACGTCTTCAGATGAAAGCCGAAAGGAAGTCTGCAGACCAATGGAGCCGCTTTTCAAACCAAAACACGATACAGATTGGAAATTGGAATATGAAGATGATGTACGCAACTGGAAAAAAAGCACAGATTGCAAGGGAATTACGGGAAAACAACCTGGGATACTAGGAATCAGCGAATGCAGGTGGACAGGGTCGGGTCGCATGACAATCACTACAGGAGTAATCGCCCTCTACACTGGCAGAAACAATGAGAATGACCATCAATCAGGCGTCGTGATCATGTCGGCGAAAGGAGTGGAGAGGACGTTGCTGCAATGGAACCCAGTCAGCGACAAAATAATCACAGCCCGATTCAACTCAAGACACAACAAGATGACCCTGATCCACGTCTACGCACCCACGAATGAAGCGGAAGATGAGGACAAAGAACGATTTTATGACCACCTACAAGAAGAGATCGACAATGCAAAGAAACATGACCTACAGATCATCACGGGCAACATGAACGCAAAAGTGGGGATGGACAACACGCACTTTGAAGATGTGATGGGGAAGCATGGCAGAGACGCAAGGAACGACAACGGAGTCAGACTATATGAACTCTGTCAAACAAACCGGATGGTGATCACAGGGACATGCTTTCCCCACAAGGACATACACAAACTGACGTGGAACTTTCCTGATGGCAGAACGAGAAACTAGATTGATCATGTACTGGTGAGAAAGAACTTTAGATCCTCCATCATGGACACAAGAGTGAGGAGAGGGGCAGATGCGGCCAGCGATCATCACCTTGTCGTCTCCAAACTGCGGCTGAAACTGAAAAAGGTCAAGCAAAAGAAAGAGGCACGACACCACTGGCCTAAAGCACAGCAACCTCAAGAAGCGATACAACATTGCGGTGAAGAACTGATTTTATGCTCTTATGGAGGAAACCCCAGAAGAAGAAGAGACTACGGACAGCCGCTGGAACAAGCTACAGGAGGCCTATGTCACAGCAGCAGACAACGTGCTAGGATTCAGGAAGAAGAACAACAGACCTTGGATCACCAGGAACACATGGTAATCCATCGATGAAAGGAAGAGTCTGAAAGCCACCGTGGAATCAATAAGATCTACCAGACTCCTAGAAAGACGAAGGAATGAATACAGAGCCAAAGACAAAGAGGTGAAGAAGAAGATGAGGAGGGACAAGCGTAAGTTGATAGATGACAAAGTAAGGAGGCTGAAGAAGCAGCCAGAGAGGGAAAACTCAACGACCTCTACTCCATCGTCAAGACACTGAGCAACCAGAAGCTAAGAGAAGGAGCCACAGTCCTAGATAAGAATGGAAAGATCATCACTGACCCAGCCAGAATCAAGAAGAAATGGGCAGAACACTTCAGGAAAGTATTCAACCGACCGCCACCTGAACACCCAGTGACAGAGGATGAGGCGAGACAGATCCCGACACCCCTCGATATTGACACGAGCGACATTAGAATTGAGGAAGTCATAGCCGCACTGAAAAAGGCCAAAAACAGGAAGGCACCAGGACCAGACCGCATTGAAGCTGAAGTGCTGAAAGCAGACCCTTTGAACACAGAAAGAAGACTACTGCCCCTGCTCAACCACCTCTGAAATGGCGAAAGAATTCCCAAAACATGGACCAGGGGCCACATTATCAAAATACCAAAGAGGGGTAACCTGAAAAACTGTCAGAACTGGAGAGGACTGACACTACTGCCAGTCACAAGCAAGGTCTACAGCAGGATCGTAATCAACAGCATCCAAGAAGAAGCAGATAAGGTACTCCGGCAAGAGCAAGCAGGATTCCGAAGAGGAAGGAGCTCCATCGATTCGATATTCATTCACCGGAATATCATCGAACAGGTCCAAGAGTGGCAAGCCACCCTATACATCAACTTCATCGATTTCAAGAAGGCGTTCGACTCTGTACACAGACGAAACCTGAGGCAGATATTAGAAGATCATCCCACCAAAAGCCATCACAGCAATCAAAGCACTCTACGAGAAGTTCCAGTGCAGTGGTCGTGGACGGACAACCTTCTGAATACATTGACATCAAATCGGGCGTGAAGCAAGGCTGCGTCATGTCAGGCTTCCTCTTCATCCTCACGATAGACTGGATCATGCGCCGAACCTCGAAAGGGGCCACAGGCATCAGGTGGAACTTCACCACGAAACTGGAAGACCTGGAGTTTGCAGATGATATTGCGCTGCTGTCCTCCAACCACACCCACATCCAGGAGAAGACGGAGCTGCTAGCAGAGAATGCACAGAGAACCGGGCTGAACATCAGCAAAAAGAAAACGGAATTAATGCGGATCAACTCGTCATGCACAAGGCAAGTCACACTCGGAGAAGACCCCATCAAGGAGTGCACAGAATTCATTTACCTGGGCGCAACGGTCAGCACAGAAGGTGGAGGCAACAAGGACATCAACAACCGCCTGACCAAAGCAAGAGTCGTCTTCACAAAGCTCAGCAATGTATGGCAATGCAAAGACCTGCACCAGAAAACCAAGACGAGGCTTTTCAAAACTCTCATCTGCCCCATTCTCCTTTATGGATGCAAAACATGGCGACTGAACAAGACTGACGAGAAGAAGCTGAACACTTTTCAGACCAAGTGCCTACGCTGAATATTCAAGATCAACTGGCAAGACCACATCCCAAACCGTGAGCTCCTTGAAAGAAGCAATTGTGACACCATCACCATGCAAATCTGCCGAAGAAGATGGCGGTTCATCGGCCACATTAATCGGAAAGATTGTACCCACTGCTACAACATCGCCCTCGAGTGGAGACCTGAGGGAAAGCAGAAGAGAGGTGTCCCAAGACAACATTGAGGAGAATGGTGGAGGAGAGGACGAAACAAGGATGGGCGAGCTGGAGCTAAGTCCGTACTGCAGCTGCCTAATGGGACAGATGGCGCGCAAACATGGAGGCCCTATGTGCCGACCAGCACGAGGAGGATAGGTGAAGGTGAAACAGTAAAACAAACGGGTCTGCAACGAGGCAGGGACAATTTAATTGGTCAACACAAAACCTGGCATTCTATTGGCTGGCGAATTTTGACTGGAATGTGTCTCAAAAAAGTCCTAGCATAAGCAGAAATATGCTAAACACACAGAGGCAGTTTGAGCATGAGGAGAGAAGGCTGCACTTGTGTGCAGAAAAAATCTGTCCAAGCAGCAACAGATCTGAATGAGTGTAAGCACACAGTTTGAGTAGAAGACGCAAAGTCCAACCGCATGCAGGGGCTATTTGAGTGCGGGAGCAGAATTTTGGGGGACAGCATTACAAAATCTGGGCATGAAATCAATGTGTCTGTTCCCAAGTTGAAATACCACACTCTTGAATAAAGATAGGAATAAAGCTCCATAGATCTGACCAATGGCTAATTCTGGGGTCTCAAAATGTCAGTGGACTGTTTTGCTAGTGGTATAACAGTGCCACCACATGGTATCTACATTGTGAGAATGTTTTGTGTTAGCTGGGGTGTGTTTTTTTATACTGTTGGTTGTGCTGCTGTTCCATTCCTTGGGGCATGGAGGGTGCATTGTTCAGGGGTCATGGGGAGGTCACGTATTGCTCATGTTTTTTCTCAGCTCGGGAGCTCTATCAGTTCAAAGGACCCTGCCAGACTCGCTCACCACCTGGGACATCAAAGCTGTGGAGATGTCCAGTAAAGGTGAGAGATGAATATCTCACCTCGGCTCTGCTCGTGCTGGGCAGCAGCTGCCCTGTAATCAGAAAAAAAATCTGGATTTAAATAAAGCAGTAGAGCAAGGTGATGACTGATAAAATGATGACCACACCTTATCACTCAGTCCCAGCTGTGGCGCCAACCCTCAAAATCACTTCTCACTCTGCTGTCTACAGGAATCTGTGTTTCTGACCCTCTGAAAGTGCAAGTGAGTCAGGAGGTGAGCGTGGATGTACCCCTGCCCTACAGTGTGGTTCGTGGAGAGCAGATCGAATTGCGCGGCTCTGTGTACAATCAGTTGAATATGGAGTCAAAGGTAAGGGGACATCCTCCTACACAGATAAAAGTTTAATAAAAGCAAGATTAAAGCTGCGATACGCACAATCTGGTCCTGTCAGCAGAGAAGCCTTGCAATATCAATGTGGATTTGTACACTAGATGGCCCATCGAAGGTTGAATTGAAAGGGCAATACGAGTGTAGATGAGCATTAATTTTGTCCAAGCTGCCTGAAGCCTGACTCTGTTGAATTTCAGCTGTGGAAGCTTTTGGATCTTCACAGCCTTGACGTGTAGTCATTGTGTTCTTTAGAGTCGTGTGCAGCAGCTCTGTAAGATTGAGCAGAATTGGCCACAGAGCAAGAGGGTTGATGTTTCATTCAGCAAGTTTGCCAGTTTCTTCTTGAGAACCAATAAATTCTGCATGCCTCTCTGTGTCACCTTAATTGTTTTTATATTTCTGGGGGTATAGTTCTGCGTGATTCTCACGGCCCCCCAAGGGGTGTGCCTGTTCCAGGCCAAGGCCAAAGGCAGAGGAGCACCCCGCAGCACACCATGCATCTGGCGACCACTTCTAAGAAATTCGGTTTCCATGGTGACGTTTACTCTCATGGCACTGGAGGTGGGAGAACACAAACTCAGCTTCACTCTGCGCACCAACCTGGGTTCAGAGACTCTCATCAAGACCCTCCGCGTGGTGGTAACTACACTTATCTTTACACTCCTGCTACCATTTCTGATACTTTAATTGTCACTATCATTCCTATGTCGGACTCAATGGTATCTAAGCAGTCCGCAAAATGGCTTCCATTCCATGAGTATGCTAGGACAGTGGTTCTCAAACTCGGTCCTGGGGGACCCCTGTGTATGCTGGTTTTTGTTTCAACCACAATGGCAATCTCAGTATTTTAACAAGATGTTAATTATCCAAACTAGGAGCTCATATTGTGGGATTACTGAAATTCTGAAATCATCATGCCAGAATTGTCTATGTATGCAATGACAAATTTATCTTCTATGGGCATGTAGTACTCACTGGATTAAATTTCAAACAGTTGATTACAATATGCATGAAGAAAGGTAACTATAACCAATGCATTTAAAGACAGGTCAATCAGCAGGCTCTTAATTGGTATTTACACCTGGCCTTCATTCCTATCCGTCAAGAAGATAATGAAGAATGCAATAACAACGCCAATGATAATGAGGCCCACCAGTTTTGTGGTGAAGTATCGGGAAAAATAGCTAATTATTGCATATACAGCAATTAACCAAGTTACCTGTTATGTCATTAAGTTGGCAAATTATTCTTATTGGTCTGTTACCTCTTTAATTTTTTGCCTATAGTGCAATGAGCACAATGTAAAATTGGTCATCTTTGAGGCATTGCAAAGCTATGTTTGGCATTCTGTAGATTAAGATGGTAAATTACCTCTCTGAAGATCAAAAGCACCTAATTAAGAAAAACTAACAGCTTGCTAAAATCCTGGAATTGCATTTGTGGTTGGAATGAAAACCAGCATACATAGGGGTCCCCCAGGACTGAGTTTGAGAACCACTGTGCTAGGAAGCAAGAAAGGCACTGGAAAAGGCCCTCCAAGCTCTTAGTCACAACTCACTATTTCGATAATGTACATGAAACACAAAACAGCTGTTGGTCACCTCTACTGTTAATGTTTGTAAGCCAATAGCATGCACCTTTAGTGTTTCAAACAACACTACAACCATCACTGTTAACCTGTATCATCATGCAACAAACAGTTTTTTAATGCCCAGTTTTGTAATACTGCCTGGTTTAGGGTTGTCAAACTCAAGTCCAACAGGCTTTTGTGGTCTCCTTTCAATGAGCAGTTAATTAAGGCGTGTGGATGCCTTAGCCTATGTGAGTCACATGTGGAGATACACCAACATAAACAGCCGATATAGGAATGCTCCAGGACTGGAGTTTGGCATCCCTGCTTGGTTTTTGTTCTCTGTATTCCTTGACTGCTAATATTTTTATGCTGCTGCCGTGCCTGATACAGATAATAGTTATAAATCAATCACAAATTATATGACTGTTAACAATATATACATACAAATTTTAAATTGTTTTAATCTAATACAGATATTTTTTCCAGAAATGGCACCAAAGCAGATGGCTTGAGAATTTATTGCAATGCCTGCAATAACTACTCAAAATCAATCATGAATTTTATAAAAACCCAATAAAATTACAACCCTCTGGAAAGTAAAAGCAGGCGTCAAGTTTGCAGTTTTGTTTTTGTGATGCATTGAGTTTTGTTGCAGCCTGAGGGCATCAAGACAGAGGTTCTAGTCGGTGGCACTCTGGATCCTCATGGAGTATATGGTGAGGGTCCAGTCACACATGGGGCTATCATCACAATCAAGCCGATTGGCTAGCAATGGGGGGTAGAGTGCTGTGTCTAAATACCTTAGCCTCAAGTCATGTGCCAGGACATCAGTATCCAGAAACAACCAGACAAAGCATCAACAATGATGTGAAATAAAAATTTGATGCCAGCATGACTGCGTTGTGTATATGCAAACACAAAATAAAAATCCACAACTCTTTTTAAAGTCAAACATTAGAGACTAGCTGAATTAATATGTGATTTTCTCTCTGCCTCTCGAAGTCCAATCTCTTACTTGACAAGATTGAGAGGTAGAAAATCAGCAAGTGTTATTGAATGAAAATGAGTAGAGGACAATGTAGCACCCTCTGGTGTCAGGGTTATGTTATGACACATAGTGTTTTCTAGGGTTGTTCAAATATCTTACTTTTTTACTGATAACTTATGCAATAAATGCTTTCTTTTCTCACTATTCACTTATTGCCTATTATTACTTAGAATGGAATTTATGTCATTTTGTTGCAGCATAACTGTACTGCATAACTTGCTCAAATCTGCTGAGATTTTTCAAGCGTATTTTTGATATTTATATCAATGCTCATATTCACTGCTGAATAATGGCAATGGCATATTTACCCATGTTTTTGAACTTTGGCCACTCATTCCATACTAGTGGACTGTTTCTTCATCCCTTGCCGCCTGTCTCATCTTTCAGGAAATCCTAAGAGGCGGATAGAGTTTCAGAACAGTGTTCCTCCCAACCTGGTGCCCAAGTCTAGCGTGGATCGTGTCCTCACTATCCATGGTACAGCACCGTCTCCATCACTGAGAAAAATTATGCAGTTTTTGGATCATCATTCCTGGACTGTGTTCTGACATTTGCCAGGAATTCAGCTTGATCTTCAGTTTATGTGCTTCATGAAATCATTTTCCAGTTTTCTCTACATAGGCGATAAAAAATGTTTTTGATGACTTTTTGTAACGAGGCTCTGATTAAAATATAACCCCGTATCCAAAAAAGTTGGGACACTGTGTAAAATGTAAATAAAAAGAATGCAATGATTTTCAAATCATTTGAACTTCATATTTATTTGAAAATAGTACAAAGGCAGTATATCAGATGTTGAAACTAAATTATTTTATTGTTTTTTGGAAAATTTGCGCTCACTTTGAATTTGATGCCAGCAACACGTTTCAAAAAAGTTGGCACAGGGGCATATTTACCACTGTGTTGCATCATTTCTTCTTAAATTAACTCTCTGTAAGCATTTGGGAACTAAGGAGACCAGCTGATATAGTTTTGCAAGCAAAATGTTTTCCCATTCTTGCTTTATGTAGGAATTCAGCTGCTCGAAACTTTGCAGCCTCCTTTGTCATATGTTTTTTTCACAATGCGCCAAATATTGTCAGTCAAACAATTTTTCTCTCCTCTGCTCTCCACCCCCTTTTTCATGCTGTTTCTCTGGTGCAGGTGAAATGTTGGGGGCAGTGATATCAATTCTGAATGACCCTAAAGGCATGCAACGGTTAACAACTCTGCCTCGTGGCTCAGCAGAGGTAGAGCTCATGGGCATCTTGCCCGTGTACTATGTCTTCCACTACCTGGAGTCAAATGACAGATGGAACCTGATGGGAACAGACCCCACAATAAGCAGAATGAACTTGAAGAGAAAACTGATGGAGGGTGGGCATATATCTCTTTTTTTATTCTTCGATCTATCTTGCATCTCCCAAAGCATGGAATCAATGGTATCACTTATCATTATTTTCTTTGAACAGAAAGTTCAGAGATATCATGGATTTGCCTTGGCGAAACTTGAACAAGTTTTTATGGGAATCGCATAAAACTCCTTGCATTCATTCCTGGCGCGTAGAGGATGAACTCTTTTTTTTATCATTCGAGGACCTTTGCTGTAGGGCCACCACCTGGTCAAACTTTACATTTCCAAATGCACCAACTCTAACAGTTTGGCTTGAAATCATGCCACACTTTTTGTGATCGTTTGCGGTGCATAGAGAAGGGCTGTTATTGATGATGGTCACCCCATGACCTTGCTGTCATGCCACCATGGGACCAAACTTTTAATTTTTAAAAATTTCAACAACTCAACAATTTTCATGGGAATTACATTAAACTTTTTGTGCTCATTCCTAGTGCATACAGGACAAACCCTATTGTTTTGTGTGACCCTATGACCTTTCCTATAGGACCAGCACCAGGTCAAACTTCATTTTCAAATGCAAATAAGTCAAACAGTTTTGCTGGGAAGCATGATACACTTGAAGAGTTTTATCGCAAAAGCAATATATGCTACTTTTGACTTTTTTGAACCACCATTGCATGAAGATCATTATTGGCGGGTCGGTATGCCAAGTTTAGCCCTTAGCAACACGCTATACCATACAGCTCACATCAAAACGGAAAAAAACTTGAGAACTCTCCCTAACTTACTGCTGTCTTGCCGTCTTTGTATCGCTACTCTACCGCCAGACCAACTCGTTGTTTCCCGAGATTAATGCTGTAAGCCTTTTAACTGCCGACAATGATCGTGAGGTGGCGCCAGGTAAGAAAATATAGTTCCTGACCACGTGTGGTTTCCTATTCACTGCGGGGCGAATAGCCACTTCCAAAAACATAACATGCACTTTCAATTTAAAACTTGTGAGAAACCGCATTATAGTGCACGTGAAAGCGTGGAAGAAATTTGCTTTCGAAGACAACTGTGTGTCATAATGTAACTAAAATCTTCTCTCTGGATGTCAGGAGTGCCACAAAGTCCAGCAATCTACAATATAACAGACACAAAGTGAAAATTTCTCTGAACTATGACAGCGGATGTGTCCTATACGGTAACATGTATCATTCATTTTCACAGAACGTTAAGAGTAAACAACAAAAATAAAGGAATTTTCCTGTCTGCACTAAAAAGCATTAAAGTATATGGAAAGCTTTATGATTTTTGTCCAAAAGAACTGCTCTTTTTCGCTGCTGTTCTCCTCATAAACAAACCCCACACATCAAGCCTCGTCATGCGGTACACTTCTGGTTATATCTCATACATCGTTCCTTTACGTGCAATGGTTTACTGATTAAAAACTTGTGATTTTAAAGCTATCTCCAACAATAAAAATACAACGACAAGCACCTGTTTTAAGCAAATAAATATATGAATAGGAAGAAATAATCTTACGTGGTAGTGTGGGGTTGGTAAGTCTCACCATTTACAGTGACTGCGTGTGAAAGCATCCCCTGCTCAGCCAACCATGACATTCTTCAGCACACGCTGGACCACCTGTGATGTGTGTCCTGGAAGGGTTTCATGACTGGGTACTTTATTTATAAATGCTTTGTATCCCTACGCCGCGCTTTCTCAGACAACCTACCGCGTTTCTACCCTCATGGTGCTCTGAAGTTACCGTTACCTTCTCCCAACCGTACCGCGATAGAATTCCGTTTAGATGTGATCTGTACTGTATATCCCAGTGTATAGCATGCTTCCTCATCAGCCTTTCATTCTAAAGCGTGAAGCCAGTTTTTTTCACAAGTTGCGATATATCCTCGCAACCTATCAGCAATGGAGAATCCCGCCATGCCAGCAGACTCCGATTGTTTAGCAACTCTTGTTTTGGGCAAAACAAAAATATGAGTCATTTTGACTCTGCATTTTCTGCAGAAAAAAAATATTCCCTAATTTATCCATCAAGATCACATTTCGAATCATTGGACATGGTTTTCACCGTGATGACTGAGTTTTCAGCAGCATTGAGCAGCGCATTCGCTAAAGGGGCAGTGTACTGCATGCAGAGGAGTATTATGAATTATGTTGGAAACATTGAAGTGCACTTCAGTGAATATATTGAATTTTGCCAAATAGCCACAATAAAGTTCCCTTTTTCCTGAAAATCATTATTCTCAGATTTAATTGCATCATCGTACAGTGTTTTAATTTGTTTAGCAAGGCATGTTAACAAATAAGTAAGCTCTTCAATGCTTACTTTTCCAATGACAAAAACTTGCATTTTTCTAAAAATGTTTCAAATGGATATTGCATTTTGCGATGAAACTCTTCCCCTCTTGTGATCATAACTACTGGACAGAGAAGGGCTGATATTAATGTTGGTTATCCTATGACCTTTACTGTAGCACCACCATCAGGCCAAACTCTTAATTTTTAATAATTGCAGTTACTCATACAGCTTTGATGGGAATCATGTCAAACTTGTTCTCAGCATTCCTGGTGTACAGAGGAGGAGGTTATTGGTTATGGTGGCTCTGTAATGTTTCCTGGAGCTCTACCTCTTGGCCAAATTTAACATTTCCAAATGCAATAACTCAAACAGTTTTGATAAGAATCATTTCACTCTGCTTGTGGTTGGAATATAGAGAAGGGCTCTTATTAACATTGGTCACCCTATGACCTTTGCTGTAGCACCACCACCAGCCAGGCCCAAGTTTTAATTTTAACCAATTACAATAAATGAAACAGCATTGATGGGAATCATGTCAAATCACCTTTCAACATTCCTGGTATGTGGAGATGGAAGTTATTGATTGTGGTGGCCCTGTAGTGTTTCCTACAGAGCAACCATTTGGTCAAATGTGACATTTCCAAATCGAATAACTCAAACAGTACTGAGAATAATGTCAAACCTTTTGTGATTGTTTTTGGTAGATAAAAGTGATGTTAGAGACCTTATAACTTTCCATGTAAAACCATCACCAGGTCAAACTTTTCATTTAAAAAAAAATGGAATAACTTGAACGTGGTTAATGGTAATCCTGTCAAATCTGCTGTTGATTCCTGGTGCATAGAGGAGAAACCTTATTGATTTTTACGGCTCTGTTACTTCTACTGTAATGCCCCTAGAAGGTTTAACTTCATTTCCAAATGCAGTGAGTAGAACTGCTCTAATGGGAATCAGATAAACTTTGTTGTGAGTTTGTTAGTACATGAAAGGGCCATTCTTTTGTTCTGGAGACACTATTACCATTCCTGTAGCACCACCTATGAGCCAATTTCCACTTTCACAAAAATGCAGTAAGTCGAAGAGTTCTTAAGGGAATTGGGTAATATTTGCTGTGAACATTCCTAGATCCCAGAGCAATTCTCCTGCTCTTCTGCTGGACCTAGCGCTGGAATACATATGAATTTGGCGATGGGGAGAATGGTATCATTTTGGGTATATACACTGCTGTCATCCACAGACAACATTTGTCTAAGTCATCTCCTAAATATTATTAAAGTTTTTTTCCATTTAGATTATACTGTATTATTTTCTGCAAACTTGTATGTGACACAGGAATTCTCTATCTTTTGTGTCCTCTTTCCCTCTCTCTTTCTCTCTGCCTTGCACTCCATCTGCATACAATGCAAAAAATAAAAAATTAAAGAGAGAAGATCATTTTCACCATGTTGTAGTAATGAAGTTGATTTTGTGCCCAAGGTATCACCAGCCTAATGTCCTTCAGGAAGAAAACTGAGTACAGTTACAGCATGTGGACAGATGCAGAGGGGAGTACCTGGTGAGTGTGTAAAACAGTTCTCTTTTGACTTGACTGATGCCTTCTGCTGGAGATTGTGCTCCCGCTACTCACGATGCATCTGACCAACCCCGCCCTTTGACATCCTCTCCCATTCCTTAGGTGCAGTATCCTAAAGTTTGATATATGTTACATACATTGCATCACTCTGGTATTTGTCTTCCACAGGCTAACAGCTCTCCTGGTGAAGACTCTGGGACAGGTGGAAAAATATGCGACGGTGGACCATGTATCTTTGTGTAACTCCATCTTCTGGCTGAAAAGCAAGCAAAATGCAGATGGCTCCTTTAGAGAGGAATCAAACTACGCACCATCCAAGATCATGGTAACTAAACAGAAATGCAGAAAATTTTGGATAAGGCCATCAGTCTACCATACATCAATCTTAAAGTCAGTTGTCCAGATTGGATGATTTCTTGCAGGGTGCAGGGGCAAATGTATTGGAAAAGACTGTCTTCCTCACATCCTTCACCATCATTGGGATCAGGAATGGCATGGAGGTGAAGCGTTGCCAACTGCAGGTCAGGGCTTACTCGATACTGCACTGGGTCACAGGTTTGAAAATTTTATGAGCTTCAGTATTGGCACTTCTTGTTGGTTCAGCAATGCACTGTGTGGCGTTCAGTGGAATCCTCATGATGCCATCACTGACTATGGCGAAATATCGACTTTTAGATTTCTTGTGTTTTCAATGTCGACTGCTCGAGTCAACCACAAGTTTGCTCACTGTGCATGCATCCCATTTTTGCCCCCGCTCACATGTTTGGACTGTCATTAAGATCTGAAATCAAAGATGCCGTAACTACCATTTCGGAACTCTCACACGTTGACCACAAGGCTGCTGAATGTCATGAATATAGGGTAGTCTCAGCAGCAGAATTCCGGTTGGTTGGCTTTTTTGCTTCATACAGCAAATTCTCCGACACTAATGATGCCCACCAGTGCGTATGCAGCAGCAATGCTCTCAGGAACCCTGTGAAGGTTTGCTTTTATTGTTCTGATGTCACTTACTGTATCAATAAAGTCCCTTCATTTTAAATTTTTTTTTAAATAATGTGGACAGTACATTAAATTACATTCTAAAACAAAAAGCTGTTAAGACAGTAAACATAGTCCAAAACATATGAAATCTTCATATAAATACTTACACTTTTTTTCTCTTGTGTACCATATTTTTGGTATTCCCCTGACACATTTACCATGTATTGGTTGAACATGTTTATCATTGTTGAATACATTGTTTGTATGGGTAGGCAACTGAGTCTTTGATCTTTGTCAATAAAATGGGAAAGAAGTCACTAGCCGGTACTTGTCATATGACAAATTTAAATGATGTTGGTCATGTGACAGATTGCGTCGGCAGAGACGTTCAGTGAAATCCAAATTGTTGCTTTTTGTCAATGGTGGGAGTCAACTTTGTTGTTCGCCACACCCTCTCAAACTAGTGGAAGTTAACTGTGTCCATGTCCATGCAAATCTAAAACTCCCGAATGATGGCATGTGATTGGCCCTGATAGGATGTTTTCAGTTGACCTCTACAGGGAATATTCAACATCACTTCACACAAGACTGGCTCTTCTGGTTGATTTACTTGTGTGTGGACTGTCTATTGTGTGATACCATCTTGTTTTCCAACAGGAGTTTAAAGATGTCTTGGACAATGCAGCGCAGTATCTATCCACCGTCTTTGAAAAGCTGAAGAGCTTATACGTACGCGCTGTCACTGCTTATGCACTGGCACTGGTAGATCAGTCCAGCATGCCAGCCCGTTTACTGTATGAACACCTCCAGAACAAGGCCATTGTCAAAGGTATCAAGTAGCTCCATGGTTTAAGACCAAGGGTCACACTGAAGGGAATCACTTTGAATTCTTAAGTTTCATGTAAGAATGTAACTCAGATACAAAACAAACGGCTGAGCAATGACCATAGATGAGATATTCAATTTGTCTGTTTTATTTTTTGTCTTTTTTCCTCTTATCTCTTCAGCTTGCAAACATGCTGTATCTGAATAAGCCTCTATCAGCAAAGGCAAATGTTTTCAAATTCGGTCCAAGGGACCTAAATACTTTTGTTTCATCCATAATTAATGCCTGTGCTTTATAATATTGCTTTTCAAGGTTGCTAATTTGAGACCTCCGAAAGCTGTTCAACAATTTACCCAACAAAGGTCATTTAACCTTCAAGCGACGGAGTTGGATCATTTATGAAAAGAAAAGCCCAGGACAGATTCATATCCGAAACCTTCTTGCTGTGAGACAGCAGTGCTACCCAGGGGCGTTGTTAAGACTTGAAAACATTGGGGGCTTCAGCCCCCTGGACCCAACCATTTTTTGGGGGTCCGGGGGTTTCTCCCGCGGGAAAATTTTGAAAATCTTGCTGTTAAAGACGCAATTTTAACGTAGCTGGACAAGGATAGTGAGCACTCCTATACATCACTAGCTTAGCTAGACTAGCTTCCATCCTGACTAGGCCGTTCAGTACTTTTGCGTCAGACGTGAACATTTTTATCAGAATATACCATTGAAAATCTGCTCAGAAATATAGGAAATACATGATAGCATAGAACACAATGTAATTATGCTAAATTAAACACATCATTTTCATTCTTAATTTTACTTGTTTTAATTTTCAAGAAATTGTATCCAAATACAATACACATTTTTTACAGGCTAAGTGTGCCACTTGTTTCAAAAACATTTCCAGTGCAAAACAAAACAATTCCATGGTATCAGAATTTTGGAAATTTTATTACACACAAATATCCATGGTGCATATTTTATAACAAAATTTAACTGGTGTTTCACATTGCAGTGTGAGTGTGTCTATAAATGCAGTAGTGTCAATATCCCAGTCCATTGTTGTCAGATTCCCTATGCCAGTCCAAGCAATTGGGAAGGGAGAGAAATAAATGTAATGGTAACGTCATACACTGTACTACATCTTAAAATCTCAACGTCTTTCATATGATCACTGCATTCTCAACATTCTCAGACTCCTAAAACTTCAGTTTGTTCAACCACATCATCTTGGGAGAAATTGATTGTGATTTTAGTCTTTAATAAAAAATGAAAGACTACATCAAGATAATTGAAAAGTTTAAATTTAGGGAAATCTGCAGACACCAAGCATGTAAATATGGGAATCTGGCTTACTGGGAAAGTTTCTTTATATTGCCTAAAAGTTTTGGTCGCTTTTGGTTAAGTACTGTACTTGCCACAGCTGAATTGAGTTGGGGGGAGTCGGGGGACGATAACTCCTCTACCGCTTCTGGCTCCCTTGCCTTGTCTTTTCTCCCAAATAACCGCCTGATGTCCATGTCAGTGATCAGTACTAATTTGATTGAAATCAATAGCAAGTAATACAACCCTTGCTTCCAGCATGCAACTACTGAACTGCCTACAAATGTAACATTGAGCGGAAAAGATCGCCCGATGTTGAACTTGGAAATTGTAACAATTTGTCCTCATGATTCTGCGCCTCTGCCCATATATGGGCATGCCCCATATGGCTGGCCCTTGTGATCATGCCTCGCAATTATTCCTGCCGCCGCTACTCCCGCATCAGTGTGTCAGCCATCCAAAGTGATGTGACACTAGTAGACGAGGCTACTGTTGTTGATTGGGGGTGGGGGGGCTTCGGGAGATCCGGGGCTATTGGCCAATCATTCGGGGCTTCAGCCGGGAATGCCCGGGCCTAACAACGCCCCTGGTGCTACCCATTGCACTACCGTGCTGCTGCCCCAGTTGTGTTTAAAACAAGGGATGAGAAAACTCTGCCAATAATTGTTGACAAAATTATCACAGATTGTTCTCATGTTCTGGTCTCAAAATGATTCTGTTATGTTGTAGTATATTCTGCACTCAAACTTCAGCTTAAGTTGGTATAATGTACTTGTATCTGGTGTTCTTCAAAAAAAAAATCTCTGTATGATAAGCTGCAGCAGACAAGGAGTGTTGAAATAAATGTAATTTTGTTTTCCTGTATGTGGTCTGTAACTGCTTTTTACATTTAAAATTAATTTAAAAAAATTGCATTGGAGTGTTTTGGTGTGCATGTTATTTGTTTAGAAAGCAGTAAATATATTGTAGACAGAAATAAGCCCATTTAAAAGTCCTACTCCTCTCTAAAATATAATGGGGTCATAAATGACACGGCTTGGTCGTTTGAGGGTTAAAGAGGTTTATTTTTTATTGATTCAATTATTAGCTGAAAGGTAAAGGTTGTTTTCCTAATTGCAGGAAGTGTGGATTCCTGCACTACTGGCAGACAGCCACTTGTAAAAAAAAAAAAAAAAAAAAAAGATAGAGAGAGAGAATTCCATAGTTCAATGGAATGAAAACATGTTAGTTTTTTTTTTTTTTTTTTTTGCAAATGTAACAAACATTTATGTAGGCTTATACTTATTAAGAATTTGTAAAGACATTGTGTGAGAACCCTGCTTGGAAGGTTTGGGGCATTAATGTGAATGTTCGTTTACTCACAGAGAAGCTGGGTAAAACTAGGCAGAGTCTGATAAAGTTGAGTGATATTGGAATCTAGAACTGCATTAATTTGTTCTATTCCCGTTGATGTGTAGGAAACCCTGCTATTGTCCGTTTTTGGGAGGAAACAAATTCCAACCCAAGTGCCTCTAAGCCCAGTAAGATGTCAGCACAGACTGTGGAGACCACAGCATACATTCTGCTCACCACCATGCTCTATGGAAACTTGCAATATGCCAATCCCATCATCAACTGGCTGACACAAGATCAGCGCTACGGAGGGGGCTTTCACTCAACACAGGTGCCTATGTTCTGCAGGCTATGGCCACTCAGTGGGTTACTGTACTGCGAAACACTGAGAAACATGATAATAACACCACAGTTTAAGTTAAATGATCAGTTTTAAATCAACCTATTGAAGAGTCTAACTTTGAATCACTCAATTATGTGACTCAGTAAAAACAGGAAGAGACAGTTGAACTTGTTAAACATGCTGCTGCCCTGGGGTACTGACAACATATCCATTTAAAAAGCAAATCTGCCCAAATATAAAAACTGTGAAAGCTAGAACATAGTCCATCTGTTCAAGACCTTAAATGTTCCCGCTTCCCTCTGCTTGACCCTTCCCTCCATGTCCACATAGGACACAATCCTGACACTGGAGGCCCTGTCAAAGTATAGTGCATTGGTCACGTATGCAGAATTGAAGATGGAGATTCGAGCCTCCTACAGGAATAAGGGTGACCTTAAGCAAATTTCACTCTCAGAGAGGCATCCAGTGGCCTCACCAATCCAGGCAAGGATCCTCCTGTCTTCCTCATTATGATGCACAAGGAATGGTTGTTACGATTGAAATGTGGGGCTAGATTTTTTTTTTTCATCCTGAAAGCCAGTCTTCAGTTTAACCAGTTATTATTTCAGTCATATCAATTAATCCTTCATGTTTTCAGGTCCTCGGAGCACCACTATTATTTTACATGGAAATTTTAAAAAGCTGCACTTTTTTCTGCAGTGGAGTTCAATTTTGGTGAACCTTAATAGAGTCAATGGTTTAAGCATAGGTTTAAACCTCAGGTTTGAACCTCAAGACCACAGAACGTACCGCACCTAGAGCAGCGAACACTTGTTTCACAGATTTCGATTTACTGTTGTTCTTCTTGTTTTGTAATCTTGTGATCCATCTCAACACACTTTAGTTGACCTTCAAAGTTCAGGTTTTGTTTTTTTTTTTCCACTTTTAGTGTAAGGCTTTTAGTTTTCTTTAATGCAGTGGTAAAGCCTTACAAAATTTGTCCACGCGCAAATTATATGTTTTTCTTAAATGTGAAATATGTAGAATAGATGCACATATGTATTCGTTTATGAAATGGCTCTATTGTTTTAAATTCAGCCCAACTTTTACAGGTGTTGGATAATGATGATGTCATTGTCGCGACAGGCTTTAGCTCTGGAGTGTCAGTTGCCCATGTGAGTCACTCTCTGTTTGCTCAAATTTGTGCTTTCAAACTTCAGTGATGAGATAATACAACCCCAATTCCGAAATAGTTGGGACAAAGTGTAAATTGTGAATAAAATCAAAACACAATGACTTTCAAATCACACCTGCCAGTATTTTATTCACAATAGAACAGAGATAACATAGCAAATTTTGAAACAGAAATTTTACAATTTAATCCACAAAATGAGCTCATTTCAAATTTGATGGCTGTTACAGGTCTCAAAAAAGTTGGGACAGGGCCCTGTTTACCATGGTGTAGCATCTCCTCTTCTTTTTAGCACAGAGTGGAGGCGTCTGGGCATTGAGGAGACAAGTTTCTTGAGTTTAGCCATTGGAATTTGATCCCACTCTTGTTTAGTACAGGCTACCAGCTGCTGGAGAGTTTTGGGTCTCCTTCGACAGATTTATTTCTTTAATTATGCACCAAATGTTTTCAATCGGTGAAAGATCAGGACTGCAGGCAGGCCAGTTCAGCACACGGACTCTTCTACTACGAAGCCATGCTGTTGTAATAGCTGCAGTATGTGATTTTGCATTGTCCTGCTGAAATACACAAGGCCTTCCCTGGAATAGATGTCGTCTGGAGGGGAGCATATGTTGCTCTAAAACCTTTATATACCTTTCAGCATTCATGGTGCTTTTTAAAACATGCATGTGTCCCACACCATATGCACTAATGCATCCCCATGCCATCAGAGATGCTGGCTTTTGAACTGAATGCTGATAACAGGAGGGGTGGTCTTTCTCCTCTTTAGCCCGGAGGACGGCGCCCATAATTTCCAACAAGAGTGTCAAATTTGGACTCGTCTGACCACAGGACACTTTGCCACTTTGCTACAGTCCATTTTAAATGAGCCTTGGCCTGCAGAACACGGCAGCGCTTCTGGATCATGCTCAACAATGGCTTCCTTTTTGCATGATCGAGTTTTAGGTGGCATTTGTGGATGGCACGGCGGACTGTGTTTACAGACAGTGGTTTATTGAGGTATTCCTGGGCCCATTTAGTCACTTTCGATGATGAGACCTTCAAAGCCTTTGCAATTTGACATTGACATATTCAGACATATAGGGATGCCCTCAATGCTGCCCGTTCAAGCTGCTACTCATCACTCATAACTTCCTCCATGTCCAGGCCAAAAACCCTATTCCGGACTGTGGACAAACTCCTCAAATCCCCTGTCACTGCATGTCCCAAGACCCCTGAGCAGTGCCAGGCCTTTCTACACTTCTTTGAAGACAAAATTAGCCAAATCTACCACTGCTTCAACCCCAATGCTATCTCTCTCTCTTCTTCTTCTTCTTCTCCTTCTCTGGGCCCTCAGCTCTCCCATTTCACCACTACTGACTCCCTCACAATCACGACATCATCACTAAGTCCAACTCCGCATCATGTCAGCTCGACCCTGCCCCCACCCCTCTACTTAAAGCTTGCGCCACGACACTATCAGACCCCATTACATTGATTGTAAACACCTGCCTCAACTGTAACTGCAGCAGTTACAGTACAACTGGTGTTGTGCCTGCTGCCCTTAAAACTGCTGCAGTTACACCCATTCTCAGAAAACCAGATTCTGACCCAACATCTCTACTAAACTACCGCCCTATCTCCAACCTCCCCTTCCTGGCTAAGGTACTGGAAAGAGTGGTGGCCTCACAACTACACACCTTTCTCAACCACCACGACCTGTATGAGCCCTTTCAATTTGGTTTCTGCTCATGTCACAGCACAGAGACTGCCCTTCTACGCATAGTTAACGACCTCCTCCTGTCTGCTGACTCTGGTTCACTTAACACTCTCATTCTCCTTGACCTTAGTGCCGCTTTTGATACCATCAACCACAATGTTTTAATATCCCGTCTGTCTGCTATTGGTGTTTCTGGTACAGCCCTCAATTGGTTTCAGTCACACCTCACCAGCAGAAAGCAGTTTGTCACACTTGGTCCACATTAGTCCCCCATGTCCCCTGTCACCTGTGGTGTCCCCCAGGGTTCTGTACTTGGGCCCCTACTCTTCCTCATATACATCCTATCTCTTGGCCAGTTTATTCACAGCCACTTTAACTTCCACTGCTATGCAGATGACCTCAAACTCTATCTTACCACTCCCTCTCCCTCTGATCCCCCACCACGCTCCCTCACTGACTGCCTTTTTGACTTAAAATTATGGATGCAAAACAATTTTCTCAAACTCAACACAGACAAAACTGAAATTATCCTGATTGGCCCTAAAAGTATGCTCTCCAAATCTCACAGTCTCACTCTCAACATCAATGGTTCACTTGTCCACTCTACTTCTGTTGTCAAAAACCTGGGCATACAACTTGACTCCACCCTTAGCTTCGATCCTCATATCAAAACACTCACCAAGACTGCCTTCTTTCACCTCCGTAACATTGCCTGTATCCGACCCTTCCTCTCTGCTAGTGACGCACAGACCTTGGTTCACTCCTTCATTATGTCCCGTCTAGATTACTGCAACTCACTTTTCCTTGGTCTCCCCTCTAAATCCCTTCAAAGACTGCAATACATTCAAAACTCTGCAGCCAGGCTCCTCACCCGCACAAAACGATCTGCACACATCACCCCCATTCTCCAATAACTCCACTGGCTACCAGTTCTGTTCCGGATTAAATACAAAGTACTGCTGCTCACCTTCAAAGCCCTCCACAACCTTGCTCCCCCCTATATCCTTGACCTGTTGACCCCTTACACTCCTTCCCGCCCACTTAGATCCTCTGACCAAAATCTCTTAGTTCAATCATGTTACACACCTGATGCCAGTTAACTTAATTACTTGCTTAATGTTCTTTCAGCTGATTATCTTATGTGTTAATTGCTTTTTCAGCCCTTTTTTGCCTGTGTCCCAACCTGTTTTTGAGACCTGTTGCAGCCAGTAAATCTAAAATAAGCTCATTATGTGGATAAAAATGTAAAATGTCTCAGTTTCAACATTTGAAATGTTATCTATGTTCTATTGTAAATAACGTATTGGGTCATGTGATCTGAAAGTCATTGCATTTTGATTTTATTCACACTTTACGCTTTGTCCCAACTATTTCGGAATTGGGGTTGTACCTCAAATTGCAAAATTGATCACTCAAATGGGAATTATTAAAATTGCCCTTGCAGTTGCACTTTGTTTAAATTTGTACTGCTGCTGTAAAGAGCATTTTGCAAGTGGTCTGTGTTTTTCCGGCCACAGATGAAAACAGTGTTCTACAGCACAACACAGTCAAATGAAAACTGCAACTTCGACTTGAAAATTGAGGTACATGCAGCGGATCCAGGCTCCATTGGTGAGATACAAACTCAGTCCTTACTACTCCAGGAAATTTTTGCGAGGAACAAAAAATAGAGTCTAAGACAAACCTCAGCCTACCTGAGAACCTTCTTCAGTTTAGTTGGTTTAATTGATAAGATTTACACTGAAGAATTTGGTGTTCTGAAATAAATTAGAGCAGTGTTTCTCAAACCTCTCCTGGCGTACCCCTTGTCCTGCATGCTTTAGATCTCTCCCTGCTCCAGCACAGGTGATTCAAATGATTCGCTTATTATCTAGCAGCTTCTGGGGTTAATTATGACCTGATCATTTGAATCACCTGTGCTGGAGCAGGAAGAGATCTAAAGCATGCAGGAGAAGGGGAACGCCAGGAGAGGTTTGAGCATAGAGATATATAATAGAACCAGAGAGAATGAGGAAGTACCTTTGCTTCAGCCAGTTAGCATGTTAGCTTCCTGCTTCCGCATTTCCCAAGGATGCAATTTTGTGGCCAAAGATACGCAAGCTCCATAGACACCAATTGAAAAGTGCACATTTTTTTCTTGCCAAATAAAGCGAAAACAAAAGAAAATGTATTCGGTAATCCTTCATTATTTTCCTCTTTGTCTGACGCAACTGTTCGATGTTTTCAAGAAGGCCTGTAAAATAAGAACTGCTACTTAGAGCTTGATGCCAGCTCGTGCACGAGTTTGGTTGTCCAGCTGTTGCTCTGACTGCAGCGCTTCAGCCAATGAGTGTATAGTGCGTGCGCGTCCCAGATCAACAGCGTTGTTCGTCATTTCCCCTCGAACACATTCGCCAATCCGCACAGAAATAAGCACCCATGGAACGCCATTTTTATAGATGGCGTTGGTCAATTCCATACTTTCTTGGCTGAAGTAGCTAGCCTAGCATATCCCATTGAAAGTAATAGGGGTGGGACTTCCTCGCTCTCTCCAGTTCTATTATATTACCTCCATGGGTTTGAAAAACACTGAATTAGAGTAACAATATATCTAGAAAGGAAAGAATACATGTCTAATACAAATTCTTTATCTGCCTGCCTTGATATAGCTGTGGGCAACAAATGGGACAATTTTTCCTTATTGTCTTCAGATAGACGATTGTGACAACTCTCTTTCCTCTCACTACCTGCTTCTCCATTTCCCTCTCATGCTTTCTCTCTACATTTGTCATTCTCATGGTAGATCCAGTGTTCAAGGCTCCTCGAATCGTTGCCTGTGCAAAGTGAGTGCCTCTTAGGTTAAAGGTTTTCATGAAAGTGCTTCACACAAAATTAATTAATCATTATGTATATTGGTCTGAAGCCAAAGATGTTTCCTGTGTTTTGTCTTTCTTTGTGTTCATCTGTATCTGTGCATGTATGTGGACATGGATGTGCATGATTCAGGTTTAACCCTCCTGCGAATGAAGTGTACACAATGTCCACCCATACAGTCATGGAGATTCACCTGCCTACAGGGGTTATCCCTGTTCAGGAGGATTTGGAGCTCGTAAGCCACTTTTGTCCTTTTGCGTGTTCAATTATGTGTGTCACATCTGTGTGACTTATTACTTCTACTCAGACATTTTAATTTCTTTCTCATGCTACGCTCTATGTTTATGACAAATAGTGATAGACTGTCTTGCCACTTCACAGATGCAAGATTCAATTGAATCCAGAATTGCCCAATATGAGGTCCTCGGGGATATAGTCACTCTACAGATGAACTCAGTGAGTACTGCCATTCTTATTCATGTGTTTGCAGGTATGTGTGTGTGTATATAATCATGGGTCAGACAAAATAGAGGGTGCATGCACCACCCCAATCCAAAAAAAGTTTGCACATCTCATAAAATGCTAATAAAATCAAAAACATCTGATTTTAAAAGTCCACTCAGCCTTTACAATATTGATAAAAGTACAACAACAAATTATGTGATGTTCTAACATGTGAATTTAATTGTTTATTGAAAATATACCATGGAATGTTGCAACAGTGTCCAAAAAGTTGGCACAGTCATCTATTTACCAGTGTGTAACATTACCACATCTCTTAATCACTCATAAAGGGTTTGGGTACTGAAAATTCCAGTTAGTCAAGTTTAGCAAGTGGAATTTTCCCCATCCCTCCATTCTGCAGGTCTTCAGCCGCGCAATTGAGCGGGGCTGTCTTGCTATATACTTGCATCATAATGCGCCATTCATTCTCAATTGGAGACACGGCAGGACTGCAGGCAAGCCAATCTGGCACCCACGCTCCGATTATGCAGCCAAGCACATGTAATCAGCATAGACAGGCAATGTCTTGCTGGAAAATGCAGGGACTGACAACATCTAGATGGCAGCATGCGCTGCTCCAAAATTCTTTCATATCTTTGTGCATTCATTTTGCCCTTGCAAATGTTACCAATGCCATGTGAAATGACACCCTCATACTATGTCATCATTTGGACCTGATGCTGTTAACAGCTTTGGTCGTCCTTGTCATCTTTAGTCCAAAGAAAACAGCAGCTGTTTTTCTCAAAAACAACTTGAAAAGTTGACTCATTGGACCATAAAACACACTCTAACTGTGCTATAATCAGTCTCAAATGACATTGAACCCAGAGAAGTTGGTGTTGCTTTTAGACAGTGTTGATGCATGGCTTTTAATAGCAAAGATTTTACATCTGCAGATGCAGTGGCGAATGATGTTGACTGACAAAGGTTTAACAAAGTATTGTTGAGCCCACAATGCAAAAACAAAATCTTACCAGGCATTTTAATCTTGTATTTAGACTTAAGCATTTATTTCTATTTCTGGGTTTTTAGGGAAAGAAATTCTGCTGATATTTCAGTAATTTTAACTTCATTTATAAATTTGTCCATGGATAATTTCACTTACCAATGGAATCAGGGTGCCCTTTGCACATCCAGATTCTACCTGATTCCTTCCATCTTTTAATGTTATTATATTGTACCTTGTAAAGGATGAAATACCCAAAATCCAACTGATTTGTCTTTGCTGAATGTTATTCACTAAGTGATGGATTATAAGATTGAGTGTCTGTTGACAAATTGGTGATCCATCTTTGCTCTTGAGGGACCAGGGTTTTATTTGAAGCTTCTTTCATACAATAAGATTCACTCTCCTATTTTAACATCACTTGTCACACATCACCTTGTTATTGCTACTTTTCACAAATATATTAGTCCTAAATTACCCCTGCACCAACTTTTTTGGAGTCTGTTGTAGTCAGAGTTTCAAAATAAGTGTATATTTAAAAAAAAAAATGGAATTCAAATGTTAAATCATTGAATAACGCTTAGTTGTAGTGTTTTCATAACTGTCCTATTACCATTGCAGTCAAATTGACCCCATTCAATGTTTACAATCTCTCAAACCATGGTTGGCATACTTTTTCAGCCAGATTTTTCCTCAACTTCATGGGGGACAACACATGTTGGACCAGTTCTAGGGAAAAAGAGTCAAAGTCCAAAGTTGGGGGAAGAATAGTTCAGTTCATTGCATTAAAAAAGTTCAAAACTAGTAAAGCAAATTGATAGACACAAGATGATAGAAGACAAAGCTCAAATTATCTCTCCGTGCGCTATAATACCCTCTCAGACCCATACCAGGAGGGGGGGGCTGCTCCTTTGGAGTCACCAGATATGCCTCAGCCGCCCTCCCCTTTCTTTTCTTATTCTGCATGGTGTATTGTGCAATGTCTAGCATGATGTTACTTTGTAAATCAGCAATCTTAAATTTTAATATAACTAAATACTAAAAACATGTTCCTTAACTAAGGTACACTCAGAGAATTCATGCCTCCAGGTTTTGATCCACTAGCACTAATAATCAGCTGCAGAATTCAGAAAAGTGCTCGGATTGGTCTGGAAATTTAGTCACCTCCTCCCATTCACAGTCCAACTTCCCATAAAATTTTGTGATCATAAAACCTCTGGGCAAAGACCAAATATAGATGAGTTCTTTGAATAGTAATTTATCACTGAGGGAACAGCATTCTATATAAAATAAGTCAATTAATGATACATGATTCACGTACGTGTTAAACTGTTATCGATTCCAGCTCAGTTTATCATAAGTCAGTGCACAAATTATGTACGTTTCGTACAAATCATTATTTTAAATACATTATTGGTTTATAACATATAAAGGCTTCATTTTTAGTTTAAATCTTAAGACACAGGATCAGATGAAGTATCAGGGACCAAACTAGTGCAATGAAACAGTCCCCATGTGTTGAAAGTCTTTGGTACGTCCCCAGACTATTAGTTAGTTCTCTTATATTTAAGGGAAAATGCTGGTCTTGACAAACTAAAAAATTTTCCCTGTTGTCTCCTGGCTTTTAAGGATGATTTCCGACAACTCTAACTGCCGGCAAAACCTCAAAAACACAATTCTTCACCGAGTGCAACAAGTACCAATAAGATAAAATACCAAACTGACAGAATCTTGAGGCACTTAAAGGTTTAGTAAATACATGTGATCACACACTCAAAAGTAGATTGTTATTTTTATTAAGACTTTCTTTCCGGCCCCACAACATGAAATTAACTTAAAAAAAAAAAATGTTCTGTACGCATGTTTTGTGCAGCGATGTTGCTGGGGTCGTCTTGACCCCAAGCACTATTGTTGTATAAATCAGTCAATTCTATCTTCTTTTGGTTGAGTTGGTTCATACTGAAGACACTCATTTGTTTCCCATTCATTTTACAATAATCATGTAAAATCAGTACTTTATGTGTAAGGGGTGGGGGAGGATGGGGTAGTCTTGTGTAAAGATGGGGGAGTCATGTCTTAATTACTAGGCTATTAAGATAGTTAGTAGAAATGCCTGAAATAGCTGAGAGAGAAATGTGGGTAACACTCTTCTTTCCCACTACAAACTGCTTAATACGGAGATATGCCGCCCCAGGCTAAGCTTTTCCTGCCCCGTGGCTTGTTAACTCCGAGTTGTGTTTCCATTACTTATTCATTAACCCGGGTTTACGAAATCGGGGTGAGTGCTTTTTTTTTTTTTTGCATTAACCCAGGGCGGCTAAAGAGTAGTGGGTATTGTGGGGTTAAGCCTCGCTGTTACACCCAAGAAACCCGAAGATTTGGTAGTGGGAATGGGTTATCAATTAGTCATTTGCTGTGGGCTACATTTTTGTGGGGGTCACATTGACCCCAAACCAAAAAATGTCAGTTAATTTGAAGATAATGAGAAGGATAATAGTGGTCGAATCAGCTTTTTCAAATCTCCTTTTTTATTTTATTTATATTTTCTACAAGGTACCAACTTTTTGGGAAATGGGGTTGTACATGTGTGCATGAAAAGTTGTGTATATATTCATATATGTAAGTATGTTGGATTTCTTGCCATTTTTGCTTTGTAGATTCCTTCAGAAGACTTTGCATGTGTGGGGTTCCGCATACAAGAGCTCTTCCGTGTTGGCATGACCAGCTCTTCCTTGTTCAAGGTTTATGAGTTTAGTAACCCTGGTAAGCTTCAGCACTGAGCATCCATTGCTATTGTTCCCAGTTCTGGGGGGCTGCAGTGTCTGCGGGTATTTCTAGTTTCCTAGCGATCTCCAGCCAATTATGGCATTGAGAACAAGGCATGCTGACTTTCTAGCATAAAAGCCAATAAATGACTTGAGTTAATCAGTTTTGCCGACACATAAAAAAAAAAACATCAACTGTCCACTGTACCCTACAGCCAGGTATAGCTCCATCATTTCTGATCGAAATTCTTCACAAGTGTTGATGCGACTGCCAAAAATCAATCACTATCTGTGTCCTGTAGAGAGCCAGTGCTTCAAGCATTACCAGCCACATAGCGAGCGCAGGCTGCTTCGGCTCTGTGAAGGGGTGGAGTGTCAGTGCATGGCAGGTAAGTCAGCACGCCAACAGCCAAGTCAGGAATTGAAGCAAGAGGGCAAGAGAGAAACACCGGGTAGATTCAGTTAAACGATTGAAGCAAAAATGTACTACCCAAAATTCAAAAAAAGCTGGGATAGTGTGTTATATGCAAATAGAAATGCAAAGCAATTTCAAAATTATCTTGCAAATATTCAATTATATTTCATTGAAAACGGTGCAAATTATGAATTTGAAAGGGTTCAGCTAATCAACTTTATTGGTCTTCATAAATAAATGCCAATTCCAATTTTGATGCCAGCAACGTATATACTTATAAATTATGTATATCGACAAAAAAATCTTTAAAGTTGATAAGTTCAAACATTACCTTGTTTATGTATTATTTTCAGTTTAACACAGATACAGATTTTTTATTTACTTCTGCTACTTACACATCCAAACTTTTTTTAACTCTGTTTTTAAAACAGCATTGAGGTATTTCAAAGTTAAAAAATAGCTATCTCTCTTAGTTTAAATTTTGAATGGTTGACATATACAAAATACCTATTTATCCAAATACACATAATTAATTGTATGGGAATAGAACAACTAGATAACCACGTAAGAACAAATGAAACTGATAGATTGTTGTCTATCAAATACAGTAATTGATAGATTGTTGCTTTTTCTCTGTGGTTACCCATCCACAGCGGAGTGCAGTAGCTTCCAATCACCCATGGACGTAAGTATTTCAGCTGATGAACGACTTCGGGCTGTTTGCCAAGACCACATAAAATATGGTAAGAATAAATCCAATGGATAAACGGGAACCATCATTACTGGTTCTGCATTGTAAAATAGAAACATTGTACTCTGCATTTAACTCATTTTTAATTTGCAAAAATACTTTTTGAGATCAAAATTATTCTTCTTTTAGATGATCAGGTTGTTTTGATCAATGGCAGACTGAACGGTTTAATGCCTTTCTTTTTCTCAGCTTTTAAGGTAGAAATCAAGTCCTTTGAAGAAGAGGGAGATTTTACGAGCTACGCAGCGCAGATAGAAGAGGTTTATAAAAAGGGTAAGGTATTTAATTGTGTGTTCTGTTATGTACATATCCAGTGCTGCTAATCCCAAATTGTGCTCATTTTTTAGCTACACGAAAAGAAACAGTACCTGCCCAAATAAAAAGCACACAGACATGCAAAGTTTCCCACTGCCTCTCTTTTGCTATTAAAATCAATGGCTATTTTTTTCAGTAAGAGATAGATTTATTCAAATCATCATTGTGCATTACTATCACGTGTTTATTTCCACTGAGCAGATACTGAAGATGTGAAGAAGGGCACGGAAATAACTTTTGTGAAGAAAGCAACATGCAGTGATGTGAACCTACTTCAGGGGAGTCAGTACCTGATCATGGGGTCGGATGTCATGCAGATAGAAATGCAGCGAAGCTATAAGTAAGTGTGTAGACCTTCCATCACTCCAGTCCAGTTTTAATGTGACCAGCATTAAAGAACCCAATGTTTAAAACGGCGTTTCCTTACATTTTTTAGCAGAACTAAACAACTTTATTTGAGTTTAGTGTCAAAGAATGAATCCCAGACCGAATATGGCAAAGGTGGAGTCCCATTAAAGGCGTTTTCTGGCCCAAACCACCGATTTCAAAATCATTTCCAGCGTTGATAAACCACCCCATGGGGTTCATGAATCCACCAGAGAAACCTGTGATATCAATTTTCTTTATGACAAAAAATGATATTTTTTAACATTTTTTAGTTTTTGGAAGGGGCCACCAATTCTGGGGCCCCACAAAGTGTCACCAATGATTATAATCATGTGCTTATCAATGCACATTCTGGCTGATATATTTTCCTAATGAATGAAAAAAGAATTTGTTGAAATTGATGTCATACTGCCGAGATAGGAAGATATTTGTTCAAAAAATATGTTCTGAAATGGAGATTTCCAACAGCCACGTGTGTAAACAACGGTACATTTAACAAAGTTCCCGGCCATGACACACTAAGGGAATTGGCTGAAATTTTCCTTAGGGTATGGCCAACATTCAATCAAAAAACCAGGATGTGTCGAGACCGGTAACATCTTCATCCGAACACTTGCATCAACTGACCGTTGTAAACCCTAAAATGGGGTGTGTTGATACGAAATGGATTGTGTGAGTATGGCTCTCACTTCATTCTTCCAGTTTGTTTTTTTTCAGTAATATAGTCATTAACTATGACCCTTATGATGTTTATGCTTAAAATTATTACCTATTCTTTGACCTTCAAACAGAAGGAGCCTCAAGACCATAACAAGGTGATAGGTCTCGTTGAACTGCCATGATAACGTGTATTTAACATATGATATACTTGATATACATTTGACTAGATTTTGCACAAATTAAGTAATCTATTTACAATTTATCACAGATTTGAATTTGGCTGTTTGTGGCTGCATCTTTGCTTGTGACTGGTGGTAGAAGTATCCAAGATAATACAGGATGCTGGCCTCATGGGCATACATTCCGATAGTACACTTACCTGTTGGGCAAACACAATAATAATCCTTGAGTGGATCATCCTCATCAGAAGATTCGTATTCAATCCAGACATTATATCTAGTCTGAGAGCGATGTCTGGAGTGAATCTGACCTCTGATAAGGTTTGGTGTATGCTGGCACACCCACACCTCAAAGTCTCCTTCAAGGGTGAGATGTTCTGAGACATAACTTAGTGCCTGCTTGAGCTGGTATACCCCACATGTGACTGTCTTCAGGTACTCTAACTGGAAGAGGGGAAACTGTATATCACTAGCATCCATTTTTTGCCAAACAACTTTCGCCTTTGGAGTCATGTCTGGGTCCGCTTCAACTCTATCTGCCAGGGAGTTTGGCCTGGTCAAGCGAGACTTCATCCTCAATGCGATCGCAACATCTGCTGCTCTTCGCTCAGAATCAGGTTGATAGATAGCTCCACGAGCAGCATTGAGACAAGCAGTTGTTCCTCGAACTAAGGTTCCTATGACTGAAATAAAATGATTTGAGGTTAACCGATCTTTGAAAAATGTCCATTGCTTTACTCGCCCAAGGTAGCTCTGTACCACCCATCTGGTTTTTGAGCAGAGGCGATCAGCATTGGCCTATTCAGTGTCATTTTGTGAGTTGCCACTTAGCACAGATGGCATATGTGCATCATAACCATGGGACTCAAGAACAGATATGACATCCCTGAAGCCTCTGTCGACGATCAAATTGTTGTGCTCCTCCATTCAGGATTTCAGATGGTCCAGGGTGTCAAAAATGTGCTTTGATATGCTGGCATCATTTTCACTTCCATAATACAGACCAACTGAATCCAAGACAGAGCCATCAGGGAGCACGACACCCATGAACTTCAAATAATTTCGTTTTTTGTGTCCGCAATAGGCCTTTCTTTGAAGTTTGTGGTCTTCACTCTTATTTTTATACAAATACGTCCCATCCATAATGACAGTGACTACTTCACTGAAGAATGTTTGTGAAAGGTGTGTTGTTTGATATAGCATCATCTCTTGATATGTGAGCAGGACCAAGATGATGAGGAATAATGGTCTTCTCCACTGCTTCAGTCACAGCATGGAATGACTTTGAGACCTGCTTCTTATCTAGACTAGTCACAGCACTTATCTGATCCCAAGAAAGATTTGTCTTCGACTTTTTTTGGTAGTTATTCCTCAAGGGGACCTGTCACCTCGTTGTGGTCTTGAGGCTCCTTCAGTTTGAAGGTCAAAGAATAGGCAATAATTTTAAGCATAAACATCATAAGGGTCATAGTTAATAATCATAATACTGAAAAAACTTACACTAGAAGAATTAAGTGAGAGCCATACTCACAAAATCCATTTCGTATCAACACACCCCATTTTAGGGTTTACAACGGTCGGTTGATGCAAGTGCTCGGATGAAGATGTTACCGGTGTCGACACATCCTGGTTTTTTCTGTGAATGTTGGCCATACCCTGGGGCAAATTTCAGCCAATTCCTTTAGTGTGTCATGGCCAGGAACTTTGTCAAATGTACCGTCATTTCCACATGTGGTCATTGGAAATCTTCATTTCAGAACATATTTTTTGAACAAATATCTTCCTATCTCGGTAGTATGACATCAATTTCAACAATTTTTTTTTTTATTCATTAGGAAAATACATCAGCAACAATGTGCATTGATAAGCACATGATTATAATCATTGGTGACACTTTGTGGGGCCCCAGAATGGGTGACCCTCCCAAAAACTAAAAAATGTTAACCCTCTATTAACCAAACCCATTTCCAATTGTGTAAAAATCATTTCCCTAAGCAAATATGTTGATTATGGGCCAATATTTGGAAAAATAGTTAAAAAAAAAAAATTACAATTTTTTTTTAATTTAAATTTAAATTAAATTTTTTTTTTTTTTTATTTTAAAATTTTAACTTGACGGGCCATTCAAATTATTCTCAAATGTTTATTTGGCAATAAGAAACAAAACCAGCAGGGTGTCCAGGCTGTTAATCCTTTCACTTTATGTAGCAGATATGCTACGGTGGTTAATAGAGGGTTAAAAATAAAATTTTTTGTCATAAAGAAAATTGATATCGCAGGTTTCTTTTGTGGATTCATGAACCCCATGGGGTGGTTTATCAATGCAGAAAATGATTTTGAATTTGGCGGTTTGGGCCAGAAAACGCCGTTAATGGGACTCCACCCTTATGATGCCAATGCCCAACACCACCTGCGGGCATGTTAGCTCCATTTCAAATAAGAAAATGGCAGCTTACTTTCATGAAATGCAAATATAACAATACAGTCATTCTGTTTTGATTCGTACTTGGATTGGCATAATCTTGCCACAAAATCCAGGGCAGAGAAGTAATAGCCTCACTGAAAAGGCTGGTATGCTCTTTCTGTCTACAAATCATGTTATTAACATGACTTCACTCTGACATTACAACCCAGAAATACTGTAATCGGACGCCTGCATACGAGTTGTTTTCAGCTGAGAAAACCAGGCCACAATTTTTTTGCAATATAATTGTTTTTTATGCCTGATGCCCTGTAGTATTTGAGGATTTGTCAGAATGTTACATTTTTTATTCTTTGTTTACATAATGACTGCTCTCTGACTGGTCAAGTTTTCTTAAAGGTCTAGCCTCCCATGTGTATCCCATTTTGCTCCAGTACTTTGGCAAAACATGCACAATTTCTTTTAAGTAATTTGTATGTTTATTTATTGAGGCAAATGGAACATGTTTGTTTACTGAAGCAACTGAAAGATTAGTTTTGCGAAGTTTATCGCCTAGATTTCTCCTAGAAACAACTGGCTGCCTGTGCCTACCTGAAATCAATTTGCCTCACTGACCTGTTCAGGACAGACGTCTGCATGCTGGCCACGACTTTCTTTGCATTTAGGCTCCATTAAATTCTCAATGTTTTTACATGCAATTGCGCATAAATAATTTGCACATTTAATTTGGAGAGTGGAAAACTCATAAATATCTTTTCCTTTACCTTGTGTTTGATGCAACTGATGGTATGTTTGTTCCTTAGGTACAAGTATCCACTAGACTCACAGACCTGGGTGGAGAAATGGCCTAAACCCCAAGAATGCAAAGGAAGTCCATGTACAGAATTCGAAGCCATACTGGATGATTTTGCTTTTAACTTCCTGATGACGGGTTGTGAAATGTTGTAAGATTGCATAATCTCAATATTGTGTTGATGAAATGTTTTATTGTGAAAAATTAATGACAAGGAGAAGCACAAATAGCAAATAAATTTTTACTGCAGTGGAGTCCGCATAAATCTGTTTATACCGGCTAGGCTGTATTGTAGGTCAACTGCTTACAGAAAACTGAAGACTGTCTGCTGCCTGTTCATACTGAGAACTAATAAAGTAGACAAATAAACTAGTGAATTTCTTTGAGTTATATATATACCATGCCTGACATATGAAAATAGATCCTTTGCTGAGCCACTGTCAATGGTTCCAACTGTAGGTTAGCATCTGTGCTTTTGGGAAATGCACCCCAGACTAACTGAGCCAATCTAAAGGCAGAGAGAGTACTACTCTGTCAAAGGAGGACTAAGTAGAAGAGCAATCAAGTTGGGGTTAAAATCTAAGTCACTTGGAAAATTATAATAGCTGTGGCATAATTAACAGTCTTGTCTGGTTCATTCCCTTCCTGCATGTGAAATATTTAAATTTGATTCCTTTCCATTGAATAGCAAATGGCCTTTTTGTAGAAGTTACATTGTGATACTTCAGCTTCGTAAATGGATCCGTGGTCACTGGTCTTCGGTCTTCAGTCCTCCACTTTGGCTGGGAATTGGCAATCACCGAAGACTACAATTAGCTAAGTTTTGTCGCTCTGTACTTCACGACCATCCAGTGGATTTTAAGATATTGGAATGGCTTTTATCCCAATCCTGCAATGGTGAAGAATGCTTTAAAAAGTTCCTGGATTCAGAATTTCATTCAGATCAGGGTGAAAATGAAATCAGTTCAATCACACAGCCCCTACATAAAACCCATTTTTTGCCCATCAACAGGAGTAGGAGCTCTTCACTTCTGACAGGGGGCACCTGCCTCTGTCATTTTTTGGCACTTTATTTCCCTGTTTCTCTCTGAGAATGGAAAACAGGGACTGTCGCTGACCGACCCCGCTAAGGGCAGCCATGCGTAAATGGGCAAAAAATGGGTTTTCTGTGGGGGCTGTGTGTACACATGCTTTGTTCACATAGACGGGGTCAAACGGTACTTGCGCTCACCCTCAATCGTCTCAGACCCCTCATCTCATGATCAGTTTGGGTTGCTGTCTGGAATCTGTCACCTACAGGCTGTAATCAGATGTGGCGCTCTTGAGCTACCATAGTCACTCGTGGCTGTCCTAAGCGGGGCCAGTCAGTGACAGTGCCTGTGTTCCATTCTCGGATTGACAGCTGACTGATTGTTGAACGGTGACAGTACAAATGACGCACCACCTCTCGGCGGCTGAGACCTGCCCGTTACATGCCTATGGCTCTTTTTCCTCTCTCCTGTGCTATAAGCCGTTCCATTTTCTTGATGCAGCAGCATTGTTCGATTTTTTTGTTGGCTTTATGTAGGCTATTGACCACAACCAAAAGAGCAAGTCAAGCGTCACTGTACACATCACAAGCAGCTCAATGTTTGTTATTACTGAAGTGCTTGGAGCGTTCACGTGGCGCACGTCAAGATTACAATACCACACGCTTTTCTTTATTTCCACTCGTGCCTCACTGGAAAGCAATAAAAATCAATCAATTCTTCAATCTGCCGCAAATACAGTACATATCTCACCACTGCGTTTTTAATGGCGCTAAGAATATATATTCTGAAATAGTTGGGATAAAGTATAAATTGTGAATAAAATCAAAACACAATGACTTTCAAATCACACCAGCCAGTATTTTATTCACAATAGAACAGATAACATAGCAAATGTTGAAACTGAGAAATTTTACAATTTATCCGCAAAATGAGCTCATTTCAAATTTGATGGCTGCTACAGGTCTCAAAAAAGTTGGTACAGGAGCCTGTTTACCATGGTGTAGTATCCCCTCTTCTTTTTGACACAGAGTGGAGGCGTCTGGGCATTGAAAAGACAGGTTTCTTGAGTTTAGGCTTTGGAATTTGATCCCACTCTTGTTTAATACCAGCTTCCAGCTGCTGAAGAGTTTTGGGTCTCCTTTGACGGACTTTTCGTTTAATTATGCGCCAAATGTTCTCCATCATGAAAGATCAGGACTGCTGGCAGGCCAGGTCAGCACACGGACTCTTCTACTACGAAGCCATGCTGTTGTAATAGTTGCAGTATGTGGTTTTGCATTGTCCTGCTGAAATACACAAGGCCTTCCCTGGAATAGATGTCATCTGGAGAGGAGCATATGTTGCTCTAAAACCTTTATATACCTTTCAGCATTCATGGTGCTTTTTAAAACATGCAAGTGTCCCACACCATATGCATTAATGCATCCCCATACCATCAGAGATGTTGGCTTTTGAACTAAACGCTGATAACAGGAGGGGTGGTCTTTCTCCTCTTTAGCCCGGAGGACACGACGCCCATGATTTCCAACAAGAATGTCAAATTTGAACTCGTCTGACCACAGGACACTTTGCCACTTTGCTACAGTCCATTTTAAATGAGCCTTGGCCCACAGAACACAGCGGGCGCTTCTGGATCATGCTCAACAATGGCTTTTTTTTTGCATGATAGAGTTTTAGGTGGCATCTGTGGATGGCACGGCGGACTGTGTTTATAGACAGTGGTTTGTTGAGGTATTCCTGGGCCCATTTAGTAATGTTAATGACAGAATCATGCATCCAGTAAAGGTCTTGCGCCTTGTCCCTTACGTGATGCAGTGGCTTTTGAGGGCCAGAAGATCGCCTTTTGGCATCCAGTAAAGGTCTTTTTTTTGACCTTCTCCCTTACGCTTCTGAGAGATTTTTCCAGTTTCTCTGAATCTTTTGATGATGTTATGCACTGTCGATGATTAGCCCTTCAAAGCCTTTTTTGAATTTGACATTAAATCTAACATTGTTTTTAAAAATATTCTACAATTTTTATATGTTATCTAAGCCTTCACAGGTTGGAGAGCCTCTGGCCATCTTTAATTCTGAGAGACTCAGCCTCTCTAAGACATCCCTTTTATAGCCAATCATGTTACACACCTGATGCTCGTTAACTTAATTATTTGCTTAATGTTCTTTCAGCTGATTATCTTATGTGTTAATTGCTTTTTCAGCCCTTTTTTGCCTGTGTCCCAACCTGTTTTTGAGACCTGTTGCAGTCAGTAAATCTAAAATAAGCTCATTATGTGGATAAAAATTTAAAATGTCTCAGTTTCAACATTTGAAATATTATCTATGTTCTATTGTAAATAACATATTGGCTCATGTGATCTGAAAGTCATTGCATTTTGATTTTATTCACAAATTTACACTTTTCAATTGTCCCAACTATTTCTAGAATTAGCCAGGACCAATTGAATTGGGGTTGTTTAACATAAAGGTAGGAATACTGAAGCCAATGTATAAACCATGTATACAATTAAACAAATTAAGAAAAACCAGGATCAGACAACATTTAAGCAGATCAATAACAATGGTCGAATGCAGTGTTTCTCAAACCTCTCCTGGAGTACCACCTGTCCTGCATGTTTTAGATCTCTCCCTGCTCCAGCACAGGTGATTCAAACAATCTACTCATTATCAAGCAGCTTCAGGGGGTTGATAGTGAAATGATCATTTCAATCACCTGTGCTGGATTCCTTGTGGATTTTCCTTGTAAATGTATTTGTCATAAACAAGTATATGAGGAATAAATTCTGCATCCACATTGCAATATATGAATAACAACTGCATAAAAAGGGGGAAAAATGTACCCAATCAAAGGAAAAAAAATCAATGGGTTCCTAATTGGTGAAACTGTAGGCACATGGTGCACAAACTAACAATTTACTAAACAAGCAAATGTCGGAATCAAACCTGTTTTATATTATGTTTTCATGATTGAGTGCAAGCAAATTATTTTGAAAGAACTCTAATCACCTGTCTTCAGCAACCTAATTTGGAGGTTACTGATTTTCTCAGTACCCGATTTGATCTGTTTAAAAAATGTATTACCTGAAATTATGAAACCTGAAATGTTATTACCACACAGAAAAAAAAAAAAAAACTTTATATGCAAGGGTCTTTTATTTGGTCTTTTATTCTTCATACACAAATGGATATTTCTATTAAAATTTGGCTTAAAACAGCAAATTACAAATTTAAACACAAAATGCACCCAGTTTGGACAAATTAACAGCTTGTTAAAGTCCTATGATGTCATTTATAGTTGGGACAAAAACCAGCATACACAGGGAGGCCCCAGGACTAAGTTTGGGAACGCCTGGCCTATGGTAAAACTTCATCTCCTTAGCTGGCGCCTATTTATCACTATGGGCGGGAATTCTAGCTTGGTGAGGCAAGGCAATGAATTTTTATACGCTGACACTGGTCACGTGACTAACAGTGAAATCCAAAGACGGAAGCAAACATGGCTGTACAGTGATGTTACCTACTGCTTCCCTTTTAAATTGTATTCTGCATCCCTTAATGTAGAGGACCAACACCGCAATGCTGCCGGATTACATGCATCAGGTTTTGAAGCACACCGCCTAGTGTGTAAGCCCATTTTAAAATATCTAGGTAATATAAGACGACTTCGCTCTTTGTATGAGTGGCTAGATGTGGCGTTGCTATGGAAACACTGTAAATCAAATTCCCTTACACTCAGAGAGGCTTTCAGTCTGCGATCAGCCATCTGTGAGTATGAAATATCAATTCCCATTCCTAACTCGTTAAGAACCCTGCTTAATTTGCTGAGCCGCCCTGTTAAGTTTATTATCTTGGCTTGCTAATGTTGCAAGATCTGGAAAGGGGGCTGGGGTGTTTCCGACCCGACGTAACTGATATCTGATCAGCTGGGCTCGCTGATGAACATTCCAGCTTGCTAGCTAATTAGCTTGCTAATCAGCTAAGAACGCTGAACAAACTAACTAACGTTAGCTTATATTGTACTTAACTTACCTTAGCTCACGTCAAAATTAGTAATGTAATTAGTGGAACGTAGCTGTGGAAAAATAACGTTGCGGTAGCTTAACCACCTGCTATAATTAACATGGACAACTTAACTTCAGTTTATTTTGAACTCCATGCAAATACCGAACGAGCCTGAAATGTCAAATGCTGATGACAAGTGTACTCACTGTGAAGTAACGTAACGTTTGCAAAAGCTGTCATATAAATTGTATTTTTTACGGTGAAAATTCCTCAACGTATTTCCGGACTTAAGCCGTTCGCGTCTTTGCATTTACTTTGAATGTAATCTGTCGTGCGAAAAATTCGTTTCGCGTCCGGTGTGAAAGCAGCTTTAGGCGCTTACAAGAACTAGAATTGTGGTTATAGACAAAACCGTTTAAGGGCTGCCAACTTTCGTCAACTGACTGGAGTAAAATTGCAGCCTGGTAGGGGTTATGGGTTGGTTGTTTGGTTGGTTGGTTTGGTTGGTTGGTTTGGTATTGAAACTGTGCAGTGCCATTTGGTGAAAGCTGAGAATCTGCAATTCTAGAAGAACGTGCGTTGCTTGATCGCAAATTTGAGTAGCCTAGTATAGCAGTCATTCCTTAACTTGGACCACTATACCGCATATGCTGTCTATTGCACCTGCCAGAGTTGCAATCCTTGAATTTTAAAGAGTCGCTCATTTTTCTTCATGGCAGTGTTCATGTTTTATGACATCATTTACGAATAATTCTTTTCAAATCACCATCTCTGGTGTTCCTGAAAATCAGATGGTGTACAACAAAATTATGGAATCACCACACTACGAGGATGGTGTGGTTTTTTTCTAGCAGATAAATCGCTGATGTGACAAAAACAATTTTTGTTCATTAGCTTGACATTCAGGCTTCGTGAAACACATCTCAAACAAATGAGATTAATTAATGGCTTTTTTTTCATGATACGTTGTAAGCCCATAAATACAAATTGTTTTGTGTCATATTTGCATTTTGTTTATTTGCTATGAGGTAAAAAAGCTGGATGAATATGCTCTGTGATGTGATTCCATAATTTTTGCCAGGGGTTGTACACCAATGAAAGAAGGTTGTTTAAACATTTTTTTGTGAAAATATATATTTGATTTTTAAATAATAGTTGATTTATATGGACCGAGCCAGCCATTTTGACTGTAAATTCTTTTTGTTTGTTTGTTTGTTTGTTTATTTTTATATATTTATTTTTAGCTCTTGATAACTTTAAAGTTATGACTCAGATTTGGACCAGCTTCAGCAGTTTTACGATAGTATATGCCCATCAATGTCCAACACCACCTGCTGGCAAGTTAGCCAGCTTACTTTTGTGAAATGCAAATATAGCAGCAATACAATCATTCTATTTTGATTAGTACTTGCATTGGGATAGGGATAATTTTGCCATTAAGTCCAGGGCAGGGAAGGAATAGCCTCTCTCAACATGCTGGTCTCTTTCTGCCTAAATCTCAAGTTATTACTGTGTGCAGCACCTTTAGTTCATTTGCTTCACACTGACATTACAACCCAGGTACAGCAATTGGAGACCTGAACATGAGCTTTGTTCAGCTGAGAAAACTATGCCTCAATTTTTGTCATATAACAGTTTTTTTATGTTTACTGCACACTGGTATTTGAGGATTTGTCAGCGTGCAATATTTTTATTCCTGGCTTACATAATGACTGCTCTTGGACTGTTCAAATTTCCTGAAAGGTGCAGCCTCCCATATAGTCTGCCTGGCCAAAAAAAAAAAAAGGTCATCACCTGGATTTAACTTAGCAAATAGGTAAGAGTCTTCCATTGGATAATTACTGTGGTGATTTATGTTTCAGCAGGCAACAAGTTATTTAATCTTAAGTGATCCAGTGAGTAGCTTATCATTTCTCAAACAATCATGTCAGAAGACATATCCTGTGGTCGTGCAGAAGATGTTACTCTGTGCCAGAGGGGTCGAATTGTTGGCATGGTTTCGTAAGTACCCACAATTCAAGGTTTTGTTGGCACATCTGCCTGAGATAAGAAATTTTATGACACTATAATGTTTACTATGCTCGACACTGACAATTTTGATCATGCTTTGGCCAGAAGTTGTCGGTGGCACCAATTATGGTTTTGGCTCTGTGTTCCACCTTATTGGATTTGAAAGAAAACAATGAATGTGAGGGTAAAGTTCGGACTGTCATCTTTAATTTCAGGGCATTTCAGTCCATATTTGATCATACTTTTGGTCCTTTTTGCATATTGACATGTACATTGTGCCACTACCTAAATTCAACATCACTGTTATTACATTTTCTTTCATGATAAGTGGTTGGAAGTCATAGGAGGGGCTCTGCAGGTTTGCAGTGCAGATGAAGAAGGCTACATCATCGAGGGTGACACCCTGGGCCAGAGTGCGATCTGACTCCAGCATGCAGAGCCCTGGATCACCGCTCTCCAATCCCCGCAGCCGGACTCCATCTCCAGCCCATGGCCCACGATCCCCAGCCTGTCACCCCGGGCTGGGGAGCAGTGTTCAGCTGAGTATGACGGAGGAGGAGACCGAAGATGAACAACCACATAGCGACAATGGTAGAGTGATGGTCACATAATCCAGCCACCATGCTCACAGTGTAAATGCACTGCTAATCCAGCTGTATCTAGTATGTATGAGTCAGTTATGGGCCATGGTCTTTGAAAGCATTTATTTATCGCTGAAAATTTAGCTTTGTTGAAATAGTAACAGAAAATGTGGCTGTGAAAGCTTGGTGAGACACAATGCTTAGAAATGGACACTTCTTAATAATTTTGCTAGAAGTGCATTATGCTTTCGTTCCTTTATAGATGAAAGGAGAATTGCGGGTGTGCGCTACATCACAGAGGACCTGATTAAGAGGGCAACAAAGCAGGACAGCCTGGCATTTGTCCGCTCCCTCAACTTGTCTCTGGCTAAAAGCAGCAGCAAGAAATTCAAGGTGAGAACGTCAGCAAACCAGGACTCCATATTTTGTCTGTTACCACCGTTAAGCTGCTTTTGCACCGGACGCGAAATGAATTTTTCGCATGACAGATTACATTCAAAGTCAATGCAAAGACGCGAATACACGCGAAACGCGTGTATTCACGTCTTTGCATTGACTTTGAATGGAATCTGTGATGCGAAAAATTTGTTTCGTCCAGTGTGAAAGTGGCTTCATACAGCAGTTTTAATGCTCAGCATCCTCCGACCTGGACAATAGCTGAGGCAGCACATTTTGGGTCCTGTTCATAATTTTCTGTTGCAGTATATTGAGAACCTGGAAAAGTGTGATAGGCTGCAGGTCCTCAACCTCAGTCACAACCTCATCGAGAAAATCGAGAAGCTCGACAAACTTCACAGACTTCGGGAACTCCACCTGTCCCACAACAGAATCTGGTAACAGTCCACCTGTCCCACTGCTGCTCTGACTATTGTCACTCCTGTAAACTAGGGAATCCAGTAATTCCTCAGGAATTCGATTACAAATTTGAGAAATGTGTTTTCTGTCTCATGAGCGAACTCACTAACTTGAAGCTTGTCCAACAGTGCAATTTGGTAACAGCCAACCTGTTAAAGGGGCACTATCATGACATGTGCATGCACAGATCTTTGCTCCAATCTTGAAATCTTTCACCTTATATTTTCAAGAGATGCAAAGGATTTTGAGGACCTTTGAGTGTTGAGTGTTATCGTTGCAGTTCTTGCAAACTAGAATATTGCTGCTGTTTTGTCATTTTGATTGATTGATTGATTGATTGATTTTAGCTGTTTTTTTTTTTTTTTTTTATGGGGTCCCCATAGTGGACAATATTTTTTTTGTTTATAAATGTAATCTTGCTAGCTATTTAACATCACATTTCATGATGGGAATTTGAATGGGCCAAAATTCAGCCTCACTTTCACTACACATATGGCTCGCCTATTTTCAAATGATAATGAAAAGTGAACATTTAACTTTTGATACTCATGCTCTAGATACAGTGGACAATATTCACAAATGCAATTTGAAAACAGCACCCCCAGCCTATTGCATTTACATTTACATGTCATCACGCTCTTTTGGGTCAACAAACCATTCTAATGCTGTTTTCTAATCATGAAAAAATATTTCCTAATATCATTGACAACATTTGACATTTCATTTTCAAAGACTTATCCTGCAATTCTGGGACAATATTCAAACTCAGTTTAATTAATCCTCCCAGTCCATTGCTTTTCAAATAATGTCCTTTAACATTTTAAAGACCTCAAAATCAGAATGCAATCTGTCAGTCTCATCAAGGCCAAGACTGATGACATGTATATTCTTCAGCCTCTCCTCAAACCATTTATCTTTGCATACCAGGAATCACTTTGAGCCTCTTTTTTGAACCTTTTTGTTAATGTCATGATGGCTTTCTGCTATGTATTCTGTCCCCAGAACCGGACAACAATGTTTAAGTGTGGTGTGACCATCTTGTTGTAGCTAAAAGCTAGCTAACGTTAACCCCTCAAATTTTGTGATATCATCACATTTGGCTGGTATATTTGAGCATTTTGCCCCAACTCTTTTAACTGCCTAGCTGTAATTGGCTAGAACCTATCCGGGTTTGGTCAAAAATGTTGTGCAATTAACCCAAGTGTGCTTGTAGATCTCAGAGACGTTAGCTAGCTTGCTATGAGTCTAAAAGCAATCGCTTAGGTACAGCTCTAGCTATGATGCCTACTGGAAAGCCCTGATTTGTCACTTTAAACGCCATCTCGCACACCACCCTCTTTCACCATTGATTAGCAGCTTCTTTTACCTAAAGAACAAACTGACAGTTCAGCCTGAGACATGTTATTTCATAAATCCTTCCATGCTATCGTATTACATTACTCCAGATAAAACGCTATCCGTCGTCCGACCCTGCTGATGCTAGTTAGGGGAAATGTTTGTCATCATTTTTATACTTAATCGCTGTGATTCGGTTTTTGCTAGCTGACGATTGCTCTTGTGCTTGCCGAGTTGCAAGTTCGCCACTCCTGAAACATGCACAATGTATGCATCATGCAGAACGGACCGATAAACGGCCAGCAGTCAGGCTGCCGCTGTTCCTAGTTTAATCGCGATTCCCAAGCCACGGTAGCAATGGGAGAAGTTTTGATGACTGGCTGAAAACACTGTTCCTCACTTGCTAACTTAACCTGCTGAAATATGAACTTCTTTGATATGTTTGGCAGCACTTTTGTACGTCCCAACAGTACTATCAGATTTCTGGGAGATTTAGATGGATAATTAGCTCATTACTTGGCTAGCTCAAGAACAATCAGCAAGCACAAGAGCAATCGCTGTCGGCTAGCTAGCTTGTGAAGCTAGGGAAAAAACCGAATCACAGCAATTAAGTATAAAAATGATGACAAACATTTCCCCTAACTAGCGTCAGCAGGGTGGGAAGACGAATAGCGTTTTATCTGGAGTAATGTAATACGCTATAGCATGCATGGAAGGATAATGCTGCTTTAACTAGCTATGAGATAACATGTCTCAGGCTGAACTGTCAGTTAATTCTTTAGGGAAGAGAAGCTGCTAATCAATGGTGAAAGAGGTCGTAAAAGATGCATGGCGTTTAAAGTGACAAATCAGGGCTGTAAGAGCTTCTCCAGTAGGCATCATAGCTAGCTAGCTGTACCTAAAGCGATTGCTTTTAGACTCACTAGCAAGCTAGCTAACGCCTCTGAAATCTGCAAGCACACTTGGGTTGCAGTTGCACAACACTGCTGCTGCTCTCGGATAAGTTCATGCATATTACAGCTAGCTCAGTTAATAGAGTTGGGGCAAAAATCAAATCATATCCCTTTAATGTGATGATCATTCACAAATATTTTCCTTAGTTAACGTTAGCTAGCATACTAGCTGCCAAGATGGCGACATCCAAAGCGCAACATAGCCTAATGCGCCGATGGCACAGAATACATAGCAGCCTAGCCATCATGACATTATCAGTAAGCCTTCGTATGCATAAGCGCTACCCAGAAGCTGATTGGTTGGTATGCAAATAAGAACATGGTTTCGCCGCGCCCCTAATGAGTGACGTCCTAGCGGAAGACCCGCCTTGATGAGACGCTGACAGATTGCATTTTAATTTTCATTGTGTCCCAAAAAGAGCGTGGTGACATGTATTTGGAAATGCAATGGACTGGGAGGCGCTTGTTTCCCTTTACTGCGTTTGAATATTGTCCCATGTATTGCAGGATAAGTCTTTGAAAATGAAATGTCAAATGTTGTCATCATTATTATATCATTATTATTTCCCAAGTGATTAGAAAACAGCATTTTCATTATCATGTTGACCCTAAAAGAACGTGATGACATGTAAATGTAAATGCAATAGGCTGGGGGTGCTGTTTTGCTTATTGCATTTGAATATTGTCCACTGTATTACGGAGCATGACTTTGAAAATTAAATGTCAATTAGCATTTCATGATCATTTGAATATAGTCATAGATTTCCCATATGTGTATGTGAAAATGAAAGTGATAATTGGATTAATGCATTTTCAATTTAATATTGTCTCAAATAACTCATTCATAAGTGGAAAATTATAATGCAATAGTGGGATTACATTTTCATTTGAATATTGTCCACTATGGGCTTCCATAATTTTTGTTTTGGGGTCCAAACGTGCACAAATTTTTTGTTCGTAATTTTGCATTCTTGCAAGCTCATTTAGCATCACATAACATGAGTGGGAAGAATGGGCCATTCAGCCTGACTGGGCTTGCCATTTTCCTATCACTAATGTGAACCTTACACTGCAGATACTCAAGGACTAGATAGTATCCAGTTCCACATCAAGCTTGGATTTGAAAACTCCCTGAGTTTCTGCATTAGCGATATGGCCTGGCAAACCATTCTACGTTGTGACCACTCTCTGCGTGAAAAAATATTTCCTAATATCATTGTTAAATTTACCCTTGGCTAACTTCAATTTATGACCCCAAGTTCTGCAAACAGAACTCGGTTTAATTAATCCTGAGCGGTTAACTTTGTTAATCCCTTTAACATATTTAAAGACCTCAATCAGATTGCCCCCAAGTCTCCTTATACCAAGACTGATGACATGTATATTCTTCAGCCTCTCCTCATAGCATTTATCGTTCATACCAGGATTAACTTTGGGCCTCTTTTTTGAACCTTTTGTTAAGTTACCATGTCTTTCTTGAAGCAAGGTCCCCAGAACCGCACAACAATACTTTAAGTGTGGTCTGACGAATGTGTTGTATAAAAGAAGCATAACCCCCTCAGATTTATACTCCGTACTTTTGGCTGTACCTGTATATCCCAGCATCCCGCTACCTTTTTTAACTGCCACAACACATTTGCTAGAACCTGTAAGGGTTTGGTCAAAAATCACTTCCAATAACTCACTGTTATATGTTGCTATTATTGTGAAAGAAAAGTATGGGCACAGGTGTCTAACCTTATAAACTGTCCTTTTATTCCAGAGTTGTTAAGAAAGCAATGGAAGTACATGTGTAGCCTAGGAAAGCAGGAGTGGATGAAACCGCTTAATAACCGAGTAAACTAAAACAAACAGGCCCACAACAAGGCAGGAAGAGTTTCATTGGCCAGCACGAAACCTGGCATTCTATTGGTTGGCGATTTTTGGCAGGAATGTGTCGCAAAAAAAAAATCCAAGCGCAAGCAGAAATATGCTAAGCACACAGAGGCAGTTTGAGCAAGAGGAGAAAAGGCTGACGCTTGTGTGCAGAAAATCTGTCCAAGCAGCAGCAGATTGTGTGCAGGAAATCTGTCTAAGCAGCAACTGATCTGAGTGTAAGCACACAGTATGAGCTGAAGCAGTGCAAATCCAATAGCATGCAGGGGCTATTTAAGTGCGAGAGCAAAATTTTTGAGGAAAATAGAAAATCTGAACATGATATCAATGTCTGTTCTCAAGCTGAAATAACGCACGCTTGAATAAAGAGAAATAAAGCACCATACAAATTAAAAAATTTCCCTGAATTGTCTCCTCTGAAATAGGCTTGGCATTTGTTGCAATTTGTTAGAAGTAAATCTGTGTGGTTGTTGTATTATTATTGTTATTATAGCTAGTGAAAACCGGATAGAAAAACACTTTCAAAATGCTTTCATACACTAAGTTGAAAATATCCATGGGATTCACCCGGAAAAAAATCACCCGGTAAATCTTAGAGTTAGTGACCTCTGCAAATCTTTCATGTCATTAAAGTTGTCATATGTGCATGTCATGACAGTGCCTCTTTGACAAACCAGCAACAGTAAATAGAAATTATAATTTGTGGAAAGGTAATATGCAATTTGTAATGTTCAGGACAACTAAAATGATTCGCTACATGGAAAAATCCCTGCGGCTTTAGAACTTGCAGTGAAACTGATGTGTGAAAGACATTCTCCTCTCACTCATGCAGTAAGATTGAGGGCCTGGAGCACATGGGGAGCCTTCAACATTTGAATCTCTCCGGAAACAATATTGAGCACCTTCCTGTGTGGCTGGCCAAGAAACTGCGATCACTGAACACTCTTAACCTTCAGGGAAACAACATCTGCTCGGTGAGCTTTTGACTGCGGATTGCGTTCAAATTTCTTTGATTTATTGACTTGCATTTTCCTGTCTTCAATCTTGAATCATTGGATACAGGTCTCAATCACTATGACAATTCTAGTTAAATGGACATCGACAGCAGTGGCGGCTGGTGAACTGGCAACAGGGGAAGCTCAAACAGTCCCTTAAAATTAATGATTGGTCATGACCTGATTTCAATCATTCATTTAAATTACCATTACAGAAACTCCGAAAACTCTCAACATTATCAGATGTGGCCAGTTTTCATTTATAATGCATACCGATTACAACTCCGGACTTCTCACGCTTTTCTTTACTCAGGGGTTGGAAGCAATGCATGTGTTTCATGATCGTTTAAATGAAGTAAGATCATTTGAAATGTCTTTATTCCATTGCTTCCAACCCTCCATGCACAAGGACTTTCCGTGCAAGAATCTCTTACATACGCGTTGATTGAATAATTGCTGACTGCAGCAGAGGGACATAAATATGCCACTTAAACTCACACCGAATGCATGAGAGTTGACAGGTATGTGTTATAAATGAAAACTGGCCACGCCTGATAATCTTGAGAGTTTTCAGAGTTTCTGTAATGGTAATGTAAATGAATGATTGAAAACAGGTCGTGACCAATCATTAATTTTAAGGGATTGCTTGAGCTTCCCCTGTTGCCAGTTCACAAGCCGCCACTGATCTACAGCTTGCCTTAATTGGTGGCTCTACATGAAATGCCCATTCATTCTATTTCTCTTACAACACATTCAAAAAAGCTTGTAAATGGCTAATCTTGCAAATACAATTTCTGGCTGGGATGGAATTACATGGATTGAGTAGTGTTGCCCAATTTCATTGTGAGCTAGTTTTGGTTGGTAGCAAACATTATTGTAATCATAAAACTTTGTACATTAATCAGAGCATTATTATGTTTGTTGTTCTTGTTGTTGTTTATGTTGAAACTTGTGCATGAAGTTATTGTGGATGATGTTTTTGTCACTAAGCACGAGTCTTTCCTTAACTAGTAATGACAGAAAAGTCAGTTGCATCTATTTGTGGCAACTTACTAGCAAACTAAGTTTGCCCTTTCAGGATGCAGCAGCGTCATTTTCTCTTTATTTTGGAAATCAGGTTTTCATCTGGGAAAAAATAGAAGTAAAACAAGTAAGTTATTTTGTCCTAATACACAACTAGCATTTTATATATGAAAGACAGGGGGTAAAGACAGGGGATCCTAATTTAAAAACCTAAATGCAGTCAGGAAACGCAAGTGCTAACAATACAGTTGATCAAAAGTGGAAGTGCTAACGCACATTCCTGCAAGCGCAAGCACATAACTTTGACAGGCTGCACCAAGAACGCTTCTTTCAAGGCGAAACGGATCTACTTTTTTGGGGGGATAGAGGTCGGTTCAAGTAATGCATTTTGTATGAAAAGATGTGGGCTATTCAAAACATGTAGAAATGGTACTCCTGCTATTAAAACGAGGGTGATACTGAAGTTAAATATTTGGGTCATTACATGTCAAATCAACCAAATTTTAGGAACTTCCCCACCAAAAAAAATTAATTTTTATTATATTCCCCACAGTGGAAGATTTATATATCTGGTGTGAAATGGTAAAACAATTAAGCTCAATTATTGCCAGTTCCTGAGATTTAGGTTCTTTTAGGGAAAAGGGGTCAGTTTTAAGAAAATCGCCATAATTTTGGAGTAAGTTTGAGGGCCTGAGATCTGCATTTTCAGAGCAAACAGACCCATAAGTTTCATTTTGTCATCAGAATAGTTGCTGAACTCTTGGCTTAAGCTACTTTTCTTTCCTCAGTGTGTTTAGTTTACCTGTACTGTGGCCTGGAAAAAGCAAAAAACACCAATCATACAAATTTTTTCCAAATTTAATGCATTTATTGTTCTGTAACTAATTAAAATGGAGCCCTGAGACTTGGTATGAAAACTGTCGGTCAACTTTCTGAAGACCACAAAAATATGAAAGTCACAATGGTTGTATTAAAATGTTTTAATAACCTAACCAGAATTGGGTTTGCTTCAGAATGAAAAGTGCGTATTTTGGGTCATTATAGCAGGTATGTATCTCAAAATTGTTGCAGGGACACAAGTGATCAATGTCATGTTTTTAGTGCTTGAAGGCATCAGGTCTTGTGTCTAACATATTAAGAAACTGGAGATGTAAAAAATTCAGTTTTTTTTCCTCCTTTAGACTGTACAGCATGCCAATCCTTTAATTCAAGTGTATTTATTCAGTGGGAAAAAATCCTTATCATGATTATCATTGGTTGATGTAGGTATTGCTGCATTCCACCGCCAGGTGGCAGCAAAAACCCAAAAAGCACGCCCATTGGGAAGACTTGAAATCTCTTTGCCAGCATAGCTGGATTTGAACTTTGGCCTATATCTCAGCTGTACTTTGGGCTAGATATGCCCAAATTTAAGCACTTGTTCCTCTTGTGCTATTCTAACATCCGACAAAGTTTGGTTAAAATCTCTGAGGCCGTTTTTGAGATATCCTGCTAACAGACAGGCAGACAGACAGACAGACAGACAAACCAAAGCCGGCAAAAGCATACACCACCTTGGTGGAGGTGAACAAGTGTATGTGTCACATTCATCTTTTCACTTACACCATGGCTAAGGTGCCCCGAAAATTAAGTTAGACACCTAATATGATTGGCATGCTGCACAGTCTAAAGTTTAAGTTTTACATCTCCAGTTTTTTAATATGATAGACCCAAGACCCATGCCTTCAAGGACTAAAAATATGACATTGATCACTTGTGTTCCCTTTGAGATATATACCCACTATAATGACCCAAAATATGCACTTTTCATTCTGAAGACAACTTCCAAGGTCATTAAAACATTTAATACAACCATTGTGACTTTGATATTTTTTGTGGTCTTCAGAAAGTTGACCGACAGTTTGCATACCAAGTCTCAGGGCTCTATCGTAATTAGTTACAGAATAATAAATGCATTAAATTTGGAAAAAATTTGTATGATTGGTGTTTTTTGCTTTTTCCAGGCCACAGTACAGATAAACTGAACACACTGAGTAAAGAAAAGTATCTTAAGCCAAGAGTTCAGCAACTATTCTGATGACAAAATGAAACTTGTGGGTCTGTCAGTTCTGAAAATCCATTTCTGAGGCCCTCAAACTCCCTCCAAAATTAAGGCGATTTTGTTGAAATTGACCCCTTTTCCCAAAAAAAAGGGCTAAATTTCAGGAACTAGCAATAATTGAGCTGAAATATTTGACCTCAGTACTGCCAATGCATGTCCCTTGAAAATGTGCAAAGTTTTATCAAAATCAAAATTTTTATGTGGGGGGCTCTGGTTGAGTTGACACGGAATGGCCCATTTGTATTTCCCTCAGACAAAGAAAATATTTACATGAGCGAACGTACCTCATCATCCTCCCCTTCCCATTTGACCTTACTGCCATTTTGTAGGCATTATTTATTGGGTATGGTGATTCCCTATAATTTTTATAGGCCCTGTGGTATCCTCCGAAAAAAAACAGTACTTCAATGCGGTGGGCTGTATATTGCCAAAGAATTTATTTGCAACAAACAAAATCGTGAATAGTGTTGTCCGCCACAGGCTTTTTGTTTGCTAAAGCACAAATTCAGACCTACCTAAGCCCTTTTGCTGCCAAATGGAATTATCTCTTTTAGTGTTTTGCTGGAGCACCCTGTTATTTGTGTTATATATGGTGCAAAAAGTGCATTTTATTGACTGCAAAAAAAAAAAACAAAACAAAAAAACACTCATTAGCAAAAGGGAAATTGCAAAAATTTCCAATAGTGCTAAAAAAAAATTATGTTCACTTTCCCTTAAGGGGTGATCTGGGGTTAAATAGGCAAAATTTGATTATTTTTCCAAAAATTTTTTTTTGAATAAAAATATTCTATAATAACCCACCTTTAATAATCACTAATTGCTACAAGGATTAAAAACTGAACTCAACTTTTCAATGCGGTCTAATGCATTTTCCATTGATTTCCTAAGATGTTACTTTTTCCACGTTTCTCATGTTTGTGGCAGCCATAACTTTTTTATTTATCATTGAAAATCAATTAAATTTGGGCTGCAGGTACTTTACTTCATTAGAAATGCAATGACATAGGGAAATTTTTCCTATCTGTTACATACTGTGAATATTTTGAGTATTCGTCAGATTCTGCGCAAAATAATTTCAAAATTTGAGTAAAATGCCCCAAAATCACAAAACTGATAAATTGGGCAAAGAATGGCTATGTCATTGCATTTGGATAAGCAATGGCTTTTAAATGATGAAAGAAAAAACTGAATTCTATCATAGAGTTAAAGAGGAATTGGTGCCAGAAGTTTTCTGCATATTTAATAAGCTTACTTGGTTACCATGGCAACCGCATAAACAGAAAAATGCCAACTTGTATCTTTTTTGATGGCTATCACATATACCTCTTTAGATTAATTCTGAGCTGTTTCCTGGTGTCATTTTTCATTTAACCCCCGATCACCCCTTAAAGAGTAAGCTGCCAGCAGCCAGACGCAAGATACAGAAGCAAGTGTAATTGTGCAGCTTTATTTCTTGTGGAGTGCAATGTGTGCTGGAATTGCGAGGAAGAAATTGCTTTCTTTGTTCTCCGGGATGAATAATGCAGTTTGCATGATACCTCAGCTTGCCTTTGGATTTCCTGTATGCATACTTTAAAGAAAATGCCGATAAACCTCATAGTGCACCCTCTGTTCTGGTCCTACAGCTACATGAGATGTCTAAGCTGAAGCCACTGAAGAATCTGACTGAGCTTCTGCTGTTGGAGAACCCGGTGTCTAATCTGCCGCACTACCGGCTCTTCCTGGTGTTTCACCTAAGGACTCTGGAGAAGCTGGATGGCCAGGTCATCACCCAACAGGAGAGGGAGCTTGCCTGCCAGCGCTTCCAAATGGGTGCGGCACTTCTACACTTTTCTTTCTTTGTAACACACAATTACACTTAGGTGCAGCTCAAACACACACAACAATTAATCATGGGTCTAAATGTGACTCAAGCAACTGTTGGATGTGGTCTACACTGTAGCAGCAAATGCAGCATTTGTACATAGAAGCACAGCTCTACCACACAGCGCTTTAACATGGGCATATTCCGAACATACGCTGCTCTTGTGAATGCAGCACATCTTGACCACAGCCAGTGCTTACGCCAGGGTGCGACTTTAACACGCAGCACTTACACACAACCAGAGGTATAAAAATCCAGGGCTCAGATAGTATAAATCCTGCCATGTTTTCCATAAACCAATGAACTCACCCAGCTGATATCATTAATTGGGTCTACCTCCTGCCTGGCTGCAGAACTGTGATTGTTGTTGAGTGGTTGGAACAACATACTGGGAAGGACTTTTACTTTAAGACCCTGGATTTTCCACCTCTAGGAACAGCTGAAAATGAATAACAGCACTGAAACACTGCTACGGGCGCAAGAACTAAAGAACTGTGCTCACAAACAACTACATCTCTTGCAGAAATGACTCGGGTTTGCACACAAGAGTTGTTTCCCACTCATCCATGTTTACCAGGCTCCGTTTTGAGGCCTTGGAGCTGGCATTTAACTGCTGCATGTGGTGTTTGCAGAGGAGGTAGAGCGGCTGGAGCAGGATCTTGAGGCACGGCGAGGAGAGGTGGAGAGTCTCCGGGAAGAGCAGGGTATCGCGATGCAGGAGCTGGAGCAGCAGGGGGCGCTCAATCAAAGCCTGAAGCTCCAATGCCAGGAGCACAAGCAATGCCAGGCTGCGCTGGAGAGAGAGCTGGAGACTAAAAACCAGCTGGTGGGCATATTGTCAACTCAAAGATTTACTGTGCACACTGTGTGCAGTGGTTCTACATGTCTCTAAACATAGGAGGAGTCAGGGGAACTGATTCACACACATTAACATGCCTGTCCACGAGTACAATTACATCTGCATACATAGGAGCACACATACATGCACACATTTGTGACAGAACACACAAAGGATTGTAACATGGTTGTGTTTAATTTCATCCATTCATTACCTACACTATACCAGCTTCTTCCTCAGTAGTATCGGAGAGAGCTGGAGCCAATCCCAGCTGACTATGGGAGAAAGGGACACACTGTGGACATCTCACCAATTCATCACAGGATGCAATCACTATCCACACTGCATTCACTCACACATTCGCACTGATGGGCAATGTAGAGTCTCCAATAAGCCTCAAATGCATGTCTTGGGACTGTGGGAGGAAACTGAAGTAGCTGAAAGAAACATTACTCTGCTCTGTTGCCTCTAACCAGCACTTTCTACTTCCTTTTGCTACTTTCCTCCTTTCTTTCTCTGTCCTGTCCTCTGCCTCCTGCTTCCTCCTTTCTGCTGACCAATCCCATCTTTTCTTCTGTCCCACCTCTAATCTCACTTCTCTTTTCTCCTGTCCCTCCCACGTAGTTTGTTTCCTGCTAAATAGTAGCTATTTACACACCAGCTCTGTCCTCCCTACCACAGGTAGAGTTGAGCACCTTAGTAATACTGCACTTCATTTAACATCCCTTATTATGCATGCATATTTCTGAAAACTTCCTGCATATCTTGCCATAATTTTTCATCAGTGTTTGTGAATGCGAGGTTGTGTTTAACTACTGCTTGGCAGCTTAGCTTGGCTGTACATCATCAATAATTTTGTTTAAATTTTATTATGATAAAAACTACATAATTTTATTTAATTCCTATTGATTTATTCCATCTCATTTGAATTCTTTGCATGCAATTCTTTTATTTCTCATTTTCTCTCCTTTCTTCTTCTCCTCTCTGCTTACGCTGTGTGGTCACAGCCTGCACGTCTTGCCCCTGTGCTGGATGCCGTCTGGCAGGTATCCCACAGAACCCAAGTGGCTCGTGAATCAGTGCCCATGTGGTGTTTTTGTCTCTGTAACACACAAATGCCCCTCCTGTCCTTTCAGGTGCTCCGTTAAAATGGCTGTTGAATGGTATGGACCCCTGTTTGTGTTTCAGCATGCTGCCATGCATGATGTCTCTTTTGTTTGTGGTTTATTGTAAGGTTTCTAATCGTTAGCCACTTCCGATGAATGAGACACATTATTTGAATAAGGTGCATAGTACAACCCCAATTCCAAAATAGTTGGGACGAAGTGTAAATTGTGAATAAAATCAAAATGCAATGACTTTCAGATCACATGAGCCAATATGTTATTTACAATAGAACATAGATAACATTTCAAAATGTTGAAACAGACATTTTCCATTTTTATCCACAAAATGAGTTTATTTCAAATTTTCTGGCTGCAACAGGTCTCAAAAAAGCTGTGACACAGGCAAAAAAGGGCTGAAAAAGCGATTAATATATAAGAGAGTCAGCTGAAAGAACATTTAGCAAGTAATTACATTAACTGGCATCAGGTGTGTAACATGATTGGCTATAAAAGGGATGTCTTAGAGAGGCTGAGTCTCTCAGAAGTAAAGATGGCCAGAGGCTCTCCAACCTGTGAAGGCTTGCGTAAAAAAATTGTGGAATACTTTAAAAACAATGTTCCTCAACGTCAAATTGCAAAGGCTTTGAAGGTCTCATCACCGAAAGTGCATAACATCATCAAAAGATTCAGAGAAACTGGAAAAATCTCTGTGCATATGGGACAAGGCTGAAGACCTTTGCTGGATGCCCGTGATCTTCGGGCCCTCAGGCGCCACTGCATCATTCACCGGCATGATTTTGTCATTGACATTACTAAATGGGCCCAGGAATACTTCAAGAAACCACTGTCTGTAAACACAGTCCGCCGTGACGTCCACAGATGCCACCTAAACCTCTATCATGCAAAGAGGAAGCCATTGTTGAGCATGATCCCGAGGCGCCGCCGTGTTCTGTGGGCCAAGGATCATTTAAAATGGACTGTAGCAAAGTGGCAAAGTGTTCTGTGGTCAGACGAGTCCAAATTTGACATTCTTGTTGGAAATCATGGGCGTCGTGTCCTCCGGGCTAAAGAGGAGAAAGACTGCCCATCCTGTTACCAGCGTTCAGTTCAAAAGCCAGCATCTCTGATGGTATGGGGATGCATTAGTGCATATGGTGTGGGACACTTGCATTTTTTAAAAAGCACCATTAATGCTGAAAGGTATATAAAGGTTTTAGAGCAACATATGCTCCCCTCCAGACAACATCTATTCCAGGGAAGGCCTTGTGTATTTCAGCAGGACAATGCAAAACCACATACTGCAGCTATTACAACAGCATGGCTTTGTAGTAGAAGAGTCCGTGTGCTGAACTGGCCTGCCAGCAGTCCTGATCTTTCACCGATTGAGAACATTTGGTGCATAATTAAACGAAAAGTGCGTCAAAGGAGACCCAAACTTGTCTCCTCAATGCCCAGGCGCCTCCACTCTGTGTTAAAAAGGAAGAGGGGATGCTACACCATGGTAAACAGGCCCCTGTCCCAACTTTTTTGAGACCTGTAGCAGCCATCAAATTTGAAATGAGCTCATTTTGTGGATAAAATTGAAAAATTTCTTAGTTTCAACATTTGCTATGTAATCTCTGTTCTATTGTGAATAAAATATTGGCAGGTGTGATTTGAAAGTCATTGCGTTTTGATTTTATTCAGAATTTACCCTTTGTCCCAACTATTTCTGAATTGTGTTTGTATTAATAAGCTCAATGTAAGACTCTCTCTAATGGGATGTACATTACATTTCCATAGAGTACTGCATGAAGAGCCAAGTATTAAAATGGAAGACTATTTTGTTTTTATGGGCTGTGCCATGGATGAGTGTGTAAATGAGTTTGTGCAGTGGGTGCATGCAGTGTGTGAATTGTTCTCCATTTCCACTTGAGTGTGGAGACTGGTGTGATGTCTCCAAGGTCTCCATCTCCCTGAAGCTCTGTGTTGTTGTTTTAGTATGGCTGGCCTCTGATGCAGAGTTTGTGCACTGAGTGTGGTCTTGTGTCTGAGGGCACTCTGAAGCAGAATTCAGTTGCATGAGTGTGATAAAATGGCTTAGGGCACTTTCTGAAGCTTAGGCCAAATAAAAAAATAGCTTTGTTTCGGTTTCCGCCGACCCTAGTCACGTCATTTGGGACAGCCCTAAACATTTCTCTGTTATAAATTTAAAATGAAAAGAAATGAATCCGACCCCTGATGTCTGGCGCAATGTCATTGATTGCTCGCATCACTTTTTTTCTTGTTCGCTGGTTTAGCTGTTTTTCGGTCCATTTAGTATTCTCCAGCAGAGCCCTCCTGCAAATCTCCGTGCAAAAGCCCATTGAATGTTTGTGAGCGTCTTTCCTGTTTGTCGGTAGTTTTCATGGTGAGAGTTCATGAGAATTTTTAACCAATCAGAATTATGTTTCTTTATTACTAGTTTATCTGGATCAACCTGCAGTTGGAACTGCTGAATGTGCGATGAAACATATTTTGACACCCTGTGGTTACAGATTCCTGTAGCCCTCCACCTAGTGATGCAAACTGTATTACAGACAAAAATGACAGTATTCTTAAGAACATAGTTGCCCTAGTCTAAATAGCTCAGCGCTGTTCAAATGTACAGTGCTTGTACAATATCTTGAAAACTTATTGTGAAAACTTTTCTTGTTCAGTTCAGTTTAAAGTTCAGTTTATTAAAGTTTTGTAAACTATAGAAATGGAAAATGCCTACCTACCCTTTAAAATGATAAATTTTATAATGATAAAATTATTGGGAGGACCTACTTATTTTTCAAATCACTGTAATAGGGAACACAGATATTTTATTTGGCCTTAAAGTAGGGATGGGAACGACACGGGATTTTGAGAGTCGATTGTCGAGGTCCAAGTCTCGAATTTTTGTCGAATTGTCGGCCTTTTTTTACAGCAGCAGCAATGCGGAGGGTGGAAAATATTCTATCTACACTGAACTACGTCATTTTAGGCTCAAAAACATGGCTGTAATGTCCAATATTGTCCCTCGAAGCAGTGATAATAAAAATGAGAGACTTTTGCAAATTTAAAATGTTTATTCAACATTCTTCTTAAAAAGCAAACTTTAGCCGAGGCTTTATTGAGGTAGAACCGTAACATTTATTTCCTACAGGAATACAAACAAATAGCACGTTTTAAACTGGGTTGGGCATGAAAAAACAAGACAGGGGCATAAGCGCCCTTATCCGCGGGTTGTCAAATTACTTTTTGGCGTGCGGAGTCTACAAAAATAAAACAGAAAACAGACAGTCTGCCCATTTTTTTTTTTAAACCAAAAGTACAACATGTACAGGGCTTAAAGCTCGAAAAATTGCCATGCCCGAAAAATGAAATTACCGGGGGGGTGGGGGTGGTTGTCCAAAAAATTAGTTGCGTCCTAACGCACTTTGTGATAGTCAGAGGTGTATAGTAACGAAGTACATGTACTTCGTTACAGTACTTAAGTAGGTTTTTTTTTTTGAGGATTTGTACTTTACTTGAGTTTTGACTTTTACCTTTACTACATTTAAAAGATAAAAAGTATACATTCACTTCGTTACGTTGACATTGGCTACTTCGTTACTCGTTACAAATTAAAATGTGAATGCAATTCATCATTGAAGGATTATCTGGATTTGGCGCGTTCGAGAAGAACGACGGTGCTCTGCTGGGTATCTTTGTACAGATGTTGAGGCCAGCGGACATGAAGCTGCAAATTTTTGCACGCAGTTACAATATTCTATCACTAGATGGCACACCAGGATCAGTTATTGCAGAGCCGCCTATAAAAGAAGATGCTTTCTCATTCACTTTGGTAAAACTATCCCGCACCTTGCTCCTGTTCTTCGTAGCCGCTGCCTCCGCCATGTCGACTCTCTGTCGCCTGTCTTCAAGCACACGCGCACGCTCCCGTTCGCTGTGAACTTGTATGAAGGTCAAGTATCCCATTTAGAAAAAAAGTGGATTTGTTTTACTTAAAATATTATTTTATTAAGGGAAAAAAGCGGCACTTTATGATGTTTATTTGAATAGGCAATGCAATAACTTGACAGACAAAATGCAATTCACAAATACACGTGAAAATCCCACAAGCCCCGCCCTCCCGACATTTCGACTCTATTTTTTTTTTTGTCGAGGTGAGCACTGTCGTTCGTTTTGTCGAACAAAAGTCCCATCCCTACCTTAAAGTATGTGTGATTCTTTATTGCTGAATGTTGTATGATTTAGGGCTGAAGTGGCTCTCTGCAGCTGAGGGCTGTGATGACTCTTTCTGAAGCTGGTAATTGTATGACTGAGGGTTCTCTCTAAAGGTCAGGTAATTGTATGACTGAGGGTCTCTCTCTGAAGGTCAGGGCTCTCTCTGAAGGTCAGTGTTGTGAAGGTCAGTTAGGGCTTTCTCTGAAGGTCAGTCAGTGTTGTGTGAGTGAGGGCTCTATCTAAAGGTCAGTTGTGAGGAGGGCTCTCTCTGAAGAAGGTCAGGTGAGTGAGGGCTCTTCTGAAGGTCAGTGTTGTGAGTGAGGGCTCTCTCTAAAGGTCAGTGTTGTGTGAGTGAGGGCTCTCTCTGAAAGGTCAGTGTTGTGTGAGTGAGGGCTCTTTCTAAAGGGTCAGTGTTGTGTCTCTCTCTAAAGGTCAGTGTTGTGTGAGTTGTGTGAGGGGGCTCTATCTAAGGTCAGTGTTGTGTGAGTGAGGGCTCTCTCTGAGGGTCAGTGTTGTGTGAGTGAGGGCTCTCTCTAAAGGTCAGTGTTGTGTGAGTGAGGGCTCTCTAAAGGTCAGTGTTGTGTGAGTGAGGGCTCTGTGTGTGTGAGGGCTCTCTCTAAAGGTCAGTGTTGTGTGAGTGAGGGTTGTCTCTCTAAAGGTTGTGTGAGTCAGTGAAAGGTCAGTGTGTGTGAGTGAGGGCTCTCTGAGGGTCTGTTGTGTGAAAGGTCAAAAGTCAGTTGTGTGAGTGAGGGCTCTGTCTAAAGGTCAGTGTTGTGTGAGTGAGGGTTCTCTCTGAAGGTCAGTGTTGTGTGAGTGAGGGCTCTCTCTGAAGGTCAGTGTTGTGTGAGGGGGCTCTCTCTAAAGGTCAGTGTTGTGTGAGTGAGGGCTCTCTCTAAAGGTCAGTGTTGTGTGAGTGAGGGCTCTCTCTAAAGGTCAGTGTTGTGTGAGTGAGGGCTCTCTCTGAAGGTCAGTGTTGTGTGAGTGAGGGTCTCTCTCTGAAGGTCAGTGTTGTGTGAGTGAGGGCTCTCTCTGAAGGTCAGTGTTGTGTGAGTGAGGGCTCTCTCTGAGGGTCAGTGTTGTGTGAGTGAGGGGCTCTTGTGTGAGTGAGGGCTCTTTCTAAAGGTCAGTGTTGTGTGAGTGTTTGTGTGAGTTAGGGCTCTCTCTGAAGGTCAGTGTTGTGTGAGTGAGGGCTCTCTCTGAAGGTCAGTGTTGTGTGAGTGAGGGCTCTCTCTGAGGGTCAGTGTTGTGTGAGTGAGGGCTCTGTGTAAAGGTCAGTGTTGTGTGAGTGAGGGCTCTTTCTAAAGGTCAGTGTTGTGTGAGTGAGGGCTCTCTCTAAAGGTCAGTGTTGTGTGAGTGAGGGCTCTGTATAAAGGTCAGTGTTGTGTGAGTGAGGGCTCTTTCTAAAGGTCAGTGTTGTGTGAGTTAGGGCTCTCTCTAAAGGTCAGTGTTGTGTGAGTTAGGGCTCTCTGTAACGGTCAGTATTGTGTCAGTGAGGGCTCTCTCTAACGGTCAGTGTTGTGTGAGTGAGGGGTCTCTCTCTAAAGGTCAGTGTTGTGTGAGTGAGGGCTCTTTCTAAAGGTCAGTGTTGTGTGAGTGAGGGCTCTCTCTAAAGGTCAGTGTTGTGTGAGTGAGGGCTCTCTCTAAAGGTCAGTGTTGTGTGAGTGAGGGCTCTGTCTAAAGGTCAGTGTTGTGTGAGTGAGGGCTCTCTCTAAAGGTCAGTGTTGTGTGAGTGAGGGCTCTGTCTAAAGGTCAGTGTTGTGTGAGTGAGGGCTCTAAAGGTCAGTGTTGTGTGAGTGAGGGCTCTCTCTAAAGGTCAGTGTTGTGTGAGTGAGGGCTCTTTCTGAAGGTCAGTGTTGTGTGAGTGAGGGCTCTCTCTAAAGGTCAGTGTTGTGTGAGTGAGGGCTCTCTCTAAAGGTCAGTGATGTGTGAGTGAGGGCTCTCTCTAAGGGTCAGTGTTGTGTGAGTGAGGGCTCTTTCTGAAGGTCAGTGTTGTGTGAGTGAGGGCTCTCTAAAGGTCAGTGTTGTGTGAGTGAGGGCTCTCTCTAAAGGTCAGTGTTGTGTGAGTGAGGGCTCTCTCTGAAGGTCAAGTGTGTGTGAGGGCTCTCTCTCTAGTCAGTGTTGTGTGAGTGAGGGGTTGTGTGAGTGAGGGCTCTGTCAGTGTTGTGTGAGTGAGGGCTCTCTCTGAGGTCAGTGTTGTGTGAGTGAGGGCTCTCTCTAAAGGTCAGTGTTGTGTGAGTGAGGGCTCTCTCTAAAGGTCAGTGTTGTGTGAGTGAGGGCTCTATCTAAAGGTCAGTGTTGTGTGAGTGAGGGCTCTCTCTGAGGGTCAGTGTTGTGTGAGTGAGGGCTCTCTCTAAAGGTCAGTGTTGTGTGAGTGAGGGCTCTCTCTAAAGGTCAGTGTTGTGTGAGTGAGGGCTCTCTCTGAAGGTCAGTGTTGTGTGAGTGGGGGCACTTGTGTGAGTGAGGGCTCTCTCTAAGGTCAGTGTTGTGTGAGTGTTGAGGGGGCTCTCTCTAAGGTCAGTGTTGTGTGTGAGTGAGGGCTCTCTCAGTGTTGTGTGAGTGAGGGCTCTCTCTAAAGGTCAGTGTTGTGTGAGTGAGGGTTCTCTGTTGTGTGAGTGAGGTCAGTGTTGTGTGAGTGAGGGCTCTCTCTAAAGGTCAGGTTGTGTGAGTGAGGGCTCTCTTCTAAAGTGTTGTGTGAGTGAGGGCTCTCTCTAAGGGTCAGTGTTGTGTGAGTGAGGGCTCTGTGTAAAGGTCAGTGTTGTGTGAGTGAGGGCTCTTTCTAAAGGTCAGTGTTGTGTGAGTGAGGGCTCTCTCAAAGGTCAGTGTTGTGTGAGTGAGGGCTCTCTCTAAAGGTCAGTGTTGTGTGAGTGAGGGCTCTCTCTAGGGTGTTGTGTGAGTGAAGGTCAGTGTTGTTGTGAGTGAGGGCTCTCTCTAAAGGTCAGTGAAGGTCAGTGTTGTGGTCAGTGTGAGGGGGCTCTCTCAGTGTTGTGTGGTCAGTGTTGTTGTGTGAGTGAGGGCTCTCTCTAAAAAGTCAGTAAGGTCAGTGGTCAGTGTGTGTGAGTGAGGGCTCTCTCTAAAGGTCAGTGTTGTGTGAGTGAGGGCTCTCTCTAAAGGTCAGTGTTGTGTGAGTGAGGGCTCTCTAAAGGTCAGTGTTGTGTGAGTGAGGGCTCTCTAAAGGTCAGGAGGGCTCTCTCAGTGATGTCAGTGAAAGGTGTGAGAGGGGCTCTGTCTAAAGGTCAGTGTTGTGTGAGTGAGGGGGCTCTCTCTAAGGTCAGTGTTGTGTGAGTCTTTCTAAAGGTCAGTGTTGTGTGAGTGAGGGCTCTCTCTAAAGGTCAGTGTTGTGTGAGTTAGGGCTCTCTCTAAAGGTCAGTGATGTGTGAGTTAGGGCTCTCTCTAAAGGTCAGTGTTGTGTGAGTTAGGGCTCTCTCTAAAGGTCAGTGTTGTGTGAGTGAGGGCTCTCTCTAAAGGTCAGTGTTGTGTGAGTGAGGGCTCTATCTAAAGGTCAGTGTTGTGTGAGTGAGGGCTCTCTCTAAAGGTCAGTGTTGTGTGAGTGAGGGCTCTCTAAAGGTCAGTGTTGTGTGAGTGAGGGCTCTCTCTAAAGGTCAGTGATGTGTGAGTGAGGGCTCTCTCTGAAGGTCAGTGATGTGTGAATGAGGGCTCTCTCTGAAGGTCAGTGATGTGTGAGTGAGGGCTCTATCTGAAGCCTCTCTCCTGTGGACAGCTGAAGCAGAAGACGATGCAGCTGACTCAAGCCTGTCAGAAGCAGTATGAGCTGGAGCAAGAGCTGGCCTTCCACAAGATAGATGCCAAGTTTGAGCCCCTACCCTATTACCCACATCAGGTGATCCATTGGAATGAACAGGCTGCATTACCCACTCAAGCTACACGCTATTTAAAATCACTAGCATGTTTATTTGTGTGCTACATGAGTCACAAAAAATAATCTGATCACCCTCATGCCTGCACCCCCACATTCCTTTCTTCTTGTCCCCAGGACTTTGAGCAAGAGGGAGATTTGCCAGCCGAGAGCCCGTATATAGGGAAGGCACGTCACAAAAGGAACGTGGTAATCCAAGAGACCGTAGAGCCAGACGTGGACACAGATGCTGCAGGTGTGGACTTACCCGACTCTATGGACCACAGCCACGTCCAGCCTCAAGGTACTGTGGCAACTGCTGCACGAGTCGAGCAAGGTTATCTCAATTTGCATTGCACTGGGTTTTTTATCTCCCTGTCAACACTCACACTGAGTGTTCTCTCATCTCTGTCACATTAAGGTGCTTGACCAAAATTATGTTCAAAAAATTTTTAACGGAATGTGCTATTGCTGAAGGAACAATCTATGCTGGTAACTGAAAGAATTTGATTTCTAGTATAAGGACTTGGCAAAAGGGTTACAGCTGAACTTCCACATGTTTGAATGAAGGAAATAAAATGAACAAGATTCCGTGTGTTGTTCCTCGTGTTGAAGTGCGGTTAGCTGAGGAGCGGCTGAAGGGGCTGCAGCAGGAGATTGAGTCTGCCGAGCAGCAGATCCTGAAGGCCAGTGCTGAGCTCCAGCACCTGGAGGAGGCCCTCTCCCACAAACGGGTGAGCGCCCCGAGATTCGCCTGCCCCCAACCCCACATGTGCTGCAGACGTGGACCATTTTCCTGAAGGGAACTTAACCCATAAAACCTCCAGACGTATGTCAGGGTTTTTCAAATGAAGCTGCCATATTCAAGTCAAACCTGCGGAACTCCAGGCCTATTTTAAATTCTAATGGAAATTCTAAGGTGTCCAACAATATAAATTATGTCCTGCTGAATTACAGGGAAATGTGTATTAAATTTTGTACAAGATCAAGATATTTTACGTTTGATGTAATTCTTTGGTCATAAAAACATGGCATCCTGGGTTTGAATGTTTCTCAGTGTAAGTGTGACATAGCTTCAATGAAGCCCTGTGACCAGCAGATAAAGATTATGTATGTGGCATTGTCCTGCAATATGAAAAAAAAAAAGCTTTTTCTGGCTTTGAACCTACTTAAGGGAAAACATGAGTGTAAAGTTTAGAGTTAAGGGGGTTATGGTCTTTTTTGGGGCTTCAATTAGAGCAGGTCACCTTTCAAAATGGGACTCCCTGCCATTTCGTCAGGATGGCCACATGAAGGAAAGTCATAAATATGACTGCAGTTTGATGTATCAGAGTTGGTATAAATGAAGAGCAGGGCAGAGTGTCCTGATGCATCCTATCAATAACTGTACATTTACTATTTTTTGAAACACTCATCCAAAAAATTAAGACCATTCACAAGTTACATTCTTTTAATATACATGAGCAAAACGACCTCCTAAATAAACTGGGCGTTCATCGTAATTGGCCTGAAAGTATGATTGGATGCATTACTTGTTGTGAGTTTATAGCTACTCAATAACAGAACCGCAGTATCAAACATCTGTTGGGGAAATTACTTCAACAAGTCAGGTATTTGATCTTGGTAGCTGCAGAAAATTCAGATATGGAAAAAATGAAAATGACATGCGGGATGTGAACCCCGTGGCTGGGTGAGCTGGGAGAGCGCGTCAAATCTAACGCTCCCCGTGCGATCCTGGCAGATCACGGAGGCGGAGAAGGAGCAGCTGAGGCAGCAGCTGCGCAGGAAGATGGGCCTGCTGCAGGAGGCGCAGAGAGAGGCGCAGGCTCTGGAGGTGCAGCTGGACAGGAGCAGGGACCAGATGAGCCGTGTGCAGGGGGAGCTGGACCAGCTGCAGGACATGCTGGACGGCCTGGACCCTGGCGACCCGCGACACGTCAGTATTGCGGCTCACCGTGGTCTTACTTCTGCCACCTTCTAGCAGGCTTGTGGCTGTATCCGAAGAGGGCAGTAAAGTCCTTCTGATAAAGTGGTTACAGTGACTGCTTCCATTTCCACCAGCAATTTAGCTCCCATTAGTGCCACGAGAAACATGGAACAGTACTTGGGTGCTTCTGGTTACTAAGTTACTGCTGTCACTTCTAGTTTTGTCATAACCAGTCACTTGGCTCTCATTACACCTACTGCATCTCTCAAATGAGTAGTTACATTATTCCATTGGCATGGTAATGTTTGTCAATTCTGCTTCTAGGTCTAGTGTCACTGCTGTGACTTCTTCCCTTGACTCAGTACTCACATGCTTCCTGTAGCTGCTTTTGCTTTAGTCAACAAGGCGACTTTCACTGTTCCTGCTTCTGCTCCTGCTATTTTGCCAGTTTCTGTTATTTCTACTGCTCTCACCATCTCGCTAGCAAACACTAAACACACTAAAACATGCTTCCAGCCAACATACCAGTGACATGCTGAACCTCATTCACCTTGGATTGTGCTCTTAGTATGGCAGTTATTTGCAGTCCTCTATGCGAATCTTGGGTCTGGGCATGCTGAAATTATCCTTCAGCAGCCACCTTATTTTGTGTTTTAAAGAGAGCTGCTTGTGCGTTGTTTGTCTGGCAAGCTCTGGCCATTGGTTGATATCAGTCGTGCTTGAATCCCTCTCGAGTTTGCATCTGAGTTGACTACCTACGTGCTTTGACAAATGATCCTCCATGAAAGCTACTGTAACTGGTTTGGTCGTTTTGGTAGCTTCAGCCGAAGTAAGCAGTCCCCGCTCCCCATCCCCAAGTCGCACATGAACGCGCATCAGTTTCCAAGAGAGGCAGAGATGGAGAGCAGCAGCTCGGTCACATATAAGTACAATATAAACAGACACTCTCAGGGATTGTCGTGTGAAAGCCACACTGAAAAAATGGACCAGTGACACATTGCATCCATACAGAAACTTCGGTATGAATGGCTTTTTGAAGGTATTAGCTAAAGCTAGCAAGTGTTCTGTAGCCACATCAACAGGTAGCTAGTGGCACGATGGTGTCCGTGAATATGGTGAGGAGGTCGTTGCCTCAGGAAAAAAAATAACAATCGGCCCTCACTGACCCCCCTACAGGCCTGCTTTTCCCTGAACTGATTTGTATGGCTCAGGTGTCAACAATGAATGCTGTTGGTTGCTTGTTGAGGGCAAACTTTAATGTGTGATAATCAATCATGACATTCCTCTTGCATGGCAGTTCTTCAGTCTACAGTCCACACAGCTGTCAAATATCACACCTTGTTTAATCACTTTTAAATTGCTTCCTTTTTGCGGTAGTGGTGTTCGGAAAAATAAAATTACTCTAGAAACTTTGTAATTAGATTCTTTTCCCAACTTTGTGGGTTTTCTTCCTTGTGAAGTTTTTTTGAAAAGCTGGTACTGAAGCAAACTCATTTGGAAACTTCAATGGAGGATCAATGGTCCCCAGAGTCATGCCTTACTCATAACGAAAGTTGTATCTGTCACTTCTTCTGGCATTCTAAAAAGGCTCTTCTATGCACAGCCTTTACTGCTATGCTCTCAAAATTCTTGTTTCTTTGGAACAAAATGGTGTTCTAATAATGCTGGACATACTAAAATAAATACTGATATTTACTATGCAGCAAACAAGAATTTCAGAACACGCAGGTAGGCTTTGTGGCACTTATGTCCAAAAGGGGATGTTGCTATAGTGCAACATTGCATACACAGGAGCTGAACTCAGGATCTCCCTGGGATGGATTAAAGTCTGAGCTTTGGGGATTGCCCAGGAAGTGAAACCAGGAGCAACAGGAGATTAGATGAGGCGCTGCAGCTTTAAGAATGGCTGACTCCCCCCACCTCCTCAGGGAAGCCTCTTCACTTAAGGGCGGGGTTAGAGTCCTGCCTCGCTCCCACATGCCTGGGCCATTGTCTCAACCGCCCCTTATCTCCGCCCCCTCCTGCCAGTGGACTGCCCTCTGATTGGCTGAGAGGACTGCTTCCTGTGTTGTGATTCAAAGAAGATGGAGCAGAAGGGTGGTGGAGGGGTGAGGGAGAGGGCGATCTGGGAGGGAGAGTATGAAGTTTGAGGGAGGCAGAGAGGAAGTTTGTGCCGCTCGGACCTTGTAGCTGAGTGTCTGCTTGTGTGCGGGTGTGAGTGTGTTTGTGCGGGAGGGACGAAAGGAGAGGGAAGGGAGGGAAAATACCAGAGGTGGCACCATGTCTGCTTTAGAGAACATGGCCTGGCTGTAAGTTCTGAGACTGCGGGAAACGTGCTGGGAGGAAGTGAAGATGCACATACAAGGGTCCGATTACCTGATTTTGTGAGTACCCTGATCTGGGGGGGATTTAGAGGGGCTTACACAAAACCTACTTTTGAGAAGCTTAGTAAAAGCTATTGAGAGAAAAGCAGAACTTGACCAAAAGTTTACTTTATCTGTGAAGCTGAAGTGTTGCACTGTTTTTTCCCTCTACTTACAAACGTTTGTAAAAGATTTTTGATTAAATAATGAAGAAAAGAGTGAGAGTTTGGACAAATAAAAAATTCCTCGGAGGAAAGTTAATTCATGGATTGCAAGGCAGGTTATAACCTTTTTACTTCTGATTTAAACTCAGTTTTGTCTGTTTTATCATGCTGTGGGTAGCTATGAGTGGGTTCTAGCCTGGCATCCAGTATCATCTTCAGTTTTGACTCTCCTCAGTTTCAAAAGGAGAAAAAAATCACCAGACCTCACCAGCAAGAAAAATCAGATTATTGTCCAGCCTTTGCTGCACATAAGCAGAACTTTCTCATAACCCAAGAGACATAGATGGTGTTATTGGGGAGTGATACTTTGTCCATGTCATATTCCAAAATGATTAGTAATTTTTTTTTTTTTTTTTTGCTGAGTGAAGTGCTGAAATGGTTGTCTGGGTGGAGCAGTGGTCTTTCGGGGGGGGTCACCATTGGCAGCGTGCCCTGGCTGAGGGGGTGATGTCATCCTCAGAGCTTGAATTCCTCTGCATCACAGCAGTGTCTCATGCAGAGCAGGGCTCAACTGATAATATAACTTTTCCTGACAATCAGCAATGTTTCTCTCAACCCTGCACTACAAATCTCTAATAGGCTTCAAAAGTAGTCTGAAAGCCGAGGAGCTGTTGCATGAAAACATGCTGTTAACAGCTCATGGCTCTGGAGCATGTGATCGGTCTGCCCAGGAACTGAAAATACTTTGTTTTCTTGAGAGATCTTTTACTTTGTTCAGATTTGGTTGAATGTCATCGGGTATGGTTAGACACAAGTCATAATCAAAGTCATGTGTGGGCGGAGCCTCGGTCACACAAATCACTTGAGCGCATTACCCAGGCTCTTGCAGGAAGTGAGGCTTTCATTGGATCAATATGACACTTGGGTTTCATAGGAAAGCATAAATAGGCTGTGCCCATCAGTCAGTGGGAGCTCTAATGTATCATTTTTGTAAGCGTCAGTGGTAATTGGGTAAGTGGGAACATTTGTATAGGATTCATTATGTCTTCACTTATGATGCGATTATTGGTATTTTCTTTTGTCACAGACATGTATATAGATTGAAGTTATTTTTCCTACCTTGACATGTTTCGACGGCAAGCTTCCGTCTTCATCAGAAGGTCACACAGGTGGGATTGTGTGACATGTTTTTATCAGCTGATAATCACAATCACACCTCCGTAACATCAGCTGATAAAAACTCGTCACACAATCCCACCTGTGTGACCTTCTGATGAAGACGGAAGCTTGCCGTCGAAACATGTCAAGGTAGGAAAAATAACATCAATCTACATACATGTCTGTGATAAAAGAAAATACCAATAATCGTAAGGGGGGGAACATTGTTCTGATACTGTATAATCAGGTGTCTGTTCTCGTGTGGATGCTGTAAATGGTTATTCTGCCCCCTGGCTTTTGTTTGGCCCAGCTCGGCTGCTCTGCTTCCTGGCTCTCCACAGGTACTCAGTTTTGTTGTGGAACACAACTAAATTGATGGCCACAGTTTTTATTATTAATACCTGCAACCTGTATACAACATAGAGATAAATTATTGAAATCTTTTTACTGAGTTGGGTTGGATATTGTGAAGCCACAATGGCAAACCAGATGCTTTTCTACTCAATCGTGGGTCCTGAAACCCTCCCTCTTCCTTCTCCCTGCACCTCGCCCACCCAATAGGCCCACGTGAGAGCTCAGGTGTCCAGTAAGAACCAGCAGCTGGACATCATGAGCAGGAAGTGCCGGGAGCTGGAGGGCAGGCTGGACGCCATGCTCACCCGCATCGCCAAGGAGACCGAAGAGATCAAGGACCTGGAGCAGCAGCTGACTGATGGTGAGGGCGGGGGGGATTGTGTGATTGACTGAGGGAAGAGGGTAGGGAGTGGGCAGTGTGAGAGGGTGTGATGGTCAAGAGAACAGGAGAACAGGGCACAGTGTGGCACCTCACCGAGGCTGGGCATCTATTGTATTTCCTCAGAACATGGCGCCCTTGTTTCTTGCTGGTTTATTCTCACCTAAAATGGTCTGCTTTAAATAAATTTTTTATGTAATTTAGATAAAAGATCATTATTTACAGAGGATTTGTTTGTCATGCTTTTGCTGGAAGGCCATAGATTCGCAGAAGAAATTTTGTAGCATGACTTCATTCAAATGGCATGTAATTAATCATATTGTCGGCCTGCTGATAAAACCTCGTATCTCCAAATTGATAAGAAACAAAAACTTGTATGTCCACTATTCTTACATGCAAAATTAAACATTTTTTATTTTATTTATAGTTTAAATTATATTTATATATTTATATATATATTTTTTTTTATTTTGTATTTATTTTTTTATTTTCCTGTGAAGTTTATCATTTTGAAGATACGAGGTTTTATCAGCAGGCCGACGACATATTAATTTCGAATGACATGGACGTGCAGTATTAACTTCAGCTTGATGCGTTGAATGATGCTGGAAGAGCACTGTGCCAGAACAGCATACTTACAATAATCATTACCCGGCTTTGTTGAATACTCGATTCTGATTGGTCAATTATGGCATGCAATGGGGTGTTATTTTTGAAGAGCAGACCACTGCTATGAAGAACAGACAATAGCTAAGGACGTGATGCAGTTCCAACCGTTGAATCTAACAGACTGTTTTTTAGCAGAAGTAATAAAATCAATTTTAAAACTATATTTTGTGTCAAATTATTCATTTCTTTAGTAAGTAGCCATGTAATAAGCAGAATAATGTATAGCAAGTCGGTCTTTATTGCGAAATAAATCCCTTCTGGGTGCTTAAATACCCCTTGGCTTCACATCGAGGTCTTGCAACATCCTGTCAAGGTTTATTTTGCAATAACGACCGACTCACTGAACTTTATTCCTGTCATGATGTCCTCCGAGTTTGACCGCAATGAAAACCTTTTTTCAGCGCAGGGTTTGATCAGATTTCTCTGGAGAGACCTTACCATTAAATAAAGCCCTTTTTTATGTGAAAGGTATATAGATATAGAATGGTGCACTGTCTGGGTATGAAGAATCTTGAAGTCCCCTTTAAACCTGCAGCCATGAAATAATGCCATTTTCTATAAGTCAGGAGTTAAACTTTTGACACATATTGCAGCCACAGGCCTTGCCTTTCGACGGGCTCGATTGCGCTTGTGCCCCATAACGCCCGTGAATTCCTCATAAAGGGCGCAATCGATCGCGTTCCTCACATTTCCAAAATGCGCGCGAAATATGCACAAAGCATATAAAAAAGTTCGAGAGTGTGCACGGCCTTTTAGATGGGAATCAATCAGAAATGAGAAAGTTTGCAGGGGATACGGAGTTTGTCAGAAAACAATTTTTCCTGCATAGGGAGTTGCCTGGCGGCCGCCTCCATCAAATTTCATGTCACTTCCGCCTTCCGAGAAAAAAAAAAATCAATGATTTGTCTTTACGGAAAACATTATTTCCTAACTAGCATTGAACTCTGTGGATTTCACGTTTGTAACTTCAATTGCAGCTGTACACCACCACGATACAGTGGAGCTGTATCGTAACCTGTGCATCAGGCAAAGCTGGTGACCATTGCGACTGCTCAGAGTTTATTTTCTTTATCTCCCATTCTTTTACAATTGCTTGTCCAGAAGTAGAGACAAGTTATTAGTTAAGTTCACTTCACTTCAGTTGGGAGTAACCAAGGGAGGGACTGTCAGTGAGTGCTGCTCCATGGTAGGTGCTGGAGAAATTTCTCATTCTGTGTGTTAAAATGTTTGAACTTTTAAAACATTAAAATTCAATCTCACTGAGGTATTTTTTATTCTACATTCTAATTTTGCAATAATAAAAGACACAAAATGCAGCCAAATTGCTTTTTTGTATTTATTCAAATCAAGAGTCAGTACAGTGGCTTGTTGTTGCATCTTCACTAAAACCCTGAGTCTACAATAGACAAATTTCGCTGAGTGGTTTGAATTTAGGAGAGCAATTGGCTCTCGTAGCACAGTGTAGGAGAGCAACCAACTGAGCTCCTGCAAATTTCAAAAGGCAAGGCCTGCAGCCACGAAAACTATTGTGATGATTGTATCATGGATGTGAAATGTGGGACTGTGAAGTAGGAAAATGGTTATCTTCCATCTGATTGCTGACAAGGTTTTCAGTTTAAAATTCAGTGAAGAGGCCTCATCACAGTGGATATGATGATTTTTCAGCACATTGTAGAAAAGCTAAAATCTGCTCTTCAGGTCAAATTGCAGCCAATGAGGCTCTGAAGAGGGACCTGGAGGGCATCATCGCTGGACTACAGGAGTACCTGCAGGGGGTGAAGGGTCAGGCCCGCCACGCCCAGGCAGAGTGCCGCCGGCTGGAGAGAGAGCGAGATGCACTTCAGCGCCGCCTGCAGGACAGTGAGGAGCAGCGCAACCAGCTGGAGATCGTGGCCATGGATGCGGAGAGTGCCCGGGAGGTGAGTCAGAAAAGCACCCTTAAAGGTGAAAACTATTAACAGATTTTATTTTTCTGTACATTTGGGTTTTGCTGCATTTTTGTTTTAGGCAGTGCATTCAGGCTGATTTCTGATTGTGTTGAGAAGATTTTCAATTTCCGTTGACTCTTTTCCCCATAGACTCTCCCACATATAGGCATCATATGTTGTCTTTATTGGGAAAAGAGTTAAAGGAGCTGTGTCACGATTACTGTGCATGCTCTGAAATTACGTCCTGACACAGCAAATCTGCTTGACAGCTAGTCATAATCTGATTCCATCCTTGCCAATCCGTCTTTCTTTTGCATGGTATTTATATATTTTTGTAACTCAGGCATTATGCTTTTTATCTTAACCCTTTCGCACAGATGCCAAATATGGCTATTTATGCGTTACCCTATTTAAGGCTTTATAATTCAAGATTTTAGCTTCACAGAGAGGGGGAAGATGGCTTTAATAAAGCAAGACACCTGGAGCTTTTAGAATTTCCTCGCATTTGAGTTTCTTTTCATAATTTTTTTTTTCCAGAGTAAGGGCCACAAACAAAAAATCTTCATGAAAATTCAGTAATGAAATTAATTTTTAAAAATTTTGAGAATTGAAAAATGGCTGGGAATTAAAACAATACATTTATGGGATCATAAACTTCTTGACCTCAAGCGTAATTCACCTGACAGTGATTTTTAAAATTATCTACTGTTTTTTAGCCAAATAAGATAGCTCTCCAAGTGGCTCCCCAAGCTGTCGGAGCCCTCAAAATTATGCATTGTCAAATCATAATGTAATCATATGATTAACACAAATCAACTTTTGACTCATGAAGTTCAATATGAATATATGATATTCTGGTGGAATTTAGCATGAGTTTATCAATACAGGTGCTTATGGACATCAATAGTCACCAGTAACCTGCCCAAACCAAAAACATGCCTTTTCTCCATGATAAAGTTCAGACTTTTATCTATTTTTCTACAAAGCTGCATCAGCAAGCACACGTACTCATTTAAGGAACTGCTTATTTTACGGTCAGAATGTTCACCCTGATGTGGTTGCAACAAAGCTATTTTTAAGTGATTTTTTTTCTGTCACAAGAGATCATTTTTATTAACTGCTGGATAGATACTATGGGCAAGTATATTAGGCAGTTTGCTCATCAGTCTTGGCTGAGGAGTTTAATTCATACAATTCCTAGGAAACAGGGATGGGACTTAACTTGCCCATATTTTAAGTTGGTAAAGAGACACGGCTTCCTCGCAAATATTCTACAACCGTTTTGGGTGTGCCACCTATTGATAAAATAGTGTAAATGCCAGACTTGTGACAAATTCCTTTTCGTCAATTCCAAAGAATTGGAAAAGGAATTGGGGAATTGGAATTTAACTTTTTGAGGTAAAAGGACATGGGCATGTCTTTTTTAAATATTTTTAAATATCCAATTCCAGTTCCCCAATTCCTTTTCCAATTCCTTGGAATTGACGAAAAGGAATTTGTCACAAGTCTGGTAACTGCGTACATTAAATAGAGCAGCTCCATGTCTGCGGGCTTCTAAACTGCGCGAACCTCTTAACCCATTAATGACCACTGTCCCATTTCTGGGACATGGCACATTTTAACCTCTGTAACCCAAGTGAATGCGTTACTGTGACTAATCTGCTGTAGCTTAATCAAGGGAAGTAACTCGCATCCAGGAAAAGTGCTTATGAGAGTAGTCTCCCTTTACAGCAGTGGTGGGGGCCGCCATTTGCATGAATTTCTCGAATCTGTAACAGCACTATGTGACGCTCCAAGAGGTGTGTGCGTCATTTTTTCTGACTGAGGCACATTTTTATATCACACTAAAGACAAGAATTGGAGATTATAGCATTGTCTAAATGTTTTTCTCAGAATGATGATTTTTATGCTTTCAACAATCTGTGTACATTCGTAAAGGAACATACATACTTGGGGTCCTCGATGACAAAATAAATATTTTTCCCCAGAATATAAGTGTTGAATGTTCATTGTACGCCATATCCGATAGTAAAAGGTAACTTTTACTTTGAAAAGAAATTTGGGCATTAATGGGTTAAGGGGTTTTTATGAAGAATGTAAACTGGTTTGCCAACTGTCAATAATCATTGAAGGAGAAGGTATTCTTCTTCTATGATGTTTATTGTTGATGGCAAACCAACTTAAATTTTCATATCCTTAGGCTAAAGCGCTAAAATAGTGCTTTGAATCATCGAATTTCCATAGAAAACTCCTTAATATAAAAAGCATAATGCCTGAGTAACTAAAATGTATAGATACAATTCACAACGAAGACGGATTGGCAAGCATGGAATCAGATTATAACTTGCAGTCAAGCAGATTCACTGTTAGGATGTAAGTTCTGAGCGTGTGCAATTGTCACACAGCTCCTTTTAAGGAAGTCCAGTTTAGCAAAATTGTCTTTGGCAGTTATCCTCTGCAGCTATACCTGTTGTTTTTGTTTACTGCAACAGTAAAATTTGTTTGTCTTTCTGTGCCTTCTCTCATGCCCTCCATCTCCCTCTATCTCTCCCCCAACCTGTCCCCCCTCATATCTGTCTCTTCTCCTCCGTCTCTTCATCTCCCCTCCTGTCTCTTCCCCTCTGTTTCTATTTCTTTCCCTCTCTCTCTATCCTCTGTCCTCTCTTCCCCACCTTTCTCTCTCCTCCTCTCTCTATCCTCTCTCCTCTCTCCCTCCTTCCTCTCTCCCATTCCTCTCTCTCTCTCTCTCTCTCTCTCTCTCTCTCTCTCTCTCTCTCTCCCTTTCCCTTTCCTTTCGCTGTTTCCCTGACAGGAGGTGTTGAGGCTGGAGCAGGAGGTGGAGCGGCTGCGTGAGTCTCACTCTCAGATCAGTGCGTATGAGGCGGAGCTGGAGACTCAGCTACAGCAGCGCCACACTGAGGCCGGACGGCTGCAGGAAGAGCTGGGCCGACTGCACAGACTCAGCCAGGTATCAGCTCACTCTCTCCGCCTCATGCTCGCAGCGCCCCAACGTGAACTCATACGTGTGCTGCTGACCGAACTGAGGATCTTTCCCACCGTTTTGTGGCAGTGCTTGTTTTTATGCCACCGCCACACCTATTTGATGGGAGGCATACTGTTTTACTGTCAAGCGTCTGTCCATCACAGCGTTCATCCTTCACTCTTATTTTGTGTGTGCGGTATCTGCTGAAGGAGAGGACTTATTTTGACCAAGTCAGAGATGGTGACTTCCTGCAGAGGGCAGCTGAACTGATTATGTTTTTGCGCCACCTGGTCAAAGATGAAGGTCATGTGAGGTCAGCTGTGTGCGGAGACCGAAGATGAACTTTTAGGGCATATGAAGCCATGGCAAGTGGAGGTATTGCCATCAGCACTTTGTGTTGAATTCATCCTTGTTGCTTGATAGTGGTGCTGGAGTTTGGCGTGTTGACCTCAGGGAGGGTTGTGCTAATGTTTTGAGGGCGATGCTGACGTTTGGCGTGTTGACCTCAGGGGGAGTTGTGTTCATGTTTCGAGGGTGGTGCTGTTCTGACTGGGGCTCTTGTTTCAGATGGAGCGCTCGGCTCTGCAGGCGGAGCTGGAGAAGGAGAAGCAGGCGAAGGAGAACGCTCTGGTGCAGGTGCAGCTGGCCTCTGAGAGACGGCAGGAGATCGAGAGACTGGTGGAGCAGCTGCGTACTGTACAGGTAAGAGCCTTGAGGTGACATAAACACACACACGCACACAGCTGTAAAAAGCCTATACTGTGGTCTGCCTCTTGCTGTGTTTGTTGCCCCCAGATAAAGTCGGGCAGCTACTATAAATTTGCGGTCATCGTATCTACTGCGTCCATAGAGATTTTCTTGTGAACGCTCTACAGGCCTCAAATTTCAGCCAATTCCCTTGATATTTGGTGTGGACATATGTTATGGGCAGGTGAAGACACCTATTGATTTAGGTTGGCAACCGAATTTGCGGAAGTGCAATTTTCTGCTGAAAATGTGCCTGTATCATTCTATGGCTGCTGAACGCTCAAGAGATCAGAGTTTTCAAGATGTCACAAGCAGGCAGGAGGGACCTTGCTGCGCCTTGGAGTATGTCACTTGTCCATTGGATAAATCCTTGGATTCACTTCAACTGAAGTCAACGATTGTATAATATTGGCCCTGTTTATGTGTCTCTGTGCTGAAGGAGGAACGCAGCTCACTTAGAGGGCAGCTGAACAGCCTGCAGGGGGAGCTAGATGAGGCCCGGGGCAGCTTGCTGAAACCTGAGGAGGTGACACAGCGTTTGGAGGAGCTGAGGAGGTGCTTGAGCTCCAGGCTGGGGGACATCAGGTGGGGATTACAGAGGGGTGTGTGCCCCTGTTCTTCAGGACAGGCTAACAACGTTTGTTTGTGTGTCCATGGGTCTCTCTGTGCGTTTGTGTATCTACTCATTTAGTCACGTGTTTGGCCACGTGTGTGCAAGTCCTTGCCTGTGTGCGAGTGTGGTGTGTGTGAGTCTGTATATGCATGTCTTGTTTGTGGTGAATGCGTGCGCGTGTCTGTGTATGCGCAGTATGTGCCTAGTTTGCGTGTTTGAGGGTAGTTTGATCAGCCTCTCCCTGGAGCACAGGCCATACAGTGAAGCGGACACCCTGGGTCACAGCCTGGCACAGCTGCAGCAGGAGCTGCGCAGGGCAGTGCTCACCGCTGAGACCGAGCGGGACGAGGCACGAGGCAGGCAGCACCATCTCGCACAGGAGGCCGCAGTACTGAGGGACAAACTGCACCGCGCCCAGGAGGAGCTGCGGGCGACCCGCGAGTCTGCTGCCCAGGCCAGAGTGAGTCCGCTACACTGAACGGGCCTGAGTCCGCCATACTGGGCCTTTACAGCTCAAGCAGACAGATTTTTCCATCCCGATGTTGGTTCTGCCATTCCTGCAAACAAGGAGCCCTACTCCTGGTTTTCAATCTTGTGACGTGGACCTCAACAACAGTTGCTATCTGCAATTTTTTAGGCCCCCCAGCATAAATAAACTGGTAGATTACGGTTATCAAGTACAAAACATTAAGACAGTTCTCAGTATCGTGGTCAGTTAATGGAGCAAAAAAGGTTATTGCTAATCAAGGAAAAGGGTGGGAAAAATGAATGTGAGAGGGAAGAAATTGATAAATTTCAGACGTGAGTCACGGTGGGACTGAGACGGAGCAAATTCAAGCTTGAAAGTGAGCATGTTTATGGTAGTCGGGTTGTTTTGGGGAAGCCCACAGCCATGTGAAATTTGCAAAAAAAAAACATTGTTATTAATATAATACTAATTATTGGGTAATTCCCTTTGAATTATCTCAGAAATTGTCTATCCTGGCACTGAAGCCACAAATCCTGACCCCCGTGATTGTGCGCCTCCAAACGTTTGTGGTTCTGAAACTGATCGGTTGTTTAGCTGATTGGTTTGTAGGACTGGGTAGCCTTCCAAATCAGACTATTTGATTGGCATAAAACAATAATGGCTGAACTGCTCTTTTGGGGTATCCATTGGCTTAATACCAACTACGGAAATCTTAGAAAGATATCAAACCTTTATGTGGCTTTCCCAAGAAGCTACGTAATTATGATGCACAGAATATTTCTACCGAGTCTTTCTGTCTCATTCTTATCCTTTTCCAAGGAAAATTGATCTTAAATTCACAGAACAGAGCAAAGAAACGGCCTACTATTATTATAAATTTCAGCATCTGAGGAGCACAAATGTGGAGGATATCATTATTTGGTAAGGCCTATGACATCAGGGGAAAACCAAGAATTTCAAGGTACATGTGTTTTTATTGCATTCCACTAGGTGGCAGCAAAGAGGAGGGATAGCGAGCAGGGGGCAGAGCTGCAGAGGCTGAGGGAGGAGCTCCGTGAGGGTCAGGAAGTGCAGAGCCTGACAGAGCAGCAGCTGCAGGAGGTGCGGGAGGAGAGGGATCGCCTGTTCTCTGAGCTGGAGGACAAAGACGACCAGGTCAGAGGTTACTGCAAGTGGATCTGCTTTTTATTGGATGTTTTCTCTGTGATCCTGTGGAAACTGCAGTGTCCTCCCTCCTGCATATCAGCTTTGATATACTCATGTACTCACCTCCCGTGCACTGCCCTGTGGCTGCCTAGTAGTCCTGCATACCTAGGACAGGTTTAATTCAGATTATGATCCACCACTTCGGGATTCAGCTAAGTATATCATACCTTATTATAGGCTGCTTGCAACCAAAGCAAGTTCAGTTGCCATCTGTGTGGACGGCTTGCTTTTGTGGTAGTAAGGTGTAGTGTCATGCTGACAGATGACAGCAGTGGAATCTCAAAACCGGCAGCAGTTGCGCTCCCTGGAGGATGAGATACGTGAGCTGAAGTGCTCCATGGTGACAGCAGACAAAATGGCCGCCCATCAGCTGACGGCTACGGAAGACCAGCTGCGCTCCCTACACAGCACTGTACGCAAGATCAACCAGGAGAGAGCTGAGGTTGGGGACTCCTTCAACACCACACAACCACCTCCCTCACACAAAACAATCCTGTACACAAAATCTATAAGCAGGAAATACAGCAAGTCAAGTCTGTTGGGAAGGGTATGTTGAAAGTTCTGGTAATCTAGTACTATAGGGTTAGTATGTGAGAGTGGAATTGTGGGTGAAGAACCATGATGTTGAGCGCACACATACTGAGGAAGGCTTTGCTTTTAATATAAAAAATTAAAAAGACCTTATTGGGGTGCTGACCTTCTCAATAGATTACACAATATTTATTTTGGAATCAGCATACATTATATGTATATGAACCATTAACGTGTAGCACATTGTCATTTGACAGTGTGTGGAGAACAGTGGCGTACAGACCCTGACTGCGTGTGGAATTGTGTGCAGGATGCGGAGGAGCTGGAGGGATTCAGGACGGAGGCGGCCGCTGTAGCGCAGGACCTGGCGCGGGCGGAGGCCGAGATCCAGCTGCTGCAGAGACTGCTGAAGGACAGAGAGCAGCAGGTGAGACGGCCCTGTCAGCAACCTGCTGTCTAGGGTTGTAACAATTCTGAACAGATTCTGAATCGATGTTTTTTAAGGCATAGGACCGCCATGGGGCGAACATCCGAGCTTTCCCTTTTCCTTTATTAAACCCGACGCAGTCTTGAACGAAAGTGCCAAACATCGAAGGGCATGAGAAATACTTCTGGGAAAAAAACTTGACTTACATTCGGCGACATGCTGCACGGAGCCAAGTAAAGGACTACAGAATTGTCTCCTTTTAAGCAATTAGGCTACTCTAATCTTGTCCCTGTTTACTTTGCTCAATTAGCAATCAAACAGGGGATTTGCTTATTTACTTTGCTGAATGAGTAGAGCTGTTTATTAAGACAGCATGTTTGATTGCTGCATTCTGAAAGTTAAATGGGCACAGATTTGCAAGAACGCGTATTTGGCCATTTCGTGTGATTGTGATAATTTATAGCTCACATTCACGTTTCATCCGCTTTAATGTTGCCACCAGGCCAATGCAGGAAGCATGAAGAAATGTGCAGTATAGAAAAGGCATCTGAAAAAGACCATTAACAGTGAAACTGCAGAGCCATGTGCATAAGGCTTGTTCATTGCACCCTCTCCATCCTCTTCCTCTCTGCGAGAATGCCAAAAAGTTGAGGTCCAGCCCTGGTCAAAACCCTGTCAAAAATCTTTCTCTGTCTTAGGGCTGCAGTGATACAAAGCATTTTGCTCAACCGGCATTGAAACGCTGCCACTGCGTAATGCTGACATCTCCATTCTCAATGATGCTCAGTCAAAATGTCTCACAGTACTCATAATAATACTTCAGAAGTCTGCGCATCTTCAACATGTGTGCTATATCTGCACGTCTTCATTTGTGTACATTTTAGATACGCGAGTTGGACAGTAATGTCCATGGCGTCCCCAGTTCCAGTGGCCTGCAGCAGGAGTTGGAGCATGTGATTAGAGCCCTGGATGGGCAGCAGGCGCAAACCCGCCGTCTGCGGGAACAGCTGACCCAAGTCAAAGAGGGTAAGAAAGCCACCAACTTCAGTTTACTCTGGGTACCCCTCTGGCCTTTAGGCCTCCTTTATTTGCTTGAAGAATATAGTATTTTCTTTTTCTGTACTAACTGGCCAGATGACCCCATAAACTACTCCAAAACGTAAAACTGAAGTACCTGTGTTGTTGTGAGGAATGAGGCTTTAGCACTGGCTTAGTTGCGCTGTTTCTCTATGTAGATAACAGGGATAACTTGGACAAGCTGATGGAGGAAATTGCGGCGCTGCGGGACTCCGTGGCCCAGCAGTGCAGCTTTGTATCCAGTCTCAGGGCCCCCAATGAGAGCCAGGGCTTCTGGTACTATGTCCCAACACACCCAAATGTGAGGCACTTTACTCATTAAACCAAACCCAAGGTTGTACAATGTGTACTTTTATATGGGTAAACTGTAAATTGGACCCGTACATCACTGTTTAAAGGGGGCCTATTATGCATTTTTTTCCTAGTTATAATATTCTTGGACATCCAAAAGGGAAGTTTACGAAGTTTTTAGCCAAAAAAAAAAAACCAGAAAAATTCTAAGATTTCTAGGTGATTTGATTCTTGTCATTCCTAACTGACTGAAAAATGGGCAGTCTTGAGTGGGAGCCCTCTCTGTGGAATGAGCTTTGTTCTAATTGGCCAGCGAACAGAGCCACTGTGTCAACGGAGAGTGACAATGTCTATTACTGGCAAGTCTCCATATGGAGATGACTAACTAAGTAGCTAGCTAGGTACCACTAAACTACTCAAAGAGCATGGAAAGGCAACGTCTGCAGGCTTAGCAAGCATGGATGTTTCGTTCACAATTCTGCAAAATGCATAGTTTTACTACATTTGTAGCTAATTTAGTCTCTAACGTTAGTAGTGATCCGTAGTTGGCATCTGTATAGCAGCAACCGTTGGCGAACATTCCATTTACTGCGCTAGCTACTCCATTAAAAAAAGGGACTGATTTTGATTAAAAACAGTCACCTTTTTATCTATCCTATCCACGTCTCGTTCATTCCTTCTGGCAGAACTAGCAACAATTTTTAAACTCACAATTTAGTAGCTAGCTAGCGAGCCAATAAACCACACAATAATTATAGAAGGGTAATGCCTGCATGCTACCAAAGTAAGTTAGTTTTGAGGGTAGCTCAAGGCTAGCCCGCAATCTGATTACATCAACAACCAAGCCATATACATTTTGCTAAGGTTTTACTTGGAATTCAGTTTGATTATGAACAGTAATTTGGAACACTTACCAGGCTAGCTAGCAACAGATTCTCCTTGAAAATAAATCAAATCCACCGCTTCCTTATGTTATCCAAAAAGCATAATAGTTCCCCTTGAATATAAATTTTGTTGCCTGTCCTGCGTTGTACTGATCCAGGGTAATTATATAAAGCAATAAGACAAAAAGTGGATGACACACATGTAACTAGTTATGGGCTTATGCCAATTGAAGCTGGGATGTTGTTATAAAAATTGTGCCTTGGGTGTAGATATTCAGATAAGGAGCGGAACAAATCTCATTCGCCTACATGTGTAGGAAGTGAAGCCAAATCTAACTGCCTTGCCGAATGCCATGTTTTACGAAAAAGGCAGTGACAACAAAGGACTGGCTTGTCTTACTTCTCAGTTAATGGGTTGGTATGTACTCCAGATACTGAAATATAAGCGCACAAGAACTGAAAGAGTGATTTTTTTTTTTTCATAATATGTCCCCTTTAAGTTTTATAATGCATGTGTGAATATGGTGATGATGATCAGGCAATAATTATCAGTTATTCAATTAAGAATTTGATACAAAGAGGTTTTATAACTCACAAAATTGGACAGTCTTTTAAGAATGGACAGTAAATTAAATTCATGAAAATCTAACTCTTTATGAAAAGACAAAGGATTATTGTGTAATTATCTAAACCCTGGAGGCATTCACCACTGTTAAAATTTAAGCCCTTTTGAAAATAGGAAAACTTGTGACTTCAAAATCCTTCCTGTTTTAAAGTAGAAATGTATTGAGAAATCAGAAAATGGGGAAATTATACCTCTGCGGAAAGATAATGTCATTGAGATGATGAATAAAACACTGGACTCATGAAGACCAGATGAAGATCCGAATTGGATCAAAACGTCCAAATTTAATAAATAAAAGAATTTTCCTGCTGGCTTGGAGTAAGGGTACAGGCGTCCTTTCCTTTCTCCATTGACGCGTTTTATTTGATAGCCTTGCACCTATACATGATGTGTTTATAACTCTTTCTTCATACCACAAAGGTAACTGTACCAATTCTGCTGGTAACTGCTCGCCATCACTGGCGTTAGCTTTCAGTTGACAGTTTATTCTAGTCAATGGGATGAATAATTTGTGAGCTAGCATGCTAATGCAAATTATAAGTTACACATGTAACTGTTGTCGTAGACGCTTGAATTTACTAATTTAATGGCAAAAAACATTAGCATGCCTGATAACAAATTATTCATTCCATTGACTTGAATAGACTGCCAATGGAAGGTGTGTTGCATAAATTTGATATCTCGGGCTCACTCATTGGAGATCCTCAATGTATATTCGATGTCCAAATCAAGCAGGGCTTGAAAAATTTTGACATTTTTTGTGGATTTCGACATCTTGCTTGCAATGTAAAATACACATGCAATAGCCTTTGTGTCTCAATTCCTCACACGAGTGACATCACTGCTCTTGGCCCGATTCACATAGCTGTTCAAAGACAATATTGGGGGTTGCTAAAAGCCTGTTTTACATCCATGATTACTCTATTCCATTATCATCTCCGGGTCAAAATTGTTGATAGTTAGAGAGAATATTGCATACCCTTTTGGGTGATACTGAATATGACAATTCTTTATAAAGTTTCAAATCAATACATGTCTACTTTAATGATGAAGAGGTCCTTAACTGTGAACTGAGGTGGTGATTCTTGTTTCTTTATGGAAGCTCAATAGATGCCTTGTTCTTTACTTGGAAAAGAACTCCTTTGACTGCAGGTCTGCACCCCCTCCCCCCCCCCCCTCAGCCTCCAAGCGTAGGTTCTCAGGGAACACGTGACTCTGGCCTTGGCTCGCAGCACCCTCCCTCTCCTGACAGGGGGCGCCGCACTACCAGAAGAGGCAGGAAGGAGAAGGAGGAGCAGGGGACTCCTCTCGCTGGAGGATACTGGATGTACTCCCCCCTCAGACACTGGAACATCAGGACACACAGGAGAAGAGGTGACCATCAGACCAACTTTTTTCCTCAAAGATGACAAACTGCTTACCTGAGATGCAGTATAATCCTGTGCTTCCCAAATGTAATTAAATTTTTGAAATCTCAGCATAATTATGCACTATGGCAACTGGCGTTCTTTAAGACAATTTGCACAAGCTAAGCGCAAATCCTGGTGAAAGTTGTCAAATTATGATGTGTCATTAATATGTCATTAAGCGTTAGTCATTTATTCTGTACACAACTTGATGACCTTCTGAAATTACTTGTCGCAGCAAATTAAATTAAATAAGATTTCTTTCGCTGAATGTGTGCTTCATTTCATAAAATCCATCAAAATATGAGTTCAGATAATATGAATTCTGTATGAATAAGGAGTAAAATGTTTCGTAGTGGACTTTGCATTTTAGTTAAGGTGAGTTGTACTGTAGATGCTGTAGACTTCTATTCTCTGAATGCTAACAGCCTGCTGTGTGGGCAGGTCTCCCGCAGGACAGTGGGCCTGAGAGTGATGGGGACAGCGGTGTCTCTGCACATCACTTTATAGCCCCCCCCGGAGCCACCCCTTACACCATGCTGCCGGATGGTTCTGCTCTCCCGCATGGCACATTCATCTACGCCCCCCCGGCCACGGGGCTCTCCGTCACTCCGGGGACGCCTTTCTGGACCACCCCCAGCTGGAGCTCCTCTGGTTTACGGCCCATCTCCTGCCACCGTTCATGCACCCTTAGTCCCTGCTGGAGTCCTCCACTGTAATGTCCCAGGGCACCAGGACATGGTGTGTAATCCATACATGAGGAGGTGCTGCTATTCTACTGCCTTTCTGCTAGGCTGGTCATCTCAGCAATGGCCCCTAATTATTACACAGAAAGGCCATTTGCCCCGTTTCATCTCATGACTATGCTGTGTCCAAAGCATGTGACTTACCTGCGTGGTAAGTTTAGATGTTAACGGTAACAATGAAATTTGGGGAGTTTTAATGTTACTATTACAATGGTGTTTGAGGTTTCCATTCAAAGTTAATCAAAGGGGCTGTGAATTATATGACTGCACATCACGATAAATACATGATATTGATCCTGTCTAATGTAGGGAAATGAGTACTTTGTTCAATCCACTGCAACACTGTAAAAATAAATCAACTCTGGTCTTTTGGCTGGCTTTGTATTTTCAAATCAAATGTATTTGAATATTTGAAGAGGCGATTTCCAGTGTGCAGTGACAGATGGGTAATGCTCAGTATTGCCCCCTGCAGGAGAGGGAAATGGTGCAGATTTTGGGGTGGAAGAAGAATGCGGAGCACCTGGGCACAGAGGTGCGGAGGCTGGAGAAGCTGCGGGCGGAGCTGGAGGAGGAGCTGCAGGCGCTTCGACGAGGCGTCAGTGGCATGCGCAGACGCAGGTGACCGACCCATGGCTCAAACTGTTTTACACTTTCATTATTCATGCACTCAAGATAGACATCTTCTGCAAAGCAACATCTGAAATTTCAATCAATGAGAAGAAATGGGCTCCAGCGTATGAATCTGTGGTCCTGGACAAATAAAATGGACCAAGCCCAAAATGGCAAAATATGAAGCTTTTAATAGTCTTTGCAACAAATCATTAGTCAGTAAATTAGCAAGAGATAAAAACTAATAGATAAAGTAACTTGGTGTGGGATGGCTTTTCCCTTTTGATTTAGAATTTATTTTAAGCTGTGTGTATAAACTTAAGTACAGCTTTTTACCGAAAGAGGACTCAGTGTTCTTCCACTCAATGTTCATGTCTTCAAACTAGTTGGAAAAACATCATTCGGCTGATTTGTGTGATGTGAGACGAAATATTTTCTATGGGGATCAAATCTGGACTCTGAAACCTCTTCTTCCACGCTTATCTGAGGTAGATGCCCAATTTGCCCTTTTTTTTTTTTTTTTTTTTTTTAGCCAGTGAGTGCATAAGAGGTAACATGGTTTGCAAATGAAACTAGGACAGGCCCTTGAGGAACACCTCATTAAAGTAGGTGTTATTTAGTATTTTGCTACATTTGTTCCTTGCTTAGAGAGTCTCTGGTTGGCAGCGGGAGCTGTTTGGTGGAGGAGGTGCAGGAGTCTCTTCGGCAGCAGGGAGAGGTGCTGGAGGAGGTGCAGTGTGTGGAGAAGACCTTGCTGCACAGGCGAGCTGAGCTGAGGGAGGCCGACAGGCTGCTGATGGAAGCTGAGGCCGACCTGAAGGACAATAGGGCTCAGGTCTGTCCTGTTGTAACTTACCTCAGCCTACCATTCAGTCTTTCAAAATTGGAAACATGCTGAACATCCTGCAGGCTTATTGTTTTCCTCTGCCAGTCGGTTTGGGCTGTGACGGATGTGGGTAGTCTGTTTTTTTGGGCGGTGAAAGACTGAGGTATGCTCTTTATTTTTACCACAGACCAGCGATATACTGCAGCGCTACACTGAGGCTCAGCGGTGCATTGGAGATACAGAGCGAGAGCTGGAGGAGCTGGAGAAGCGTGCTCAGGACAGCGCCACCCAGCTAGTGGAGGCCAACTTGCAGCTCAGGTACAAAGCACTCCCTGTTTAATTCTAGGCACCAGCTCAGGATGGTGATCTGCAATAAATGCCTCTAATTGATCTTTTTTCTTGAGATGTGAGGCAGCAACCGTATTCCTCCATTATTGGTTTGAGCAGAGGATGGTATTTGCCTCTTGGGTCTAGATGAGCTTCACTGACTCTCCTTCCCTCTCAGGACCCTACAGGATGAGGTACAGGAGCTGCAGGGGGCAAAGGGAGGAGCAGGAGCATACTCTGCTGGAGGTGCAGGAGGTGCTGCAGTCCCAGGATGCTTTGTACCAAGACATAAACCGTAAAGTGCAGACGGCTACAGAGAGGTGTGTGGATTTTTGGTTACCTACAAGGAAACAAACTGAACTTTTGGATCATTCTCAGTACTGAATCTATGCTGGAAATGCCTTGTTTGTCTTTTTTTTGTCCAGGATAGTTCTAATCAAAAATGTTCTGAGAGGGTTAAAGGGAAAGTAGTTAAATTCAATTAAATTCAGGTTTAAAATGATACAAGTTAGGAATTTGCTGCTTTTCATTTTCTTTAAGTTTGATTAAAGTCAGTACATGTTTGGCTAAACGGAGGAAAATGGAATCTAATTGGTTACCTAGAACATGTTGCTAAGTTAGATGTTTGCTGAGATTTTGAAATGCCTTTGTTACCATTTCCTCCCTTTGTTTATGCGAGTGCCAATGCTGGGATCCACATGAGCTGTTGAGGCTCAGTAGACTGCTTTTCTGTGTTTGGCACAGGCTGGAGACCCTGCAGAGCGAGCTGGACCAGGCCGAGAGCAGAGAGGCTCGACACCTTGAGACCATGAGAGAGGCAGAGAGCATGCTGGAACATCGCAGGAATGAGCTGGAAGCGCTCCACTCCAAGGCAAGTGATTGGTTTCTATATTAACTATCGGGCTAAAAATTTAGATTCAAATAGGAAAAGTCTTAATCGGTATTTTGCTCCAATCACCTCCATTTGATAATTAGGTTGATTCCTCAGGCAGGTGTCTGGCTTAGTTAATGAGTTATAGAAACAGCTTTGAAGCGCTTTTACATGTTGATCCATGGACTGCAGCTGTTTCCTCAGAACTTGGTGTACCTTCAGTCTAATTAGTTGGGACAAATGCTAATAAATCATACGTATAGCTCTTACAAGTCTGATTGGCATCTAGGTGACCCAGCGACAGGAGGAAGTGGCTGTCCTCGACAGGAAGCTTGAGCAGCAGCGGGAGGAAGAGCGCCTCCTGCAGGAGAGTGGTGAGCAGCGCAGCAGGAGCCTGGCTCAGGAGCTGAAACAGAGAGACGATGAGGTGCAGGATCTGCAGAGGCACATTAAGGTTAGAGACTCCGTACTTTCATAGAATCCATGTTTGTGTCAGCCAAATCCTCCTTATTCCTGAGGATTAAGAGATGGAAATTCTGCTCTAATTCTGCTCCAGTTATTTTCAGGCCATTTAATCAGTGAAATTGCATTGTTGTTTTTATTGTTCACTGACCAGCAAGTTTCTAATTAGCAAAATGATCAACAATGGACGCATGAATTGCTTTGACCGATTAACAGTCTACAAGGCTACAGTGCAGGCGGGGTAGAGCTAGTCCACTAATTCACATGGTCTATGTCACCCCATCCTAGGAGCTGCGGGCAGACCTGCAGACCCTCAGCACACGGAAAAAGGAGCTTGACTCCCAGGTGGTGGAGAGGAGAGCCCAGGTGAGCCTAGTGAAGCAGGAGGTGGAGCACGAGGAGGAGAATCTGCAGAGAGTCTTTGCCCAGATCAACAAACACAAGACAGGTCAGGGCCTGAACGCTGCCTCCTCCTCAGAGTCTTGCAGCAGCTGTGCTCTAAGTCAATAGATCTTACAAGTTCTTACATCGCTCCCCTGTCACTCAGCATCTTTTACCTGAAGTCTCTCAAACAACCTTTCTTGGCACAGCCCTCGCCTCATGATACATTACTTTTTATTTGTTTGGCAGAAACGTTTATTCAATGTTACGATAAAGACAGCACAATATACACTCCTGCCAAAAATGTGCAAAATTTTAAGTGTTTCATGGTCTTAACAACAGATCATAGGTCAGAAAATGAGCAAGGATAAAACAAATGCAGTCCTGAGTCCTTCTTTGCCCCCATTTAGTCGCTTACTTTTGCTGCCCTGAATTGCATGGGGAAATGATGGAAACAGACAAATTTTGCAGCAGAGTTGCTTAACTGTGAAAAGTCAGTTGAAGCTTTGTAGTACGGGAGAATATTGAAGTAAGCCTTGCTTCCCACAATTGAAAAGTTGTTTTCTAAAGAGGAATGAGCAGATATTATTTTTCAATTCTCCTTTCTGTTAAAAGCTGTCTACAAGATTACACACTAGCCTTAGACATTTCTAGCTGTCAAAGGGAAGAGCTATCCCTTGCAAAGTAACTTTATCTATTTGTTTAATTTCTGCCTTTTTTTTGGCAAATCATTTGTTATTAAGACCATTATGCTTCATATTTTGGCAGTTTGAGCTTGGCCCATTTCTTTACTCAGGAGTGCAGCTCAGATAGGGCAGTGTTCATATCATGCAGTGGTTCCCGAACCTGCTCCTGGAGGCTCCCTGTGTGCTGCTGCTTTTTGTGCCAACCTCCACTGCAGTAAAATAATTATAACTCCAGTCCTACCTCTGGGCTAATGCTCATCAAGGACCGGCATACGGGGAAATAGCCACCGGGGAACGATATATCGACGACCAGCACACAGGGAAACGAGTGTGGGTCCTGTATATGTATGTATGTGCTTTTGATTTCTGGATTGATTTCATATCTTAGTGATCTACATTATGCCAGAAAAATGCAAAACCATTAGGAATGCATGAAATCCTCAAGTTCACATTGTGCTTCTTGCAAAATTGCAAAGAATTGTATAAAAAGGAGGTAACATTAACCACTGAGGTAATAGGCTTCTAACTTGATTAGCATTATTTTTTCTCTTTCTTAAACATCAATACAATACAGGTTTGCTCAAGATAATTTACTTTGTCTTTGAAAAGTTCATTATCTATCAGATGGCTATGATTGGTGGTCAGGTGTCTGGACTTCTACTAATTTTTTGCCCTCTTACTCCAATCAGTCTCAACTTGATCAGAGATTATTGCCTCCTTTTATGTAAGTATATGTCAGAAATATAGCCCAAGAAGCACTACATGTCCACAGAAATGTAATTGAACATATCATACAACACGACTTCTGATGTAATATGATTAAGATTTTGAGTAATCTTACATGAAAAGCAGCTTGCTTGAAAAATTAATGGCTTGTTAGAATAAGTGAATTGCAGTTGAGGTTGGAATAAAAACCAGAATACGCAGGGACTGTGTTTGGGAACCTCTGATAATATAGCACTTAATTTGTAGTTATGTGCTTGATTGTCTAAACTGACTAGTTTATCTGCCTTAACTGCAGGTCTTAGTTTCCACTCCCTGACTCAGCCCATCAGCCTAACCCCACCTTTCCTCTGCCACAGTTAGCATTAGTACATTGCACACTGGGCGCCAGACCATGGAGCCCATCCACATAGCTTATCAGGCTTAGCCCCACAGCAGCCCCTGAGCGCAGTGTGTTTAACTCTCTTAGAGCTGAAGCATGTGCTGGAGATGGTGCAGCTAGAGAGCAGCGAGCTGGAGGGGCTGAAACTGCAGCACGAGCAGCGCCTGGACCAGCTGGAACAGAGCCAAGAGTCCCTGCTGCAGGTACAGGTCTGGGGTCAGGAGTCCTTACTGCAGGTACAGGTCTGGGGTCAGGAGTCCTCACTGCAGGTACAGGTCTGGGGTCAGGAGTCCTTACTGCAGGGACAGGTCTGGGGTCAGGAGTCCTTACTGCAGGTACAGGTCTGGGGTCAGGAGTCATTACTGCAGGTACAGGTCTGGGGTCAGGAGTCCTTACTGCAGGTACAGGTCTGGGGCCAAGAGTCCTTACTGCAGGTACAGGTCTGGGGTCAGGAGTCCTCTCTGCAGGTACAGGTCTGGGGTCAGGAGTCCTTACTGCAGGTACAGGTCTGGGGTCAGGAGTCATTACTGCAGGTACAGGTCTGGGGTCAGGAGTCATTACTGCAGGTACAGGTCTGGGGTCAGGAGTCCTTACTGCAGGTACAGGTCTGGGGTCAGGAGTCCTTACTGCAGGTACAGGTCTGGGGTCAGGAGTCCTTACTGCAGGTACAGGTCTGGGGTGAGGAGTCCTTACTGCAGGTACAGGTCTGGGGTCAGGAGTCCTCTCTGCAGGTACAGGTCTGGGGTCAGGAGTCCTTACTGCAGGTACAGGTCTGGGGTCAGGAGTCCTCACTGCAGGTACAGGTCTGGGGTCAGGAGTCCTTACTGCAGGTACAGGTCTGGGGTCAGGAGTCCTTACTGCAGGTACAGGTCTGGGGTCAGGAGTCCTTACTGCAGGTACAGGTCTGGGGTCAGGAGTCCTTACTGCAGGTACAGGTCGGGGGTCAGGAGTCCTCACTGCAGGTACAGGTCTGGGGTCAGGAGTCCTTACTGCAGGTACAGGTCTGGGGTCAGGAGTCCTCACTGCAGGTACAGGTCTGGGGTCAGGAGTCCTCACTGCAGGTACAGGTCTGGGGTCAGGAGTCCTCACTGCAGGCACTGTAAGTAAGTCCTCCTACAAACTCATTTGTCTAATTCTGAAACCTGATTACGGTTATTCAAATTGCACCATGTGTATTTATGCATTTAATCGAGTGTGTGTATGACTGAGTCTCGGTGGCTGTGAGGCCGTGTTGGGCCCCTGGCTCTGATGTCCTGCCCCTGTCCAGGTTCAGGTGGAGCTGGAGAAGGTGACACAGGAGGCGCAGCTGCAGCGGGGGGAGGCGGAGCGGCAGAGGCGTCGGCTGGAGGAGGAGAGAGCCAAGCTGGAGGTCCTGCAGCAGGAGGGTGCGGAGGCCCGGCAGGGCATGGAGACGCGGACGCGGGACAGGGCCGCACTGGAGGAGCAGTGCAGGAACCTGGAGGCCAGACGAGTCCACGCTGAGAGGTGGGCTGGAGATACACAAGCCCGTACAGAGATGGACCTCACAGTTGAACACACCACTAGTCTGGTCCACATTGTCCTAGTGTGAGGTGTCTTATGCTACAACCTCAACTCCACGAGAATTGGGACCATATGTAAAATGATAATAAAAACAGAATGATTTGTGAATTGATTGTTTAACTACATCAAGTTGAAAACAGCACAAAGTCAATTATTTATGTTCCCCTTATCAACGGGATGGATTTTTGTGAATATTTTCAAATTCCAAATTTAATTTCTGCATGGTGTTTCCAAAAATTGAAACACTCCACAGGTAAGCAAGTCATAAATAACCAATGATTCACTTATGATTGGGTAAAAAATGAGTTGTCATGAAAGGTTTGGTTCAAGAACAACGTTTCTCAACATGTAATTGCATGGAATGTGGGGATTTCTCCATCAGCGATCCGTAATATAGAGGAGAGGTACAGAAAATTGGGAGAAACTGCTAGTTTCTGTGTGAGGCCGGATTCCAGTGTGGGATGCAAATGACCTTAAGTCAAGTTCTTCAGCACTAGCCTGACAGGATCCAAAGATGCCTGTTGGGCCAGGTTTGAGCCAAAAATTTAGGCTAATTGGCTTGATCAGGTTGGACTCAGACTGCGTAAAGAAAAGTGTGTGTGTGTGTGTGTGTGTGTGTATGCGTGTGTGTATGTGTGTGTGTGTGTGTGTGTGTGTGTGTGTGTGTGTGCGTGTGTGTGTATGTGTGTGTGTGCGCGTGTGTGTGTGTGTGTGTGTGTGTGTGTGTGTGTGCGTGCGTGTGTGTGCGTGTGTGCGTGCGTGTGTGTGTGTGCGTGCGTGCGTGTGTGTGTGTGCGTGCGTGCGTCGTGCCTGTGTGTGTGTGTGTGTGTGTGTGTGCGTGCGTGCGTGCCTGTGTGCGTGTGTGTGCGTGTGTGTGTGTGCGTGTGCGTGTGTGTGTGCGTGTGTGTGTGCGTGTGTATCGTGTGTGCGTGTGTGTGCGTGTGTGTGCGTGTGTGTGTGTGTGCGTGTGTGTGTGTGTGCGTGCGTGTGTGTGTGTGTGTGTATGCGTGTGTGTGCGTGTGTGTGTGTGTGTGCGTGCGTGTGTGTGCGTGTGTGTGCGTGTGTGTGTGTGCGTGCGTGTGTGTGTGTGTGCGTGTGTGTATGCGTGCGTGCGTGTGTGTGTGCGTGCGTGTGTGTGTGTGTGTGCGTGCGTGTGTGTGTGTGTGTGTGTGTGCGTGCGTGTGTGTGTGTGCGTGTGCGTGTGTATGCGTGTGTGTGTGTGCGTGTGTGGCGTGTGTGTGTGTGTGTGTGTGTGCGTGTGTGTGTGCGTGTGTGCGTGTGTGTGTGCGTGTGTGTGTGTGTGTGTGTGCGTGTGTGCGTGCGTGTGTGCGTGTGTGTGTGCGTGTGTGTGTGTGTGTGTCGTGCGCGCGTGCGTGTGTGTGGCGTGCGTGTGTGTGTGCGCGTGTGTGCGGCGTGTGTGCGCGTGCGTGCGCGTGCGTGTGCGTGCGTGTGTGTGTGTGCGCGCGCGTGCGTATTCACAGAAGGCTAATCTGCATTTGTACACGTGAGCATTCAGCACTGTCCATCCTGCTGATTCCTGATGTTCCATCGATTGCTGAGACTTTCTCTGCCAGTTAAATTGTAGCAACACATTTTATTCACCCAACATCTCCCCTGGTCCCGTTTGCTAAAACTATACAATGAATGTAGGCCACCAACAGCTTCAGAGCATGCTTTTGACCAGTGGAATATTGTAAACTGCGACTAAGAAAATTGTGCGCCATTTGAATCCTCTGGAATTGTGGTTGTATTTTCATTAATTGGGGTCCATGTTCTTCGCAGAACATTGAGAAGATTTTTAAACGTAAGTACATTTTTGAGAATAGAGTTAAGTCCTCTGTAGCATAGGTGGAGAATATTTTGTGTGAATGTGGACAATACATATGTAACCTTTAAGTCTGCAAGCAATTCCTTGATTGGGGGACATTTTTTATTAATAGTCATAATAATCAATCAGACACCACACTCTTCAGAAGGGCACTTCACTTCAAATCAGCGAATGGTTGCCATTTGCATGTTTATGGACCATATATTTTTGGTGTCGTCGATGGCTAAATAGAAATGACATTTTGACGGTAGCGCTGAGATGCGATTACCGTTTCAGGTGTCTGGCGACAGCTGAGGAGGGGGCGAGGGCCGCGGAGGCGGAGCTAAGCCGGGTGCAGGTGGAGCTCGGTCAGAGGAAGCAGGAGCAGAAGCGCGCTCGCGTAATGCTGCAGGACACGAGCCGAGACGCCGCTGCAGCCCAGTGGCACTTAGGAGGTGCGAGTGTGCGCCGCTTCCCAACAAACCTCGGACAACACACCACTTACATAGACAGGATGTCAGATACACAGCACTACACTGTTTTCACTGATCATCGCTGGTAATGGAGCCACAGACCCGGGGTTGATGTAGAGCTCAGTACCTCTGGCCAGGGGACAGTAGACTAGCTTAGATGGGCTAGAAAAATAAGGGGTTGATAATGTCATGGTATGGTATATATGTGTGTGTCTATTGCAGAGAGGAGGGAGGAGCTGAAGGGACTGCAGGAGACCCTGAGTGACGCCCGTCAGCAGCTGCGGCAGGTGGAAGAGGTGGGTGCTGGGCCGGGTCAGGGGTGGAGCTGGGAGAGAGCTGAGTCAGGCGTGAGCAGTGCCGATGGCTTACAGACACGCTCATGTATGCAGGATGTGAGAGCTGCTACAACAAGGCGCGAGGAGCTCTTAGAGGAGCATCAGAGACAGGAGGAGGAGCTGGAAAAGGGGGCGGAGAGAGTCCGTGAGGTCATGCGCAGGAGGGAGGAGCTGGAGGCAGAGCTAGGAAAGAAGCGTGCACAGTTACGGCAGCATCACAAGGTGAGTGAAGCAATGTCTGTACAAGTCAACAGCCAATCAAAATCCTCTATGTGCTAACCATTTAATACCCAGCTCTGCAAATTAACACAGGCACTGTACACCACTGACCAATCGGAAACCTACTTCAGACTGAAAACGCAGTGGTTTTAAAGTGCAGATCTATACAGTAGCACTACAGGCTGATATAAATTTCTCAGACACCCCTTTTCTGACATTCTGTATTGTCTGGGCTGAATTAGCCATTATGGGGTCAACTGTCGCAATGACAACTCCCTTAGACAATATCATTGTTACTGGTCTATAGCAATCTCAATTACTGTCTTAGAAAACCATTTACCGTTGCTGCTTGGCAGTCAGTACATCCTTCATACATTGTGAATCTTGATTAGTCTGGATATAGACTAATTCACTATGTAACAGTGCTGCTCACTCCCTTCAGACCTCTTGCCATTGAAAAATCAGTCAGGGTCTGATCACTTATCTTTCCACATATAAACCAATGTCTAGCAAAAGCTGGTGTAAGTTTTTAAGAAGGAATAAAGGAAAATGGATGATTTCAAACCGCATAAGTGCCTAATATCTCCAGCGCTGTAACGTAACATTTCTCAGTGCAGTGTCCGTGCCAGTCCCTGCAGGTGCTGCAGCAAGATGCAGTCGATACAGAGGAACTGCAGGCACACAGGCTGCAGAAACTGCAGTCCCAGATACACGCTGTAGAGGGCGCCCTTACTGAGCGTGGAGCGCAGCTACAGCAGGTGGTGGCCAGTGTGTCAGGGGCAGAGGAGCGAGAGAGGCTGGGTGAGGTCCCCTCCCTCACCGCTGCGCATAAGGCTGCACCTTCTCAACGCTTTTTCTCAGACAGTCTCTCTGTCTCAGCAACCTCTACTGTCAACCTGGGAGAGTTCAGACTTTCGCCAAAACACATAGGGCCACTCAAAACTTTGAGATTTCCATGTCAAACTCTGGTTGGACACAGCATCTGCTAGTCTTTGATTTATTCCCTCAACTGACAAACAGGAATTAAAGGCTACTTGTTAAATCTCAGTATGTAATAGCAATATGCAATTGACAGATGGCCTTGTGCGCTACCTACAAGCAGCTACTATAATGAATCACCACGATGATGATTATCATCAGTGATGATTAATATCAGCCTTTCTACGAATGTATTTTTAGGGGTGACAGCTTCTGTAGTTGTTGAAACACATTGACTGTATTGTTTATATGTGCGTGTGTAGGCCGGGAGCTGTCAGCTCAGGAGGAAGAGTTGGAGGCGTTGCGTGGAAAGCTGGCGGACAGTCAGGAGGAGGTGCTGCATTTGCAGGAGCTGCTCCTCACTGAGAGGACCAGCGCAGAGAGGAGGCTCTCCGCATTGAGGGTTCGAGGGCAAGCTGAGCGGGACCAGATGGAACAGGTACAGGTTGGATTATGGTGGTACCTTTTACACAGATGTGTTCACATACAGAGGTTAGCATCTGAATGTAGCCATGGTCTATTTTCATCCTTTTAGAGTTGGAGTTTGGGCAAAGGAACAGAGGATGCCCAGCTGCTATGTGTGGACAACTCTGAATCATGAAATATTAAAATTTCCCAACTCAGTAATTAGAACGAGATTCAGGAGATTGTAGACCGTTGCTAGGATGCCACAGAGATTGAGATTTGGAGTCACATCACAGTAGCAATCTATTAATTAATAGCTGCGACAGCATCAGTTGGTATTGCTTTCACCATGTGCTTGTGTGTGTGTGTGTGTGTGTGTGTGTGTGTTTTCACTGTAAAATGTGGTCCTGGAGACACCTTCTATAGCAGGAACTACTGCAGAAGCAATTAGGAGTAATTTTTCTGGTCTTTATAGTCTTTATATATAGTGTCACAACCATGCAAGACACAGTCACAAAACTTTACAGGAGTATAGTTGAGATGAAATTAAAGGCCGAGTTCAAAGGTGGGTGTTAACCAAGCTAGGGCGCTGGAAGTTTGGGGGCAGGAGAAGCAGCTGGTGTGATCCCATTGCAAAATAGTCCCGAGTTCATAAGATGCTTCTGTTCAAAACCGTGTGCAGTTTATGAAAAAAACAGCACATCTTATCAGAAGACATCTGCTCAACTAAGGTCTTTGATTATGTTAACGCTTTACATGTTTGTTACATTTTACAGTTTAGTTTGATATTCAAAAGTATTTTCCACACAAACAATGCATGGAGTAATGGCCCGGTGGGTAATTTTACCCTGTTAACATTGAGCTGTTTTTTCCGCCATGAAAGATGATGTGTGCGTGGTAGTGTGTGTGTTTGAGAGAGCGTTACCATAGCATCTCGCACTGACAGTCTCTGTATCAGGAGCAGGTCCGTCTGCGGAAGGAGCTGGTTGCTGTGGATCAGGCTGCCAGAGAGAAACAGCAGCAGGCCAGTGATCTGCAGCAGGAGCTGAACAAAGTGTCCCAGGAGCTGCTGGGTCTCAGGGACAAGGTGTGGCCCTTACCCCCTACACCCTCAGAGCTGCGCCACCCTACTAACCTGCACCTTCAGAGCTGCCCCACCCTACTAACCTGCACCCTCAGAGCTGCCCCACCCTACTAACCTGCACCCCCAACCTACACCCTCAGAGCTGCGCCACCCTACTAACCTGCACCCTCAGAGCTGCGCCACCCTACTAACCTGCACCTTCAGAGCTGCCCCACCCTACTAACCTGCACCTTCAGAGCTGCCCCACCCTACTAACCTGCACCCTCAGAGCTGCCCCACCCTACTAACCTGCACCCCCAACCTACACCCTCAGAGCTGCGCCACCCTACTAACCTGCACCCCCACCTACACCCTCAGAGCTGCCCCACCCTACTAACCTGCACCCCCAACCTACACCCTCAGAGCTGCCCCACCCTACTAACCTGCACCCCCAACCTACACCCTCAGAGCTGCCCCACCCTACTAACCTGCACCCCCAACCTACACCCTCAGAGCTGCCCCACCTTACTAACCTGCACCCTCAGAGCTGCCCCACCCTACAAACCTACACCCTCAGAGCTGCGCCACCCTACTAACCTGCAACCTCAGAGCTGCGCCACCCTACTAACCTGCAACCTCAGAGCTGCCCCACCCTACTAACCTGCACCCCTCAAGCTACGCCCTCAGAGCTGCCCCACCCTACTAACCTGCACCCCCAGCCTGCACCTTCAGAGCTGCCCCACCCTACTAACCTGCACCCCCAACCTACACCCTTCAGAGCTGCCCCACCCTACTAACCTGCTCCCCCCAACCTACACCCTCAGAGCTGCCCCACCCTACTAACCTGCCCCCCAACCCCCCTCAGAGCTGCCCCACCCTCAGAACCTGCCCCCCCCAACCTGCACCTTCAGAGCTGCCCCCCCTACTAACCTGCACCCCAACCTACACCCTCAGAGCTGCCCCACCCTACTAACCTGCACCCCCAACCTACACCCTCAGAGTTGCCCCACCCTACTAACCTGCTCCCCCAACCTACACCCTCAGAGCTGCCCCCACCCTACTAACCTGCACCCCCAACCTACACCCTCAGAGCTGCCCCACCCTACTAACCTGCTCCCCCCACCTACACCCTCAGAGCTGCACCACCCTACTAACCTGCTCCCCCAACCTACACCCTCAGAGCTGCCCCATCCTACTAACCTGCACCCCCAACCTACACCCTCAGAGCTGCGCCACCCTACTAACCTGTGCCCCCAACCTACACCCTCAGAGCTGCCCCATCCTACTAACCTGCACCCCCAACCTACACCCTCAGAGCTGCCCCACCCTACTAACCTGTGCCCCCAACCTACACCCTCAGAGCTGCCCCCCCCCTACTAACCTGCTCCCCCCAACCTACACCCTCAGAGCTGCCCCACCCTACTAACCTGTGCCCCCAACCTACACCCTCAGAGCTGCCCCACCCTACTAACCTGCTCCCCCCAACCTACACCCTCAGAGCTGCCCCACCCTACTAACCTGCACCCCCAACCTACACCCTCAGAGCTGCCCCACCCTACTAACCTGTGCCCCCAGACCTTCTCCTTACCCCTTCCCACAAACCTGAATAAAACAGGACTTCAGTCTGAAGCATTGGTCTGGCTGTAATGTGTGGTGCAATTTCTCTTAAATGTCTGCTTTTCCTGGGGCTCTGCAGCTGCGCTCTCAGGAAGAAGGGGATACACGAAGACGGGGGATCAGAGAGGCCATGCGCTCCCTGAGGTCAGAGGTCATGGCCGAGATCGGAGAGCTAGAAACATCACCCAGCGATGCCTCAGACAATGAGAGCTACAAGGAGAACCATCCCCACTTCACGCCTACCATGGATTGGGTAACCTTCAGCACCAAGGTGAACAGCACCTGCTTCTTAACCAACTCTGTCTTTTATGTTTCAAAAGAAAGGCAACCTAAAGCAAAACAAAAATTGACTTCCTTAATCAGAGCAAGTCCATGCATTCAAAATTTAACATTCTAAACCCTGTCTTTATTCAGGATGAACAGTGGCGTGGGGAGGCACTGAGAGAGAAGCTCCGGCAGCAAGAGGATCACTTGAAGGTACTGTAGTACACAGGTGCACGTAATGTACAGGGCCTCACTGTAGTACACAGGTACACGTACTGTACAGGGCCTCACTGTAGTACACAGGCACAAGTAATGTACAGGGCCTCACTGTAGTACACAGGCACAGCTAATGTACTGGGGCTCACTGTAGTACACAGGTACACAAAATGCACTGGGCCTCACTGTAGTACACAGGAACACAAAATGCACTGGGCCTCACTGTAGTACACAGGAACACAAAATGTGCTGGGCCTCACTGTAGTACACAGGCACACAAAATGTACTGGGCCTCACTGTTGTACACAGGCACAGGTAATGACCGGGCCTCACTGTAATACACAGGCACAGGTAATGGACCAGGCCTCACTGTAATACACAGGCACAGGTAATGACCGGGCCTCACTGTAATACACAGGCACAGGTAATGTACTGGGCCTCACTGTAGTACACAGGCACAGGTAATGTACTGGGCCTCACTGTAGTACACAGGCACAGGTAATGTACTGGGCCTCACTGTAGTACACAGGCACAGGTAATGTACCAGACCTCACTGTAATACACAGGCACAGGTAATGTACCAGACCTCACTGTAATACACAGGCACAGGTAATGTACCAGACCTCACTGTAGTACACAGGCACGGGAAATGTACCGGACCTCACTGTAATACACAGGCACGGGAAATGTACCGGACCTCACTGTAGTACACAGGCACGGGAAATGTACCAGACCTCACTGTAGTACACAGGCACGGGAAATGTACCAGACCTCACTGTAGTACACAGGCACAGGAAATGTACCGGACCTCACTGTAATACACAGACATGGGAAATGTACCGGACCTCACTGTAGTACACAGGCACAGGTAATGTACTGGGCCTCACTTTAGTACACAGGCACGTGTAATGCACCGGACCTCACTCTAGTATTCAGGCACAGGTAATGTACCAGACCTCACTGTAGTGTACAGGCACAGGTAATGTACTGGGCCCCACTGTAGTACACAGGCACAGGTAATATACCAGACCTCACTGTAGTACACTGGCACAGGTACTGTTTTGGACCTCGCTCAAGGCCGGAATGACACCATGAGCCTCTAACAAGCCCAAGAGGTCTGGCACTTCTCTCTCCGCAGGCGCAGCTGCGCAGATGCATGTGGTCACAGGAAGAGGCCCTGAATCAGCGCAGGCAGAAGACAGAGGGCAGCCTGCAGGGTCTGCGCAGACGGGTGGACAAGCTGGACAGACTCTTGAGCAGTTCGGGAGATGCAGTGACTATGAGTCACCGCGAGCTGCCACTGAAACACAGTCGAGTACGGGCACACCTCCTCTTCAGCATCGAGTCTGAAATCATTTGAGCCAGGGATAACAGGGATAACTCATAATTTTGGGAATTACTTCTCTTCTTCCTGCAGCTGGATGGTCCAGAGATGGGGAGATTGCCTGGCAGCCACGACTGCTCCATAAGTCCTGTGCGCCTTGACCCAGCTCTCCCTGAAAAGGACCAGGGTAAGGCATGAGTTCAGGGCTGGGATTAGGACCCTAGGCCCACATCCTTTGAGCAGAGCAGCTATGGTTTGGTCATCTCTTGGACTGGACATGCCATGGTAAAAATGTTCGCTTCTATAGTGGTATTGTCATGAGTAACACAAAGTGGCAAGTGACTTTTCTGGTGAAACCCATTTTTCATCCCTTGAATTAGGGGGGCACCACTGTAGTTTTTCATAGTTGGAAAAACAGGTTTCACCAGGAATGCCACTTGCGAGCTTGTGTTACTCATGTGATGAGTTAGAGTAGCGGAGCATTGGCTTTTCTGACCATCTGATGAGTTTCTGTGTATCCCGCAGGTGACATGGTCCTTCAGAATCATCGCAATCAAAGCCCTCCCTGATTTGGCATGCATTTTACACACTACCACGTATGCTGCTGCAAGTCCGAAAGCAGGCGTCTGGCTGTGACCAGGCAAAAAAAAAAAAAATCCACCAGAGAAGGTGTGATGAAGTTTATCCATCTACCTCTAAATGTGAGGCTCAGCCAGTCACCTGGGCAGCTTCAGAGAGATTCTGAATTCATCTGCGCACAATGCAAGTCGCCAGTCTCCCGACGGTCTGTGTACCCTTTAAGCTGCAGCACCGCTGCCTGAACCTGCAAATATACACATACACATTAGCTTATATCATTATAAATCACCAGCTGCACAAGGAGTAAAGCCATCAAGTGCCTTCTTTAGTCCTGACATGAGGTGCTTTCCAGTCATGAATGTGTCAACTTTCCAAGAAAGAAATCTTGCCTCAAGAAATCGTGTTGGAACTCAAGCTCTAAAGGACTGTAACAGCTGTTGAACCTAGAAGAAACAGTTGTCTCCGCTTCATCCACTCATCAATGCCTATGGCTCAGTGAATCTCTGATATCAATACTGCACATTTTCAGCACAGTGTGTGTACAAGCTCTATGCTAAGTTTGCTATTGTAAACATCCTAATATGTAATGTTGTGTATAATTGAAAATGTTTATTTTTCATAACTATATTGTGTGGTTTGTACATGGTTTGTTGTACCTAAATGAGGTGGGAAGAGACTAGTCTTATCCACACTGATGAAAATCAGATGAGCATCTCAAAAGCATGTGCGATCTCTTGTAGACACCAGGTTCCTTCAGAAAGACCCACAGAATTTTGTAGATATAGGTACTTTATTTACAAATATTCAGATCAATAGCATTGTGTTCCATAAAATCATAAGTACAGCAAACAAAGTTGTCACAGATATAAATTACGAGACCCAGTTTATGCAGTCTAGTTCTCACAAGAAAATGAATATAGCAGGTAAAACATTTAACGATTAAACAAAGCAAACAAGCCAGTTTAACTGCAGTTGCACGTGGCCAAAGTTGAGTAATTTACATAATTATCAGACATGTTTTAGTTGAGAATGGTCCCATAATGCAAGTCTGTAATTGCGATGTACAAAAAGTGAGAAAGCGCCCATGGTAGAAAGAGCAACCTATTTCAATCTGACATTAAGATGACAGACTCATCCACGCTGACATCTGGCTGAGTAGTGAAGAACGTCTGTGCAGGTCAATCCATTTCCAATGGATCGGAGGACGTCAATTACACAATCATGCACCTTTCAAAGGGTCAAATGTTAAGTTGCTTTCCAGTGGACAGCACTAACAGGATGAGTGGGAGTAGGAGGAACAGCATCTGCCCAGCCTCCACTCTGTGGAAAGGAATATTCCTAAACAAGACTGAACAAGGCAGTGATCATATCTCCATTCATGGAACATCAAGATACTACTGCATGTGTAAACCAATAGAAAAGTAACTGCTAAACAGATTCAGCATTACATTGTCTGAAGACCACTTGATACATAATATAGCTGTGCACTCTGGCAAGATCATGAAAGCAAACTGCTGAAGAAATCTAGCAGCATCCCCCCCACTCGACATTGCATCGCATATCTGTCCCCCTTGCTTCTTGCAGCCAATGTTGGGCTTCCTCTACTAGGTGCCATGACCGACGTAAATTCATGAGCAACCTTGAACGGGTATACATAGAGAACTGGAGCGCAGTGAACCAACCCAACTGCCCAGAGCGGCACGACATTCTCAAGTGAACTCATACAACACAAAGGAAGGAGGGAACAAATTAGTGTTCGATTGAATCCCAAGCAGTTGAGAGGATGAAATGGAGTGCGTATAAGAACCACTTCTGCAGACATTTCCTGTGTTCAGCTGATAAGAGAAATGGCCAGCCCTGTGCAATATTGAAAATATAACTTAAGACTTTTCTGTAAGCATTCGGCTCATTAAAAAGTTATATGTGCAATTCAAATCATTCACTGATAATGCATTTAGAGGTTAGCACGATTCCTTAAAAATGAACTCGTTAAATATTTACGATACTTCTGCCATGCGAACAGAAAGCGTGAAGTGGTCACCACAGGAATCTAACCCACACCCCGACCCCTCAGAAATGAAAATAAAGGCAGCGCAAGCCCAACAACCCCCCTCCCCCATAAAAAAAAAACATTAAAAAAAAGTATGATCGTTTAATCTCAAGAAAAATGACATTACCTGCTCATTACATGATTAAGGGTAGGTCAGTTTTTCTTTTCCTTGTCTTCTATAACATTTTTGGATTGTTGGCGGGAGAGACTGTCCAGCTCCTTTTTACTATAAAAATGTATTTTACTCAGGGTGGGTTTAAACAAACACCGAGAATTCAACATAGAAGTGCAACAATTTAAATCAAAGGAACTTCAGAGTTTTGTTCCCCTTAAAAACAGTCTGACGGGTGTCTAAGGGCCAGAGCACAGGGCACTTTACCTGTACCTTCCCTAGGGAGCTTTTTTGGGGGTTATAATAAGATCATCTGCAAATATACAGCCGCCACATCTCTTTCAAATATTTTCTCAGACTACTTGCATAATTTCATCAAAGCCTAGGAAACAAATTTCAGTCAGTGGTGACTTGTAAGATATATGCCAAATTAAAGCAGGGCAATACACAGGACTTGGAAAAACAGCCTAATTCCTGATTGACAGCACAGACAGGTGACCCCGCTCCTGGCACACACACCCCCAACCCCTGGTAAACCGGGTTTCCTTTACAGAAGCCAGATACTCATGAAAAAAAAAAAAAAAAAAAAATTATAATCGCAATCATTTATTCAACAAAAGAGCATCCAACATCAGTATGTAGAACAAGCAGCAGAAAAAAAGAATAAAACTTAACATTAACAATTATGTAGTAATAAGGCAACAAACAAGAAATGCACGTTTAAGAAGGGATTTTAAAAAACAATATAATCAGGGTTATGAGAGTTGGTGAATAAGGTGGGGGACCAGCGACTGAGGGGCTTGTGAATCATAAGAGAGGATGTGAGAGAAGAGAACAACTTCTGCTCCAAGTGTCTCCCAACCGCTGACTCATGGTCCTCCCCCCAACTCCATGCACACACTCCTTCACTCTCTCACTCAGTCACACAGACAATGCGCACACACTCAGGCATGTTCTTCAGCTCACTCTGCAATGGGACTACACTGAAATACAGCATCATCATAGTTCTCTCTGGGGAGTGTCGAGACATCATAGTAAAATCTAAGCTTGTGCTCATTTTGGACACTAAACGAGCATTGCACAAATTATAGGGAGACCCCCTCGGGGCCCAACTGTAACACTACACACAGCTGTACGTAGGCCAAATTGTAAAACTACACACAGCTTTAGGTAGACCCAAAAGCAATGCTACACACAGCTGTATGTAGGCCCAAATGTAAGACTACACACAGCTGTAGGCTGGCCCATCTGTACGAAGTTTCCATCTTACAACTCGCGTCCAGTCTGTCCTTGTCGACATTACCCACTTTACACAGCCATTGCCTGATATAAATTACACATAAGAGCATGACTAAGTATTTTACACAATTACCCTAATTCAAACCAAAATGTCATTTTGGATAAGACAGAGTGAGGCGCTCTTCTAAACATCCATGTATGCCAGGTTGTCTTTTGTTTGAATGTATAATAATAATAATATTATGGAATTATCAATAGTCAGTCACTCATTTGCAAGTTGTTCCGTTAAATTCATTTGGAATTCAGATACCATGGACAGATCCTGGAGCAAGAAGTGCTGAAGGTAGGGGGCGGGGGTGGTGTGCGGCAGAGGGACAAGGGGAGGAGTACGAAGGTGTGGAGGAGGAGCCACGGTCACCCAACCTGCCCCTCATTCAGTCCCTATGGAGCCTCACGCTCCCATCACCCAATGGTAGGGTGGAGGCAGACGGAAGCGGGGCTGGGGGAGGCGGTCATTAGCAGCCACACCCTTCTTTCTGGGGCTGTGGTTCGCTGGTTAGCCGGCCCCCCTGGGGCGCGGAGGGCTTGTGCTGCACCCCAGACTCAGCTGCGTTCAAGTCCAGACTCCCGTCCTGAATGTTCTGGTAGATTTTCTTGGCCGCTTCCAGGAAGGCGTCTTCCACATTCTCTCCCCTGTGAAAGACAAAAGACCTTCAGCCCATTCACCACTCCTCTGCTGACTGGACTACGAGAAGGCCCCACACCTCCTAAGAGCTCAAACATGTGATCCGTGTCTATTAGTCTGGCCACTCACGTTTTTGCGCTGGCTTCCAGGAATAATAGACCTGTGGAATTAATGCAGAGGGGAGAGTATCAGAAGAGAACTGTATTAGAAATAGGTGTGGGCAGCAGAAGTCAAATGCAAGCAGCTGAGATCCTGGCCTTCACACAGCAGTGAATGGGGGGTCTCTCACCATTCTCCTCTGCAAACTGCTTGGCTTCCTCATACGTAACGTCCCGCTGGGCCTCCAGGTCAGCCTTGTTTCCTATGAGAATGATCACCTGCGGTGTAGCACAGAAGGTTCAGAGCCTCAACAACCCTTCCCTCTCTCACCAACACCAGCACTCTTGTGCCAACTCCGTAAAACAGATTAATACATGTTCTCCATCCCTCCCTCTCGCTCACACAAACAAAACACACATAGAAACACAAAGCTTGCTTTCCTATGTGCTCTGCATAATTCCTCCTAACTCACAAGAACAAACACTCGTGCACAGTCACTGATGCCAGAGGCATTTAACCAAAATTAAGTGCATATTTTAAAAAAGGGCATTACAGAATCGGAATTAGACTCAATTATGAATGCAATTGCCTGACTGATGCTCTCTGCAGCTCACTGGTCCTGATGGCTCCACTGTGCCCTGCCACCTTACAACTGTGTTTTTGTTTTTGCAAAACTTTTATTGCCAACTCATGCAAGTGGCCCAGAATGTCTGAGTCAAACATTTAACTATTGAAATCCGATTCTTGCATATCTACATGAACACTGTCTGCTGCCATGGTCTTGGCAGTGGTTGTTTAGCAATTGAAAAACATGGCAGACACTAGGTTTTGAGAAAAAAAAAAAATTCAATCTGTGGCTCGATCAACAGCTCTAGAGCCAGATATTTTCCGCCAAATGACACAAATCTGGCAGACTATTTTTGGCAAATTAACAGGGAATTCTCAATTCCGCTAACATTGGGGAAAGTTAACCCTTTGTTGCGCAGTGGTTACCAAAGTAACCAAACCCACCCACTACCCTTAATAGGCAAAGAAGAAAAGAGTCATGCAACAAAGGGTCAAACATTGTTAATTTGCATATACTAACCACATTACAAAGCCAATGGAAAATCGGTAAAGTATGCCTTTAACAGGGCCCTAGTGTGGAGTAGCTTAGGGTGTCTCCAATGCTGAAAGGCTCCTCTTGTGCTTCTCCCCAGGCCATAAGGACACATTCAAATACAAAAGGGGTTTGACCCCACTGTACAACTGATGACGGACAGTGTTTACTTTGTATGAAAGCATTTATAAAAGCAGATTATTATTTCCAACTAAAGCTGATTGCCACTACCTCCTTTTGTACTCACATTGATGCACTGTTTACATCTGTCTTGGCTTACACAGTGTACTTCCTTCTGAACTTGCTCTAAACTGCCAGTTTGATAATTTGGCTTTTCACATATTTAATTGTAAAGTTTAATTTCTAAATCGTTCTCATCTCTCTTGGCAATCTGTACAGTTTGTGCAAAGCTGCTTTTTGACACTTCACTGCTCACAGTACCCTGTACTTGGAATGAGACAAACTCTTAAGTTGTAAGGTCACAGGGTGGGGCCACTTACAGTGTTAGGGTTGGTCAAATTCCGTGCATCCGTCAACCAACTGCTGAGGTGGTTATAAGTGCTTCTCCTGAGGGGGAAAAAAAACTTGTTTTACTACGAAAACACCATGGGACGGAAGACAGGCCCTTCATAGAGCCAAATGTGAAAGAACCACACTTCTGGTGCATACGGATTCCCATGCTACATCTGCACATACCAAATTTAGTTTGATGCCCACTGCTCAACTGTTGACACAGTACGTGTGTGTACGCATCAGCACAGTATGCATGAAACTGGACATTCTATACGGCCGCCATCTTCTCCACCTCCTGTCCCAGTTTACCTGTGACGCAACATAACCCTCCTCCCGTGAAATAGACACAACTTTACCTCAGAATTGGAGGCATTGATAAATACTTTCAGTGATACAGACATGTTATTTTTATAAAGAAATTATTTCATTTATCGTTTTTTTTTAACAAAGAGCTAACTCTTGCAGCGTCAACCTGAAAATGAGCTTATCTACCCAGCGCCGGAGGTCTTGTGAGATAGAGCTTTCCACTGGTCGTAAACAGCAGAATTCTACCTAATGCAGTTGGCCAACTGGGTAACGTTCACATACATACAGAAGATCAAGACTTACTAAAAATTTCACATACAGCTTTTTAACTTCTGTATAGTAAATATGTATAGGTATTTTGACTAGCCCCTAGGGATGGACATCATTAAATTATCTGGTGCCAATCCATCTACAATACTTTTAGAACAGTGCCACCATCTAAATAGTGCTTATACCAATGCCGTCTACAAAATCAACAGCAAGTCTTCCCTAATGAAACAGAAAAATTACCAAAGCATTTTATTGGTGCCTGTTGTCACTGACTGAAAGAGAGGGAGTTTAACCTCAGCAGATGAGTTGATATGGTAGCAAAGTCTGCACTGAAATTCATTCTGGTACCAACTGTACCAAAGCCAGTGTTAGAGCAGCATTTGGTTTCTGTACCCAATCCTACTTACGTGTCACAATTGTAAGTGCATTTTCGTTGAACGCCCTCTGTTAAACAGTACATGGCCCACTAAAAACACACTTCAAAGTTGCGGTCTGGTGCTTGTGATCACAAAACGGTGAGCCCAGACAAAGCTTCTGTGGCTTCATCACATGATAGCATAGGTGGTTACCTGGTGATGTCATAGACCATGAGCGCCCCAGCAGCACCTCTGTAATAGCTGCGTGTAACAGCCCGGAACCGCTCCTGTCCAGCCGTGTCCCAGATCTGCAGTTTGATCTTCTGGCCGCTCACCTCGATTATCCTGGTGCCAAACTCTACGCCGATCGTATGGGGGCAGTCTGCCATGACTGGAGAAACGTAGAGGCAAAGCCACCCATCAAATTCGTTCGGAAGAAGAAAATGTCTGAGAATGGCTGCTAAGGAGAGCTGGCTCACCAGTTCATTTAGTGCAAGTATCCTTCAAGTGCTGGTATCAGGCATCTTTTAGAATCAACCTGCACACAGCTCAAGGAACCACACCAAGTGCAGACAAGGAAAATGATCTTCAAGATGCAGCATTTGCATTTCCAAAAAATAAGAACTACATACCGTAACTAACAGGCATAAATATATAGCTGCTATTACGAATGGCATTTTGGAGATTAACTCTCAAGTAAATACAGACACAGAGGCAACAGTCCGCAAATAGAGAATAGATTATAATCGCAACTTCACCATCTGTGATTAAATTCTTTTGAAAAATGTTGCCAAGGTGCATACAAGCAGCATAATCAAGCATTTGATCTGTCATTGTATTTATCTGTACAGACTCATTCTTTTTCCAGAAAAAATTTGATTCGTGTATGCGGGAGGGAGGAGCCAAATGCTGATAAGCATTGTCCCTACATCTGCCAAAGAATCATTCCCGGCTTGGAATGATTTCACTGTGATTGACATACCTTCATTCATTCCTCCTTTAAATGTATAATTTTATTTTGTAAATGGTTTCCTTTCTGTGAGCAGAAGTCAGTCAGTGTTGTTAAAAGACATGGCATTCCAGTGCTACATGAAAATTTAAATCATATTATCACCACTTCTCAATACAAGCACATCAGAAATTTTTGTAAAGACTCAACCCACAGTGTATGCCTGTTTTCCAGGAGTCAATCATTCAACAAGCATGATGCTAGTCTTGAATGAACTGATAATTAGAGCAATAAAAAATAGCCCCGCAAAGCCCTCAGCCCCTGGATTGTTCAGAATGAATATAAATTGACGAAGGTGTTTTTAAGTTATCCTGCAGAATACAAAATTCAAGATGGCAGCTGTGGCAGCCATACTGGACATCCAAGTGCTGTCAAATTCGATGGGCCTCTGTAAGTATACAAGACCAAGCAACTGAGTAAAAATGGCGTAGATTGACTAAGGCATTTTCAAGTTATCGGGCGGAGTACAAAATTCAAGACGGCGGCTGTGGCAGCTATACTGAGCATCCAAGCGCCATCTAAATCGATAGGCTTCTGTAGGTACACAAGACCAAGTAACACAGCAAAAATGGCGTTGATTGACGAAGGCGTTTTCAAGTTATCGTGCAGAATACAAAAGTTCACGGGACAGACAGACATCGCACGTGACGACAATATCCCTCTGCCCCTTTGTGGGGCTGAGGGGTAAAAACTTCATTCAATATTATCAATAAAACTTTGAAAAGACACTGTCAGAGACATCAAGATACACTACATTAGCGAGAAATGGGCAAGACAGAGCTTGAACCCCCAAAAATTCATGGAGTTCAGAAAAACTCCCAGTGTAGAAAGACCCAAATAAAAATTCTCCGGTCAGAAAAAATATTGGGAAGGACTGAGATATCCATCCTCCTTTCTCCAACCTTCTGTCATTAGTCTAAAGATAAGCTGTAGCAGCAGAAGACAGTGCTTTGTGCGTCTGCTAGCAGCTAACAGACAGGTGAGGCTACTGTGCCAACGCTATTAGCAAAACCAGAAGGTGAAGATTAAAAATCACAGACCGGTCAGACAATGCCCAATTTCTGCAATGACTTGGATATGCTACAGTTATTATAGATCCTCCATACAGCAGGTTAATGGTGTAGCCTAGTGGTGATGGTAAAACGGTGCGGAAAATGTTTCAGAGCCATAATGTTGACTCCTGAATACAAATTAAGCACCATTTGACTGTCACACCACAGCAAAGCATTGCCATTCACCATCTCTGTGTCACCTCATTTACCATTAATCCTGCACTTCCAGGATCATGATGCACCATGTCACAATGCACACCATTTCAAGTCGAGCCACACAATCATGAACTTACATTTCTTTTCAGTGAACTGATGAAGCAAACATGATTTTCCCACTCCCATATCGCCTGCAGAGAGAGATGCTGGAATTAAGCAGCAGTTTTTATCATATAATTCAGTTCTATTTTGGTTTAACAAAGAAGGCATTTTCTAATCTTCATTTGATTTTTATTGACCGTCCTCTGCTTTGTTTAGATGGTCACATTAAAGCAGGTTCTGCGTTTCATGCAGGGAAGAGTAAACACAACCTATGACAGCACATATCAATATGAGTACAACCTTGTCATTTGCAATCCAAGTAAACTGCAGCAGTCTACTTTAAAATAAATAGGGGCTATTTATTTGAAAGATGCGGTTAGAATTATGTTAAGTATTACACATATCATACTCGACTTTTTTTTTTTTTTTTTTTTTTTTTAGAGTTTCTAATTGGGGTAGTCTTTCAGCAACATTGACCATTCAACAGTACACCTGCCAGTGGAAGTTCTTCTATGTTAAAGGAACAGTGTCATGATTACTGCGCAAGCTCAGAGCGTACATCCCGAGAGTGTGAATCTGCTTGACTGCAAGTCATTATCTGATTCCATCCCTGCCAATCTGTCGTCGTGTTGCATTGTATTAATATATTTTAGTAACTCTGGCATTATGCTTTTTAAATTGAGGAGCTTTCTATGGAAATCCAAGGATTCAAAGTGCTATTTTAAGCTTTAGCCAGGGGATACAAAGCATATAAACTGGTTGCAATCACCAAAGTCATAGAAGAAGAAAAATATCTTATAGATTTCCAGATGTAGTTCAGCAGATTTACTTTGTTCAAAATTGTGAGCATGCACAGTAATCGTGACGCAGCTCCTTTAAATGCTACTGAGAATTTTTTGCAGAATATGTAACTGAGACATGCATGTAAAATCCTTTCTTACTTACCAATAATGATGTATTTGAAAATGTAGGAATAATTGTATGGTGCAGTGGCCATTGTGTTCTGAAAAAGAGAAATAAGCAGATGAGCACTGCTGTTGAAAACAATATTTCTGTCTCAGTACCATTTTGCTATGTTCATTACCTCTGCCAACGAAGTTGGGGCAGAGGTTATGTTTTCGCCCGTCTGTCTGTCTGTCTGTCTGTCAGTCTGTTTGTGAACAACTCAGAAAGTCTTGCACGGATTTGGCTGAAATTTTGTGGGTACATTGCCATTACATCAAGGATGGACCCTATTCATTTTCACCGCGATCAGTGAAACAATATGGCCGCCACGGCAGCCATCTTGAAATTGTATGACACGCGATAACTCAACTTTGCTCCCACTCATGAAGATTTGGATTGTGCTGCCCTGGCGGAGGTTTGCGCTCTACGAGTGCCTCTAGTTTACAGTTCATTTCCTCCAAAAATATAAATAACATGATTGAAGCAAAAATTTATTTATTCCCAATGAAACTTTCTTTCCAAAATCAAAATGTACTCTTGGAAATCAAATACTTGTCCATTATTGCACAGGCAAATTCTATCAGTGAGCAGTCTACAACCCCAGCATCCAGTTCATTCACAGTCAGGTCAGACACTTTGACCAGGAGGTTTAAAATTGCCCAGACGTTACCAAATTTTACAAGTCAAAAACCAGTATTTACCGGCTAATAGAAACTCTGCTACCCCTCCACAGTATGCTGCAGTCAGTCTGTGACAAGAGCAGCGCAGTATACAGTCAAATGAGCATCAGGATATTAATATTAATCACCAGTGTCTTGATGGGATATTACCACTGCCTGCATTGCACTGTGGGATATAGAACATGTTGGCAATAAGCAGTAAGCGCTCTCAGTATTCACGCAGATGACACAAGGATTCCCAGTCAGAAAATGACTTAGAAAACGACTGTTGAATATTTAGTGGATTGTTGTACTGAAAAATACTACAAACAAACCAGTATAGCGTTTATATTGTTGTGCCATTTACACTGAACAAAAATATGAACGCCCCATGTCAAATTTTTGAGTTTTATTAACAAAAACCTGGAACTGGGATTCGTCTGTGAATAGCACTCTTCTCCAGCATGCCAAGGGCCATCGAACGTGTGCGTTTGCCCATGCGAGGCGGTTCCGACGCCGGACAGCGGTGAGATCCAGACCACGGTGAGGATGCCGAGCGTGCAAGTTGGCTTCTCGCAGGCGGTTACGGACTGTCTGTGGTGTGATGTGTCTGTTGTGCAGACCAACGGTCTCATCCGCTATGCGTGTTCCTAATCTGAGCCGATCCCGCAGGTGGACGAGCCGGGTATAGCGATCTTGTGCTGGTGTGGTCACACGTGACCGACGTGGATGAGGTCGATTTGCAGTACTGCCCGTCTGTCAGAAATGAGCTCTCAAACGGCCTATCGTCCGACAGATAACATTCAGCTGCACAGCGACCGCTCTGGTGGACATCCCTGCATCCAGCATGCCAATGGCATGTTCCCGCATGACCTAAGACATCTGAGGCATGATCACTTTTGACAAAATTTGACATTTTGGGGTGGCCTTTTATTGTCTCCAGTATAAGGAGTGTCTGGGTACTGCTCATTCTGTCTGATCACCGTCTGGAAATGCCACACCCATGTACTGAGTGAAATCACTGCATCACTCAGCAAATGCTCACCGACAAAGAGATGGATTAAAAAAATGGTACACAAATCAAGAGAAATATCCCTATTGTACAAGTAAAAGTCAGCATATGCTCACTTAGAGTTGTTAACTCCAAGTGGCATCAATATTTGACATGGGGCGTTTATATTTTTGTTCAGTGTCAGTACATGTAAATTGCCCATGGACTCAGTTTGATGCACCGGGAACGCCGGAAGGCGAGAGCCATCTCAGGCCTGGTTTGAGCGATTAAGGTGGTTTAGGGCTCGTTGGAAATGTCAGAGCCCATAAAATCAAATGGCCACCCGCAAGGTCTTACTGACAGCATCACAAGCCAATCACAGCCAGGAAAATACATTGTGAGCAAGTGGACTGCTCTGGAGCTGACATCCTTTGAAGCAATGCCCCGGAAAAAAAAAAAATGCATGGAGACTGGAAGATCTAGTTTCAATATAACACAGACACGTTGGGCTAACAATAGCAAGTGCAGATTTACCCTCAAACAGTTTTTTATTACAAAATATCAACGGTAAGAAAAAATTTTTGCTCAGCGCTGTGGAATGTAAAGTATATGCCTGCTGTTCTTTGAGTGTGGTGTCGATTTAAAATGACAAGGCTTATATTGTTGGATTCTGTGGACTTTCCTCTTTCATTTGATGTATTGTTTGTATGCCTCCAACAAATTCAGTAGAAACACTAGCGATTGAGCACTGATATTTTATCTTATGTTTTGCTACATGCTTATTTACTTGCTTGGTGCTTGAATTGTGTTCGGTTGAGGTAAAAATGTTCAACATGAGCTTTTTGCTGAGTTTCTTCCCGCAAAGTGAATACCGCATGACGATGTTGCTATTAGGAAACATGCTGTATTTATGCTGCGTAATGATAAACCCGAACACCCTAGGTACCGGGGGCTAAGAGGTTAAAGTACCACGAAAACAAGATAATCAAAGTTTCAAAAACATTGTTTCCTGATCCGGTGCATGAGGCCTGCAATTACGCAACTTACATGTTGATTGATTCGTTTTGCTGAAATGCCCACCCTCATTTCAACTTCAGCATCCTGGTAGATGGCAGCAGATTCTTATCAAGAATGTCTCAGTACATTTCTCCATTCATCCTTCCCTCAATTATATGAAGTCTGCCAGTACCAAATGCTGAAAAACAGCCCCACACCATAATGTTCCCACCTCCAAACTTCACTGTTGGTATGGTAGTTTGGGGGTGATGTGCAGTGCCGTTTTTCCTCCAAACATGGTGTGTGCTATGACATCCAAAGAGTTCAATTTTGGTCTCATCTGACCAGACTTTATTCTCCCAGTATTTCATAGGCTTGTCCAAAGGTTGTCCAGCAAACTTTAAATGAGGTTCAACATGCTTTTTCTTCAGCAATGGAGTCTTTTGTAGTGAGCATGCATAGAGGCCATGTACCTGCTACTTCAAGGTCTTTCTGAAGCTCTCTGTGAGTGGTCCTAGGCTCACAGACAACTCCTCTCATTATTCTTTTGACTGCTTTGTCAGAAATCTTGCAAGGAGCACCTGGTCACAGCCAGTTTATTGTGAAGTGACGTTCTTTCCACTTCCAGATTATGGCCTCAACGGTGCTCACTGGAACACTCAGAAGTTTAGAAGACGCCCACGGAACCTTCAAGATTTGAAGACAGTTTGTGTGGAAGAATGGGCCAAAATCACACTTGAGCAATGCATGCGACTAGTTTCTCCATACAGGAGGTGTCTTGAAGCTGTACACGTCCACAAGATACAATACACACATGAACGGTAGGGGCAGTGAAGGGGGGCAGTACGAGGATGTGGCACGTCAGGACCAGCAAGAATCGTGGAATGTTTGATGACAAAAGTGCGGTAAATCAAGAGCAAAGCTGTCTATTTACTAGTCAATCTACATTCCAACCTTCACCTTCGGTCACGAGCTTCGGGTAGCGACTGAAAGGACAAAGTCAGGAATACAAGCAGCTGAAACAAACTTTCAGGGTGGCTGGGCTCACCCTTAGGATAGGTAAAGGAGCTCGGACATCCGGGAGGGGCTCAGAGTGGAGCTGCTGCTACTCTGCATTCAGAGGAGTCAGCAAAGGTGGTTTGGGCATCTGGTCTAGACGCCGCAAGGATGCCTCCCTTTACGTCATGTCTGACTGGGAGGAGGCCCCGAGGCAGATTCAGCATAGGCTGGAGGGATTATATCGCCTAGTTAGCCTGGGAAGGGCTTGGGATCACCCAGAAAGAGTTGAATGAAGTAGCTGAGGAGGAGGATACCCAAGCCTCTTTGCTTAATCTGCTACCCCCGCACCCCGGTCCCAAATGGATGGATAGATGGATGTGCCCTCTAAAAGAATCCTGAAGTAACACGCATGGCAAGCACGTGAGCAATTTCATTCACAATGGCACTACTTGTCTTTGGGAATGTGTGGCTAAAAAGCAAGTATATCTCTAGCCTAAAATCTGAACTGTGGGCAGCGTGGTTAGACTATGGAACCATGAAAAAGTCCCCAGGAAAAAGAATGCCGGCAAGAATGACATTCATTTTTGACACCAAAAAATGTGGCCTACCACACCTGCAAATGGAGCAAAGGAAAACAAATAGCAGGGGAATAAATAGTAGGTTTTAAACGTATTTCTATTAATGGAAGGACAGTAACAAAACATTCTGGTGAGGTCAACATGTTGTAGGAATTTTGATATTGTATTCCTGCAAGAAATCAGACTGAGGCAGAGATAGTGAAAACATTTTGTCTTTACTACATGCGCACGTAGGATCCCCGTTACAAAGAACAGAAGACACCAAAATCCTCTTTTGCTTGAATATTTGTATGAGCAGAATGTCATAATCCCCTCCCCTTGGGACTGATTTACGTAGACGCACGTTCTCCCAAATTCCATAGTCGTCATGCGTACGCATCTCACGTAGATCTGGCTCCAGGGATCCTCCTGCACAAATAGAAAAAGTCTCTCCCCCCGCAGCGATTTACATTTCCTTGGGTCTTATCAATACTGAACAAAAATATAAGCGCAACAGTTTAGTCCTTTCAATATTCCGCATAATTATTTCTGAAGTTGGCTTAGTTGGGTTTATTTATGTGGCCAAGGTTGTGTGCCACTGGTCTGTGTGCATTTCAGTCACCTTCTCCATATCATTGTCAAGTTCATGCCCTTTGTCAAAACTGGCCTGTCAAACAGGTGGGCCATGATCCAGAGCTATTGAAATCAGGTACAGTCAGCCCAGGCACATCCTGTACTCTGGTCAATAAAAGGCCACCTCAAAAGTCCCAGTTCTGCCATTGTTCAAAATGCCATAAATGACTCGAGGCATCAGGGAGCGTGCCATTGGCATGCTCAATGCAGGAATGTTTCTCAGGGATGTTGAAAGGGCTCTTAATGTCCATGTTTCAATGATTAGTCGCATAAAACACCTTTTTGAGGAATGAGGAGAGACAGCACACTGCCCACATGCATCACGACCATGTGTGACAATCCCCACCCAAGACCGCCATATCGGGATTCTCCATCTCTGTGATCGTTTGAGACCAGTAACTCCCACTGCAGATGAGACAGCTGGTCCCCACCATCACCCCATTTTTGCCGAAACCGTGAAAAATAATCTCCAGGAAGTCCATATTTTTACGTCTTTTGCCCTTTGTGGATTGGACCTCTCCTTAACTCGATGAAAAAATTGGTTCGACTGAGTGAATAGACACGTTTGATGGCCGATGGCACAATGGAGGACTGCTTTCTTTACAGACAAGTCACGTTTCCGACTTCACAGACCGGATGGACGGGGGATCGTTATGCTGACATCGTGGTGGTGCGCACGGTGGCACGTAGTGGTGGAGTGCTGGTTTGGGTGGGAATATTCCAAGGACATTGCACCCAACTGCAGTTCATGAACAGCAACTTGAATGCAGTGTGATTTCACGATGAGATGATGCTGCCTATCGTCCTACCATTCATCCATCAAAGCAAAAACCATCCAGCATGACCACGCCAGACCCAAGTCACCCATGTATGCACAGAATTCCTTGAGCCTGAAAACATTTGTGTGCTTGAATGGCTGGCTTATTCCTTGGATTTATCCCCCTCCCAGCATCTTTGGGATGTCCACAAGCAACGAGTTCGTCATTGGTTCCCATTTTCGGCCAATAGTCGCCAACTCCTCACTGCTCTTGAAGAGAAGTGGGAACATGTCCCCCAAGTCACCACTGACCATTTGTTACAGTCCACACAGCAGAGATGTGTAGCAATGTAGCAGGCCAAAGATGGACATACCCAATATTGATTTGTGAAATTTGGACAATAGACCCCATCCCCTTTATCATCACGCCATTGCGAGACTCTTGTTTGTCCTTTCAAATCATTGATCGAAATATATTGCAATATGGTCATACAATCTGTCAACACTCAATGAAAGTACAATGAGCTTCTGAACATGGTCCTAGTTCTCACAATAAGAAGTGTTGCATTTATATTTTTGTTCAGTGTAGAACACCCCAGGCTTCAGAAGGAACACACTGTTTCAGTAAACACACTTCATGACGCTTCTACATAGGAACAAGCCAGATTATAAAAGTTGCAATCACGCATGGGCTAGGTCACTCAAAGGATAAGCAATTAATAACAAAATAAGCAATAATAAGGAATTTATGACTGAATTCCACCAACAAACATCAACCATTAATTTGCTCAGAATCTGAAAACAAGCAAACACAGCTGTACCAATTCTGACTGAAAAGCACAGGTTTTTGGGGCTTGACTCCATGCACATAACATCACTTCATGCATCAGCTTTCCAGCGAGCCTTTGATAAGCCTTCACTCTAGAGCAGTTTCTGATCAGTCAAGCAGTGAGGATCAGGGGAAGGAGAGCCTGGCATGCAGAATCACAAGGCCCCCCATTTCTCAAGAGAAATAGATGCTTCCTCTAAACACAGGGTGAGTGTGTCCAAGCAGGTCATGAATATAATACCTAGCTAAAGGACCAAGCTTCCATCTTCGCACCTCACAGATGGGTTGTGCCAATTCATAACAATGCATACACAGCTAAATGCCCATCTTATTCTCTTGAAAATCCATCCTCCTTTAAGCACAACACTAATCATGCTCGATTTCCGGCTTTGAGTGCAGACCAACCACACACCAGAATAGTGCATTTATTTGCATTGATAAGGTGTGTGGACTCAAAACAAACCCAACAAATCTGTTCTATTCATCTTCCTGCTCAAACACTAGTTTTCTATTCTGCATCACCTTGCCAAAATCCAAAAGCCTTAATCTCTTGTTCAAAAAAATAAAACTGAACTGAAAACATTATATGTGCCATATATTATTAATATAACTACATATAAATTACAAAAAATAGAATATGTCCAATATACCAACACATTGACAAAGGACAATATTGCAGGCCTACGAAATCTTAAATGGAACAATGCCCAAAATCTAATTAAGTTAATGCAAGGACAGTGATGGACCAGCAGTAAAGCTATTCAGTGCCAACCAATAAATGATGCGCCCACGCACCCAATGACTGCAAAATTCAATGACTGCAACATAAATTTCCACATATACACATTTCTGACACGGTACAAATTTTTAAAAAAAATCATAACTAAGTAATTGTAACGTTAACATTCTGAATAACGCTCGTTAAACATTAAGCTTGCCCAACAGAAAGTGATTTAACTAGATATCCATCCAGATTTTTTAATGACGACGAACGAAAAAGATCGTAAAACCTAAGGCAACTTCAGGTAATACATCGTTTACCTTAGCATCATTGTAAAGCTGCTTTCACACCGGACACGAAACGAATTTTTAGCACGACATATTACATTCAAAGTCAATACAAAGACGCAAATTATCATCGTGTCTTTGGATTGACTTTGAATGTAATCTGTCGTGCGAAAAATTCGTTTCGCGTCCAGTGTGAAAGCGGCTTAACCCGTCGGTTAGACAAACCGGCGTAGGTAACGTAAATGATGCACATGAAGCTGGAAATGATGCACATAAAGCTATCAATCAAAGTGTTGATGACAACCAGGGAACAGTCACCACTAATAGTCATAAGACAACAGACCACATCTCTAACGTCATGTGACTTAGCTAGCTAGCAAGCTAATATCAACATCCCACATAATGCTAGCACTTCCATTTGTGGCCACAAAGGTAAAAATCATGGCTACCCTGCTCGCCCATACAATGTCATGTTAGCTAACTCGGCTAGCAAGCAACCTACGTTTGGCCGCTGCTGTCTCGTACAAATTAATCTCAAGACTTGCCATTTTGGTTTCGCTAACATAATGAATGAAAAACAAACAAAATGGAACCAGCTGGGGTTACAGACAAAGTTAGATGGCTATCGAAGTAAACAACTTGTAAATGGCAGGCTGATTTGGAGAATAACGCTACGCGAGTTAGCTAGCTAGCTAACGCTAATTAGTTAAAGCAATAATATAAAGAGGCGTGCCGTCCGCCAGCTACTTACCAACATAAAATATACCTCAGCGAGCTAGACTAGAATAAAAGCCCGCTAGCCTAACCTTATATAAAAACAATAGCCAGCTATAATGCCTGCAGACGCTAATTAAGTAAGAATAACTTTAGCTACTTCGCTAACGCTAGCGAAGGTAACTTGTCAATGTAAATTAACCTCCGCCACCAACAAGTCGAAACCTACACTAAGGTTAGCTAAAGTAGACAACTGGCGTTAGTCATACATTACGAAGTATGGCTAACATAACTCAGCCAACACATGATAACCAGACAGAAACTTAAGTTAGCTAGCTACCTAGCTAATTTAATACTAGCTAGCAGGCAGGCAAGCAATAGTCACCTAATCATTCATTAATGGATATAGCAACCAGTCAGCTTTCAAATGTCTGACTTTACAATGTAACGTTAGTCAAGTTAGCGCCAGCCATTTTTATTGCCAAGATCCTGCCAGCATGAACTAACTTGTGCATGGACCGTGATCTAATATTAGCCTACTACCACCCGTTCTGCAGTCTCTACCCTAATAGCAGGCAAGCTAGCTAACCAACTGACAGCGAGAAATCCCACTGGCTAGCAATTGAAACTACCGGTCCGAATACCTTGGCTAGCACAACCAAAAATACATTGCAGTTAACGTCAGCTAGAATTAGCAACACATAATAACCTGAAAAAAGTGACAGGGCCAGAAATTTCTAGCAAGCAAACTAGCCATCACGGATAATTTCAATGTTAGAGAAAAGGGTGTTAGCCCTCCGATTACTTTTCCCAGACCATGGATGGAACGGCTAGCTGGGCAGTAAAGTCAGGCTAACAAGCTAGCAAGACAATCAGCCAACGTTGGACGAATGCGCTTGACAGTGCCAACTTTACATCTGATACGACCTTTAATGCTACTGAAGGAAAGTACTGCATATATTTACTTACGTTTGTATTTCAGAATCTCCGACTTTCTGATCTGGTCCGTGGATTACCCGTGGCTGAAGTGTCAGTTTATCCAAGATGGCGGCCCGTGCTACGCTGACTTCGAGGATATTCAATGAGCTGCTGGGACAAAGGGCATCTAACGCTAATCCGTATAATACAGAAAACGCTCTACAGGGCAAACCCGGCACTCCTGGTTAGTTCGACTGTAAAATAAAGCATAATAATCATGGTCGAGTTTGGCTATTTGATCCGAATGATAATACACAGAAGTTAGACTTCACAGCACTACCTAAATTTAAACGTGTCACAAAAAGCTATTTTTCTGTGCATCTGGGTTGATCTTACTGTTTTCAGAAACATCACAATTGGCCAATTTAACCAAATTACTGTCTGATAGACTATTTTAAAATAAGATTCTTTCGTACGCCACGGCTCATAAGACTATGAAGCCAAGAACCGGGTCTTAAGCCGACGGTTTGCACCTCTTTGTAGCCTCCCTTATTCACCTAACGTGGACTTTAAGAATGGCTGAACGGATCTGTGAAGGCTGCTTGGCTGAATTTGGAGGAGGCAGGAAAATCCCTTGAATATAGCGAGTGGTTTTGACCTGTTTTCATTCATTTTCATTAATTGAAACTTTTTTTTCTTCTTCTTCTTATTGCAGGACAATATCTCATACATATTTTGTATCTGCTGATTGCAGCGCAACACTGAAGCGACGTCACACTTACGTTGAGTGAAATAGTCAAAGCCAGGAGGCCATGTTTTTAAGACAACGGAATTAAATCAAATAGAGAATCGGAGATGGCAATGTCAAACTATTGTAACAGTTTCAGAACGTTTGAAACAACCACTGTTTGAAAACATTCCGAAATGTTTTGAAACAGCGTTTCTACCTGTAGAGCACAGCCTACTGGCAGAAACTTTTAATGCTGCTACGGTAAATGCTTTGAATTGAAAAAAGCACGGATAATTGCAGATGAGCCTCAATAATAGATCGCTATTACTGATGGTTTTTACCACCAATGTTTATAATAATAGCATGTAATTTACAAAGATACTCAATGTAGGTTATTTTGTTTTCAAACCATTTGCCTGTCAGGTCAGCAACAAAACCCTCCTCTTTATGGAAAAACTCACAGTTTGCATTGGTTTAATTCCATTGCTCTTTTAATGGAGGAATTGGACGATAAATCAGTTGTTTTAAACCGCTGCTCTGCTTGGAGGGAGGAAATGATGAGGTGCAACTTCTAGAATTTTCGAAAGTTCGCTCCAAAAAGAACCGCGGTGAAGTTGTTTTACTGGAACTGCTGCTCCAAGAGATGTTCATTTTTAAAATGTCATTTTAATTGGAGGAAAATTTTTGGACCAGTGCAGCAACAGATATACAGCTGGCTCAAAAATTAATGGCCCCCCTGACAATATAAAAAATATAATTCTTGAGAAACGGAATAAACCAACATGTGTGAAATACTTTATGTTTCAATGGAAACAAAATCATAACAACCATTTAATACAAAACATAGGTGGAGTCCCATTAAGGGCGTTTTCTGGCCCAAACCACCAATTTCAAAATCATTTCCAGCGTTGATAAACCACCCCATGGGGTTCATGAATCCACCAGAGAAACCTGCGATATCAATTTTCTTTATGACAAAAAATGATATTTTTAACATTATTTAGTTTTTGAGAGGGGCCACCCATTCTGTGGCCCGACAAAGTGTCACCAATGATTATAATCATGTGCTTATCAATGCACATTGTAGCTGATATATTTTTCTAATTAATATAAAGAATTTGTTGAAATTGATATCATACTGCTGAGATAGGAAGATATTTGTTCAAAAAAAATATGTCCTGAAATTGAGATTTCTAACGGCCACGTGTGTAAACGACGGTACATTTGACAAAGTTCCCGGCCATGACACACTAAGGGAATTGGCTGAAATTTGCCCCAGGGTATGGCCAACATTCAATCAAAAAACCAGGATGTGTCGACACCGGTAACATCTTCATCCAAAAACTTGCATTAACCGACTGTTGTAAACCCTAAAATGGGGTGTGTGGATACCAAATGGATTGTGTGAGTATGGCTCTCTCTTAATTCTTCTAGTTTAAGTTTTCCCAGTAATATAGTTATTAACTATGACCCTTAAGGTGTTTATGTTTAAGATTATTGCTTATTCTTAGACCTTCAACCTGAAGGAGCCTCAAGACCACGACAAGGTGACAGATCCCCTTGAGGAATAACTACCATTCTATCATGCCTATTGAACATATATTTGATACACATTTGACTAGATTTTGCAAAAAATAAAAAAATCTATTAACAATTTATCACAGATTAGAATTTGGCTGTTTGTGGCTGCATCTTTGTGACTGGTGGTAGAGGTATCCAAGATAATACAGGATGCTGACCACATGGGCACATATTCCGATAGTACGCTTACCTGTTGGGCAAACACAATAATATCCTTGAATGGATCATCCTCATCAGAAGAGTCGTATTCAATCCAGACATTATATTTAGTCTGAGACCAATGTCTGGAGTGAATCTGACCTCTGATAAGCTTTGGTGTACACTGGCACACCCACACCTCAAAGTCTCCATCAGGGCTGAGATGTTCTGAGACATAACCTGGTGCCTGCTTGAGCTGGTATACCCCATATGTGACTGTCTTCAGGTACTCTAACTGCGAGAGAGGAAACTGTATATCATTAGCCAAACAACTTTCACCTTTCGAGTCATGTCTGGGTCTGCTTTAACTCCATCTGCCAGGGAGTTTGGCCTGGTCAAGCAAGACTTCATCCTCAATGCGATCGCAACATCTGCTGCTCTTCGCTCAGAATCAGGTTGGTAGATAGCTCCATGAGCAGCACTGAGACAAGCAGTTGTGCCTCGGACTAAGGCTCCAATGACTGGGATAAAATGATTTGAGGTTAACCGCTCTTTGAAAAATGTCCATTGCTTTAGCCGCCCATGGTAGCTCTCTACCACCCATCTGGTTTTCGTGCAGAGGTGATCAGCATTGGCCTGTTCAGTGTCTGTGCGAATTGCCACTTAGCACAGATGGCATATGTGCATCATAACCATGGGACTCAAGAACAGATATGACATCCCTGAAGCCTCTGTCAACAATCAAATTGTCATGCTCCTCCATCCAAGATTTCAGATGGTCCAGTGTTTCAAAAATGTGCTTTGATATGCTGGCATCATTTTCACTTCCATAATACGGACCAACTGAATCCAAGACGTAGCCATCAGGGAGCACGACACTCACGAACTTCAAATAATTTAGTTGTTTGTGTCCGCAATAGGACTTTCTCCAAAGTTCATGGTCTTCATTCTTATTTATATACAAAAACGTTCCATCCATAATGACAGTGACTACTTCCTCAAAGAATGTGTTTGTGAAAGGCGTGTTGTTTGATATAGCATCATCTCTTGATATATGAGCAGGAACAAGATGATGAGGAATAATGGTCTTCTCCACTGCTTCAGTCACAGCATGGAATGACTTTGAGACCTGCTTCTTATCCAGACTAGTCACAGCTTTGTCATAAAGAAAATTGATAGTGCAAGTTTCTCTGGTAGATTCAGGATCCCCATGGGGTTTTAAAGAGTTCCATTGCATTGTTCCCGGCGTCAGGAATATGGTCACATGGCAGCTGTCTGAAGAAGAGAGATGCACAGGTGTAGACGGTGTGGGCACGAGGGGTGTATAGAGGAAGATTGCAGATTGGCAAAAGCATGCTTTCACTGTGGGGGAAATCATGAGATGGGTTCAGTGCAATGTGAAAAAAGGAAAATGGTAAAAGATAAAATTTACAGGGTAAAATTTCATACGCAGAAGCTGCTAAGAGAGTCGTGAGCAAAAAGGAAATGGTAGGGAAAGAGCAGGCTAAGGTACAGCCAGTAGAAAAGAAACAAAAGGAAGATGAGGAAGATGAGATTAGGATGGGCAGAAGTAGATTTCTGGCTTTTATTTCAATGGTCCTAAACTGGGAGTGAGATAGAGAGTAAAAACTGAGAGAATTTAAATGGTGGTGGAGGCAGCAAGAGAGATTTTGGGTGTGTTAAATGTTAAGAGGGAAGGTATACAGAGAATTTGGAAAGAGGTTTCGGTGTTGGTCAGATTCTGGAAAAGTAAGGACAAACAGAAAGCTGTAGTGAAATATTTGGAGGAGATAAGGTTAAATAATAGGATTTAGTAAGTAGTTTTTTTCTTTTTTAGCAATATACGATTTAGAATAGGACATACAGTTTTGAATTAAATAGATCATATAATAGTCCAGTTAGTGGCGGTAATGCACCTATAAGTTGGAAAAGCCCTCCAAAAAACTCAATAGAGAAGAAGAAGAAGAAGAAGAAGAAGCAAACTCTTGTGTGGAAAGAATTCCATATCCAACCTTCACTTTTTTTCGGCTTTTTATTTGCCAGTAAAGGAGGCGCCAATATATTTCAGGGGGTTTTATTATTGAGAAGGGGGTTCAGAATATTAATATCGTGAATGCATATGCTGCAGGTGCCCTAGCAATCCGGTGTGTCATCAGTAACATGGATTACCACCTATAGCAGCACGAGAAATTAAACTGGAGGCTTGATGTTTTTAATCACCCAAATCTTTCTCTGGGTACCCAAATATCAAGGTAAGCCGAAAAAGTACTGATTTTATTCGATATTGGTGTAGGCTGAATACGGAATTCTTTCCCCCTTGCGTTTTTGGCCAATTATGCTGTCCACTGCCTCATACCACGAAAATGTATCTATCTCTTGTACCATACGCTTTTCTGATTGGCTGGCAGGTATAGATACAGTCGGCAACAATGGGAATGCCCACAAACGTCACATCTGGTTAGAGCCCAGGGGGAAAACAATCCTTCCCCCCCGTCCACTATACTGTAAAAACGCGTAATTTAAAATTGTACTGCAAACGCTAAGAAGTTGTCATGACGTACTTTGAGTCATGTTGTAGGAAAATACTTTGTCCGAGCAAGTGGACAAAGTATTCCACAGACCCTTGCAAATCTATCTCCAAAAAATAGATCCATTCCCCAGAGTCTGATGTAATTGGGTTTATTGTAAATCAATCCAGAAGAAGCACAAAGAAACCCAGGCTGGTCTACGCAAACCACGTAGCATTCATTCTTCATCAATCATCCCACGCCGACTGACCTCCGGCTGTCTGAACCCTCATATTTATTGGCCTTTTGGCACGTTCGTTTAGGTGGGATTAAACGTGACTTTTTCTACCTTGTACAACATTATTAATTCTGATTGGTACATTGTCATATAGCAACCCTCCACCCTTAGTAACAAGTTTGCCATTACATCATAGTGTAAATTAATTTTAAGCCTCCAGGGATGCTCGAAGACCACAAATGAGCCTCCCAAACCTTGGGTTCAGCTAAAGTTCAGTAATTTATCTGGGTCATGGATGGTTCCAGAACACTCAGGTGCGCATGCTCAGGTAGTGGGACCCGGCTGACCAATATGGTCATTCGGGAAGGTTGACTCATTAGGCCGGCCTTGAGGGTTCTGCAGAGTTTGGCTTATCTAGGTTTCTTGGCAGATTCATAAGTTTTTGCTTCTTCACTGCTACTCCTTATACAGCAGTTTTTTAAAAAGGTTTTCTTGTTGAATTGAGATTAGGGTTTTACTTTGAATTTAGAATGTTTTAGGATATTTTCCCACCACAGTCGCTATTGCCTGCTGACAAGGATCGATATATTAAAAAATTAAACATACTAGGGTTGGATTGTTGTTCATACGTTTTAAAAGACTGGGCGAATGATCCGACTCAGTGGCCTGCAGACATACACGTTCTGTTGTGGGGTCCCGCCAAAATCTGCCAAACTTGTCCTCTCTTCTGATAGCTTGAAGCCAGTTTGTCCTCCTTTGTGGTTCCATTTTACTATTTGGTAAAATGTCAAACTTTAATTGGTGATTTTTTTTTGTTTATTTGCGGTGCAAAAGGGCACACAGCAACTCTTTGGCATTAAGGCTAATGGCAGAGACCGGTTTTTCTTTGCCCCTCGGCTCTACTTTTGTGGGCGTTTCCTTTGTTGCCGACTGTATCTATGCATTAAAACCGTGGAACGCACAGGTAGTTCGGCTACTGTAGTTTCACCGTTCGAAATTCATCTGCTATCCAACCTGTAACCATAGCTGCTGTCAACTGTCGAGAGCAGAACACAAAACACAAACGGATGATTTTAATGCTTTGATTTGATATTGCTGGCAAATGGTATAAGCGGGGTAATCAATTCGTGGGTGTTCATTACATGGGTTTAAGGCACTTCACTTGTTATTTGCCTCTGCGTCGTGCCTTAAAACCACGTGATGCACACCTACGAGTTGATTATCCCTTACAAAACTTGGGCTGCCTGACATTCGCACTGCGTATCGCACTTTGAAATATCGCAGCCGCATTTTCTTTAGTTTGTCACGGCACTGTTCTATTGTCCTGTGATAACCACGCAAATGTTACTACTCACAAATTATTCCATAAATCCCTGAGTTTTTGAGTGTAGTATCCACTTGTAATTGTATGTTTTCATCTGCCTAAATTTCCAGCAAACATTTTATGTCTTCGTATGAATGGATAGACCCTTGCGCCGCTGCGTTGGCTAGAGCAAGAGTCGTAACACAAAGCAGTACATTCTAAGAAAAAAAGGTTGGTTTCAGCACCTTTTAGGGGTGCGCACATTTGCTACAATAGCAGCACCTTTTAAGGTGCTTATGAGCACCTTTTTTGAAAGGAGCTCACGAGCACCCTAAGAAGGGGTGGACACATGCACTCTAAATGGTGCTCATGAACACCCTAAAAGGGGGTGACATAAGCACCCCAAAATGGCGTTAATGAGCACCCTTGCATGGGGTGAACGCAAGAACCCTGAAAGGTGCAGATGAGGACCCTTATTAGGGGTGACTACGCTCACCTTTGTAGAGGGTGACTGCGAGCACCTTTTAAAAAGGTGCTAACGAGCACCTCTATAAGAGGTTAACGCAAGAACCCTAAAAGGTGCAGATGAGCACCCTTATTAGGAGTGACCACGCACACCTCCGTAGAGGGTGACTGCAAGCCCCTCCTTCAGGTTCTTATTACCATTTCACAGGGTGCACATATGTACCTCGTCTAATGGGTGCTTGTCTGCACCTTTAAAGGGTTCTCACTTATACCTTTTTTAAAGCACCCAAAAGGGAGAAGGGTCTAGCTGCAGCCGCAGCCGAGTGCAAACCACGCCCCGTACAGAACATGCCCCCTGCAAGACAAGCCCTAACCCTAACCCTAACCCTAACCCCAACCCTTTTGTAGGGAGAGTGTTTTGCAAGAAGCGGGGTTTGTACTGTACCCGCATGGTTAGTAGGGGGCGTGGTTTGTTATTTACCCACGGCTGCAGTTGGGTATTATTGCCAAAAGGCTTGCAGCCTCAGAGCGCTGCCATTTTCTGTATCATGTGACTCGTCTGCACATCATATGACGGGTCTGCACGTTATGATTGGTCGGGCACGTGTAACATTGCAGCAGGTAGCCCCCACACGGTGAGAAACTTCCTCGCATGATGCAAAAATATTTAGCATGCTAGATATGATGCTGCACTGAGGCAATTACGCAGCAAAAACCATCCCCATACGGTACCATATTGCGTGATGCATACCTGCCAACTCTACCGCTTTTAGGGCGGTTTTTTCAGAATGAAACGCCCCAAAAGCGGTAGAGTTGGCATGTATGCTGATGCAGTATACACGTGTGTCACATGCCTCAGTCAAAGTTGCACCCTCTGGTGCAGGCTTTACTGCGTGGCATTTAAGAGACATCACAAAGAGCCTTTGCACAGGACTCATATTTATATCCCTCTGAGGGAACAACAAACAGGTGTGCAGGCTGATTGACTAATGACAGATGATAATTGAATAATCATTAAAAGTACGCTCCGGGGTCTCATGGAGCGATGAGCTGGCAGGAGGCGTGTCTTTACTCATTGTATTTACACTTGTAAGGGGCAAAAAAGTGCATGTCAATGACAATCACATTGCTGCCCAGTTTTGCATGTTTGAAGACTTTTTTTTTTTTTTTTTTTGTCATGTGCATTCAACATTTGTTGGCATCCCATACTGACACTGGGAACAAATTAAAAATACGACATTTGAATTTCATGCAAAGTTAATGCACTTGTTTATAAACCAGATATCAAAGCAGCTGCATAAATGATATGATGAGAAGAAATTGCAAAACAAATGCATTTTATGCCTTAAACGGTCTTCTCGTTGTGGGATGTTGGCAGCCACGTAACAAAGTGAGCTAGTGTATATAGCTTGATGAACAAAGCCAGCTTGAACGCGATGAACGCCAGTTATTGTCCACGTCGATTGTCCTCACTTGTACAATTGTCACGCTGCCATTGGTTGTTGTATTTTTCGAGGAGTAGTCTAATCGAAAAGTTGTTAATTGTATCAGTTGTAATGTTTGTGTCCCAGTTTATTTTATGAGAATAAATAAGTTTAAAAATGCGTCAGCGTGGCATTCTACTAATTTTGTACAATTAAAAAAAAAAAAAAATGCTATACAAGAAGTTCAACACAAACTAGGTCCAAAGTGTTAATTAGGCTAATGATCGTTAGTGCGGTTGCGTGAGAGACTATTCAAGGATGCAGACGGGCACCCTATAGGTTTCAGCTCCATTACAGGTTAAGGGAACCATTCCTAAGTGCGAACCTTTTCGGTGCCAACGAGCACCCTTCACGAACCTTTTTTTCTTAGAGTGTAATCTTCCGTGCTCAAATACGGTTGCTTTCATATTTGTAGCTCCTCCTCAGAAAACTCAGGCTCATACTGATAAGGTTTAATTTGTGTTTCGTGTGCCATGTCGTACTTTAATACTCGAAATCACTGTATGTATGCAGCGCGTTGTGTGTACTGAGTATACTGTGTATAAGGTTTGTGTACAGTATGCTAGGTGGCCGCTACGTCACTTCACAAGACTGATATTACCTTGTAGTCAGGGCCGTAACCAGGATTTTTGAAATACCGAGGTCAAATAATGCGCTGTTAGGCCCCCCCCCAAGCTCCAACCACTACATTGTTTTGTTGCTAATAAGACATTTATTTCAAATAACCTCTTCAGGAACACATTGAGTGGTAACAGTTGGACTGAAGAAACAGACTTATGTGTTGCATAACTTTTTCATTTCTCACCTAACCTCCTCAGGGCTCTGAAGTCTCACGCAATGAGCGTGATTGTCACTCATTTAAGTTGGATGTCACGCACTTATGCCGCAAATAGTATTTCTCACGCAAAAAAAAAAAAAGATTAAAACGAAAACAATTTCCAACAGTTGGTCTATATGCGCAGCAGCACCACTATAACTGTGGAAACCGGCAGGAATCAAAGACATCTCCCTTGGAGTTCTCGGTGGCAGCTTCCCACCTGCCAGCCAATCAAAAAAAGGAAAGGGGCAACCCAATAGCCAATAAGATAATAGCACTATCGTATCTGGGTAATATTTGGGGAAACAACTAATGAAAAAAAAAAAAAAACAGTTATCCTGGAATTATTTAGTGATCCTGCTACAACAACGTTGTGAAAGCTGCATTATTCATTCACTAACGGTGGAAAACGGGCAGAAATGTATAAAGTACTGGAAAAAAATAACTAAGTAAAAGTACAGTAGAAGTACCATGACTGAAAGTTATTTTGGTAAAAGATGAAGTCACCCATAAGAAAATTACTTGAGCAAATGGCCTAAAGTATCTCACATTAAATGTACTTAAGTACCAAAAGTATTTTGTGGAAAAATTTACTTGAGTATCAAAAGTACAAGTACAAAGTATTTTTCATAGTACACATAGTAAGAAGAAAAGCAACCACTGTTTGTTCTCTCCTTGTGCTCTTTAATCAATTTTCAGGTGAATGAAAGATACAGTATTCAAAAAACAAACAGGCAGTCTCTCCTTAATATTCTTCGTCTTTGAGTTTACTGGCAGTTTAAAAACCACTATAATTAATAGTAGAATTACATAGTATCAATAACATGTCTAATTTTTGCTTCAGAAAACTGATTTTTCTTAACTACTGATTGGGATACCATTGGCTCACTATAGCTGAAGTGACTGCTGCAGAGGACAATGATTATTCCTGTAGCAAGGGATTTTTTTTTTTTTTTTTTTTGACTGCTGGATGGATACTATGGGCAAGTATACTGAGCAGTTTGCACATCAGGCTTAGCTGAGGAGTTTTATTCAGGCAACTCCTGAAAAACAGGGATTGGAGTGAACTCGTCCATATTCTAAACCTTGTTCGGCTTGCTTGTGAATATTCAATAACTGATCCGTGTGTGCCATCTAGTGATATAATATTGTGACTGCGTGCATAAATTTGCAGCTCCATGTCCGCTGGCGGACACATCTGCACAAAGCGCTAATGATACCCTGCCGAGCACCGCTGTTCTTCTCGAACACGCCAAATCTAGATAATCTGTCAATGATGAATTAAATTCATATTTTTATGTGAAACGAGTAACTAAGTTGCCAGTATCAAAGTAACGAAGTGAAAGTATACTTTTTTATCTTTTAAATGTAGTAGAGTAAAAGTCCCGGTTTAAAAAAAATCTTAAGAAAAGTACAAATCCTCAAAAAAAAAAAAAAAAACAGAAACTAGCCTACTTAAGTACTGTAACGAGGTACATGTACTTCGTTACTATGCACCTTTGAAAACGGGAGTAGCCTATCATGCACCCCCCGGAGCAAATCTCACTCTAGCCGGCATTAAAAACAGCCCTGCCTCCTCTTTGCCTGCTCTTCGGTCGGCTTCGAAAATAAAAATTTTGTCTGCCTCAGTGTTCTGCGCATTTTGGGTCAGTCTCAGGATAGCATATGGTCTCCCTTCACAACAATGATACAACTGAACTCTCTCTCGCAAGACTCGCGAATGAGTTTATCCGTTTACCTCAACCTGAGCTGTTGCGCATTCGCAGCGAAAGCCGTGGTATTTAAAACGCACGGTGACGTGATAGTCTACACAAGCACTATGAGGATGCGGGATCGATCTCTCTCTCTCTCTCACACACACACACACACACACACACACACACACAAACGATCCACTGAATAAGCGAGCACAGTGAGGGGAAAAATAGGTGGGGAAAAAAACGAAAATGCAGGGACAATTAACCGAGGTCCGGACCTCGGTGTCCTCAATGGTGGTTGCCATGAGTATTTGTCGGCAGTTATCACCTTCTTTTCACTGAGAAAAAAATACAGAGGGCATGACCTCGGTGACCTCAATGGTAGTTACGGCCCTGCCTGTAGTAACATCAAAAATATGTAATTGAGCTGGGCTATGGGAAAAGTACTGCAGTCATGTAAATATTAATATGAAATTCTAAACCCCCATGATTAATCTCCTTTTAAAACGGTGGTCACCAGCCCTGTTCCTGGAGATGAACAATCCTGTAGTTTTTCTCCAAACCGTGGCAAAGCTCACCTCATTCAACAATCAGATAACATTTTAGTACCTCCTCCTAACCAGTCGGCTTTTTTTGGAACCCCAGGAGAGCAGGTACCGGAAAAGGTGGTACCAGGTGCCAAGTACCGTACTTTTTCCTAATTGACAAGCAAAAAAGGCGAGTAGAGTAGAGCCAGTACCACGTAGTGGAAATGGGGCACAAGTGATGAATATGCTGCAATTTAACCTCCATAGAAACCAAGTAAAAAGACATTTTAATCAAAATTTTCAGCAAAAATATTTTCAATTTTAGCACTACAAATCTCCCCGTGGAATTACTGCCAGTTGGATTGAGCACGTCGCGAGAGCCAAACTGTCTGCTGGCAGGATGGAGAAGCTTAAGAGGAGTGCATTTTCAGTCCTGATGACTGTAGAAGGGTCGGGAGCTTGTTCATTATAAACTGGACAGAGGAACTGATGTGAGAGGATGAACAGGGGCGCGGTCCCAATCCTGAGGACCGTGAGAATGACTGGGAGCTTGTCCGATAAACTACGCAAGGAGAACTTCCGTAAATTACTATCATTACAGGTTACATTTAACTTTCAAAGGATGAAAAGTTTTACCAGTAAATACTGCAACTGGTCAAAATTCTATCAAGCATTAGATTAATACTCTAGCTTACATCTTTGAACCTCAGTTGTCGAATGTGAGGATTGTATTCCCCAAGCGAGCACCTCCTTATTGTCAGGTGTGTGTGTGTGTGTGTGTGTGTGTGTGTGTGTGTGTGTGCGTGTGTGTGTGTGTGTGTGTGTGTGGTGTGTGTGTGTGTGTGTGTGTGGGTGTGTGTGTGTGTGTTTCTGTCTGTCTGTCTGCGGCTAATCTGGCATAGCACTGGACTCATTAGCCTAATATGAAGGACCTCTCGTGGTTGCGCTGACACACAATTTTTGAAAAACCTGTTTTTTTTTTTTTTTTTTTACTTCCTGTTTTATACCACCATTGGTAGCTGACTTTTTACTCCTAAACCAGCAGGTAGGCACCGCCAGTGATCAGTGACTGTTTCAGTTTGGAATCATGTTTACACTAGGAACAGTGAACGCTCCTGGCGAAGATCTGCGCTCTTTTGAGTGCACTCTTGGTTAAGACAGATTCAGGGGGTGTAAAAATAGATTATTTGTCTAGTTCTCACACACACACACACGCACACACAAAATTCACAACTAGTCAAAAAGCGTGCACAATGTTTTTGATATTACATTCCTTAAAAACATGAGTTTAATTATGTATATTTTTCATTTCCAACAAGAGGAGCCAATCACACAATATACCTAGCGCAAGGGAAACGTTTTAGTGCTTTGGGTGTTGAATAACTTGGGAACCCACTGACACTCGACCCATAACTCTAACGAGCCTAATGAAGTCACACAATGGTGTAACATTATGGTTGGTTGTGGAATTGAAAAAAGCAAACTTTGATTTTAGTCAGAAAACTTGACAGCAGATTTAAGGAAGTTATCGTGAAAATAAGAAAATATTTTAGATTTCTCGCCCGTTGACTTTGATCTTAACTCAGCTAGGTTTAAACATTTAATCAGGTGATCCTTGGACCATATACCTGTGCTGGAAAGTCTGTGCAGTTTGATCAGACCGTTTTTGCATTAAACTGCTTAACGTCACAGACTAGCAAACAATAAATGCCACCGAAGACAATACTTCTCGCCCTTTGCAAGCGGGGTGATTAAATGTGAAACCTGTCCTTGAAGCATTAACTCCAGATTGTTTTCTATGTTCATCAAATGAGAAACAATGAAATGGAAATACTGAACAAATGAAAATTCATAAACCAATTTATCCCGTGTAATGTTCTTATTGTGGAAAAGATTGACCCAATGTCCACTTCATGGGACAAGTAATTAAAAAAAAATAATGAATGAGACCCTTAAGAGAAAAAAAAAATCCGTGTAGTATGTTTTTCACATTCCAGTTTGTGAAATTATAGGGTAGAAAAAAATCTAAATATTAAAGCCTTTTTTCTTCCGGGACTCAGGGAGAATTGAACCGGTGTAGCCTACATATCATTTACTCCATTGCATCTTTTCTGCTCACTCACACTTCTGTACATTTTTTTCCCAGCAGATGTCAGTGTACAATTTATCATAAGAACCTGATACAATTTCCCACACGATGTGCCACAAATACTTCGGCGAGTTTCATTTTGCAATAATTAGTGAATCTATAATACCCACGAAAACTCAGATTTCGTTTCGGTATAATAATGCGATTTCAGTGGCAGTTATAACAAAGAAAGTACGAGGGCTGGTCCTCTCAGACGAGTTTGACAACCCCTTGGAAGTTAATGAGTGAAATTATGGGGTTTAAGTTGACACGTTAACCGAATATAACGTGAGGTTTGGCCAAAGCTGGGTTTCAGTGTTTTGAGTTTTCGGGAAAATGAGAAGGTCATCTCAGAAGATGGATTGCCTTTTGAGAAAAAAAAAAGACATTTAAAGTTCTCAGTCATTATTGCGACTAAGGCGGAGTTTTTAAAATTAATATTTTCGATCATTTTGTTTGGGCGGAGTAGAACGTGGAACTGGGATCAACAGAGGGAGGGATCAAAATGGTCGATTACCTTTTGTCTCATCATGGGAGTTGTCCAGGTGACTAGGCGGATACACGTCTCACACTCTTTCAAACAACACCTCTACCTGCTGGCCTCTCACTTCGGACATTTGGAGAATTTCTCAATAAGGTAACCACACGATTTCCGAACTGCTGCATCGAGCTGCGCTGAGATTATTTCACATTATTTATCACAGCATGCTTTATTAAAATAAAGCCCGTCTTTACCAATGGCAAGGTGTCCGCGCGTGATAGACTGTGCAATTGCCACTAAATGCTCTCGCAAGTATCAGCCTCGTTAATCTATCTCCTCATGGGTGCTTCATAATGACTTTGATCAAAATAGGCTGTAGTTTAATCAAGTAACACCACCTCATCACATTTGTATTGGGAATGCGCCCAGTATTGGGCAGGTCCCGTGGTCACATGGTCGATGAATGGCTGCATAATAATTTTAGACTATTGCTTTTATCTTCTGGAGCAATGCATTTCCTGATAATGAAATAGGCTACGCTCCAAAAACTCGGCACAACTAGGAAAATAGCGTGAATCTGACGAACATCGTTTTCATTTCTTGCGTGTGACAATTTTGGTTCTGTGCGCTTTATGTTTTTAAATACATTAAATTGTCACATTACAGCATGCAGTAATAGAACAAAAACGGATAGTTTAAGGCATCTCAAAGAAATAAGTGTAGCTACTATAACACCTGACTCCACTCTCACTTAAACAAAATATTCAACATAACAACAGGACATAAAATAAATATATTGTAAAAGTAAAAACAATTTGAATATTAAAATATCTGAACAGAAAAGGTGGGCAAAAAATTATTTTTTTATCTTGTTGTATACTTACTGTCTGAGACCATGTCTTATTTTATCTTATAACTCAAAGTACATCCTAGTCCTTAAAGGTCCAAACGATACGCGAGATCTCGAAAACATTGATCTGGGTTCTCCTTAGGTTTTAAAATGGAAGGAGAAAATATTTTGGCGTCAAGAATGCGATTACTTTTAAAAGGCGCAGAACAAACTTTGAATTTGGAGGCTCCGAAAAAACGTATTTTGGTGCATTTTGAGCAACTACTAGGGAGATTTTGAGGATCGGAGAGGTAGTTTTATTTATCCACTTTATGACAAATTCGGTCCTTTTCTTTTATCACTGTAATCGTATACTAGCCTAAAATCATTATATGAGAATAATAATTTCAAGCAATCTCACCATTGAAACTGCTAGTGGTTCAATGATTTCAGAGTATTCATTCTGATGGAACCTGCAAAGAAAGCCACTTGTTTCCTGTTTTGTCTCTGTATTTTTCCTCTTTTAACGTAGCTTACTGAAAACGCAAAAGCTTCCGACGTAAGTCGTCTTCAGGTAGGCCTATCTTGTTTCATAATGTTTGAGTGAAAAAAAGAACTTGGTTAACAAAAAAGTTAACAAATCAAATATGCTTAGCAGCTACGTTCAGTTTTGGTTGAGTTCTCATAGGCCAAAATAATAGCAATGGTTGGTAGTAAATCTTCCTCTTACATGTCAAACTCACTCCGAATCGGCGTCAGACTGATCTAGCATATCCGTGCCAGCAACAACACTGTTCATGATATTGGACACATTCATGGATTCCTGAGGCTGTATTGTCTCAGTCTTGGGTGTGGCTTCCTCAGGTTCTGCCACCATCTCGGAAGTTGTGATGCACTGCGGAAAGTAAACTATTGGCGCATTCCTCTTTCAAAAAAAAAAAAAAGTCAGAGAAAGGATAATGTGTACAAACGTAACGTTTTGAAGTCACGCGTAATTACCGGTAGTTGCCAATAAAAATGTATCTACAAATGTTTATTTTATTTATTTATTTATTTATTTATTTATTTAAAGGACAGTGCATATTGATGAACATTCACATATGCCAGATTATTGCCACAGGCTAATTTCCATCTGTAGTCCCTAGGCAGGTTGGTGTTACAGAGTGAGTAAAGAATATAGAATATAAGAATATCTTTATAGAATAAAGACATAAATTAAAAGAAAGAAAAACATAAAAACAAAACAGACCACAAATAACAACAGAAAAAAACAACACTGGGGAGCAGGGGGTAGCGTCCATCAGAGATCGGATAACGTGCTTAATGGTTGGTTTTTATATTGCACTAGATCCCAAAATATACAGTAAAGTGTGTTGATTATGTACAGTGCCTGACAAAAGTCATGTCGCATAAGGACATAGTAACTAAAAATAGCATATAACTTTATTTCTAACCAATCAATTGTTACAATAAATGGTCCATTTTAATGTCAAGGGCTTTCACATTAATAATTTGGTGCAAAATGAAACCGTCAAAAAGTGTTCTGATGTTCACAGCTTGGCTAAGCCCGTAACATCTGTTTTTGCTAGGACAAAAGTCTTGTCGTCTCTTCAGATGATGCAACAAATCGCAGATTAGAGTTTAACCTATGACAAATACTGTAATTAACACATTCCCAGATGTGTATAGAAATAACCCCAGCGCACCAGACTTTCGTATGAGGTGCGACTAGACCTCTGACAGCATACCAAAGATTCAACCACAGACCAAAGTGCTGATCATCAAGAGCCTGAAGACTGAGTCTGCTGCTGAGGTGGCAGACATCTTTAATGTATCCAAATGTCAAGTGGAGGGGATGAGAAAAAGATTTGAAGAAACTGGTGACGTTCATGGCAAGCACAGGTCAGACAGACCCCGGTATGACAACTGTTTGAAAGGACTGTTTGTTGCTTCAACTGTACAAGGCTAGCCCTTCTTCAACTACAGCGGCTACATGAGGAAATGTCACCAAAAATCCCAGTATCTACAAGAAGAGTTTGTCAAATTCTCTCTCAAAGTGGTTTTCATAGCCAAATTAGTACACAGAGGTCTGCATTAAACAGAAAACAAAAAACCTGCATTGCATTTGCCAAGGCCCACAACTCGCAGAAAGGATTGATACTGGAAAAGTGGCTGAAAGTTTATTTTTCTGGTGAATCATCCATTGAACTGCATGCCAGTCGCCGTACAAGACCTGTTGGAACCCTCATGGACCCAAGATTCTCCCAGAAAACAATCATGTTTGGTGGAGGAAAAATCATGGTTTGTTGTTACATCCAGCATGGGGGTGTGAGAAAGATCTACAGAGTGGATGGCAACATCAACAGCCTGAAATATCAAGAAGTTCTTGCTGCCCTACTTATACTGCTGCTCCTTCTCATTCTTCTGCCTCCATGTCACAGTTCCTGAAAGCGAAGAAGGTGAAGGTACTCCAGGACTGGCCAACCCAGTCACCTGACATGAACATTATTGAGCCTTTCAGGGGTAAGATGAAGGAAGAGGCTTGGAAGATGAAACCACAGAATCTTGATGAACTCTGGGAGTCCTGCAAGACTGCTTTCTATGCCATTCCAGATGATTTCATCATCAAGTTATCTCAGTCATTGCCAAGATGTATGGATGCAGTCCTCCAAGCTCATGGGAGTCATATGCAATATTAATTCTTTTTTCCAAGGCACCATGGCTTTATGTTCTGATATTATAGTGGCATATTTGTGTATTCAAAATAAAGTGTATGTATAATTTCCACATTTTTTTTCAATGCAACAAGACTTTTGTCTAAACAAAATCTGACCTTTCTGTACAAATTAAATTATAAAACTCAATCAATGACAAAACTCTATTTTGGTATATTTTGCATAATCTAGAGGGCTTTGCCTTTCATATAAGCCATTTTTGATTCCAATTGATCAACTACAAGTCAGGTTATTATTTGTTGTTCCTACAACTTGGATAAGTGACAAGACTTTTGTCAGGCACTGTATATTGCACAAGGTCCCAAAATATAAGGAACATTAATTATATCCCTCTATGGTATGACGTTGCCATTTGGCAACAAACCCATTTTAAAGCCTTCTACACACAGACAATACATCCCCAGTTATGATGCAATGCATTAAAAGAGAGGTGGAGTTCTAAGTAAATCAATGGCAGTGTTTAAATTTGTCATGACTTTCTGGAGGCCATTTTGAAGCCCTTTTCTGCAGACATCTTCACAGGGAGGAGCCTCGCCATTTGACTCCTCAAAAATCATCTAAAAAAGTGTTTTAATGACATTTTTCAACTGGGAAAAAATATATACTCAATAATAGGTGAGTTAAGTTCATTATTCTGTAGTTTATTGCACTGTACTTGATCATTAAATAATAGAAAATGTTAAAATTTGTGCGTTGCCATATGGCAACATCGTACCATTATGAATTGCTAGCCTGGCATGTTGATAACATTTTGTATTTAGTTTTAGGCCTACATTGTTCAAAAGCATATTGTAAACTTCATGGACTTAGGCTCCACAACCATGTAGAATCATTTAGTTATTTTTTCAGGTCCATCAATTTGACAGATACACATTTGACTGTTAGTTGTCGTGAAGTTAATAGCAAAATACCTGTGCCTCACAACTGAGAAGAACTGCTTCATCAATTTCCACAAGCAGTAAGGCAAAGACGGCCATCAACAAGACACCCAGATCAAATCAGAACAATTACTCAAATGATATAGCACAAAAATTCAAAATAAACGATGAAAAATGTCTTTTTAAATGGTTTTTACTCTCAAATGAGATGCATTTTTAACTCTTCAGGCTACTGGGGATTGTTGAGACTATAACATGAGTTTTTAAATAAATGTTATTACAATTTTAAACAAAACTCTTGTTTTCATTACTTTCCACTATCGTACGGTATTGCCGTATGGCAACGAACCCTAAAAACTACTAAAAAAATAATATTTTTTGAAAATGTCTCTTGATTATGTTTACTTGGTCTATTTTAAGACAAAAAAAACACCCAAAACATTTTTTTACCAACTGGGATCATAATGCATACCATAGAGGGATATATATTGCACAAGGTCCCAAAATATAAAGTACATATATACATTAAGTATATTGCACTAGGTCCCCCCAAAAAATTGTATTGATTTTGTATATTGCACAAGGTCCCAAATATAAAGTGCATTGATTATGTATATTGCACAGGTCCCAAGATATAAAATGCATAGATTATGTATATTGCACAAGGTCCCAAGATATAAAGTGAATAGGTTATGTATATTACACAGGATCCCATTATAAAAATATAAAGTACACGGCAGAATTGCACAGCTGCTCAATTGAATGTTGCTCAATTGCACATAACACCCTAGTGTTATTGCACATCGGAGAAATTGCACATTAGCTTACTACACATAAGCCCCTTGCAAACCATTTTCAAAAAATTATAGATGGTCACAAGTTTAGTTTACCCTTAACCACAGCTTCAACTGCTTTTTAAAAATTACAAGGCTTAAGCACTCCTTCACCAAAGGTGGGATACTGTAGCATAATGCACAACCTTTAAAAGACAGGACATTTTGAGAAAAGGATGTTCGTCTAAAGGAGGGTATACAACCACCTCTTTCAGTGGCTGTGGTAACACGCGAGGTAGAGCCACAAATAGACTTTTGCTTAATAAATTCATGCAGTGGCAGAGGAGCCAAGCCATGCAAGGCTTTATAAATGAGGCCGGCAGATTTAAAGTTTTTTTTTATAAGTGGTAAAATTTATGAAGTTATATTGATCAAGGATGCTGCACTGATGATGAGAAAAGGGTTTCTTATCCAAGACTTTCAATGCTTTTTTAGAGCAAGATTCAATAGGTCCAAGAGTTGTGGTACAGGTAATTAACCAGCTGGTGATAGAGTAATCAATATGTGAAAATGTCATGGAGTGTAAAAAATATAAAGGCCGCATTATCTGTCAAGAATGATGTGATTTGTTTGAAGTTACATCAATTAAAACTGACAGTTTTCACAATACTTTTAACATGGCTCCTAAAGGATAATATTGAATCCAGTATAACTCCAAGATACTTGAACTCATTTACATTCTGCAGGTCCTCCCCACTTAGATTTTGTAAGGGGACAGATGGGGTGTAGGTTTGGAAAACATCATGCACACAGTTTTTTTAGTATTTAATGAAAGGCAAGAATTAGTTAACCACTCTTGGATGTAGGTCAAGGCAGTTGATGGTTTTTGAACAGCTTCTTGGGAGTTTCATCAGCGTACATCAGGGTGTAAACATTTTTGTGAACATAGGGTAAATCATTAACGCATAGTGAGAAAAGTAATGATCCTAGGATTGACCCTTGGGGGACCCCTACTGGGCAGTGCAGGTTAATGGGGAAAATGCTGCAGTTCCAGAACACAATATTGAAATCAATATTGCCATCCCAGTCCTATACAAAGATTTTACTGTATATTCAGTGGTGGCTGGTGAAAAATATTCCAGGTGGGGCTATGCTGTGTCATACTCAGTTTTCAGTAACCATCCCACTTGGGTTCAACACAAACGGCAGGATACCAGTGCCATGTGGAATAGTCAGATGTTATTTAATTCCAGTAATAAACATCTGAATCATTTATGCACAAAAATAGACAGCTAACAATATACTGTATACTGCAGAAAATAAAGTTTTCCATCTGAAACTGAAATTCAAAATAATTAATTGACTTGTGTATTTTTTACTGATAACATCTGGTGGAAAATGTCGAAAAACTAATTCAGAATAATATCATTAATTTAATCTAGCTGTGAGAACGTTTCTCTACTCTGAGCACACCTCCATAGGTTTCTTCATTTCGCTATTTTGCGCTTATTTGGGTTAACCTTATCCACAGGGGAGCTAGCTACCTTACTTGAAAGCAACCTTGTTTGAACACAGAAGTTTGAGTGCACTTAACATAAATGGCATTGCTAGGCAATGACCCCTTTGCGTGTATTTACATCAACGACAATGTTCTGGTCAGGCCTGGTGCACTCGATATAAATGCAAATCACTAAAACACATAGGCATGACCATTCTAAGAGTAAATACCTACTTTTTTTACACCCTGCCGCTGCACTCCAGTCCTGTTGCTGCAGTAGTTGATGAAACACTTGAGGCTAGTGACAGCACGCCATTCTTGTAAGGACTAGGCTAGCCAGCAAGATAGCTACTCAGATATGTGGGTTTACCGTGCCCTGCTAATTAGTATATCTCATACGGCTTGCGCAGTACTTGCGACCGGGCTTGGGTGCTATCTGAATCGCCCTTCAAACATTATTTTCGACGATGTTGATTGGCCAGATTTACATTGCTATGCTCCTATCTTACCCCTGCAAAAGTCCTTATTGGCTACTCATCTCTGCTTTATGGGCGCTCTTTACAGCACCCCTGAATGCTAGTTTCCCACAATTCCACGGAACATACATATATTTTATACAATACACGTTATAGTGGATTTAAAACGCATACATACTTAAATAAGCAATTCATCGCAAATATGCTAGATTACGTTTATCAAAAAAAAAGATTTTTTAAAAGTAAAAGACAGTCTCCACAAGGGAATGCGGCACCCTCTACTGGCCAGCCGCCACTGTTTATATTACAGAATATTTTGTGTGCAGGTTGCTACCTGTACAATGTGCTCAAGGTTGTAAACAACTAATCAAATTACACGTGCAGTTAAAAATAGCCAAAACTACGTGCGATTTGTGGTCTTTTCATGATACTGGGTAACAAAAGCCGGCCTGAGAAACAAGTGAGAAAACATCAATTCATATTTAATTTTGAAAGTTGTCATCTCTGCTTACGGTTACGCCAACTGTCCAATTAATTCATGCAATATTTTGGAGGAAATCATCATTCTGAGGCATAACTTTCATCACGATGGATTACGGTGGACATCAAATGGGTACAAATGAATCTGTCACTGCATGATAAGAAACCACATTGTAATCCTAAAATATGAAATCAGTAACACAAATTATACAGAGAAGTCATGAAAATAGCAGTCAGTAATGTCTTACTTGCAGGAGGATAGTCAATTGCTGAATGATGATTAAGAATAAGGATGGATTCAGACAATTTTTATCATAATTACCTTTTCACTTAACAGTCGTTGCAGCATACAGAATTGTGGACATGAAAGGTATGGTTGCGGAAATCAGCCAGTGTGGCAACACACTGGAAAACTTTGCTGATAAAATGTGTGCACAGTCATTCCATTGAATGTGAAAAATCAAAAAAATGAATGCGCATAATCTAAGAATAAAAGTCTAAATTTGTCCTTGGTAATGGTCGTGATTTACAGGAAATGCGATAATGTTTTTCAAAATTTACGGAAATTAGTGGTTCAGAAGTAGGTGTATCAATTTAAGGAAAGTCAATTCTTCAATGGACTACCAGTACATTCGAGCAGTGCCACCCACTCAAGACCTGCCTGCCGTGGTAACAGTCATTAGCACAGCGTAGGTACACGTCGGGCAACGACCGTTATCCGATAATGTCATTTTGATATTGTCCAATGTTCTGACCTGAAAAGTTTTGTAACAAAGTGGAATTTATTCACTGGACTGTGAGTAATTTATGGACAAATGCACATGATATCTACTAATTTTAATTTCCCACATCCTTTCTGATAATAACTTGTTTTTGATGTCATATTTTTGTGTTATTTGAGCCAAAAAATCATTTTAACAAATTTAATTAAAAAAAAAAAACCTATTTGGTTTCAAGTGGAAGTTTTATCCTCACAATATCTTTTATGTGCGCTAAACTGAACATGAATTAAATGCATCAATCATTATCTGCTGATAATAAAACAATGAACAACAATCATCCCTGAAGTCTCTCCAGTATTGTGAAAAGACAGTTTTACAAAGAAAAAAACTAGCATTTTTCCATGATTTCTTTGGGTCTTTTGTTCCATGCACTTAACAATGTTTGTTGCTTTGTTCGTTTCAATTGAGCTACCTACTGATCGAACGGTCTCTCTGTTGTAAATGAGGACTTGTTTTTCCGAGGAGATGTTGTTTTTTTTTTTTTTTTTTTTTTAGCGGTATCTCACGGCTCCGTGCCGTGCCCATGTGTGGTTGCGAAAAATTGTGAGACTGAAATATCAAATTTATGAAACTTAAGAAGTAATTTTCATTTATTCCTTGCCAAAATCTCTGAATAAATTAAAATTACTGCTCTTGTTGCATAAATTTAATAACTCTGGATCACTCATTGGAGATCCTCTATGTGCATTTGATGTCCAAGTCAAGCAAAAGCTGAAATAATTCTGATATTTTTAGTGGATTTTGACATCTTGCTTGCAATGTAAAATATACGATAGCCATGTGTCGCAATTGATCCCACGCGTGACGTCACAGCTCTTAGCCCGATTCACAGCGCTGTTCAAGGACGATATTGAGGGCTGCTAAAAGCCTGTTTTACACCCACAGTTACTCTCTTTCATTATCATCTTTGGGTGGAAAATGCTGATAGTTAGACAGAGTATTGCATGCCCTTTTGATGATACCAATTTTTTATAGTTTCAAATCAATACATGTCCACTTCAACCCCCCCTGTTTGACGTCATTCAGAGTTTACGATCTCTAAAAACACAGTTAACAATTTTTTTGGCTGGATATTTTTATGACTTCTAAGTTAATGGAGAAAACACTGTAAGCATGAAACTAACAAAAAAAAAATAAATGGATAAATAAATTTGACCTATTGCACACAGTTCTATTGATATAGACCTATCATTTTGATCCTGTTTTTGTTCGGTTGGCTGAGAGACCAATTTCACTTTTGTTTTCCTGTGTGTGTTTGTGGGGAGAACACAGTTCTCATCTCTGATGTCTGATCATTCAAACGGCGAGGGCAGGATATATTTCCCATGAGAACGCTTCCTAATTGGCGCAGCAGGAAAACAGATGGGGACCTTTCAGTCCTTTTCATTCCTCCCATTCTGTGATTCCATTTCTTGACTCTACCTCTTTGCCTTTTCTCACCTCCCAGTGTTAATGTCAATGTCAGACTACAAAATGCAGTCTAAGAGATACAGTGTGGTTTATTGTGACAGAACAGACGGACTTGGATAGTGCAATATGTGATTACACTGCCTGGGGAAAACAAAGTCACCATTAGGATTTAAAGAAGCAAATACCTAAGAGCCTATGACTGAATCATTAATTAATAACAATTATTAATATGTTTCAGCTGGCAATATTTCTTTTAACTCTCACTGATGCAATGTGTTGCTTCTCATTTCTCCAACAACTGACGGAAGACGTATCCCATGGTCTCGGTAAAAATGTTACTGTGTTGGAGCAAATTTTTTTGGCCTGGATTAAGCAAAGACAACAACTAAGGGGATTGCTGAAATCATTGGAATTGGGTTAAGGGCTGTCCATTGCATCAATAAAACCTGGAAGGACAGTGATGAATCATCAACTTCCTGGAAGAATTGGATCAGAAAAAAAAAAAAAACTTGAATAATTGTGATTAGAGATCACTAAAATGCAGGGTGAAGTCTCATTAAAAAAAAAAAAATTGACAGTAGGACTCATGGCTATGTTTAATTGGGACTGTAAGAGCATTTCCACAAACACAATGCAACAAAAACTTGCAGTATTAGGACTGAACAGCTGCGTGGCCACATGAAAGCCTAAGGATTCAGTGTTATGATCTGGGATTGCTTCAATGGGTGTGGTCTGTGTCCAGCAAGGTTATATGCACTGTACTTTTCAATATAGTAGAGGGTGAATGGACTTTTCAAATCAGTACTTTTATGTTTTGTTTTAATTTTTCATGATGTGCCAACTTTTTGGGAATTGGGGTAGTTATTGCTGTCAAGCCGATGGCAAGCTACCAAAGAACAGAACAGTTTTCTGGAATATGTGTGATTTCATTTCCAAGTTTGTTGAGAGATTCTTTGAAACTCCAGATGCTTTGCTTGTGATTTAAGTACATCATGGGCTGACCTGCAAATGACTGCTAATCAGCGCTGTTTCATGAGCATTTGAAGTTCAGCGTGCAATGAATGCTATCTAAATAAAGTGGGTTCAAGAAGTATTTTGAGAGAAACTCAAAATGCCAACATGTGCAAACTACTGCACTGCATTAATGTTTCATTGGAACAAATAAAATTATAGATTAATTTAATTAAAAATATGTTCCCTCCAAAATCAAGGTTTCATAACTTTCTCGCCACCTCTGGTTTAGTACTTGATAAGACCACCATTGGCAGCAATAATTGCATGTTGTCTCTTCCTGTACTGTTTGACAAGGTGACAGCATACATTTGGATGGATTTTAGACCATTCTTCTGTGGCAGTGTGTTCAGAATCGGTTACAATCCTGGGTTTGGATTTAACAACAGTCTTCAGTTCATCCATTGGTTTTTGATTGGATTGAGATCTGATGACTGAGATGGCTATCGCAGAACACTGATTTTGTTGTCCCGGAGCCATATCTGTGGATTTGGAGATGTGCCTTTTGTCAATGTCTCGCAGAAAAATGCACCTACGGTAAAGTCTCAGCCTCTTGGGTGAGGCAACAAGATTGTCTGCCAAACTTGCCTTATACTTGATGGAATCTATCAAGCCATTGATCTTAACCAGCGCCCCTGGACCTTGAGAATTGAAACAAGCCTAAAATATCATTGATCCATTAATATATTTCACTGTGGGTATGCAATGCCTTCCCTTGTGTGTGTCTCCCTTTGGCGCCAGATATGCCAATGCTGCACCTGACCACAAGGCGCTGTTGTCAGATAAGACCAAAATTAAACATTTTGTTCATGTACAGCACTTGCATGCTTGGTGTTGAAACTGATTCATGATTCTGCTGAAATATAATGCCTTTAATGACAAGTCAGCTATACTTGAAACCAGAAGTTGAAGCAATAATGGTACATGTGTGGTTTCATAACCTGCACTGCATGACTGAAAACATTGCCTAACTTTACCTTTCCCATGGCGAAATGGTTATAATAGTAAATTTGCAGGAGTCACAGGCCTGGACTCTGTTCACTTCACCCGTTTGGTGTTTATCATCCAGTTTACCACCAGCTTATTGGCCTAAGCCGCCACCTCAGAATGGCTAGGATTACTGATCCTGGTTGTGCAATGCAAGGTTTCATTGACTGCTTGAAGTCTGTGACGCATACACATTACCAAACAATGAGTTACAGGCCAGGCCTGTAATGCAGCCCCATCAGTCCCTCCTTGTTTCAGGGACTTTCCACCCTCAGTCTCCTCCTCACCACGTAAAATGCATGTTCAGACAGATTCAGATCCAGTGATTGACTCAGCTGACAAAATAATAATAATAATAATAATAATAAAGTGTTGCTGTCCAATAATTATGGTGCTTACTGAATTTTCAAGTAAATGGACTGTGATGGTCATTGTGATCATTTTAACATGGCCTGATGGTTATTTTGGTAATGCATGTCAGGAAAAGATTTCTTGTGGTCCATGGCTGTGCTTATCTTCGTTCTTCAGTATTTCTGGTGCTGCCTTGCCGCTTAAATGGTGAGGCAAACAGGGCTGATGACACTCTTGCGTGTGTTCCCGGGAGAGAGGAGTCAAGCAATTTTTCCTTCTAGTAGAACTGTTGAACTTCAGCTACACCTTGTCTGGTTTCCCTGCCAGGGCAGTCACAAAGGTCAGAGAAATTAATATAAAGTGTGCGCTACTGCCATCTGAGAGTCTCATTAGACAATGAACTTTTCTACTGTGATTTGAAACTTGTTAATGATCCCTGCAAATATCTTTTTGCAGTAAGCATTCATGTGCTGCAGCCAAACTGCAGTTAAGATAAGAGATGAATGCAAGTTGGCTAGTGATGAGCTGCTGTACGCCTAATTCTATCATTGTGTATATTAGTTATGTCCCATTTTGGGGCAGGCTGAAAATCAAGATGTGATTGTTTTTTTTTTTTTTTTTTTTTTTGTTTTTGTTTTTTTGCTAGATACATAGTATAGCACCAAATGAATTGGAAAAAGTGGTATTTGGCAAGTATGTAACCTTATTGAATGTAACAGGCCATCCCGATAAACAGTTTGGCTTTTGGCCATTTTGATTATTGCTAATGTTAAAGACGTTAAGTTCCTGCATATTTCTCCTGTGCATTTTTAACACCTGATGTGTTCAGTGTTTTCTGACTGTCTCGGCATACGTTGTGTTAATTTGTTGATCATATCAAGGACTATAATTCCCTTGATGTTTAGCCAGAAACTTAATTGATTAACACGTGTTTTGTATTAAGGCTAATTAAGTGAAGTATTCTTAAACTTTTGTATGGCTGCATTCACTTGCTGCTCATTTCTTGCCTTGAAGAAGGTCTCTGACTGAAAACTTGATGATTAAAAAGATTTTTTGCGCAGATTTGAGTGTGCGGTTGCATCTTTTTCATTGAATTTTACTTTAAAACAAGTTAGAGATTAATTTGTATTTGTGGATAAAGAAGTCTTAAGTGAGCAATTCATAGCTTATAATTGTAATAATTTTAAACCACCAGTTACATTGTGATTGTGGGGATATCTTTTCAATATTGTCAGGTTTATTATTCCTCACAATTTTGAATACCTTCATCGTATTTGCTTTTAGCAGCCCTGTAAATCAGTGGTTCCCAAAGTCGGTCCTGGGGACCCACTGCGTATGTCGGTTTTTGCTCCAACCACAATTACTCCCAGAGTTTTAAATCTGTTCATTTTTAATTAGCAGTTGCTTGTCGAGATACGAGGGACATTTTACCCCTTAAACCACATTATGACAGAAATGGCTACGGCCATGAAATTTCAAAGCCCAACATTCATATTTTTTATTTTGATGTATTCCACGTAAGTTAACGACAATCAAAGGTGGCAGTATGTTTCATGTGATCAAATGCAAGACTGCAATCAGTCAGTAATCTGGTGATTAGGGTTCTGAATGCAGGTGCTCAGGTTCTTTCCTGAAACCAATCAAGTGACATTTAACAGGTTTGACTCATCGTTTGCTTTGTCTTTGAATTCTTAATTGCCTAATAATTGTTAGCTTTAATGACCTTGGGTCCAAATTTTATCTACTAGAAGCCCATTTATAGATTCATGTCATCAGTTGCAAATTTCCATTTTTTTATGTTAGAGAAGTAATTTCCAATTTAGCACACTATGAAATGATTTTCATCATGGCCATTTTTGACATGTGGCTTAAAAGGATAAATAATCAGCGTGAACAAGAATAGTGCAATCAAGAGCAATGAGCAACTCATTAGCATTCTAAGATTGGAGCTGTGGTTGACACAAAAACCTGCGTACACAGTGGGTCCCCAGGACCGAGTTTGGGAACCACTGCTGTAAATCATCATTTGAGGAACTGAGGACACCAGTTTTCACCCCTCGGCCAAATTTTGGCCAGAGGGGTATTGTCGTCACCTGCGTGTCTGTCTGTCTATCTGTCGTCTGTCATCTGTCCATGACTTTGTCGGGGTCAGTACTCAGCAACTAATGATCGCAGCTTCACCAAATTTGGTACGGTAACTCACTATGACCCATAGATGTGCAACGTCAGGTTTTTGCTGGATTTGACCTTTGACCTTAGTGCTGTAACCTTCATCGTGGAAATCTTTTCTGGCCAAGTACAAAGTAACTATTGGTCATAGCTTCGTCAAATTGGGTATGGTAATTCGCTGTGACCCATAGATGTGCAAGGTCAGGTTTTTGGCTGGATTTGACCTTTGACCTTACCGCTGTGACCTTGATGCAGAAAATCTTGTCCAGTCCAGCACTCAGTAACTATTGATCATAGCTTCACCAAATTTGGCATGGTAAAAATGGCCATGATGAAAAAAAGTTTTATAATATGCTATATTGAAAAGTAATTTCCAAACATTAAAAAGTTTAAATTTGCAATTGATGAGATGAAGCTATGAATTGGCTTCTAACTGATAAAATTTAGGATGCGTGGTCACTAAAACATTATTAGGCAATTAAGAATTTAAAGACAAAAAATATTATATTGAGTCAAACCTGTTAAATGTTACTTGATTTGTTTCAGGGAAGAACTTCAACTCCTGCAATCAGAACCCTGATCAGCAGCTTCTTGATTGATCGCAATCTTGCATTTGATTGCTTGGCATGCTTACTCGGAATACATCAAGATAAACAATATGAGGGGCATTCTGTCATATTTGCAACATGGCTCCAGAATTTTTTTTTTTTTTTTTTCAGTTTTTATGAAATACCTGGTGAATATGTTAGATGACATCCAAAAGTTTCTGGAAAATGTATTTTTACTTCATGGATCATTGCACTCATTGCAATTATGCACCAATTTCATGACTGTGACCGGCATCAGCGCATGGAATTTTGTTCAAATTGACATTTTTCAAGTTAGTCATGCCAGGCATGGACTTGGATTTTTGCATTTACGTTGTATAACGATTTTGTACATGCTTGTAGATATGAGGCTGTAAGTCTTGATATTTGAAATTAAAATGACATTTTTTTATTAAAAAGTATGTAGCGGTCTCTTTCACAAAGCAAATGTATCCATAATATTTATCAATACACGTTTTAGTGGTAATTAATTGTTATTTATATAGAGTGACAAGTGTCTTGTGTTACATTTTGCTCTGTCCTGTCCGTGATGCACATTGTCAGACACCCCTGTCGAATTAATCTGTTCAGATATTTTTTTTGAAAATTCCTGAATGATATTCTTTTGATATAAGGGTACATCACTGGATGGCTGACTTTGAAGAATGTCACCTAAATGAAGAGAACTTTTGATTTAACCACTTTACCAAAAAATTCATGTCGCAATCTGTCCTGTCCGTAACAATTTTTCTTTTATGTAGTTATGTGCATTAATTACTGTTGATGACATTCATTTTTATATCACCTGAAGTTCTTCCAGAGTACTTCAAATTCAGCCATTTAAACAATTCAGAGGACCAACACATTAGTAGCTGCAATGGAATTGCTTCTCTAAATGTCCTGTCTGTAACAAAATGAAAACCATGGAATGCTCCATGAATGTTTGGCTTAAAAACATAATGGAATGCATAGCCATTTTTGTAATAATATGATTTAAGGGGAAAAATGTCCCTCTCATCTGAAAAGCAACTAACTTAAAAAAAAACAGCTATTTAAAATTCTGGTTGGAAAAAAACCAGCATTCACAATGGGTCCCTAGGACTGACTTTGGGAACCACTGATTTAATGCTTGTTAAGACTCTACTATGCAAAGGAGAAGCCATATATCAACACCATCAAGAGGAACCGCCAGCTTTTCTGGGCTCTAGCTCATCTGAAATGGACTGACGCAATATGGTATGTGTAAATGGCCGCAAGAAGAGCCGTCAATCACTTGTAGCCTGGAACCTCTGCAGTAGTCGGAATATCAGGAAAGGTGCCAGCCCCGGATGCTGTGCGGCATTGTCGCAGGTTTTAAATACATGAGTTGTACGCCAAGGAGGGCAGGTTTTCATTCATTCCACCTCTGCCAACTCAGTGGACCGGCACGCCTGTTAATGGTCATGGAGTTAGTTTGCACCCTTGGTCAGCAGAGCGAGGTATGTGCAATTATTTGATTGCTTCGTTAATGTTATTGATAATATAACTGCCATGAATGGCGATTTTTGGTTGGGATGATTGTTGGAGAAAATGTGTTGCGGGGTTTTCCTTTTCTCGGCGGCCTCTCTCTTTGTTGTTCGATTGCCCTCAAGATGGCAATATCAATCCAAAACTTTCGATATATTCACTGCATTTATTTTTGCCATCCTTAGCATTCTCACTTTGCTGTGCATCGTGTCTAATAATGATCTGCGGCTGTGTCTGCGTTCAGAATATGAAGTGGATTCAAGTGGCTTGTTGCTTTATGAGCCTCGCGAACTAATTTGCGTAGATCAGTGCCGTTTCACAAGCTATATAAGCTCAGAGTTTATTAACACATATTTATGTATTGGCAGTTGCAAAGGGTACGGCAGTTTTCCAATGCATTTCAATGTAGAGAGGTACGGCAGTCCGAATTTCAAACCCTGCCCTAACCTAACCCTGACCCTAACTCTAACCCTAACCCTGACCCTAACCCTAACCATAATCCCTAATCCTTATCCTAATCCCTTCAAATCGACAGCCGTACTCATAAATCTGCAGTATCTCTAGACACTGCGTTATATTTTACGTTGTAATTTGTGTGCGGAGAAAAACGCCTCAATTTTGTAATGCAATGTATAATAATGTCATGGAATATAAATCTGTCTGTTGTTTTGCCGGTTAGTCTGGAGTGATCTGACAAGTCCATCTTTCAGTTGTTTTTGAAATAATGGATGTTGTGTACTCAAAGGCCACAGAGGAGAGGGGAACCACCCCAATAATTATCAATGATATGTTCAAAAGCCAGCATCTATCTTGGTCTGGGGCTGCATTAGTGGTCTCGGCATGGGGAACTTGTACGTAAGTGAAGGCACAATAAATGTAGAGGGGTACACGCGCACTTGGGAATGACATGCTGCCATCTAGACAGTCTTTTTCAAGGATGCCTTTGCTTGTTCCAGCAAGCTTTCTTCTTTATGAAAGAAGATTGAATCCTTATTCCCTGAGGTTGTACAGGCAGGTGCCCCATCGTAGGGTGGGGTTGGGAGTAGTCATGTTACTGACACATGTAAAGCAGCACAAAATGGCTTTTGTTTGTATGGGATCAAGTTCCTGTGAGAATGCATTTTTAATGCAATGATGTAAAAGATGTATTATTGTAAATCATAAAAGATTCAGTGCTCAGGTTAGAAGTCAGCATCACTGGAGCCATTTGACCCAATGGCCACATTTCAGAGCTGACCCATCTAAAACTCGATGAAGAAGGTGGTAGGTTGTCGGTTGCACTGCTTGAAATGTATTTGATGAGTTGGCCATAACAGGATTCTGAAATTGCAAAAAAAGAAAAAAAAAAGAAGTGATTAGGGTCTCTGATCATCTGATAGGTTGCTTATGTTGGGTATGGTAATGCAGGATTTTTTACTTTATGAAAAATTTTACACTCTCCCACTGTTAAAACCCATTGGCACATGCTGCGTACATTGTTCACTTTGGTATTCCATTGAACCTCAGTATTCCTCATCTGAGGATACAATGCCTGTAAATAATTGCACTGTCTTGGAATTTGCACTGTTGTAACGTGGTGATTTGGTAGCAGCCAGGAATTTGGCCAATTGGAATGGATATTTTGATCAGACCTCACTGGGGCATTTTGCATGGGCCACCATCAGTCCAGGAGATGACGCCCACTGAAGGTAATGTTTCGCGATTCGGCCAAAAAGCAAGTTACGCTTCAAACAGCAAAATCTTAGGGACGCCGGCCTATAGGAGATAGAATCCGTAACATCTTTATTAGGCCAGATTGGACAAAGTTATAATGCGATCAGGATTACCAACGTTGCCAAACTGCAAAGTGAACATAAGAATGAGGCAATGAAACTTCAACCTTAAATCAGACATCAACTACAAATGTACATTAGGAATTAACAACTCCCTCTGCAACAAGACCTTTAATGGCAGAAATATATCGTGAAAATTGGGCGCGCTGAATGAATGTCTCAGACTTGGACCATTACTGTGTTATTGTGTGCATCACTGAGACTTGGTTAAATCATTCAGTACGGTTCAATACTTATGGAGCTCAGTACAATATTTTTTGATCAGATGGAAGGGAAGGTTGTGGGGTGGGTGTTTGTACTGCTATCAAGAATCGCCTCCAGTGCAAAGTGGTTGAAACTTTCTGTATAGATGCATTTGAGCGTGTGTTAGTGGAGGCATTGATTGATAATTCTAAATATGAGACATGGCGTTGTTTATAGACCTCTGCATGCCTACCTGGAAGTTTTGGTTAATTTGTATAAAAAGTTCTCGTATTTGAGGTATTGTGGCTATTTCACCTTACTTGTGGAGTTCAATCTTCCAGATATTAACTGGACAAATTTTGCCAGCACTTGGTCTTGAATTTCTCGCTCTATGTTTTAAGCTTTGTGCATCGCAAAGTGTGGATTTTCCAGCGAGACTTGATAATGTAATTGATCTTCTGTTATGCTCTGATGGGCATCTAGTCCAGACTACTAAGAGCGACTTTTTTCACGACCAGTGATCATAATGCTATTATGTGTGAAATGATTTCTCATCCATATATCAAAAGGGCTCATGTTGTAAAACCATGTTTTACAAGGGCAAATTGCGAAATTATCAAACTTACAATAGTTTTCATGGAATCTCATCAGGCTGCATGATATTAAGTAACAAAGATGGGAGTTGTTATACAAAGGATAGGAGTATTACCAGGTTTGCTCAGTATAAGGAAACAGCACATATTTTTCATACTGAATTTTTGGGATCCAAAAGTCCATATGAGAGGTTTTTTTTTTTTTTTTTTTTTTCCGAACATTGATTCAAAGAGGGTGTGCAGTTGTATAAAGAAACGGAACACCGTGTGTTCAGCAGTTGGTTGTATCAAAAAGCCGCGAGGCTCTTTAGCTAAGACTGATACTGAGGAAGAGGATTTTTTTTTTCAGAATCTGTCTCTTCTGCATTTTCTGAGGATAATTAAAATTCCTGAATTTGCTTGTCAGGTGAATGACTCTTGCGAAATATTATCCTGTTCAGTTACAGATGTAAAGTTATTAAAAGGTGGAAAGGTTGCTCAGCACTGGGGTTAGATGGCATTACCCCCTTCTTCCTTCAAAAAAAATGTTGGCTCACATAGCTTTCCCCCTAACCAAGTTGTATAATGTTTCTCTCTGGGAAGGGCATCTTCCTGAAGATAGGGGAAAAAGGCTTTTGTTACTCTTATCTTTCAGAAAAATGACCCACAAAATGTTCCAAATATAAACCTGTAAGTTTGAATTCTGTAATGCGTAAAGTGTTAGAGAAAGTAGTAAGAGTGCAGTTCCTTGATTACCTCAATAGAAATAATATTCTACTCAAACAACAGCATGGTTTTTTACCTAAGAGATCAATGGTCTCTAATCTTCTGGACGCTGGACGTATGGACGAACACTTCTGACTCTGTTCATGCTGGATTTCAGTAAATGCCTTAGTAATGTGTTTCATAGCAAGCTCCTATTTTGTAAAATAAGTAAGTATGGTACTCCGCTGATATGCTTAGTAATGTGTTTCATAGCAAGCTCCTATTTTGTAAAATAAGTAAGTATGGTACTCCTCTGATATGCTTCAGTGTGCAAATTTTAGTACTGTTTGAATGTATGCTGATGACACAACTATTTAGAATAATCGAGAGTGTGTTGGATTGTCAGTTATTATGGCAAGATTTAGATTATATCAGTAAATGATCTGAAGACTGGCAACTGAGATTGAATTAGTCTCAAACTTAGAAATTAGCACTCGGGTTTAACAGATTTTTGTTTGGCTATAACCGGTATAGAACTGATATCAAGCATGTAGACTCCATGTGTGATTTAGGCAATGTAATTCAGTTGAATCTGATGTTCACACTACACTGTAATAGAGTAATTAAGAAAGTGCATTATCTGATCAGAAACTCGTTTAACACCTTCAAAAATCATGACCATAAATTTTATAACACATTATGTATTAGTTATGCAAGACCTGTTCTGGAAAGTGTCACACTGGTGTGGTCCCCAATTCAAAAGGGAAATTGAGATACAATCAAATCAGGGAAGAGATGTTGTACGAAGGATTACAAACTTTTTCATATGCTGGAATATAAGGAGGCTCCAGGTGGCTCGAATCTCAGCTATGCCATTACCAGCTATGGCCAAAGGTCCACATGGGTGAGGTAACAATTAATGCAGCCTTGCTGAGGATAATAGGGGAACTAAAATTCATTCGTGTGTCGCTCTGTAGCAACCACGTCTGTTCGGCTGGGCGCATGTAGCTGACAAACTAAATTGTATACTGACTGCGTGATCCTCTGTTGGCGTAGGCAGTGTGTAATTGGTGGTTGGACTGCATAGCGTAAAGCAGAGAGGTTACTTTGTAGGTCTCTTTGGGGTGGGCTTTACAGTTTGGCTATGTTCAGGGCGGGGAAAAGAGGGCAAAAATCAAAAAATGGAAAAAAATAAGGAAAGGAGGATCAAACTTGATTTAAACCTATTTTTTAAGTTGCGCAATAACTTTGTTGACATTGATGTAAATTGTCTTAGACTTGGAACAACATATAGAGGACATAGCAAGACATTGTATGTATATTTCTCTAGAACAGATGAAAGGAAGCATTTCTGGATCGATAGAGTTGTTGGATATTGGAATGGCTTGTGTGGTCATGATGTGAATGCTACTGTGTGTATGCTTTTGAGAGATTGCTGAAGAATGTGGAAATTCCTGGTAGGGGGAGTATGTATTGTGTATAACTTTTACTCCCTTTGTACATATTTGTACTTTTTATTTAATTTGAAATAAATAAAACAAATAAAAATAAATAAAATCAGTATATTTTGAAGATGCTCAGTTATAGGAATCCCAAAAGGAAAAAGAAATCTATATCAATTCCAATATTACATGCCTCAGGTTCTCCCTTTAGGTTGATTATTTACTTGCATACTTTAGTAATGAATAGAAGAAACACTGTTTAAGCAGGTACTGGTATCAAAAATGATTTGATTGTCCTTGAATGCAATACAAGGATCGTTGTACAGCAGTGCTATGGGTCATGGAGACTAACAGGTGTTGAGATGGATTCATTTGTTTTACTGAAGAATGGTAAGGTCTCAATCGAAAGTCACGGAATGTTGAGCAGTGTTTCTGTTCATGACAGTCTCTCTTTTCCTTTAGGAATCATGTCCTGCTATGCAGAGTTTGAAAAGGCTAGCAAGCAAGAAGGTCTCCAAGTATGGAGGATTGAGAACAAGAACTTGGTGCCAGTCCCATCAGAATTATTTGGAGACTTCTATAAGGGTGATGCCTACTTGGTCCTCAATGCCACCAACCTGAGAAAAGGGGGTGGACAGTTTGATTTGCACTTCTGGTTGGGTAAGGGCTTCTATTCATTTTCGCCTGATGGAAAAATGTAAGTGTGCATCACTGGCATGACAAGCTTTGGATACCTCATCTACATTTTGGCATGATGGCTTTATTTTATGAAGGTCATTTTCACCTGACCTGTTGCATTATCTTGAGAAGTTTTGACTTCTTTTTCAACACTCGTCAAATTTCTTAGATGGGGCCTGAAAAGGTCTGCAGTAAAATATGACAGCTTTGGGTAATTCAATAGTTTTTGCATCATGTGCCAATTCCTTTTTTTTATTGCATCTGCAAGACTTTCATGGCCATTCTTCCCTTTTCCAGGTGAATCCTCCTGCGACATTGAGAGGGGACTAGCTGCTGTTTTTGCTGTTCAAATGGATGAGTACCTGGAGGACAAATTGAAAGTAAAAGTTGCCGAACATCGTGAATGTCAAGACAGTGAGAGTAGTGAATTTCTTGGCTACTTCAAGAATGGCATTAAGTACAAGGTGAGGAGACTTCAGTGCAAGCAGTGCAACTCTTATTTGAATGGCAGTAAGTGAACTTAAATGGCATATACACCCTACAACATGAACAACATTTTAAAAAGCTGGAATGTATCAGAGGAAATAACTCCACATTTTTTTTTCCTGCCGAAATCCATCCCCAATCAAAGATGATCAATTTTATTGACAGCTTGGAACGGGAACTGCCGACCACAAGCTGAGCTGTACCGAGTTACTCATTACATCAGCAATGGAACACACGGTCAGGTGCCAGTATATCAAGTATGACAAACAGTTGATTTAAGAGCGAGAGTTAGTATTCCGATTCGGAAGACTAGAGTGACGTTGGATCAGATTATAGTCCTGGAAGCAAAGACTTTGGCCTTGATGAGGTGGAAGAATACGCTGGGCTGCACCCTTATAAATATGAACCTTTAAGAAGCTAGAGTTAGTGTGGGCGCAATGGGATTCACACAAGTCAATAAATTTTATAATTTATTAATATATAACTGGCAAAACACATCAAAATTATCATGCAGAATTATTGCGAGACATCCATTCTTGATAACCAAGTCCTTGTTCCAGACAAAATATAAAGTTATAGCTGTAATCAAAACGTTTCAATTGCAGTGTTCACTCACTGCAGTTCCCTGCATATCCTGAGTACATGCCCTGGATGAGCACTCCAGGATCATAATAATCCAGAAAACTTGGTTTCAAAAAATCATCAAGCAAATTGGCTTCAAGAAGAACCATTTGAATTTTTCATTTAGTTATCATTTTGATGTGATTTTCTGAAGGTATAGGAGTCAGAAATGGCATTACAGCCATTTCTGGAGAGAAGAAAATGCCTGAAATTGAAGTGCTTTGACAAGGATGTGGCGCTTTATTGATGAAATGCTGATCCTAAACATTACTTTGGAAGACCATTTAATTGATCCATGAGGTAAAATCAGATTTTGAAACAGGGTTTACATGCCCTTTAAATGTGCAGGCACTTGCACGCCCAAAATCTCAGTCCAAAATCATGGGCATTAATATGGAGTTGGTCCCTTTTTTTAGATGGAGTTGAGGTCAGGGCTTTTCCCAGACCTTTCAAGTTCTTCTACACCAACCATCCAGTGACCTCAACTCCGTACATTTTGGGCTTTGTCATGTTGAATGAGGATGGGCATTCTCCAAACTGTTGAAAGCACAGAACTATCTGGAATGTATATATACCATTGTGTCAACTATTTTGTCCACTAGGCTAGGCCTTTTATTTCACTTGAACCACGAAAAACTGCCCCAGACCAAGGAGTACCCAACTGCCATGCTGTGCATATGAAAAAATTGATTTTTCTCCTATCTTTCTCTTTCTAAGGATGGGGGTGTGGCCTCAGGATTCAGACATGTGGTCACCAACGAGGTCGATGTGCAGCGCTTGTTGTGGGTTAAGGGCCGGCGCATTGTCAGGGCAGTTGAGGTACCTGTGAGTTGGCAATGTTTCAACCAGGGAGACAGCTTCATCCTTGACCTGGGCAATGTGAGTGTGGTAGAGGGAGTTGAATGTTTTAAAAGGATTTGATGTATTCAGACCTTAGACACTGTGCAAGACCTCCCAGACTAACAAGATCTGGGACAGATTTTAGGCTAGATTTTCTCAGTCCCTCTAGTAGCCCATTCACATTTAAGACACTGTCCTTACACCACTAGTGGTGTTGTTGTTTATGATGCAAATGGAAGAGTAAGGGTCTGCTCGAACATTCCAGTTATTTTCTTGGTTCAAACAGGTAAATCCTGTGTGCACTGGAGTACATGCTAATCATAAGACTAATAATTATGATTGGATCACCTTAGACCTATTTATTTTCCAATTTTACTTTTGGGAGTTCCTTGTCCTTGACTCGAATTTTAAATGTAGCATGTTACATTTAGCTAAACATGAATGAGGGTGAAAGTCTGCCACATAATGTTGATGTATGCATAGTTTATTTTTGGCTATATGTTAAGAATTAAATTCAATATTTCCAAAATATAAAGCAATTATGGTTCTGTGGTGTTAGGGGTCTTAGGGTTTGAAGCATTTAGAGAGCCTTGATGAGGGGTTTTTCACAAATGGGCCATTCTTTGAGAAGTGAACCAAAATGTCACACACGTGACCAGATGTCATCATGTAAAGAAATACTTTAAAAATTGATGTAAGATATCAGATTCATTCGTTGCTATTTTCCGTACCCCAGAACTATGAACATTCTAGATTTTTCAACTTCGCTGAGTTTTTGAAGTCAAATAGAGTTATGAAAAACCTGCTTCCGTGTGAAGTCACATACGTGACCAGTCGTATTTGACCTCTGACCTTAAGTAGTTAAAGTCAATGTAACAAATAAAATTTTTACTTGATAGACTTGGATAAGTAGTACTCCTATATAAGGTCCACAATCATGAACCTCCAGTGCTTTTGTAATTGGAGGAGATTTTTTCTACTATTTGTCACATTTTTTGTCACACACGTGATTAAGAATGGCCCAAATTATATGCCCAAAAGTGTGCTGCACTGAGACAATAGATTATGAAAATAAGTATCCCTCAAAATGTACTTGCTTAAAATAACTCTGATGGTCTCAAATAAGGGGATGAACTGCGGCCACAAAGTAATAGTTTGTTCACGTGTCATTCCCGCACCACAGGAAATCTATCTGTGGTTTGGCAGCCAATCCTGTGGCTATGAGAGGCTGAAATCCTCAAGGGTTGCCAAGGCTATCCGGGACAAGGAACGTGGCGGGAGGGCCTCTGTACAAGTGTGTGACGAAGGGGATGAGCCAGAGAAGATGTTGGAGGTGAGAAGTGTTAGTAAATCCAAGTTTTACCAGGAACAAATATTATGACCGTCGTCCAGAAAGAGGCAGATCCGATGTTCGTATTAAAAAGCAGGAAAGTATTTATTACAAGAGCCAGCAAGGAAACAAAGTCCGCAAAAATATTTGTTTAAAAACTGCTTATAGCATTACATTTGCATGTATTCAAATTTGTGTACAAAATAAGTTTTGACCTCTGATTGGTTGCAAGCAGTTGTGCCATGTTTGGCACTGTGGATTGGATTGTTCAAATCCCGAATGATCGTGGGGTCTCGCCCTCTTCCCCCTGTGGGCTAGTGGAAAATCTCCAAAGGTGGAGCTGCCAGCGGTCATTAACATATACACTGCCCTCCATAATTATTGGCACCCCTGGTTAAGATGTGTTCTTTAGCTTCTAATAAATTCAGTTTTTTTCTAAATAATATAGGACCACAATGAAAAAAAGAGGAAAATCCAACCTTTAATTCAAGAGCATTTATTCAGTGGGAAAAAAATCCCGCATTAAGAAATAATTCTTTTACATCAAATCATGTGTGCCACAATTATTAGCACCCCTGATGTTAATACTTTGTGCAACCCCCTTTTGCCAACAAAACAGCACCTAATCTTCTCCTATAATGTTTCGCAAGATGGGAGAATACAGAAAGAGGGACCTTCGACCATTCCTCTTTGCACAATCTCTCTAAATCATCCAGCGGCCTGGGTCCTCTCCTCTGCACTCTCCTCTTCAGCTCACTCCACAGGTTTTCAATGGGGTTGAGGTCTGGGGACTGAGATGGCCATGGGAGGAGCTTGATTCTGTGTCTGGTGAACCATTTCTGTGTAGATTTGGCCACATGTTTAGGGTCATTATCTTGCTGAAAGACCCAGTGATGACCCATCTTCAGCTTTCGGGCAGAGGCCACCAGATTTTGATTTAAAATGTCCTGGTATTTCAAAGCGTTCATGATGCCATGCACCCTAACAAGGTTCCCAGGGCCTCTGGAAGAGAAACAGGCCCACAGCATCACCGATCCTCCCCCATACTTCACAGTGGGCATGAGGTGCTTTTCTGCATACTCATCTTTTGTGTTCCGCCAGACCCACTTTGAGTGTTTGTTGCCAAAAAGCTATCTTGGTCTCATCTGACCAAAGCACACGGTCCCAGTTGAAGTCCCAGTACCGCTTAGCGAACTCTAGACGTTTGCGTTTATGATTGTGAGTGAGAAAAGGTTTTTTCCGTGTATGCCTCCCAAACAGCTTGTTGGCATGTAGATAGCGCCTGATGGTTGTTTTGGAGACTTTGTGACCCCAAGATGCTACCATTTGTTGCAATTCTTTAACAGTGAGCTTTGGAGAACTTTTTATTTCTCTTACCGTCCTCCTCACTGTGCGTGGTGGCAAAATAACCTTGCGTCCTCGTCCAGGCTTGTTTACCACTGTTCCAGTTGTTTTAAACTTCTTAATGATTCCTCTGACCGTAGATATGGGCAGGTGCAGGTGAGTGGCTATTTTCTTGTAGCCATTGCCTGACTTGTGAAGGTCGACACACATCTGCCTTACTTGAATGGTGTGTTCCTTTGTCTTTCCCATGTTGAAGAGTGGATAAGAGAAATGGCCTCTGTGTCACGTCATATTTATACCCCAGGGAAACAGGAAGTGATGAATTACTAATTAAATGTTCCTAGATACTCTGATCAACTTTGTAAACTGCTGTAGAAATGACAGAAATACTTCAATTACATTTATTTCCTAGGAATTGTTAGGGGTGCCAATAATTGTGGAACAGGTGATTTTATGAAAAATAATTATTTCTTAGTCAGGGACTTTTTTTTCCCTTAAAATTCCCTTGAGTTGAAGGTTACATTTTTCTACAATTTTCAGTGTGAGAGTATGCTTCTGCAATAAAAATTGAATTTATTTTAAGGCTTTTAACACATCTTAACCAGGGATGCCAATAATTATGGAGGGCGCTGTACATGTGAGGTGGCCTAATACACAAATCTGTCTGTCTCTCCGCTGTATTCAAAAGCACAAATTTATCTGTTTCCCCACAGAAGGAAGAGCAGTTATGAACTTCTGCTCATTTTGTACAGTTGGAAGTGCACAATTACAGGAGTTTACAGTGTAAGCATGATGACTGTTATGTAAGGGTCATATCTCTCTGTTTGAAACATTTGAGTAGATGGCAGTAAGAATTTTCTGTGGATTTTCTCTAGATTTTGGGGGAGAAGCCAGATTTGCCTGAGGCCCATAAAAGTGATGCTGAAGTCGATGCATCAAACAAGAAACCAGCCAAGTTGTACAAGGTAAAAATCTGTGTAAAAAGAAATATGCATTTGTGCAATGATTCGTCTTCAGATCAAAATATGTTGTCTGGCCCACAAGCTAATGGCATTGGAAGTGTTACACATCTCTATTTTTGATAATTGTTTATGTAATGGGTGGTACGGTGGCACAGTGTTCAGCATTGCCGCCTCTCAGCAAGAAAGTCACTGGTTTGAATCCGGCCTGGGGCCTTTATGTGTGGAGTAGATTGTAATGGTATGTATAATACGTAGATCTTTATATGAAGTCTTCAGTTTCATGAATGTACTTGCCCTCATAAAAACAAAAAATAACTGACAAATTTCAAGAATACGTATTATTTTTCTGTCAGTTTTTTTTACTTGACTTGAACTTTCCAAATTCTAATGTTTTAGAAGGGATTGGAAATGACAGAAATATCATCTTGCTACTACTGGACTTGATATGATTGGAGCGATTTGATAAAAATGCTAGTATTTTCCTCCAAAAACATCAGAATTTCTCAGTGATTCAAAACTTTTGAACTATATTGTCTTGTACTGTATTATTTGTGGCAGTGGGATGTGGAGAAGCCTTTAGTAAACTCATCTTTCAACATGTTTGTTCTGATTTTGTTCCCATTTAAGATTGCCTGATTAACAATCAAATAATTTATTACATAAGTCTATGATGATTAAGAAATTATCAAAAAATCACGAAGAGATCATCGATAAGGTTACATTTACAATGTTCATATAATGCATATGATATTGTTAGGATGGCAATAATCCAAATTACAAATTAAACCAGAACTTTACCTTAATTTTCATCTCCTTTTTTATTGTTTTTTTTCAGCAGTGACATTTCTTTTAATGTGTTACTTATTCAAAATCTATTTAGTGTTCAAAACAATAGGCTACATTTATAATGGTAACCATTTTCTTCACATTGATAAACCCTATCAGACATTGGCGCGAAACAGCATTACTTATAGGCCTAACTTACAAATATGTGCCATTTTATTAGCTACATGAATGCAGAATCTTCAAAAGATGCATTGATGTTCTATGTATATATTAATGTGGATAGGAAAATGCCTGATTACTTTTTGATGCAATGAACAATAGTGCCAGCTCAAAACAAGTTGGCCGGTCATTCTACTGAGTAGTCTTCGCAAGTGAGCGTATGAATGTTTGGTTGTTATTAATTAGATATAAAGATGGGAAGCTGGATACTTGCAGCCATGTTGCAATTATAATCAATTTATTAGATTACCAACATTTTTACATAAGTTATTTTCATGGCATTGAGGGATGATTTGTGCCTTGAAGAGGACTTATATCAAATGTTGGTGATTTAATGAGTGAATTATTATTACATTGTGGTTTCAAGTGTGTGTCTACCCTTCTTCCCATTAGTATTTTCACAGTCAACAGCACCTGTCCAACACTGATGTGCACTCCTTCTCTCTGCCATCTTGGTTGCTAATAAGGAAAGTAAAAGGGAACTGGTTTTGTGTAATTATGTGTTTTAAGGTGAGGTTACTGAAGGGCTTTCATACCTTAGATGGTTTGTCATGGCTTTGTGGATTTTAGTCTGCCAAGGCATATTCTAGAAAAATTCTGTATAGAGAAACCAGAGGATTGCTTTTCACATTGGCCAAATCTGAGCTTTTTAAATACCTTAATATGTGTTAAAATAACTAAAATTGATGGCAAAAATACTTCTAAATCCCACCCAAAGGCGCATAATGCAGTAATCAAATGCCACATACAGTAATCTCTCGAGGCTTTCTGAATGCCATCATTGCTTCTCTCTTTCCCACTATTTTATTTAGGTTTCTAATGTGACTGGAGATATGGAAATCACCCTTGTAGCAGAGGAAAGCCCATTCTCTCAGAGTGCATTGGAGTCCAGTGACTGCTATATTCTTGATAATGGCATTAATGGCGAGATCTTCATTTGGAAAGGTCAGTGGATGCGGCTGTCTCAGCGATGCTCAGTGTGAGGTCCTATGGATTTGACTTTCTGGGATGGTTAGTGCAGGGTCATCATGTCAAAAAGGGGCAGAAAAATACAATAATTTTCCATCTAGCAAATGCAATAAATATCCAAGGTAGCTGCCATGTTTGGTTCTCAAAAGCCCTGCAGTTTAGTACTGTATTGCTGTGCCTTTAATAAATACAGCCACAGGTGGCTCTTGGTGCTTCTTTTCCTCTCCTCTTTATAAACCTGTTTTTTAATCAGTTACCTTTTAGTATTTCAATTTTTCATCAGCAGAACTAATGGAATGCCTTGATTTGATATGGCTAAATTCCACAAGAACTACAGTTCTTAAAATGCCCTTCCCAATAAACAGGTCAAGATGCCAACAAGGATGAGAGAAAGGCAGCATTCACGACTGCAGAAAAGTTCATCAGAAAGATGGGGTACCGTGATAGCACCCAGGTTCATGTTTTTCCTGAGATGGGTGAGTCCCCTCTGTTCAAGCAGTTCTTCAAGGAGTGGCGGGATGTGGACCAGACCGAGGGGTTTGGCCAGCCCTACAAGTGCAACAAAATCGCCAAGATCAAGAGGGTTCCCTTTGATGCCTCCACTCTGCACAAGTCTGCTGCTATGGCTGCTCAGCACCAGCTGATAGATGACGGGAATGGTGAGAAGCAGGTGAATCTGCAGTCCGTTGCTGTGTTTGTGTATGGCGAATAAGATTGAATTGCTAAATTTTTGATTCTGTGTGTTTTGCTGAGGGCTCATGTTGATCCATTCCTTTAGATCTGGCGTGTCGAGGGTAACACCAAGGTACCTGTGGATCAAACCACCTATGGCCAGTTCTATGGGGGAGACAGTTACCTCATTCTTTACAATTACCAACACTGTGGAAAGAAGGGACAGATAATCTACATGTGGTAAGGGGTGTGGTTTTGCACACCAGCATGGAGACCGTGAGTCAATAAGGAGCTTGGCTGAAAAGCTCAGAAAATATAGAGGGATGCCTGCACACCAATATTATGCTTTGTATACCCCTTCTGTACAGGTTACATTCTGATCCAAGTGGATCTTCCTCAGATCTTTGATCATATGAATGCCTATATGGAACACGTTTTTACTCTATAAGCTCAGCTGGCTCATGATATGGTCGGTAGACACGCAGGCCTCAAATTTGGAGAAAGTCTAGTCAGTTGAATTGCCTGATACTCTTATGTAAAGTTTGGAATGACAAAGTGGGTGAAATTAAGTTTTCCTCTGTCACAGGCAGGGAATTGATTCAGCCCAATATGAAAAAGGAGCAGTGTCATTGCTTGCTGTTGAGATGGATGAAAAGTTGGGAGGAAAGCCTGTCCAGGTAAGAGGTTGTGTGCCACAAGGCTTTCAGGTATGCACCTTGCAATTCCACTTTGACTATGACTTCGGCTATCAAGCTCTTACGTTGTTGGAGATAATTGCAGTAGGTGGTTTTTGAGATCTGCATCTGAAAATGGAAAAGTTTATTTGTCTGGTGTGATGTACAGATATGTTTTAACATACAGTTTTGGCAAGGATGCAGGCTTAGCAATCCATTAGTGCACCTTATGACACCTCATGTTGAAGTCCAGCTATACAAATGGCTGTGATTTTGTGACAGACACAGTGGGCCTAGTTCACAAAGACCTTTTGCAAGTGCAAAACCTTTCAGCACATGCAAAAGCAGTAACATCTCCATTGATTGGTGCAAAACAAATACAATGGCCTATCACTGGCCATGTTATTTATTTTGCAAGGGCAAAAGATTTTGCATGAGTAAAAGATCTTAGTAAATCTGGCCCATTCAGCGTGGTTTGTTAGTATTTGGATATTGATACTGTGTAAAAAGTACTGAAATTCCAAGCTGTTTCACACAGTTTGGAAATAAAAACATGCTAATTAACCCAACAGCACTTGGACCGACCGATACCGCCCATAGACTGTATAAAAAGATGGACAAAGCTACCGTGACGTCACCCATTGGTTTCAGCATACCATTAAGGAAGCCTCGATTTTGGCAATTTGAACTGCGCCATGTTTTCATTTTGAAACCGGTGTGATTTCTATTGGACGAGAGTGTGTATTGAAGATCCGGGGAGGACCGTGGCTCTGTATCTGACCGTATCGGATGAGGACCAGAGGATAGCCACACCCCTAAAGCATATTATGGCTTTTTCCTTTATTCTAGTCTATATGGGACCATAATTTACAAAAATGAACATCATGATATATCGATGGAGACTCAGGTGGGAAAGTAGGGTCATTTTTGCATAGACTTCTATAGCATTGAACTTCTTTCTGCAACCACCAACGTTGCAATCTGCTGGCCATTAACTGCCAGAATTTATAATGGTCAGGCGGATTTCTACTAGGGGTTGATATATGTGTGATAGTAAATGGCCTGAAATTTCTTTTGGTGTAAGATCTATTAGTAAATAGGAAAATTCCAGGTTTTCAGGTTCCAGAAGTCGACGGTTTGGTTTTTATGGTCTCGAGAGGGGTCACCCTCCGGAGGCCCAAAATTGAACTTTTAAGAAAAATAGGTATTTGAGTTGAAATATCTCAGTGTGCCCTCAATGGCCCAGCTTCATTTTTATTGTTTTCAGTCTATATTAGGAGGAGTTTTGGAAAATTATGAAATTTTGGTGGGCTGTTGAGGGCGCCACCCATAGGGGACGCTTGAAAACGCCATCTTGGACCAAATTAGCAGTCACGTTTGAGGCATTCCTTGCTTGCACCCTCATTAGCCCAAGCTTCTTCATGCAAGATATGATTCTATAACAGTGCCTTGTACTATTCCACTTGAAATTGTAGTGGGATGGTGAGGGCGCGGAATTATAGGTGGCGCGCAATTCGGTGAAAATGCAAAAATAGGGGTATTCCGCGGCTGTAGATCTCCATGTGCCCCCATCAGATTTGAATGAAGGCTGTTTTATTTGATAGCCCTCCATGTCGACTATGTGTATCAAAAAGATTGATGTGGGGTTCCACTGTTTTAACCCTTTTTCACCATCATTCTGAAAGGTGTGACGTGACCATTCCATACTCTTGTCTATATAGCACTGTTATGGTACATAAGTCAGCATAGGTATCAGTTTGAATTCAGTGCCAATGGATGATTTTTAGTGGAGCAATCAGCAATTTAAAGCTCTCTTCTGAACCAATGGATAGGGTCCGGCGTTCTGCTGACTTCCTTTGGAATGTTTAGAAGATTGGAGGTGGGGCTGGACGGATTGCACACTTCACCGCTCATGAATAAATTAAAAAAAATTGTTTACTTCTTTTGTCATGCTAATTTCAGGAAAATAAATCACTCATTATTTCCATCATTCCTACTTTGTTAGAGAAAACTCAGGTGAAAGTATGATGTCAGACACTTGGTTTTCCCCCTAGTCTGTTATTTTTTGGAGTTAACGACGGAAAAGATGAAACGAGCCAAGAGTTAGAAAGTAAAAATTGTGCACATTATCAGGTGAAACTGAAAGTACACAGTGCAACAGCTTGATGCATACAGATGTGAATGAGAAAATGTGGCGACTCCTTTTTGATGATCTTTTCCATATTCTGCTCAGCAGAGGGTTCTATCTGATCCCCCGTCCTGGGCCCACCCACATGTGTGCAGTTACATGTATTGCTTTTCCTGTCCCAGTCTCACTGCTGCTCAGTTGGATGAATAGATTTTTATTTCAGGCCCTCCAGCTAATGAAATAACCCTTGGCCAAGGGCCAGATGTGTGCCTTCAGTTGGTTACTTTTCCATCATGCCTTGTTGCCTTCATCCCTTTATTCAATCCATAGACCATATATTGTACTAATTCGCGTTTGAAACCTTGCCTTACTGGGATGGTCAAAAAGGGGTTAATACAGTTGAACACCACTTCAATATTTTTGTTACATACAGTGGACATGTAGGGCTATCAAATAAAAGATCTACAGCCGCAGAATACCCCTATTTTTGCATTTTCACCGAATTGACTGCCACCTATAATTCCGCGCCCTCACCATCCCACTACAAATTCAAGTAATAGCACAAAGCACTGTTATAGAATCATTTTCTGCTTAAACAAGCTTGGGCTAGTGAGGGCGCAGGCAAGGAATGCCTCAAACGTAAGTGCTACTTGAGCTCAAAGTGGTGTTTTCAAGCGCCCCCTGTAGTTGGCGCCCTCAACAGCCCACCAAAATTTCATGATTTTCCAAAACTCCTCCCAACAAAGATTGACATCAGTGAAAATGAAGCTGGGCTATTGAGGGCGCACTGAGATATTTCAACTCAAATACCTATTTTTCTTAAAAGTTCAATTTTGGCCCTCCAGAGGGTGACCCTTCTGGAGGCCCTAGCAACCAAACCGTTCACTTTTGGAACCTGAAAATTTGGGATTTTCCTGTCTACCCAAAGGCCTTCCACTGGAAAAAAATTCAGTCAAATATCTAACAGACATATATCACCCACCGCCTGAACGGTATAAATTCGGGCAGTTAAATAGAATGCCATTTTACGGTACTTCCGCATTGGCTTCATTTTTCAGACCAGGGTGCTGCGTCCATCTTTTTATACAGTCTATGATACCGCCTGAAACTTCTGTTCCCTAGACCGCCTCAAACCGCCCGTGTCACATGATTGCCTAGGGTTACACATTATGTGTAACCCTAGGCAATCATGTGACACGGGCGGTTTGAGGCGGTCTAGGGAACAGAAGTTTCAGGCGGTATCGGTCCGTCCAAGTGCTATTGGGTTAAAGCTGAAAATCTTTGCTTTTCATCTGTATGCACCTCAAACATTCAAATCAGTCCTTGGTGATTTTATTTGCATTTTCCATGCACTGCAGCAGGCTGGGCCTTGCTGTCCTGACTCCTGCACTTATCTGCCTAGTGGAGAACAGTGCACTAACATGCATTATCAGGCCGTTATAATTTTTTATTTTACTGCTGTTGTTGAAAAATAAACAAATGAAATATATGCCAGAACGTTGCAAGGGCTCATGCCGCAATTCCAAGTGGCAAATTCATGGCTTTCAATTGCCATGCCAGTCCTTGCGATCATGTCTTCTGTGACCTGTATTCTTGTGGTCAGGGGAGACCAGTGAGACCATTGCGCTGCGGTTCTCTCTGCTGTAGGTGCGAGTTGTGCAGGGGAAGGAACCAGCCCAGCTCATGAACCTGTTCGGAGGTATGCCCATGGTGGTTCACAAAGGCGGAACGTCCAGGGAGGGTGGCCAGACCAAGCCTGCTGAAATACGCCTATTCCAGCTACGGGCCAATGCGGCTGGGGGAACGCGTGCTGTGGAGGTGAGTGACAGGAGGCTAGGGGCATTTGAAGTTGCAAAGGCAAGCATTTTGCTGTATTAAATTTGTAGATTTAAAAAAAAAAACACACAATGAACAGTTATTTGCTTTTTGAAATATTTTTGCTTTTTGCCTAATGAAGGCTCTTAATTGGTTATTCGATTCAGTGATTGACAGCCCCCTCATGACCAGTGCATGATTTTTGAAGGCCAGCTGGAGCGATATTGCCTCTCATTTGAATAACATTTTTGCCCCCTCCTCCCTCTAAAAAGGTCGATGCCACTGCCTCTGAACTCAACTCCAATGATGTATTTGTCCTTGTAACCCCGGCAACAGCCTTCTTGTGGGTGGGGCAAGGTTCCAAACAAGCAGAGAAGCGCGGAGCCCAACAACTTTGTGACATCCTGGGTATATCCGCCCCCGAGCTGGCCGAGGGTTGCGAAACCGGTAAGAGTGGAAAATCCCCTGGGGGAAGGTAACACGGGTGCTAATACAGAAGGCTTCATTAAACTGAGCACAAAGACTCCCTCTGCTGGCAGGAATGCATACTCATTCTGATAGAACAGTCTTACTCATACCTATCCAACTCTGATGAATGCTTGTGTAGAAAAGGAATGTGCCAAAGGAATTAAGGAGACTTTACCTGCCTGTGCCATGCTCATTGTTGGCAGCAAAGGTAAGTCACATAGTGAACATTTTCTCCCTCTGTAAGTAGCTATTCAGTTTGTCCTAAGCATTGCATTAGAGGGGTTACAAAGATGGTAGAAATGGGCTCTGAAAGGTACCTGGTATTTTATGAGCAGTGGGAGTTTGATCCATTTTTGTATTTGCTAATAAACACTTGTAAAGTGCAACTAATGGTTTAATGCCACCCTTATTTGGCAGCATAAATAAGATGCATATTTGATGTTGACTGAATTCACATTCTTCATTACAAAGACTCCATTGCACACAGTAAATCTGCGTATTATTCCAGTCTCATCACATCCAATGAAAGAAATACCAAATTACTTTTTTCACTACTCAACAAGATCCTCCAGCCTCCTCACTCCTTACCCCCCCACCTTCACTCTATTGATATCTGTAACTCCCTGATGCTATTCTTTAATGATAAAATCAACTCCATTCACCAGCACCTCTGTTCGCACCCTCCTCCTCTCTCCACACCCGAACCCTTCCTCTACAATCAGCCCTTTTCCTCCTTTCAACTCCCTAATGCCTCTGAAATATCCGATCTCATCCACAAATCTAAGCCCTCCACATGCCTGCTGGACCCTATCCCCACAACCCTGTCAAATCCTGCCTCTCCTCTCTGCTTCCCCTCATTTCTGCCATTATCCACTCTTCACTGTCCACCGGTATTGTCCCTTCAGCTTTCAAAACTGCTACTGTCACCCCAATCCTGAAAAGACCTGGTTCAGATCCCAACGACTTCAATAATCTCCGCCCCATCTCCAACTTACCTTTCATCTCCAAAATTCTTGAAAAAATAATCTCTTCCCAACTTCATGCACATCTCACTCTAAACAGTCTGTATGAACCCTTCCAGTCTGGTTTCCGTCCACGTCACAGCACTGAAACTGCACTTATCAAAATCACCAATGATCTCCTGACTGCAGCTGACACCGGTTCACTCTCCATTCTCATCCTCCTCGACCTGAGGGCGGCCTTTGACACCATCTCACACCACATCCTCCTCAGTAGACTCTCCTCAATTGGCATCACCCACACCCCCCTTCACTGGTTCCATTCTTATCTTACAGAGCACACTCAGTTCATACAGCTTAAGTCTTTCTCCTCCGATCCCTCCCCAGTCATCACAGGTGTGCCCCAGGGCTCTGTCCTGGGGCCCCTCCTCTTCATAACCTACCTCCTTCCCCTCGGCCATATCTTCCGTAAATTTAACATTTATTTCCACTGCTTCGCGGATGACACCCAGCTCTACCTCTCTCGTAAACCTAACTCCACACTCCCACCCCCCCTCCCTCACCTCCTGTCTTTCAGAAGTAAAATCATGGTTCACCTCTAACTTTTTAAAATTAAACAGCAATAAAACTGAATTCCTACTCATTGGCACCAAATCCATCCTATCTACATTTGACACCTTCTCTCTCTCCATCGACAGCTCCTTAGTCTCCCCCCCCCCTCAGGTTAAGAGTCTGGGTGTCATCCTCGACAGTAAACTATCTTTTCAATCTCACATTCATAACATCACCCGGTCTGCTTACTTCCACCTGCGCTCCATCAATCGTCCCCGCCCCTCCCTCACCCCCCACACCACCGCCATCCTCATCCATAGCCTTGTCACCTCCTGCCTTGACTATTGTAATTCACTCCTCTTCGGCCACCCTCATAAGTCCCTCCATAAACTTCAGCTGGTTCAGAACTCTGCTGCCCGGATCATCACCAAAACCCCCTCATCCCACCACATCACACCCGTCCTTCAGCAACTCCACTGGCTCCCAGTAAATCAAAGAATCACTTACAAAATCCTTCTGCACACCTACAAGTCTATCCATAACCTCGCCCCTCCTTATCTTTCTGACCTCCTGCATGTTGTCATTCCATCCCGTGCCCTCAGATCTTCCTCCTCCCTCCATCTCACTGTACCCGCTGCCCGCCTTAGCTTTATGGGGAGTAGAGCTTTCAGCCACTCTGCTCCCAAACTCTGGAACTCACTGCCATCCGACCTCCGTAACTCTGCCACCCTGCCCATCTTCAAATCTAAACTCAAAACACATCTGTTCAGACTCGCTTACTCTCTCTAAACTGCTTCACACAGTCCCCCCACCCTATTTATTGTATGTTGTCTTTTAGCTTGTATTTTATATTTTGTTTTTTATATTTTCTGTACAGTGACCTTGGGTGTCCTGAAAGGCGCTTTCAAATAAAATGTATTATTATTATTATTTATGAGCACAAATATTGGTTATATGGGTCAATGACAAATAAGCCTTTTAAAAATGTACAGAATACATTTATTTGAAGTTGGAAGAGTGTGTTTAAACAAGTCTTAATGGTTGCGCAACATTTTTAGGGTTTTAGTACAGTTTTAGTCTGTATTTGCAATTTCACCAGCTAAAAATTGTCAGGTGGCGCAACCGAAAGTTTCTTGAAAAAACACACTTCCCTCTTTTTTTTTCTAAGTGATTTTTTTAGTAAGTATACCTGAGAGTGTCTACTCTGCCTAAAACATTCCTATTTTGTAGTTGAGTTTGGTATTAAAAGTAACTTACGGATTCTTTATTGTAGGGGGCGGGTATTTTGGTTTTCCAAACAATTTAAGAACAAATAAACTATTAAACTTTGTTTATTTGAAAGGTTTTCAATATAAAATTATGCCCCCATATTAATATTATATTAATTCATATTTTAAATTACATATTTAATACATTTCACATTTTGTTAACTTGCTCGGACGGTTGCGCCACCTGACATTTTGAGGGGTTGAGATTGCAAAACATAAAATATATATCATTTTTATGATAAACTGGAAATATGTTCAAATTAAACAGGTTTTATAGAATAAAATGATGCTTATTATGAATCATTTAAATTTATTTTAAACCAAAGTTGTGCACTTGGACAATGTCACGTCATTGACCCATAAACATAGACTGTATAAAAAAATGGACGAAGCAACCATGACGTCACCCATTGGTTTCAGCATACCATTTAGGAAGCCTCAATTTTTGCAATTTGAACAGCGCCATTTTGTCATTTTGAAACTGGATGTGATTCCTATTGGACGAGAGCATGAATTGAAGATCCAGGGAGGAGCGAGGGGTGGATCTATGGGTGGATCTGACTGTATCTGATGAGGACCAGAGGATAGCCACGCCCCTAAAGCATATCTCGTTTTATCCTTTATTCTAGTCTGTTTGGGACCATAATTTACAAAGATTAACATCATGATATTTCAAAGGAGACTTGAAACTTGCGATAGATACCTTGAAATAATGTGGAAAATCATTATTGAAATAATAAATTGGGTGGGAAAGTAGGGCCATGTTCTCATAGACTTCTATAGCATGTATCACTTTTGGGGAGCAGTTGGGCTGTCCATATTTGTCAATGGTATTAAGACCGAAGTCCGTGGGGGAGGTTTGAAAAATTAGCTTGCAGCCCTGCCCAGATGTGTTTACAGTCTGGATTTAAAATGGCAGCTGTTACTGTATTTGTGTCTCAGTGAATGTGTGTGTGTGTGTGTGTGTGTGTGTGTGTGTTTTCCCCCTGTGTCTGTGTAGATGATTTTTGGGGTGCTTTGGGGGGAAAGGCTGAATACTGCACCTCCCTCAGACTGAGGGACAGCATGGACTCCCATCCTCCTAGACTCTTTGCTTGTTCCAACAAGACCGGACAGTTTATGGTGAGTCCCACCTTGTTAAATGGCACCATGCCCAGCTTAATTCATAGATGTGTATGTTTCACCTAACCATATTTGTTTAGAATCTTTCCAGTTGTAAGGATGCTAAGGAATGTTCCTGTGCCGACCACACAGAAGGTGCTGATACTGGTGGTTTTGATGGGGCTATCAAAAGAATATCAAACCAGATACCATCAACACAGATGAAATGGGCGCACGGAACACGCTCTAAGCTGCAGATAGTGCATACTGTTGATGGGCTCATTTGCAAAGCAGAAATGTGCCTATTGGTAGATTTGAGAATCCCCTACACATTTTGGTTGGCTACAAGAGGGGCCTGCCTCGTATGGGTATCAGCATTTGATGCGAATGAAGGATTGGCAACCACAAAAGCCAAGAGAGCTCATGCTTCAGACTACCTGCAAGAGTTACCATTAATTCCAAACAAATTTGTGAAAGACAAAGTCATGCAGCAACAGAAAGACAAAATCTTCAAAGATAGCAGCTTAAGTACACACGAACGTGTCATCCTTGAAATGCACATCTGCTTCAGTGCACCTCATGTTGAACTTTGCAGACACAATGACTTGCACTGGAATTGTTAAACAATGAGTTTCATGGCCAAATTCACAGCTATCAACACAGTTTAGCTGCACCAGACATCGTTAGTGAGTCGATAAACCAGCGCTGGTAGTGGATAGCATTAATAGTCTATCAACGCTTCTGTGCGGCCTTTAACTGGTAGGCTATTACCAGTGATTGTGATTCAACTATCAACATGTGTCTTTACGCCCACATTTGTTATCAGTACTGATAGCGGTGCTGATAGAGCCATCAGTGCTTCTGTGCTGCTGGCACTAGTCTGTGTTTAAAAACACAAGAACCAGTACTGTATGAATTGCAAGCATGCAAAAGGATCAGGCTAAGACTGTGCCCGTCAAATTCACTACATTGACCTATTTGGAATTACAATTTTTGGTATGCACTGCACAATGTATGGTCTGAGGCCTAGTCTTCACTCATGTCTTTTTTTTTATTATTTTAGCCACCTAGTGGTCCTAAATGTACTGTGGGTTGGCTGTCTGCATTGTACCGAATAACCTTTAAGAAATCTTTTTAGATCGAAGAGGTGCCTGGCGAGATCACCCAAGATGATCTGGCCCCTGATGACATCATGATCTTAGACACCTGGGAAGAGGTAACAGCAGTACTACATAAAAAGGGAAAAGTGGATTATCTGGGTATTGTTGTACCTTTCAGATCTGAATTGCCGGAGGCATAGAATCTTAGTATCCTAAACTTGATCCTACGGCCTTACGTACAGTGTATATGCTGATTTTTGCCAGTTGCAATTTTGACTGACTCATTAAAATTGAGCAAGTGAAATTTACCCATCTCTTTTCCACTACTACAGCTGTTTGTCTGGATTGGAAATGACGCAAATGAGGAGGAGAAGGCAGAGGTCATGAAATCGGGTAAGCAAAGGGGCAGGCACAAATTATGTGAACCATACAGCAATCGAGCCATACATGAAGGCACTTGCAGTCAAGAGAGGAAGTTCATTTCTGGCTTTCTTTTTAAAAATGATAGCAGATGATCTTTTTCATGTCACAATATTGCACTTTAGCCCACTAGTCATTCCAAATTTGATCAAAAACCTAGTTTCCACAGCTTGCGTAAAGACAATGATACTCCTTAAAAATGCCTGGCGGAATATCTTCACTTTTCTAGCTGGTCAGTCTCTGCATGCCAAGCAACACAGAATACCACCTGTGTTAAATGTGATCTGATATGCTTGCCTTTCAGTCTCAAACGTTGTGACAATATTGTTTCTTCACCTGTGGACGCTGCTCTCAAATATTTACTGGAATACTTTATTTACTTTCAATTCTTGTGAGCAAATTTGGCAATTTCATTGCAAAACATATGTCTTTACTTGCCTGAAAATTAACACCCCTTCTTATCCTAGCTGCACATTACATTGAATCTGACCCCTCTGGCCGGGACCTTAAGACACCCATTACGAGGATCAAGCAAGGATACGAGCCACCAACCTTCACTGGCTGGTTCCTAAACTGGGATGACAATTACTGGTCCTCTGATCTAATTCAGCGCACCTTGGCGGAGCTGAAGCGTTGAGATTTAATGTCTAACCTTTACTCTCCAATCTTCTTTTCATTCCCTCATCTAATTTTCATATCTCAAAGAGTGGAGCAAGGACTGCGGTTTCACAACCCCCTCCTGTTACAAATTTGTGTTGTTTATCCAAAACTGATGCATATATTGTATGAAGGCGAGTGCATCTCTTCTAATTACCATTGCTTGACTGTACCATTACTTTTCACACCCTTGGTAAATGGTGGTAGGTGAGTGGGGATCACCATCTCAGGAAATCAACGGGCTTAATTATCCTCTAACCAGCCTGGGATAATCTCCTTCTCTGAATACTGTTACATCATTGAGCCTTGAAATTCGCAGTCATTCCTAAATTTTGTTTCTGTAGTACCAAGGTGTCCAATCTTACCCAAAAACAGCCAGTGTACTTGCTGGTCCTGCGCAATAGTGCCGAATTCAGCACACTAAGACATTTAAAAATATAATCTGGCAATAGGGCTAGACTTGGAACAAAACGCTGTACCCACACTGGACCTCATTGGATTAGTTTGGACATTCTTGCCTTGGTGGGCATTTTGCCCACTCTTAATGGTTCAAACAGAAAAAAGCACTTTCTTCGTCAGAAAAGCAATGCTGTTCATGAGTGATTAATGGGTGGGAAGAAACTGTGGGAGAATAAATTCAGCTACTGTCTTTTTCTCTCTTTATGCAATGCACCATACCTGTGTTTTCCACAGTTGCTGTACAGCCTGTACACTTGACTGTCTTTTCAAAAGTAATAAACCATAACATTCTGTCAAGAACCTTGTGATCCTCCTTTTTTTTTTTTTCAAAATTAACCCTTTAAAAAGTAAAATCATAAATGAGATTATGATCGTCTTAACTGACCATTGTAATGCATGATGTAACCATCACTGCTGCTAAATGATGACATTTATTAACTTAAACTTTTGCGCAGAAAACTAATTCCGTAAAAGAACTTGAGGTAAATGTTGTTATAAAAGGTTTCCTGTAAAAAGTAGCATTACGAGGCAGGAGAAATGGGTTTTTCAAAAATACAATGAAAAACTGTGGTTCCACCCACCTCTAACAAGGTTCAGTGTGGATTGTTAAATTCTCGACCATTCGTGCAAATGTAAAAATAAATAAAAACTGCCACACACCACATTCTCCTGCTGACAATACAACTCCTGGCAAAAATTATGGAATCACCACATTAAGGCAATGTTTATCCAACTTTTTTTCCTTCATGGCAAATAAACAAATTGCAGATATGACACTGCACAATTTCTATTAATAAGCTTAACATTTCTGCTTCATGAAACACACCTCAAATTTGATAAAATTGTTTTAATTTATGACATTTTTTCATAATCAAGTAGAGGAAAAACTATGGAATCACTCAGCATTGAGGAAAAAATTATGGAATCATCAACAAAAGATCAGAATTCGTTCTTTGTTGCTCCTCCTCAGGCTTTTATCACGGCCTGAATTCTTTGAGGCATGGACTTCACCTATGAAAAACAATCAAGCTGGTTCCAACTTCTATGAATAGCAGTTGACCAATCAACTTTGCAGGATGGGGCCTTCAATGGACCAATTTTTTTATTTCCATCATAAATTTTCAGTTGGATTGAGATCTGCACTGTTTGCTGGCCATGTCATTGAGTCAATATGCCTTTCCGGAGGAAAAGCTTTTACACTCTTTGCTCTGTAGCAAGATGCATAGTCATCCTGAAAAATGACCCAATCATCACCGAACGTATTTTCTAATGTTGGAATCAGACAATGGAAAAGAAGGTGTCGTGGCACTCTCAGAACTTAATATGCACAAAGTTTTTATTTTATAATTTCACCAATGTTCCGGCGATAAAGCCTTCGTCAGGGTTCATTCATAAAACCAGAGTTCATTCATTCACGCCATTTTATGTTAAGATTCTCACGATTGGACCAATGTTAATTGTAGGCGTATCCAGTCCACTCCCAATTCCATCATAACTTCATATGGCAATCAGGGGAATTCCCTTGTTCATGCCTCTGCAAAACACAGCACTGTTTCATTAGAGGTCCTAATAGCAATTCTTTTGTAAATGATAAGAAATAAATACATCAATATACAAACATTTATCGTTACAGTATTTTTAACCTACACAGAAATACATCCAATTCTATTACAGATAACATCTCAAATCAAACTCAGTGTTAAGACCATTAGGGGCGAGAAAACCCAGTTTGTGAATCCATACTGCTTCCTTTTGTAAAAGGATTTTATCAAAGTCACCCCCTCGACGAGGTGTCTCTACCTTTTCAATGCCAATATACCGCAATGAGGCCACAGTGTGCTCCAAAAGTATAAAATGGGCTGCTAGAGGGTATGTATCGTTCTTGCATCTAATAGTGCTCCTATGTTCCGCTATACGTTGTTTCAATTGCCGTGTTGTCTTTCCAATGTACACTTTCCCGCAAGGACATGTAATTAAATAAATCACACCCGTAGTTGTACACGTAATGACTCCTTTTATTGGGATCTTTTTGCCTGATCTTAGATGCTTAAAATCATGGCATCTATGTGTACTGTTGCATTGGGCACATGCATTGCACTTATAATTACCTGGGCGGATTGGAGCAAGTAAACCAGTGACATAAACCAGTGACTATTCTACGAAAACATTGGCATATTCTTCGAACTGACAAATCATTGGGAAATCTTTTTTCTGATCCCCCACAAGTAGTATTTTCACGCGGAAAAAACCTGAAGGATCAGCTGGTTCGTTCAGACCTGATCCCAGTGAAATCCACTAATGTCACTGGTTTACTTGCTGGTTTACTTACGTGTACAACTACGGGTGTGATTTATTTAATTACATGTCCTTGCGGGAAAGTGTACATTAGAAAGACAACACGGCAATTGAAACAACGTATAGCAGAACATAGGAGCACTATTAGATGCAAGAACGATACATACCCTCTAGCAGCCCATTTTATACTTACGGAGCACACTGTGGCCTCATTGCGGTATATTGGCATTGAAAGGGTAGAGACACCTCGTCGAGGGGGTGACTTTGATAAAATCCTTTTACAAAAGGAAGCAGTATGGATTCACAAACTGGGTTTTCTCGCCCCTAATGGTCTTAACACTGAGTTTGATTTGAGATGTTATTTGTAATAGAATTGGATGTATTTCTGTGTAGGTTAAAAATACTGTAACGTTTAATGTTTGTATATAGATGTATTTATTTCTTATCATTTACAAAAGAATTGCTATTAGGACCTCTAATGAAACGGTGCTGTGTTTTGCAGAGGCATGAACAAGGGAATTCCCCTGATTGCCATATGGAGTTATGATGGAATTGGGAGTGGACTGGATACGCCTACAATTAACATTGGTCCAATCGAGAGAATCTTAACATAAAATGGCGTGAATGAATGAACTCTGGTTTTATGAATGAACCCTGACGAAGGCTTTATCGCCGAAACATTGGTGAAATTATAAAATAAAAACTTTGTGCATATTAAGTTCTGAGAGTGCCACGACACCTTCTTTTTGATTTGAATTCACATAGTCGGTGAGCACCTCATAAGGTGTGCGTTTACAAGTTAGTTGAGGAATCAGACAATGGCCCAAAATTTCAGTAAACACCTGCACTTTAACTGTTGAGGTAATGATTGCGGTCTCCCCTGATCCTTTAACTGACATACAACTCCATATCATAAATGAATTGGGAAATTTTCTTGTTTTGTTCAAGCAGTCATTCTTATGTTTCATTAGGACAAAACTAGACAAAAGTTCCAACATAATTGCCATGGCCAATGTTGATTCGTGATTCATCACTGAATATCACTTTCATTCATTCATCCACACTCCATGACTGCTTCTCTTTAGCTCACTATAACTTTGTTTATATATTGTTTCGGTGTTAGTGCCGGTTTTTGTTTGGCTTTTCTGAATGTAAATCCCATTTCATTCAGTCGATTTCTTACAATTCTGTCACAAACATTGACTCCTATTTCTGCACATTTTTCATTTGTTTTCTTGAGCTTTTTCTATTTTCAAGGCATATTGCTTTGAGCTTTCTGTCTTGAAGCTTTGACATCTTCTGTGGTCTACCTGTATGTTTTCCTTTTATCACAGTGTGTTTATACTTGCACCAATTTTAGACAGCTGACTGTTTAATTTCCTTGTTGGAGCAGTTTTATGATCCTTTCCTGTTTCAGGTGCCATCCTTCCTCTCAGTTAGCCTAGTCGAAAACTTTAAGGTTTTGTGTCATATCTGTAATTTTTTTTTCATTTGCTGTTAGGTTAAAAAGAAAAAAAAAAAAAAGCTGGATGAACATTCTGTGTGTGGTGATTCCATAATTTTTGCCAGGGGTTGTACATAATTTTAGTCATGTGAAGCTGGTGGAAGAGGTTGTGTTCTGAAGTGTAAATGGGATGTAACTGTGTCTTTCATTTCAGCAATCCAGTTGGTTGTACTGTGGATAAACAATCATGCGATCAGATTATTATTCTTCTCTTTGATTGGTTCCTGCCACAAACGCAGAACCAAGACTGCACAGGTAGGCTGGGGGGTTGAATGTCAAACAACTGTACATGATGCTCTTTGTATCAATACATGCCGTGATTAAGTTCTTTACCTACTCGGTGTGCTTTACTAGTCGGCAAACATTCATTTCTTCTATTAATGTTTGTGGATGTTAATAGACGGTCTATAATATTTGAACAGAAACAAAATCACTTTTTTTAGCTGTCAACCAAAGCATATTTGAGATTAAATGAACAAATCAATTGCAGATTTCCAGCATTAATTTGGGGCATTCACATTCAAGGTGGTTGCACTGCATAAGCATGATAACTTGCAAAAAAAAAAAAAAAAAAGTGATTGGTCAGTTAGCTGCACAGCTGGTCCTTGCCCGTGTGTGTTATCATCCCATTGTTTCCAGTATAAGTAAGCAAATAAAGGGTCTATTGGTGATGCAGACAGTGCAGTTTCTTGGACCTTAACCAACTACTGGTCAGTCAATCATAATTTGGGTTAGATATTCATTTATAGAAAAAACTGCTGGACAGATAAAGACATAACCAAGCATCAAACTACAAAAAATTTTGCAAAGTACATGGCTAGGCACAGCAGTCAAAATTTTGACACACATGAAATGACAATCAGCAGCACACCAGACTATCAACCGAAAATACTGATTCTCAAACTAAGTCCCAGGGACCTCTGTGAAATGCTTCTGTAACAGCAATCTCTTTATCCGTGAAGGCTGCAGATCTTGTTATTTCTATTTCCTTCCGTTTCTCTAAATCTTTGTTTGGTAACAATTAACAAAATTGCACCATGTTAACAAAGAAATTTAATACCCCATCGTGCACACACAGCTTTTCCTGACTCAAGTTTTAAAAGGGTTGTTGCAATTCCTCACACAAGGGCAAACAGATGAGGAAAACCAACAGCTGTCAGGATGTCTGGACAAATGGCAATATACACAGGTGTCCAGAGTATTGGGTGTTAGAACCAATGACAAAAAAAAAAACACTCATCCTGTTCACTCAAGGTTTCACTGTAAGCACACCAATTACCAACAAGGAATCTAAAGGTCAAACCAAGTACTGGTACTTATAGACTAGCACCCTTGCGACTGGAGCACTATGGGGTGCCCAACCACATCAGTGCAAACATGCTTGGGTGGGGCTTTTCACTCAAGCTTACCACTAAAGCACAAGTCTGCTAATAATGATGGTCTCCAGGCCATCATTATGTTATTAATGGAATTAAAGGCCATCTTGCTAAGCTCAAAAAGAATTTGCACCCAAACATGGGTTAGCCTTGGGACAATGGTAATCCATTAATCAAAAGAGAGAATCATTATTTATCCATTGATAGGTTAATTTATTTGGGCCAATAATTGTGTATAGCTGTTCAGAAAAAATGTTTTCCATTGGTTTAAACAAGTCAAGCATCAACCGTTCACTTCAGATTCATCTACTTACAGCATAGCCAACCCTTTCTCGACTGTCTTGGATAACATTGGACATGATTTGGTACCACACTCTTGTTTTTGCAAAGAAATGGCCTCAGGAAGTCTTTGTAAAGAAGTCTTGGCATTAGAGGTCAAAAATAAAGGTTAGCAGTAGTAGCCCTGAAATGGGTGCTATGGCACGAATGCTAACACCTGAAGTAGTAGCAGTGCAGGAGTAGTGAGAACCAGAGAGTAATGAGGCCTCACTTAAAACAAGACCCAGATTCATCATGGGTTATCCAATCAGCAGGACCCCACATTGGCTTCAGCACACTCAGGCTTCTATGGCTAGTTTGGGAAATATTGTCCTAAGAAAAATTTAATACATTCCTTTCAATCATAAATTCTTTTTAGATCACTTGATCCACCGGACTAAAGGGAGCTTATGGGATAATGCACCTGCGTCCTTTTCTGCGTTAACTTTGATCTTCTTCTAACAAACCATTGAAGGGATCAATGTGAAATCTGGCGGGTAGTTACATATGGATGATTAAAATTCGTTCGTTGAAACTCGACATCGAACACGGCCGCCAGTCGGCATATTTAAAATTACACTACATCATGCAGGAGAGCATTTGAAAGCTGGTAGAATGCTGAACTTTGAGGACATAAAAATAAGAACCTTAGCTCTTAATTTGCAACAGTACCACTCGCTTGAGCTACACTCATAAGTCCAATAGCCAACTGGATAACTCCTCAGTATATCATGCTGGGTATAATGATCTGGTGTCTTGATATTTCAATGGAGCTGCACTATGAAAAGAGCACTGAGCTGCAAAAAAAAAAATGCTGAAACATCAAACCATGATACTGAATTTTGCTTGAAATTTTTTGTCTTTTTATCCTACAGAAATTACAAAAGGTGTCTTAATTTTCCTAGTGTTGGACCCAAGCATAAAAAAAAATTGTGGGCTGAGAATTAACTGGACCTATCTCCACTTTTTACAAAATGGAGAAAATGGGATGTGAAATTTTGCTGCATCATAGATTCTCACTCCATCCAAGTATACTTTTCAGATATTTATATTCAGGGGAGTTATTGGGACTGAAAGGTAAAATATAATGCAGTTCTACCTTTGGTAGAATGATTTTAGATGGGGGATCTAGGAAAAAGTAAAAGTAGATAGACCTTTGGAATTTTCAAAATGCCATAGATTTTGCAGGTATATGGTTCTATCTCCTAGATAGCTCCTTGTATTTCCAGAAATGTTTAGCCACAAAGTTCTATGTCCAGCCTTGTGGTTTTTAAAAAAAGAATACAACAATGTAACTCTACCTAAATCTGCAAATCACATGTTCACTGTAAAGGGTAATACATCATTTAAAAGAAACAGTATCTGACAATAATAATCACAGAAAATGGGCAGCCACCTCCCATTTGAATTCAGAGCTTCTTATGGCTGTAAAAGGCCTTTAATCCATAGGGCTATGAACGCATTAAATATACACCAATGCGTATCGGCTTACGCCTTCTACAGGTTGTAATGACACAAAGACAAAGAGAGCAATTATATCTGATATGAACACAGGTGTGACCAGATGAAAAACCAACAAGGGAAGTACTCGCACACCAAAAGATGGGCAGAAACTGCCACAAAAACTACTTAATATGCTGAGATGTATGCCAATATCAGTTTAATAATGATGGATCACCAAAAAAAAAATAAATAAGGCATGATGGATCACAAAAAAAAAAAATAAATAAATAAATAAAAAGTGCTCTTTCCTGAAGTTTAACAGGTTTGACTCAAAAAAAAAACTAACGTTTTTTTATGGTCCATTAGACCATCATCAGTGCTACAAGAGAACGTAATACACAGCACAGATAAAGGCAGGCAGAATCCAAGTCAGGTGCGACCAATTAACCAATTAAGGACACTCAATGCAATTACAGATCAACTAATGCACCTGCTGTGTCTTTGAATGTTGTGCCATCTGTCAATAGACCAGTTTTGAAACGTAAAAGCACTTTTTGCCCTCAGGTTTCCAGTGCTCCCATTAATGCTTTTTGTAAAGTGGTGGAGCGAGATGTTGAATCTTTGTTTCAAGTGCCGTCATCCTGTGTGAGAAAAAAATCTGTCCAAAGGTGAGAGAGCGGCTCTCCATAATTTGATTCAAAAGCAAGAGATAATCATAAAGCCAGCTGATAAAGGGGGTGGGATTGTTTTGTTGAATCGATCTGATTACAATACCGAAGTTAGAAGACAACTTTCGGATGATAAATTTTATAAAAAAACTTACATTTGATCCCACACGTCGTTTTAAATCAGAGATTGATTCTTTTCTGTCAAATGCTTGTGCTGCTGCACTGTTGACCCAATCTGAAAAAGAATATCTTTTGAATGAATATCCTACTGTACCAGAGTTCTATATATTGCCTAAAGTTCACAAATCTCTTACTAATGCACCAGGTAGACCAATTGTCTCTGGCATTGGCTCCCTTACAGAACCTCTCTCCCATTTTGTTGATGCTCACGTACGCTCCCTTGAGGTTAAACTGCCATCTTATTTAAAAGACACATGACTTTCTTGATCAATTATCACATGTTAAAATTCCTGAAGGTGAAACTTTTCTGGTGTCATTGGATGTTAGTAGTCTATATACCAACATTCCTCATTCTGGTGGATTGCAGGCTCTTCAGTTTTTTCTGGATAAAAGAAATGACCTAACACCACCTACTTTTGGTGGATATGTCCAATCTGATATTGACCAAGAATTATTTTCTTTTTGAAAAAGATTTCTTTTTACAGATACAAGGTGTTGCAATGGGCGCTTCTTTTGCTCCAGATTATGCTAACTTGTTTATGGGCTTCCTTGAGAATCAACATATTCATTCCAATAATCCTTTTGAATCTAATCTTATTTTTTATTGCCGTTACATTGATGATATCTTCCTGATTTTCAGGGGTTCCCAATCTGAGCTAATTGCTTTTGGTGAATATTTTAATTCACTTTCTGCGACCATTAAACTTAACATGGAATTTAGTACTTCTACTATTCATTTTCTTGACACTCAAATTACATTGATTGACAGCAAACTGTCTTCCTCTCTCTATGTTAAGCCCACAGACAAGAATAGCTTGTTACATGCTACTAGTTTTCATACTTCACCATTGAAAAGAGGCTTGCCTTACAGTCAGTTTTTACGTATCAAACGTATTTGCACTAATCCTTCTGATTTTGAACTGGCTTCTAAAAAGCTATATGACCAATTTGTTCTAAGGGCCTACCCTGTAAGTTGGCTTAACTCAGCTTTATCTAAAGTTCATTCTTATACTCCATCTAAGCCATCTTCTAAGAAACTTCAATCGAATTACCTTACTTGTTGTACTACCTATACCCCCATTAGTAAACAAATTAAGGACATCATAACCAGACATTGGCATACTTTATCTGCTGACGATGTGGGCAAAAGTTTGTTTTCAAAGTTGCCTCTTTTTGTTCATTCTAGGAGCCGCAATATCCGTGACATGCTGGTGCACGCAGATGCTTTCCATCCCAGACCAGGGGACAGAATGGATGGCCCTAGTGGCTTTTTTCCATGTCGCCATTGTACCTCTTGCCAAAATAACAAAAAAGTGAACACCTTTGCTAGTCATATCACTAAAAAACAATATAAAATCCAGAAATGTATTACTTGTCGTTCTACTAATGTTATTTATCTTCTTTCATGTTCTTGTGGTTTACAATATATAGGGAAAACTAATCGTCAACTCAGAACTAGTATCAATGAATCCATAGAGGGGATCCAAAATCCCCTGTGGCTAGACATTTTCAGGAGGCTAAACATCCAGCAACTGCACTTAGGTTTTGTGGCATTGATAGAATTGACCCTAGTCGTAGACACACAGATCTTGAAACTAAACTTCTTCAGTGTGAAAGCAAATGGATTTATACTCTTAAAACTGAACAGCCTTATGGCCTTAATGAAACACTTATCTTGCTTCCTATAGGCTACCTAGTTTTATATTTTTTTGTACATCTGCCTGCATCAGCATAGTCTTGTGTTACAATCCTTAAATGCAATTGAGGTGCATTAGTTGATCTGTCATTGCATTGAGTGTCCTTAATTGGTCGCACCTGACTTGGATTCTGCCTGCCTTTCTCTGTGCTGTGTATTACGTTTTCTTGTAGCACTGATGATGGTCTAATGGACCGAAACGTTTGTTTTTTCTTTTGAGCACTTTTTTATTTATTTATTTATTGGGGTTTTTTTTTGGTGATCCATCATGCCTCATTAAACTGATATTGGCATACATCTCAGCATATTAAGTAGTTTTTGTGGCAGTTTCCGCCCATCTTTTGGTGTGCAAGTACTTCCCTTGTTGGTTTCTCATTTGTTCATTTGTACCTACGCACCCAAGTCTAGAGGATCATTTTTTTTGCCTTCATTAGGCGCAGTTCCACAGCATCTTGTAGCGTGACCAGATGAAAACATCAACAAACACAAGACAAAAAATGCAAAAGCAGGACCTCTCACAGACTATAAAAGTCATAAGTAGGAAACTAACGTAAAAATTAATCACATGATATCAAAATGTAATAAAACAACAAATGCAGATCAGCTTGTGCCTTCCACAGAGTGCAATAACACAGAAACAAAGAGAGCAATTAAAACTGCATTCAGCACAGGTGTGCCCAGGTGAAAACATGCAATATCCTGACTAACCTCCAGGGGCATAATAATTGAACAGACTATTTAAGTCCTTACTAGGAAACCCACATAAAAACAACATGAATAATGCAATAAAACAGAAGAAAAACTAGAAAAGTGTTTGCGGGACATCGCAAAAACAGAGGAGCCCCTCCATTCCACCTGCCCCGGGGACATATAAGTAAATTTCATGAAGAATAGTCAAACATATAAAAAAAAATATTGTGTCAGCAAGAAATTTTATGTGAGTACATCCATGACCATGACCTCACTGTGAGCGAAAAGTTGACAGAAGCTGAGTCCTGTTCTATAGTTGCTGTATACCAAGTTACAACTTGGTGTTATAAAATCTTCTGAAGTTGTGTTAAGAAGTATTTGGAGGGGCGCGGCCAGATTTCATGACCTTGACCCTTGAAGTGACCAATGATTATGCCAAAACAATTTCCCCGTGGGAATAATAACTGTGACTAAAGTACGTTGTACTAAATGGGTTCAAGATAGCAAGAAAGTTATAGATGCCTCAACAGTGATGAAGTTTTGCTGTGATCTTGACCTTGAGTGGAATTAACCCAAAGTTGATAGATTTGTACTGCTATACATTTGCTATATACCAAGTTACAGGTTTCTATCAGACATGTTAACAAGCCTTCTGAGGGGCTTGGTCAGATGTCGTGACCTCTCTGTGAACTTTACCTTGCATGGAATTTGCCCAAAAGTTAATAGAAGGTGAGCTCTGTTCTATAGTTCCTTCATCCTAAATTACAGCTTTCTATCATAAATACTTTTGAAGCTATCATGTTAACAAGCATTTTGAGGGGCATTGCCAGTTGTCATGACCTTGACCTTTGAAGTGACCTGTGATTATGCCAAAAGAATTCCCCAGGGCTATAATAACTGTGACTAAAGTATTAGAAATAAGTTGAAGATGGCAAGAAAGTTATAGGCGATACGAAGTGCAGCAGCGACGGATGCGGCAGACAAACTCGTGCAAGTATTGAAAGCAGCCCCAACCCACCTCGTCGGGGCTGCTAATGAATGACTATATATTAGGTAAATTCAAATAATTCACATCATACCAAAAAATAACCAACAACAGAGTGAAAAAACAATAATGAAAAGATTTTCTATAAAAAGGATGAAAGGTCCAAATCCTCATTTAGACCAGGGTATCTCGTGCCTTTAAGGGTATAGATCCAATATGCCGCTCTTTGTTTGAGGCATTTAATTTTGTCCCCACCCCATGTCTCAAAGCTAACTTCAATGCCTGACACTTTTAGAATTTCATCACTGCCATGTTGGGCTTCCATATAGTGTTTGGCCACCGGGTAATTCAAATTTCTAGTCCAAATAGCATATCTATGTTCAGCCTCTCTGTCCCTCAGCCTCCTTTTAGCGAGGCCTATATAGAAACAACCACAAACACATTCAAGTCAATACATGACAGGGGTGGTATTGCAATTTATTAAGCTGGTAATGGGATAACTTGTGTTACTAAACACATCTTTAAAAGTGTCAGTTTTCACCATATTCTCAGAATAACTACATTTAACACTGCAAAAATTGCTCTTAGGTCTTTGAAGCCAAATGTGTGGTTTAGGAGCGGAAAGGTAACTTCTGACTTTATCCTTAATTGTTGGGGCCCTTCTGAAACTGATACCTGGAGGTTCTGTGAGTACCTCACGAAGGGAACTATCGCTCTCAATGATGTCCCAATTTTTCTTTATGTGTTTGATCTGAAGAGCTTCTTTGCTTTATGTTGTGACAAAGTAAGGTTTCTGAGTTTGCTCTAGTTTAGGTTTAGGACTGAGCAGTTTGCTCCTCTCCAATGACAGAGCTCTGCTGTGAGCCTGACTGAGGCACTGTAATGGATATCCTCGCTGTTAAAAACGTTGCTGTATATCCATAGATTGAGTATGGAAATCCTGATCAGAACTGAGTATTTGTCTTAACCTCTGGATTTGGCCAGAAGGAATATTTTTGATGAGCCATGGAGGGTGAAAACTGTTTGCATGGAATATTCATAAGGTGCTGGATATTTGAAAATGCCGAATATATTCATTTACAATTGGAGGCAGAGCATTCTCTTGGAACGGAACAATTTTCACGTTTATAGAACAATCTTCCGAGGCAAATTCATGCTTCAGACACACTCTCTTTCTTCAAGAGTAGGCTCAAAACGTACCTCTTTAGTCAAGCCTATGTTTAATTAACATATCATTAGTTATGAATATTTATTTGGTTCTGGTGAGACTAACTAAAGCCTAGTTTCCGGGTAGGTTCACATGGTTTTGTTAAGCTAGTGTTAAGTCAATCCATGTGGAACCGGTGGCTCTGAGCATGCATTGATGGTGCCAGTGAGGCTATCTACAGCCTCAGTCACTGCAGAGGCCAATATGGTAGTGGTGGCAAGTGTCAAGTGAATCTATGTGGAACCGGTGGCACTGAGCAGGCATTGATGGTGCCAGTGAGGCCAACTACAGTTTTAGTCACTGCAAAGGTCCATATGGTGTTGGTGGCTAGTGTCAAGTAAATACACATGGAACCAGTGGCACTGAGCTCACATTAATGGTGCCAGTGGGGCTAGCTACAGCCTTAGCCACCGGGAGGGTCCACGTTCTACTGGTGGTGGCTAGAGTTAAGTTGAGCCATGTGGTCTTACAGATTAAGATACACTTTTATTTAACCCCATGGGGTAATCTGTCCTCTGCATTTAACCCATCCTATAGTTAGGAGCAGTGGGCAGCCACAGAGTAGTGCCCAGGGACCAACTCCAGTTCTAAAGCCAGTTCCGTGGTCAGGGGTACCAGTGTAAGTACAGGGTCACTGTGCAGCAATAAGCAGATGGAGAAGTGTTGACGGTTTCTAGACTAGTTTCTCCAGATTTGTAACTCTTAGGTGTAACTTGGCACCTGACACAGGACAGCATCTTATTTAGCATGCAGTAGATTTGACTTGTGTCAAACCCCCTTTTCCCTCCAAAAAACTGAGTCCATGGACCAACCAAGCCCCGCCCCTCACCACGAGGTCACTGGCCGCTCTTGTCCTGCTGTCCTAATCCGGTCCTGATCCAGTTTTACCCCACCCCTGCCGTGTCACTTCCTGCTGGAGCTACAGACACCACTGCATGGATGTTTTAAGTTTTTTTTTTTTGTTGACTTTGTTTGAACAATATTAATTAGCTGGCCAGCGGAGGATGGGCAGCTCCACTATAGCCAGGTTCCTCCTCAGATTTCTTCCCACTGGGGTGATTTTTCTTACCACTGTTTGAGGATTTTTTTTTCCCTACTGGTTTTTTTTTTTTTTTTTTTTTTTTGCCTCATTTGCCATTTTGGGGATTAGGCTGCACACTACCCTTATTGCTCTGTAAAGCATCTTTGCAACAGTCTGTTTATGAAAAGCGCTATACAGATAAAACTGAACTGAATTATAACTGGCACCATTTTAAATTCAAGCAGAAATCCAAAGATTTCCAAAAATCACAAATACGGGATCTTGCTGAATTACGGGGAAATTCCTATCTATTATGCAAAAGATATGCTCGTTTTTATGTAATGCTGCATCCATAAAAACATGGCATCCTGGGTTTAATGTTTCATACAATGTAACTGTGATGTCACTTCAGTAAAGCACTGCAATCAGAAGATACAAAACAAGTATGTAACATTGTCCTGCAACACGGCAAAAAATGCTTTATCAAACTTGGAACAGGCTTAAAGGGAAATTCAAGCAAAAATCAGTTTAAATTTAAAAACATACATGATATGAAGTATATTTAATGCATACAGCCAAAGAAATCACGATGGAATTTTATACAGATACTAAGTAAAATATGGAATGTGAATGCAAGTGGGCAATTCCAGCAGAAGTGCAACGTGACCACTGAAAATTCAAACATGAAATAGCAATTTATGTATGGCTGCACTGTTAGAATATCCAAGTGAATGGTTCAGAAGAAATGAAAGTTCTGAGACAAACCAATTTTTTTGGTACGCATATTAAATAAAGGTTTGACATCATTCACAAACTGAATTTGTGAAGAGAATACCTGGTTGATTGAATAATGGAGAAAAAAAAGAAGTTACTGGTTGTTTTTAGAAACTAAGGGGGGTCTCAGTGGGTGGAGGATGGACTTGCACATTGGGGCCTTAGAAATTGGAAATCATGAAGGCCTCTTGAATAGATATGGCTGACATGGCTGAAATGATCAGTAAAATGCAGTATGGTGAGCCTCCAGATACTTAAAACTTACTTGTAACACGAGTAACATGAAAGGCAAAGGTTCAAATATACAGTACTGTGCAAAAGTCTTGGGCACATTTAAAGCACATTTCTTAGGGCAAATATGCTTGCAAAAATGATGAAATTAAAAGTGTCTGATAACTAAGAAATGTACTAAACAGAGCTGTAAAGTGTTAAAAACAAAATTAAATCAATATTTGGTGTGAATACCCTTTGCCAAAAAATTTGGGACACTGTCCTGTTGCACTATAGCTTCATATGATGGTTGGTGTTTTGCTTGTTCCAAGCACAGTAGAAAACTTGCCACCGCTGTTCCACAGACTGAGTGTCTCACTTGTGTCTCTCCTTCCAGGAAATTACAAACAGCTATAATGATGTTGATATCAAGGCTCTGTCAAGACTATAATATCTGTATTGACTATTTTTAATGGAATACAAACATTTATTTATGAAACTTTTCTTTAAATTAGCATTAAATTTAATTTTTTTTTTTTTTTTTTTCTTACCTTCAGGAATTCCAATATGCAATCAAAAAGTAAACATCTAATACAGATTTAAATTTTGAAGTGCAGGGTGCCTAAGACTTTTGCACAGCACTGTATATAATCCAATTTACTCTGTTATACATCATTGATAAAGAATATTGGACCGAATTTAAGTGGAAAAAAAGCCATGTTACTTCTGAGTAACGTGAGTAAGGCTTGAAAAATCTAGTCTGCCATGGCAGCATAACCATTGAGGAGTTCATTCTGGGTTTTCTCTAGTAAAGTTGATTATGGTCAGAGGTTGCCACAATGTAGAAGTTTTTAAGTTTTGTCCATTGAAGAAGTAGTGAAACAATTTTATACTATAGCCTAATGCAGTAAATATAACGTGAGTAATGCTAGAATTGCCCAAGTACACAGTACAGCAATGGTACTTAAAACATTTAAAACATTTCCTTCAGTAACATGTTTTAGCATTGACACAAAATGCAAGAGACTTTGACACTGCAGCCTTAAGCACACTGCTCTGCTGAGGCTTTGAAGACCATGGGCCAGTAAGACCTCATAGCACTCAAAAGAAGCCCTTTAAAGGAGGACTAACCTGCATTTCTGAAACCACTGTGACAATTAGCTGAGCTGAAGCCTGAACATCCATGACTGCATTTCCTTTCATGAGAGGAAAATGCACAAACTGGCAATTCTCTACCAAGCCCACCTTCTTTTCAAATCAAAAAGCTAATAAGTAGGTAGAGCTTACAATTAGGCAAGATCTCAGCGTTTAAGGAAGCCCTGGATAATGTCTATGGGCAGAGGGAAAACAATGGTGGAATTCTTTTCTGCTGCAATGGTATTGAGGGTCTGCAGGTAGCGCAGCTGAAGGGCAGAGGGTGACTCCGCGATCACCATGGAGGCCTCCTTCAGTGCACGTGAAGCATTCATCTCCCCCTCCGCTGCGATCACCTGCAGGTGGTGCCACGAGGGAGACGAACAGAGCACAAAGAAGGACCAGACATGTAAGGAACAAGTGCAGCAGTTACAAAAACAGTAGAATCCAGCAGCACAGTAAAGCACAGGAGGTGCATACAGAAGGGTCAGGGAAGAAGGAAAATGGGGTGGGGGGTTACCAGTGGCAAGAGTCCATTAGTATCAGCCATAATAGAATCAACAAGGACCTCATGGGTCAGGATTCTGAATTTCTCAGCTTAACAGTGAAAGACCAGCATCAATTTTGAATTGTGATTTTTGAAAACTGACTTTTTAAAATGAAAAAAATGAATTACTGAATATAAAATGCTGCCTCACAGCAGTTATTTTGCTACATATATCCTCTAAAAATGACCAGAGTTTAGAAAGCAAAGTCTCTGAAACCTAAGTGTATCAGAAGAAGGACCCCAATACAAAACCATTTGCCACCCCTGCCCTAACCCCCACAGGCCTTGAGTTAAAAAATCTCCCAACTCTGGAGGTCCAAAGTCTGGCTAGTATGCCCACCTGTGCAATCAGCCCAGCCTGCAAACCAGCGCTCTTTGAACAAATAAGTCTTCTACCTGCCGACACCTCTTGTTTCTCTCCCACTTGAGAGCATCATTTGTGGGTATAGATTTTAAATGTCTTGTGATCCATGGTCTGTTTTTGCATCCAGGCATTGAAGGGAACAACTTCCAGCTGTGTGCTGGTCAGTTGCCAGGCAACACAGAGGATCTGGTTAATTTCACTCAAGGGAGTGAGAGCTGCTTGTTTACAGAGATCTTTCTTTGCAAGTGCTTAACCCTTAAACATCAGTTGACAAAAGACTGCTACAACAGAGAACCAGATGACTGAATTGAGAAAACCTATTAGCGCAAGAGATGTAATAACCTTGTCAGGCCCATGACGGCTTCCTGAGTTCAAGAGGCCTGAGCCACGAGCACTCCTGAATGTTTTCTATGAGGTAATTTATGGACACCAATGGTATGAATAGCATCTTCCACTTGGCCTCCCATTACTATGCAGCTCAAAAAAAATGGAAGTCCAAAAGCCAGATTATGAAAAAAGTATACATTTTTACCTCCGCCAAGGAGGTTATGTTTTTGCCGGCATTGGTTTGTCTGTCTGTCTGTCTGTCTGTCTGTTCGTGTACAAGATCAGTGGTTCTCAAACTCATTCCTGGGGGACCACTGTGTATGCAGGTTTTCATTGCAACCACAGCTGCAGTCCCAGAATTCTATTAAGCTGTTAATTTGTCTTAATTAGTTGCATTTCATTTATTTACACTCTGACTTCACATTATGCAAGAAATAGCAGTGCTTGCCACGGGGAATAAAAGCCCCAGGTCCATACTGTATTGATTATGCAGTATTGCATGTAATTGCTCAAGGTTAAACACATTGACAGATCCAAGTAATTCTGAGACTGATTAATGAGCTCAAGACACAGGGTGGGTTACAGGCAATTATTATCTGTAATATAAAATGGAAAGGTTAGCACTTACCAAGGTGCATGCAAATCATTAAGAAACTAGATTGACTTTTTTTTTTTTTTAAATCACAAAAAGACATTATTGTAGCCCCGGATGGAGTGTCCGGGGGTACTATGGATTTGCGGTGGTCGCGCGTTTGCGTCCTGGCCCAAAAGTACCTCTGCATGAGGGAAACAATAGAAGATAAATGATAGTCATAGAAGAATAACAGTATGAATATCATGTCAAATTTTTGCTTCAGAAAACCGACTTTCTTAACTACTAATTTGAATACCACTGGCTCAGTGTAGATGAAGTGGTTGCTACAGAGGACAATGAATTTTTCAGTCACAAGAGAGCATTTTTGGAATTGCTGGATAGATAGTATGGGCAAGTATACTGAGCAGTTTGCACTGGAGGCTTAGCTGAGGAGTTTCATTTATGCAAGTCTTGAAAAACAGGGTTGAGACTGAACTCGCCAATATTGTAAACTGTGTTCGAGGTCGGCTTGCTGGTGAATATTCAATAACTGGTCCGGGTGTGCCATCTAGTGAGAGAATAGTGTAACTGCCTGCATAAATAGAGCAGCATCATGTCCGCTGGCATCAACATCTGCACTGACGGGTTATGGGTCAGACCGGAACGTGTGTGTATGTGTGTGTGTGTGTATATATATATATATATACACACACACACACACACACACACACACACACACACACACACACTCGCACGTACAAACTGGAGACATAAAAACCACCGTTGAAACCAGTGACCACAAAAATGGTCAAATGTTATTTTAAACAGTACAAATGTTATTTCAATTGTATTTCATTGTGATTCCACATTAGTTCTTTGTAAATTTTCTTGATGCAAATGAAATTACTTCATTTATTCATGCACTCATTATTCTTCATAAATTATGGACAGCACGACAGGCTGAGCCATGAAGTTATGTACGCTAATATTCCTTGGAGGTTTAGCTTATCATCATGGTAATGCTGAGAAAACAGACGCTGATGACCTAGCGAGCCTGAGCCTGGATTATAATTAGTGAAGACATAACGTTTGCTAATGAACCTTGCATTAGGCAAACAGTAGCTTTGCTAAGCAGTAATTCCATTTAAGGTAGACCGCAAACAGTGGCATATTGCATTCATGAACATGTGTTTCTCTTTTTAACGTTACATTTCTATCGAATGCTTCTTTGTGTTTGATTGTTTGACAAAGAGAGCAATATTTAAAATAGTGCCGTATTAGCTTAGACCTGGCAGTGAAAATAAACAGCCTGGAAAATGAGGTAGGTTACCTTTTTAAGATTGGGAATTCGTAGCATCGGGCGAATTTCAATAAGCGCAAAATCACTGGCTAGTTTAACTTTGTTCTGATGATGACACACAGAATGCACACTTGTCCACTCACTCACTCTCTTTATATTGTTTTCAATGTAGAACATTCACAACATAATGCCGTACATAGTGGGTGAGTGTACATTTCAAACGCGCCCTATTCTAACCAAATCATCTCCATGGAAACTCAGCTGAGCTGCTAAATATCAAATCAGCCAATCACAGAGGGCCATGGCAGGACTGGTTCCCCACGCACAGAGAATCGAGAGTCACTTAGTGAAAGAAATCCTTGCTCGCGCACACCTCAAACTCCTGCTTCTCACGCAAAAAACGTTCATCCTGTCACAAATGTAACCATACCATTCAAGGCACAAGACTTCGCTGAGTGTGCAGATGTCTTTTTTATTTCTCTGAGTGATATAATGTTGGAATTACAGCGATCTAAAAACTCTGTGTGTTTGCTGTTCTCCCAAAAAAATTTGGGTGATTTTTGAATGGGAAAGATAGAGAAATTAGATGTGCCTCATGTCCTTTGACTGCTCCCTGAGGCAAAACTATGTACTTCTGTGCTACAAAAACTATAGTACTGTGACAACAACAAATTTTCCTACGTTTTTGGGAAATTTCATGAAGAGGGATCCAAATTTGTGGAAGTTTTAGTGATATGAAAAGTATTTTTTGCAGCCTCTGTGCTCCCAGCTCCCACTGATTGTGACATTACGCATTCTAGCAATGAGAACCCAACTCCCATTCTTACCAATGGGAAAATTTTTGTTGGTTTTTTGGGAATATTTTGGACACCGCATGACAAAATTCAAGCAAAATTGATAGGCTTCATCCTCTAACCACTATCAATGTGCATGTGAAATATCAAAAGGATCGGAGAAGAATTGCAGTCTGTAGAGCGTTCACAAGAAAATCTCAACGGACGCGGACGCACGATGACCGCAAATCCATAGTATCCCCCGACACTCCGGCTGGGGCTGCAAAAATAGGACCAAGGGTCCTGTAGCTTACTAGCAAGCAATCTTATAGTGATGATACAAGTTATGAAAATTCCATTTGAAGTTTGACCTTCAAATAATTGAAGGTCAACGTCAAGGTCAGTAAATAAAAGCTCACATAAGACCTTTATGTCTGTAATACAATCCTAAGCTCTGAAGCAGTTTTGGTGATACAAGTGATTGAAAATTCATTATGTCATTTGTGAATTTTAAAGGTCACAGAAGGTCAAGCTGAGGTCAGCAAATGGACTTCATATCTGACTTCCTAAATGTCTCTAATACAAACCTTGGCTATGTCTGTGACCATTTTGGTGATACACGTCATTGTAATTTCACTATGTCGAGTTTGACCTTCAAGGTCAACGGCAGTCAAGTTGTATGTCACCAAATGAAAGTTCATGTGAGACTTCCTAAATGTCTGTAACAGAAACCTAGGCTCCATCTGCGACCACATTAGTGATACAAGTCATTGAATATTCACAAGGTCACATTTGACCTTTGAAGGTCAATACGAAGGTCACCAAATGAAAGTTCATATATGACTTCCTACATGTCTCCAATACAAACCTAGGCTCCATCTGTGACCATTTGGGCAACAGAAGTCATTGTAATCGTATTATGTCAAGTTTGACCTTCAAAGGTCACCAACAGTCAAGTTGAATGTCACCAAATAAAAGTTCATGTGAGACTTCCTTTAAGTCTGTGATACAAACTTAGGCTCCATCTGTGACCTTTTTAGTGATAGAAGTCATTGAATTTTTACAAGGTCAGGTTTGACCTTCGAAGGTCAATATGAAGGTCACAAAATGAAAGTTCATATATGACTTCCTACATGTCTCTAATACTAACCTATGCTCTGTTTGTAATGATTTTGCTGATATAAGTCATTGAAATTTCCCTGTAAAGTTTCATCTTCGAAGATCAAGTTCAAGGTCATCAAATGAAAGTTCATATATGACTTTCTATAAGTGTTCGATACACATAGGTTCTCTATCTTCAATATTTTCAAGCCGAGAAGTCTTTGAAAATTGTAACATTTTGCTTGACCTCAAGTTTGACGTTTTAAGGCCATCTGAGGTTAACTTTAACACAGCCAAAATATACTGTAGGTCATATACGACTTCCTATATGTTGATAATACAATCTCTATCTGCAACATTTAGCTTCCACATGCCATTTCATCCATTCTCCATAAGACCCAATGTTAAAGGGGCAATAAGCGGAAATGCATAATTTCTAGATTGAATGAATTAAAAATCGCTATGTGAAGGACGAGAGGTGTAATTTCATCTTGAGTATAGCAGGACGTCACACACCCGCTCTCTGTATTGATCTCCAGCCCCTTGTTTACAAGCCCGGTCCGGCTGCGCGTTCATGTACATTCATGTGAATCGCCTCCTCCTCCTTCCCGAGAATGCATTCATACAGCCAGTGAGCAGTGGCAGCGCGTATTTTTTAAAAAGCGAAATGGCGGAGAGCGGAAAGAAACTTTCACCTGAAGACGAGCAGGATCCGAAATTACTTCTAAAGAAATAACAGTCGTTGGCGAAGAAGTCGGATAAAGAAAGGGACAGAACACGGATTAATATTGGCCTTGCATTTCCAGGTGGAGAGCACTGCGAGAGCTAAAGGGGCTACAGTTTGACTCGGAGCTAGCTCTTCTTCTCCTGGACAGGTAAGTAACAACATAAAGTCAAATGTCTGCTTTAATTAGTGTTACAGTAACATTAGGCACATGTCGCTATGTCGATTCAATTAAATTTAATGTTACAATCGTAGCATAGGTTAATGTCCGGAGCTTGAGTTTTAGCGGCTCGGTCCCAGCAAGGGGCCAGGCCATACGGTTGCGTTAGGTGAGTAGCCCGGCAGCCGGCTAACATTTACAATTAGCGCAAATCTGCAGTTTCGTGAGCATTTCAGGTTCGATGTACTGAGTAATAACGCTGCGGAAACTTAAACTGGCCCCCCATTCTGCCGAATAGCAGAGGTAGAGGGAGGTGTGGCTCATGACACACTGTTTTGGTGTACAGGCAGTGCACAACAACAAACCTAGCGGTGAAACGATTTCGCTTATTGCCCCTTTAAAGTAAAGCACCCCAACTAGACCCACTTCCATCGATTCAATCAAAATTGCATTCGCACTGTACATCAAGTGTACCAAGGTGAGTTGATTGCCAGATTTTAAAAAAGTTATCAGACAGTTTTTGAGAAACAATTTTTTGAAATTTCAAGTCCTATCTTTTGACATTGTCAATATTTTCCTTGACCTCAAGTCTGACCTTTCAAAGTCATCGGAGTTAAAATTTAACATTGCCAAAATATAGGTCATATATGACTTTCTATACAGTGCTGTGAAAAAGTATTTGCCTCTTTCCTGATATCTTTTTTTTTTTGCATATTTGTCACACTTAAATGCTTCAGATAAAACAAATTTTAATATTAGTCAAGGATAACCCGAGAAAATACAAAATGCAGTTTTTAAATGATGCTTTCATTTATTGAGGAAAAAAGCTATCCAAACCTACCTGGCCCTATGTGAAAAAGTAATTGCCCCCTAAACCTAATAACTGGTTGTGCCACCCTCGGCGACAGCAACTGCAAGCAAGCCTTTGCAATAACTAGCAATGAGTCTTTCACATCACTGTGGAGGAATTTTGGCCCACTCTTCTTTGCAGAACTGTTTTAATTCAGCCACATTGGAGAGTTTTCGAGCACGAACGGCCTGTTAGGGTCATGCCACAGCATCTCAATCGGATTTAAGTCCGGACTTTGACTAGGCCACTCCAAAACCTTTATTTTGTTTTTTTTTTTTTGAAGTCATTCAGAGGTGGACTTGCTGTGTGTTTCGGGTCATTGTCCTGCTGCATAACCCAAGTGCGCTTGAGCTTGAGGTCATGAACTGACGGTCGGACATTCTCATTCAGGATTTTCTGGCAGAGAGCAGAATTCGTGGCTACATCAATTACAGCAAGTCGTCCAGGTCCTGAAGCAGCAAAGCAGCCCCAGACCATCACACTACCACCACGTTTGATTGTTGGTATGATGTTCTTTTTATGAAATGCTGTGTTCGTTTTACGCCAGATGTAACGGGACGCACACCTTCCAAGAAGTTCAACTTTTTCTTGTCGGTCCACAGAATATTTCCCCAAAAGTCTTGGGGATCATCAAGATGTTTTTTGGCAAATGTGAGACAAGCCTTTGTGTTCTTTTTGGTCAGCTGTGGTTTTTGCCTTGGACATCTCCCATGGATGCCATTTTTGCCCAGTCTCTTTCTTATTGTTGAATCATGAACACTGACTTGTTGTTCTGAGTTCTTTTGTGAGCTCCTGGATGAGTTGTCGATGCACTCTTGGAGTCATTTTGGTCGGCCAGCCACTCCTGGGAAGGTTCAGCACTGCTCCAAGTTTTCTCCGTTTGTGAATAATGGCTCTGATAGAGGTTCGCTGGAGTCCCAAAGCCTTAGAAATGGCTTTGTAACCTTTTCCAGACTGACAGATGTCAATGACTTTGTTTCTCATCTGTTCTTGATTTTCTTTAGATCCCGGCATGATGTGTTGCTTTTTGAGATCTTTTAGCCTACTTCACTCTGTCAGACAGGTTCTATTTAAATGATTTCTTAATTCAGCAGGTTTGGCAGTAATCAGGCCTGGGTGTGGCTAGTGAAGCTGAACTAAAAAAATGTGGTAATCACAGTTAATTCATGATTTAACAAGGGGGTGAATTACTTTTTCACATAGGGCCAGGTAGGTTTGGATAGCTTTTTTCCCTTAATAAATTAAATCATCATTTAAATACTGTGTTTTGTATTTACTCGGGTTATCTTTGTCTAATATTAAAACTTGTTTGATGATCTGAAACATTAAAGTGTGACAAGTATGCAAAAAATTAGAAATCAGGAAGGGGGCAATTAATTTTTTACAGCACTGCATGTCGTTAACACAAACTTAATCTCTATCTGCAACCATTTGGCCTCAACAGGCCATTTTGCATAATCTCTATAAAACCCAATGTTAAAGTACAGCACCCCCACTAGACCCACTTCCATCGATTCAATCAAAATGGAGCTCGCACTGTACATTGAGGGTACCAAGGAAAGTTCATTGCCTGATTTAGAAAAAAAATGTATCAGGCAATTTTTGAGAAATAATTTTTTTAAATTTCTAAGTCTTATCTTTAACATTGGGGTTAAAATTTCAAGGGCCCATTAAACGGACAAAAATGATTCAATCAAAAATCCGAAGAAAAAAATTTCTCGAGATATGGTCTAGCAGTATGTTATGGCAAATTTACAGAAAAATTCATCAGGCCAAAAAAAAAAGATAAAATATGTTCCGGACTACTGACGTCGAACAAAAGACGACGAACGCCAGACCATGACAAAAGCTTAACGGCCCATATGGCCAGTAAGCTAAAAACTAAACTCAGAATTAGACAAAATATTATCGGCATCCAAATGATACAGCGCGAATTAAAAACTCAAAATTGCTTGATAACATCAAAAGATTACTGAAAAGTGAAAATAACAGGTAAGTATTTAAAGGCGACATGCAGACAATTCCAAACTAGTGCAAATCCTGAGTCAAAAGCTTGCAGGGTCCGCCTTCGGTGGCCATTATGTAATGCGCTTGTGATAATCCGGGCCAGTAAATTTTTTATTTGGGCCAGTGTCTTTTTTTTTTTTTAATGTTAAGCCCTGACAAGTGCAAAGGACAGCACCTGTGCCAGGCCTATACAGGCTTGCTAAGTAGTAATGGCAACATGTCAGCCGTGAGAGTGATGGCAGATTGTGGCACGCTCACGAGTCGGCACCTTGGCACGGGCTTCACGGGCAGCCTCCGCCTCTGCTGCCATGGCCCTCTGGAGCTGTTGCGGAAGCTTAACATCCTTGATCTCCACCCGCTCCACCTTGATTCCCCAGTGATCAGTCGCATCGTCCAGGGTAGTCTGTGCAAAGGCAGCAATGGGATGAAAGTTTAACATCCCCCTCAGAAAGTATGCATTCTGAGCATTTGGCCACCGGAACCTTCTGTAGCCTGCAGACCATCTGTTGCCCTCTGGCAGGTGTTAATGTGAGCCCCCATCCCTGATCCACACATCATCACAACCGGCCCTGCTGACTTCTCTCTGAACAGGAGATTTTGGTTTGGCGAAGAGGAAACATTTGAGAAGCATTAAGCAGTGCATCTAGGAGGGGGGTAGACAAGGCTGTTTCACATTTACCTAATTACCACAGACTTTCCATTTCCCAAGAGTAAAACCACATTCTTAACACAAAATCAATCTGGTCTCCAAAGGTAAACATGATTGTTGGCTTAATTCCCTCCCACATTTGCACATGAGAGGTGAGCCTTCTGGTATAAAATGGCTCCTGTGCATAACTTGGCTGGAAAAAAGTCGTACACTTTACTATTTTGTTGGGGCACCTTTAGCTTTGATCAAGGTGCACATCCATTGTGGTATTGTTTTGACAATCTAATACAAAGTTACAACATTTATTTCCAAACAGATATACATTCATTTTTGGCGGAGACAATGTATTTACAATGGGTGAGTCAAACCACTCCATTAAGCCTTCTCGAGCAAATCCCAAAGACTTTCAATTGGTTAAGGTCTAGACTCAGAGGTGGCCAATTCATGTGTGAAAATGATTCCTCTTTCTCGATGAACCACCCTCACAATTTGAGCCCAGTGAATATCGGCATTGCCATCCTGAAATATGCTGGTGCCATTAGGGATTAAAAAGTCCATTGACGGGTCACTGGTCATTCAGTATATTCAGGTAGTTTGCTGAATTCATTTTATTACTGCAGAACAGTGTTGAGCCCAGACCTGACCAATTGAAGCAACCCCCAGATGATAACACTGCCTCCAGAGGCTTGTGCTGTGGGCACTATGCATGATGAGTGCATCCCGTCATGGGCTTCTTTTCTTACCCTGACGTCCCCATCACTCTGGAATAGGGTATATCTGGACTCATGAGGCCACATGACCTTTTTCCATTGCTCCTCAGTCCAATCTTTATGCTCTCTTGCAAATAGAAGTGGTTTTTCCCCCCCAACAAGCCTCACTGACAAGTGGCTTTCTTGTGGTCACGCAGTTGTTTAGTCCCAATCCTTCAAGTTCTTGATGCATTGTGCATGTGAAAATGCACTGAATCAGTCAGGATCAATAGAAATATTTCCAGCTGAAACATATTCAACATTGCAATAATGATTCAATCACAGGCTCTTTCTTGAGTATTTGCTTATTTAAATCCAAGTGACTTTTTTGGACAGGCAGAGTGTATATATATTTATATTATACACAAACCCCAATTTCAGTGAAGTTGGGACTTTGTGTAAAACATGAATAAAAACAGAATACAATGATGTGCAAATCCTTTTCGACCTATACTCAATTGAGTACACTACAAAGACAAGTTATTTAATGTTCAAACTGGTAAACTTTACTGTTTTTTTTTTGGAAATATTCACTCATTTTGAATTTGATGCCTGTAACACATTCCAAACAAGATGTGTTTGTGAAACACTGATGCCCCCGGACATAAACATTATTTCAATTTGTGTTTTTGATTTTGATGAAAGTTGATGCCAAGTATCAAAGGCCTATCAGTAAGCAATCAAAAGTTATGGCCAAGGTTAAAGTTTTTAAGAAACGCATCCTACGCCAAGGTCAAGGTCACGAGGTCAAAATTCATGACCTCATCTGAAAGGTCTTGTCACAAGGAATACACATGCCAAGTATCAAAGGCCTATCACTAAGCAATCAAAAGTTATGGCCAAGGTTAAAGTAGTTTTGCTGCTGCAGACAGTCAGACGGACGGACGGACAGGTGAAAAAGTATATGCTCCCGAATCTTCGATTCCGGGGGCATAAAAAGCTGGGACAGGGGCATGTTTACCACTGTGTTACATCACCTTTCCTTTTAACAACACTCCATAAGCGTTTGGGAACTGAGGACACCAATTGTAGAGGCTTTGTTGGTGAAATTCTTTCCCATTCTTGCTTGATGTACGACTTCAGTTGCTCAACAGACCGGGGTCTCTGTTGTCGTATTTTGTGCTTCATAACACGCCACACATTTTCAATCGATAAAACATCTGCCAAATAAATGTAATGTAATGCTGTAAAATGAAATGTAAGGGATTCTGAATGTATTCCCAGGGCTCAGTACCTGCATATTGTGGGCGATCTCCTCGCGGTCAGACAGGATTTCAGACAGGTTCTTTGTGCCTAGGACATTTCGCAGGGTGGTTTGGGCCAGGAGGCGGGTGGCTGCATCAGCATTAGTGATGTTGGCCACTGCCAGTGTAGCATTTTGCACACGGTAGTACACCACCCCATCCACACTCACCGTCACTGAGTCTTTGGTCAGAACCTGGGGAGGATATTGCAGCCGCAGAGATAGATAATGGAAACTGTGCAAAGCAATCATTTTGCAATCACAGGAATACTGATCTCATATTATAATTAATGTTACAACTTGGCAAATGTATCAAGAGCATACAGAGCATTATAACTGAAGGTAGTATTTTTATATATAGCATGTGCTGTTACTTGGCAAGTGCTGTTACTGAATAAATTATTTACAGGCAGATTAACTGAGAAACTGATTTGTAGACTCTCTGGGAATTACCTGTGCAAACCACAACACGGAGTTAACATTAAACCAAGTTCGGGATGCATTTCAAAGAGTCTGGCTGGCTATTGACAAAAGTGTATGTGAACAGCTGAGACAAGCTGCAACTGGATCTTAGCTGCAGGCTTTGTAGCTGTACTCTGCTTCAGGACTACAACTGCAGTCAATTGCCCAACCCCCACCACAGCCCCCACTCTGCACCCCATTCAACCTTACCTCCTGAGGAGGGATGTCAAAGGTGACAGTTCGCATGTCCACATTGATGAAGCTGTCGGTACAGGGCAAAATGAAGAACAGGCCTGCAGCACGCAAATGCACACAGACACACACACACCCACAAAACAGAGAACCAGACACACACACTTTTTGTTAGGCCGAGCAGCCAAGATCCATTTCCACCCAGTGTCAAATGTTCTCAGTACATGAACACATATACACTCATAGTTGACAACTTGCAGGCAAAAAAAAAAAAAAAAAATCGCTGCACTTTTGAAAATATGTACAAAATAACAATTCTCAGAAACAAATTATGGCAAAATGTTTCAGTTTAAAACTGAGAGTTAACCAGTTGATCAAAATAATGTTTTTGGGTCTAATTACAGTGCAGAACATGAGTACTGGAACATTGACACAATTTTTATCATTATGGCTCTGTATTCCAGCGCAATTGATTTGAAATGAAACAATCAAGAGCTGGCTGATATGTAGACTTTCAGCTTTACTTGAAGGATCTGTCAAAAATATTGTATGAACTGTGCAGGAATTACAGCCATTTTAAATAAATGAAATAATTTTTTAAATTTGGTTGCGAATCCTATAAAGGCAATGACTGCACAATGTTTGGAGGCATAAGATATAACCAGATTCTGGGTTTCTTTCCTGGTAATGCACTGCCAAGCCTTCGCTGCAGTCATTGTTATTTGCTGCTTGTTTTTGACATTTTGTTTACAGAATGTGAAAAGTATGCTGAATTGAATTCAGGTCAAGTGATTGACTTAGCCGTTTTAGAACATTCTTCTTCTTTGCTTTACAAACTTCTCGAGCTGCTTTCACATTATGCTTAGGGTCATTGTGCTTCTGCATTGTTAAGTGCTGCCTGATGAGTTTTCAAGTATTTGGCAAAATATGACCAGATAATTAAGTTATATATGATTCAAAATTCATCCTGTTGCTTTTGTCAACAGTCACATCACAAAGAAATACAAGGGACAGGTTCCATTGGCAGCCATAGATGCCCAAGTTACAACACCATCTCCACCATTCTTTACGGATGTAGTGCACTCCAGATCATGAGCAGATACATCCTTTCTCCAAACTGCTCTAATTGTTCCACTACAAATTGATCTTTGTCAAGTCAAGATGTTTTATCAAAACTTCCACAGCATTTTTTAATGTTTAATGGCTAACTCTAATTTACTCTTCCTTCGTTTTTATTTTCCTGCCAACTGATGGTTTGCTTCTCTGGCAGTGACTGCTATTTAGACTTTATTTTGAGAGTTAACAGTGACAGACTGCGAAAGCAAATCCTATTTTTAAATCAACACAAGCCCTTTTATCAGCTCACTTGTAAATTAAATGAAGAAATCGCACACACATCTGGACCTGGAAAAATTACAGCAGTTGAAAGTCTGCACTTTGAGCTCAACTTCATTAGTACATTTTAACACCAATCTGCTGTAATAGACAGCTAAAGTAACATCTTCATCAATGTCTAAATGTTTATTGACTGTATACTCTTATGTGAGCAGTAGTTTGTGCGTTAGATTATATGCCTTTTAACCAAATGTCCAGACCACAAAAAAGCTTAGACATTACAAATCATAAAGTGTATCATTTTTCAACGTAAAACTACAATGGTGTTGCTCTCGCGTGCATAAGGGCCCTGTGATTTGAGTTTTTTCTTTTTTTGCCACAACAAATGGATGAAAGAGAGTTTTCTTTGAACTGGGAGCCGCACTGGCAAGCTTATATGAAAGCCACAAGATTGTATTGTGTGTCTTTAATAATTTAACACATTATTCGGATAATGGAATAAGTGCATTGCCATTGTAATTCATACATATAGATTACCACACTGCACATCCACACTGTACTACTGCACATCCCACAGTAGTTGGACTGTAAACTGTAGAAGTTCAGTGCAGAAGAGAACAGACCATTTCCAGGACTGTTCCATCATACTGCTGTTTTTCATACCATATATTCAGCAAGTGTGGCACATAACAAAACAAAATATATGGAAGCAAAGCCTCTTACAATTGCTTATCTGAAGACCAGCATAATCAACATTTTATCCTGATAAACCCATCAAACTTGTACTTGCGACCGTGACAAATCATCAGTTTGGCAGCCCATGGACATATTTAATTTGGTTTGCAGTAAGAATTTTCATCAGTTACTGCTTCTTCTTTGGGCATTTTTCCTTCAGTTTCCCTGCCATCAGCTAGTGAAATATAAGCTCAATTGGATTCATATCAGGTGACTGCATTGGCAATTTTAAAACATTTCACTTCTTTCCATAAACAAGGCTTGGTTTTAATTCAACTCTAAAATGACATGGTAAACAGATAGACTATGTTAACTTTGTCAATATCCAAACATTTGTGGATCCGATTGTATGTTGAATCCCATGCAAAATGTTGCCAGTAGTCCAAATGAGGAATGACATGAACGGTTACATTACAGGGAGGAGGAGGGTTGTGCGGGAGGCAATCCATACTCCAATTCATCGCATAACAGCAGCTCGACTTGATTAGTGATGCATACTGTAGTCTCAAAGGTCTCCAGATATTATTCTGTCTTTGGACAGATTTGGTTTGGCTGGGCACTGTTCTAGTTTGTGATGGACCCCACGGCTATATATTGAGACACTCTCAGCAGTACCTTTATTGGGTTTGCCTGCTCATTAAAACAAATCACCAGCTCCTCATATATGAATAAATCATGCATACATGAAGTTAACTTGCAATTCAACAAAACTTTAGAATCAGCATGACTGAAAGTAAGGCACTGAAAAAACAGTGGTTTCTGTAAAACATGGTAAAACAAATGCATGTTCATATCAAGAAATCAAAGCTGATCACAAGTCCGAATAGCTTTATCATACAACACTAACATACAACACTAACACACTTCCTCCCGACTGTTACTATTAGAGATCACTCAGTGTATATGTGGACAATAGTAAAAACATATATGCAAATTACAAATGTAATGTGTTTAAAATGTTCATAATACGAACACAATTGAGTGTGTTTCACATCAGGGCAAGAAGAAAAAAATTAATGAATTTATTCATAAGAAAAACAAATCAGCCCAAAAGTGAAGATACAGAGGAAACCACTGCATAATTACAGAATGACAACTCAAGTTTAAATCAAGTAATTGCTCTAGCAATCAAAACCATTAAAATCAAGGTGCTGATTTAGCACACTAACTATTTTAACAGTTCATTTAATCAAGTAATTGACCTAGCACAATATAAATGGCAACCATTTTGCATTTGCCTTTCATAAATAAATACACATTTTTACCAGTCACACTTAAAACCGCAATTGCACTCAATAACACTTCTACCTACTTATACTGCATTTTGTGGTCTGCCTCTTCCTGTAGCTGACATTCAGCAGGGTGGTACATTCACTACACTCATACCACAAAAAGGGAACAATGCAAGTGGCACAGAAAGCCAAGAGAAGCAGAGTTTAGCACCTGGTCCTTTGGCCCCACCGCGCAGAATACGCCCCAGGCGAAAGATGATGGCTCGCTCATACTCTTTCACGATCTGCACAGTAAAACACATATTGGGACGAGAAGCAGTGGATAAGAATAAAAAAGACAATGTTACCAATTGCTACAGTGATGAGGTCAACAAGTGACAGTTAATTTTAACTCTTAAATTTCAACATAGAACCAAAGTTTCTTTTTTTGTAAAGGTACACCTATACATACATACACAAACATAAGGTACACTGTCATACAAAAAGTAAATACAAATACCAAGAAAAAGAAAAACTGAAAATGATGCTACCTTTATGCACATCCATATGGACACAGGCAGAGTCACCAGGGTCAGAAGGACAGAACATAACACCAGAAGCCTTCCACACAACCCTACGTCATTCCCAACGGTCTCTAGGCCTGTGGTACAAGGTGCACACAATAAGAAACCAGTCTGTCATCTCCCAATTGGGCAGCCATAAAAGCATGCTCATCAGACCAATACCTGCCAACTCTTGGCAGGTAATGCCAAGTTATTGGAATGGGCTCAGACAGAAAGAATGGCAATGACTTCAGAAGTAGAAGGTCAAAATTACAGAGACAAAGAAAATGGCGGAGGTCCAGCAAAGTGTGATTGAGAAAGCTGTGAGTGCATCTTTACATGCAAATAACATTGTTTTATGGAGAAGTACAGCAGTTAGTGAACACGCAATTGATAAGAAGGACTATCCAGGGGCATCACCGAGAGGTAGGAACCCAGAAAGCTGTGTTGTTTCCGAATTAAGACGCCGGTTAACGTGCCGGGTTGGAGCAAGTACAAAGAGAAAGACAGCCAAACTTTGCAAGAGGTAGGTCCATGGTATTTTCAAAGGGTGCTCCCCTTGTATTTGACAATACACACTGTTTGATTTCATATCTATTTTGAGCAGCATTTTAATTTGCGCTTGATTGCACACTAAGTAGGAGTATAAGTACAACCAAACATGAAAGAGTTTGTCATGTTTTTGTTGCATTGGTCTTTCAGACACATGACTGCATTATCCAGTTGTGTCAGTGTCTGTCAGCTTGTCCAAGCTTCTGGCACAGATAGCAATAACACATCACTGTGTTACTCGATCACTCAAGGTCTTTTCGGTAGGTGAAAATCTTTTTCCAAGCTGTTTTCAGTGACTCTGGAACATGTTTCATGAGGTAAAACTTCACTCCTTCAGAATGTTTATATGATCTCACGTCACAAATGCCAATTGCACAGCTGTATTGACCCATCTCTTCATGAATAACATCGTTTTTGGTCAGTGTCAGATTTGATGGTGTATATATTAAAAAAAAAAACTTGATCTGCCATTTTGCATATTAAATGTACCTTTGACCGCTCAGGGGTCAAGCTGAGTGTGACATCACGCCATCTTTTCTGACTACGCCCATTGGCCAGGATTCCATTGTACCATGCAGCTCCATAGTCAATTACATTTATTTCTGTAGAGGGTTGTTTATTCCTAATCTGGCAACAATATCTCAATTCTCAGCATATCACTACTTTAACTTCATGTGTGTCGCTTGATAATGGAACTGAGTTCTGTCCTTAAGTGAGTACCAAACATTTCCTAGGCTAGGGTAGGTGGAGTGTTTAATGTCATCCAGCTAATGTAGTGCAACAAATACCCCAACAGTTGATTTTCAATTTTAGTCCCACAGTTGATCAGAACAATACAACAGTTGATCAGACCAATACAACAATGGTTTTTATTTCAGGTTTCTATCTGCTACAGAGACTGAGAAATGCATTTTTCATTTGGCATTGCCAATTATTTTATTTATTTTAGAGGTTTATAGAATTTCCTAATTTTTTTATTACCATTAGGGCCAATGGATGGATTTTTATGTGATAGCCAAGAGTGTAAGTTGAAATGAATTTTTTTGTAAACGTTGGCACATTTTCAACATTTTTCAGAAAACCTTCAGGTTTTAGGGGGCTTTTTTTTAGGCAGCCGCAGGCCTAAATGGGTTAAAACATACTTGGACTACGTGAAATGCCAATGTGAGTCAACCGAAAGCATAGCCAGGCCCGTCGCTAGAACTGGGAATTGGGGGGGCACAGACACATCCCTTTATGACAAGAATTAGTCCTGGCAAGTTCTCAATCAATTTCCTTCATTGACGTGTTTTCCAATTATCGTAATTGGCAACTGAAGACATGGTTTCTCTCCATATGCGATTTAACAGCAATTAAATCATGGGCTAAATTCAGTACAGTGGCGGAACCAGAACTGATAACTGGGGTGCACAAAACATCAGTTTAAAACAATTATTAGTCCTGACCTGTTCTCAGTCATTTTCGTGATTAACAAAAGGTTCACTCTGAGAGCACTCCACACTTAACAGGTGCTGCTTGTTCTCCCCGATCAGGTAAGACGACAATCATTCATCTGGAGGCGTATTTGCTGTATTTAAACCAGTGTTATTCAAAATTGCATACCTGCGCAAATAGCTTGAGCCCCATGCTTTTTATAGCCTATTTACCTGCCGAGTGCCACTTTTTTTTAAATCAACCCACGCAAAACCAAGAGTGAAAGGCGATATTTCACTGGAACGCGGACCAGTTCAATCAACGCAAAGCACTGGCCTATTAATAAGTAAATTATTTTTCTGTACTGAATTTAGCCCATGATTTCATCGCTGTTAGATCGCATATGGAGAGAAACCGTGTCTTCAGTTGCCAGTTACGATAATTGGAAAGCGCGTCAATATAGGAAAATGATTGAGAACTTGCCAGGACTAATTCTTGTCATAAACGGACGTGTCTGTGCCCCCACCCCCCAGTTTCCCTGTTCTAGCGCCTGCCCTGATTTAAATCAATGTTATTCAAAATTGCATACCTACGCAAATAGCTTGAGCCGTATGCTTTTTATAACCTATTTAACTGCCGAGTGCCCCTTTTCTTGTATCAACCCATGCAATACCGAGAGTGAAAGGCGATATTTCATTGGAATGCGGACCAGTTCAATCAACAAGCACTGGCCTATTAATAAGTAAATTATTTTTCTGTACTGAATTTAGCCCATGATTTCATCGCTGTTAGATCGCATATGGAGAGAAACCGTGTCTTCAGTTGCCAATTACGATAATTGGAAAGTGCGTCAATAAAGGAAATTGATTGAGAACTTGCCAGGACTAATTCTTGTCATAAAAGGACGTGTCTGTGCTCCCCCCAATTCCCAGTTCTAGCGACGGGCCTGAGCATAGCAAACACTAAACGTGCAAAAAAGTGAACTATCCGTCAACCGGTCTTAAGAATTATCATCAGATAAATGACAGAGATTACAGTTACCTTCAAGATCAATCTATCTCGCGAATCATGGTAGGGCGGCATTAACATGAAGCCAGTCGCCACAACAAAGCTTTACTGAACATGCTGTAGCGAACTTGTGTCGCGCTCTCCGTGCGCACGCAAGACTACAAATTCCGAATTGGATTTAAAAAAAAAAAAAAAAAACATTCTAGCCCTCCACACCACGGAGGAAACATTCGTCGCGTGTCCAAGTACAACGGTCAGTTTGTAAATTCGCCAAAAACAAACAAACAAACAAAACTGGCAAACAATTTAGTCCGATGTAAAAATTATAATGCAAGTTCATGTAGCAAACATAACGTTGCCGCACAAGATCTTTCCGGACGGTATCGATAGTTAGCGAGCCACTTACACGTAATGTTAATCAAATTAAAAAAAAAAAAAAAAAAAAAAAACCAGCGCAATTCAGTCAGTTTTTAACGTTAGAAATATATCGTCAAGGGATTTCAACTAGCTAGCAAGCCACACTTAATCTCAATTCCAAGAACCTCTCAAATCAAGTTTGCGATATTCTTTTATCTTGCTAGCTACTATAATCTTTGATAGTATCTAGCTACATAGACAAGATAGCTATTCAAATTCTCACCAGCCTTGCGTTCCTGTCGTTTCGTCGGAGTCATTTCGCATTCTTTTTCGCCGTCCATAGCTTCAATCACTACAGCAAGCTGCGAACTGCACTTTGTTGATGGACAGCCTTATCTAGCAACGAATGCAACATAGTGTAGTGAACGCAACAGACATCCGTCGGCTACTATACTGCGAGAACCCGTGGTAACTCCTCCTGCGGCAGGGTCTTACAGATTAGTTGAGATAACCTAGATAGCTGATCTTCTGCGGCTAATAACCCTATATAGCCACATTGAACAGGAGTTGGTCGGATCAGTGCCGGGGTGGTCACCTTGAATCTACTTTTCAGACTAATTTACAGGTTAAGCGAGTTTTGACTTGTTTTCTCTTTGCCGTCGTTCTGAAACGTCACTTACACCCTTTCAGACCCTGCGTCCACTAAAATGGACATGACATATTTTTGGGTCTAGACCAATAAAAATCTGTGATTTCATCATTTGACCAATGCTTTGTTATTGACTGGTTCCTGATTATCCAATCACAATGACGTTATGACCGGTAACTTGATCTGAAAGAGCTGCAGACATCAGACAAGACAAGCATGGGTCTGACACTTAACAGGAGGAGTAGTAAGGACCTTTTTTTTCCTCATAAATATGAATTTATGTTGATTGTAGCCTAATCAATTTGCACTCAGCGTAATTCTAACAATTCAAAGTGATGATATTTTAAGTTATTCTGAATATATTTCATAACTGTAAATTACAGGATTTTTTTAAAGTTCAGTGCCCATTCCAATGGACATCAGGTTCTGGGTGATATTAGCCAAAACTTCATTATTTAGTGTCGCTATTCAAAGTTATGGAATTTCTGTGAGCATTTCATAGCTAAACTTTGACAGTTTATTTATTTTTATATACAGGATATATAAACAGTCGCGCCCAAAATTATTCATACCCCTACCTTTTTTGTTTTTTTTTTCGAGATATTTTTTGACAAATCAAATTTATTCTTGCACAAATGACACAGTAAGTAGACATAAGGCTGTAAGAAGTGCAGTAAACAATTTTTCAAGAAATACAATACTTTTTGGTATTTTATGTGACAGATTTACAAAAAATGCCATGTCCAGAATTATTCATACCCTTTTCTCAGTAATTGATGGCAAAGCCTTTATTCACAATTACAGCCTCCAAACGCTCCCTGTGGTTGATCACAAGGTTTCTACACATCTCCACGGGGATTTTGGCCCACTCCTCTTCGGCGAACTTCTCCAGGTCCTTAAGGTTTGAGGGTTTTCTTGCCATGACCTTGGTCTTCAGTTCCCTCCACAGATTTTGAATAGGATTGAGGTCGGTGCTCTGGCTTGGCCACTCCAAAATGTTCACTTTGTTGTGCATTAACCATTTCTTGATGGATTTGGCCATGTGTTTAGGATCATTATCCTGTTGAAAGATCCATTCCTGCCCAAGACCAAGTTTTTGCGGCGGATTGCTCAATGTTTTCACTGAGGATCTGGATATACTGGTCCTGTTTCATGATGCCATTCACTTTAACAAGTTTTCCGGGCCCATTCGCTGAAAAGCAACCCCAGAGCATGATACTCCCGCTGCCTTATTTGACCGTTGGGACTGTGTTTTTCAGGTTGAACGCTTCACCTTTCTTACGCCAATCAAAAGCCTCATCCCTGTGCCTAAACAGCTCCATGTTTGTTTCATCTGTCCATAACATTGACAGCCAGAAGCTTTTATCTTCATCCAGGTGAGCTTTTGCCAAGGCTAGACTAGTTCTTGTGTGTCTGGGTTGGAGAAGTCTAGGTGGCGAAAGAAAGGTGAAGTCTTCAACCTGAAAAACACAATCCCAACAGTCAAATACGGTGGCAGGAGTATCATGCTCTGGGGTTGCTTTTCAGTGAATGGGCCCAGAAACCATGTTAAAGTGAATGGCATCATGAAACAGGACCAGTATATCCAGATCCTCAGTGAAAACATAAAAGCAATCTGCCGAAAAAACTTGGTCTTGGGCAGGAATGGATCTTCCAACAGGATAATGATCCAAACACACAGCCAAATCTGTCAAGAAATGGTTAGTGGACAACAAAGTGAACATTTTGGAGTGGCCAAGCCAGAGCACCGACCTCAATCCTATCCAAAATCTGCGGAGGGAACTGAAGACCAAGGTCCCTCCGGGCAAAGCAAAATCCCTCAAACCTTACAGATCTGGAGAAGTTCGCCAAAGAGGGTGGGTGTCAAATCTCCGTGGAAACGATGGAAACCTTGTGATCAACCACAGGGCCCTCCTTGCGCTTTCTGGAGGCTGTAATCGAATGAATAAAGGCTTTGCCATTGTGACAGTTGATGGGTCCTGTCACGAGAATGCCTCCTAATAAGTCCGCGCTTTGGCTACCTTGCCAACGAGCCTGGCTCTTTGGCGACGTGGTCAGCACGGCAGACTATTACCCGGGAGTCTGGAGGTTCAAGTCCCCGCCCGGGCCCTCCATCGGCCTGCTACACCATCAATTACTGAGAAAAGGGTATGAATAATTCTGGACATGGCATTTTTTGTAAATCTGTCAAATAAAATACCAAAAAGTATTGTACTTCTTGAAAAATTGTTTACTGTACTTCTTACAGCCTTATGTCAACTTACTGTGTCATTTGTGCAAGAATAAATTTCATTTGTCAAAAAATATCTTGAAAAAAAAACAAAAATTGGTAGGGGTATGAATAATTTTGGGCGCGACTGTATATATGTTTTTTATTCATGTAATGTTCCTTTAGAGTATAAAGTGGAAGACTTCCTTGAACCAAATTATGGTAAGAGAGAGGCCATCAGATACAAGAGGCCCTACTGCACTGGAAAAACACACATCATTTGTGAAAAATGCAATATCCACTTGCGCTTTGTGCCACAAAAAACTGCTTCAAGGCCACTCATTGAAAATGAGTGAAAAGATAAAAATATCCACAACCTGATGTCTGTTCCAATTGTTTGTATGATCAGTTGCTACATGTAGCTTACTATGTTAAAAAATGCGTTCATGATATTTTACTGACAAAAACATCACAACTGATGTCTTGATTTCATGTTACCCAGAGTCATACATATATGAAGTTATTCATGTTCAGACCTGCACACAGACATACACACACATGCAGACATCCACTTCCAGATGTTAAAAACATATCCCATTTTTCTTAAGTCTTAATGACATTTCACGCCCATTCAGTTGTGGCGTCCATTGCAATGGACATGTAAAAATACTAATAAAAAATTGACTTGGCAAAAATGTCTTTTTACCATGCATTTCTATATTGGAGAGGAGTAAAAAGCAACAGGATAAAAAATTTTTTTCCCAGCAGAAAAAAATAAGGTCTGAAGGGGTTAAGCCGTGTTGAGATTACTCCAGAGCAATTTCAACATCCAATGATATCACATGTCATATTAACTCCAATAATTCTACTACCGTAATTTTTGCATCGTTGTATTTTTTGAAAAGCTTCGAATTTCAATCGGTGGCTAGCTGAAAGATGCCGCCCCCCAAAAAAATATGATGGCGACTAGCAGGCAAACATAAATTAATTGAGTAGATGATATTTAATTTTGTTGAGAGGTTTACCCATAAGCGATGATAAAGTAGGCTAAACGTCCATATATTCATATCGAACAGAAGCCTACTACCACATTCCCCAATGTTAGACCTGGGACACTCGCAGCCATTATGTGATAATTAAATTTATCATAAACTTCCTCATAAATACAGGGAATCTGCACCTGTGATACAAGCGCGAGGCACGAGGCTGTTTCAGCTTGAGGGAAAAATCCTGTATCTGCCCTCGGGCAAAAATCCCATATCAGTGTATAGCCTATGATAAATAGAAAATGATATGGGCATTTTCATATCACACGCTATATCAACCCTCGACCAGTATCAGCCTTCGAGCTAATACTGCGGTCTCGGGTTGACACAGGGTGTGATATGAAAATGCCCATATGATATTCTCTATTTATCCCATGAATATGAAAAACCGGTGTGATGCAACCCGTGAGATACAGGTTTGGTATTACACATGTGTAATACAGCTTTCTTCTGTTGTAATTGGTCAAATTCTGTTCATTGGCAAACATGGTACTGTTACCCCTGATGGTATCAATCGCTAGCGTTTGTTTTTGCGGTTTATTCAAGTCAATGGGATCAATAATTCGCTAGCTAGCATGCTAGCCCTAAAGCTGGTGAGATGAAGCTTCATGAAGCATTGAAGCTTCCCAGCCAGGTGTGTTGAGGTTAGGGCCACCAGATGCTCACAAATCAAATGTGGGACAAATGGTATGATTGTGTGGGACAATGTGGGACATATTGCCTGTGCTAAAGGGTAGTCCAAAATTGTAATAAACGAATGTTGAGACTCTGTCCCTTGGTTTGTTGTATCTCCCTGCTTCACCCTGTGGCTGGTTCAGTGTCACACAGCATACTAGTAGTAGGACTGAACCATGTTTAATATGACCAGATTGAGCAGCATATATGGGCCAAGTTGCGCAGAAACCACCTAACAATAGAGCAGTACATGAACAAAAATTTCATTTTCTCATCTTGTTAGTCCCACAATACTATCATGAAGGCAGCAGACATCACTTGCATTAACTTTGTCATCCCTCGGACTCATGCCAAACTATGGTCAATTTAATTTAAAAGGTACACAATAAAAATAAATATGCATAACAATAAAAATGAAGGTTGTATTTTCCATCACCGTAATAAAAGATAATAACTACACCAGCAAAGATAACTGCTTTTCACTAAAGCTGAAACAATTTTATACTGAGTAAAGGCTGATAGGGGAAGGTGTGACGAGAGTTAGCTTAAAGGATCCATTACCTGGAAAACACATTTTTCCCAGTTATTGCATGTATACATTACTCATCCCTCACTCTGACAAAATCTGCGATGTTTTGGAGTCAAATCAGGTTCCTTCCTCCCTTTTTTGCTCATCTGGAGGCTTTCTACTCCGGAGGCATGAAATTGGAGATTTCAGTTTGGGCATCCTGATGACGTGTACAGCGCAGAGGAGGAGTGGAGGTAGATATGGCTCTGGGCTTTTGGCGCGAGATTTTAAACAGATTTACGGATTGTTTGGTTTTTGAATATTCTGCACGGCTTTCGGTTTAGATTTTGGATTACGGATAAATGGTTCTGGAAAAATGGATTGTGAAGTGGCAGTGGGAGTGAAAAAGAAAAGGAAATAAGGAAGTGATAACGAAAAAGAAGAGGAAACATTTGTAGTAGGAATTAAGAAAGATATAATGGGTGCTGAAGCAAATTGCATATTTAGCAATGCTCATGATATAGGGAAATTTGTGAGAAAAGAAATTGAGGATGTGAAAGCTGTAAGGATATCACGGGGAGGATTAGTGATTGTGGAATGTCGCACCGCCAAGCAGCGAGATAAAGCATTAAAAATTAAAGAATATGATCTTACGCGGGTAATTAGCTTTCCTTTAAGGGGAAAAACCATGCTTTAAGGGTGTGATCGGTGGTGTCCCTTTGGACGTTAATTTGATGATTTTTTGAAGGTGGAGGGTGTGTGTGGAGCAAAGTGGCTGAATAGTTATCGGCAGGGAAAGGTACAAGAAAGTTTGTCAGTATTATTAGAGCTCATCAGTGAAGTACCGGAGAGAATATTTGTAGACTATGTGAGTTATAGGGTGAGAAAATATGGAAGGGCTCCATTACAATGTTTCCGATGTCAGGAGTACAGGCATGTGGCGGCTGTCTGTAAAAAAGAAATGCATAGGTGTCGATGGTGTGGACAGGAGGGATGTATTGAACATGAATGTATATTGGCAAAAGCATGTTTTCACTGTGGGGGAAATCATGGGATGGGTCAGTGCAGTGTGAAAGAAGGAAAATGGAAAGAGAGGTGGAAAGGACAAGAGCACAGGGAAAAATATCATATGCAGAAGCAACTAAAAGAGTCGTGAGTAAAAAAGAAATGGTGGTGAAAGAGCAGGCCAGAGTGCAGCCAGTGGACAAGAAGCAAAAGGAGTTCAAGGAATGAAATTAGAATGAGCAGAAGTTTTTTAGCTTTCATTTCAATGGTCCTAAACTGTGCGTGCGATAGAAAGTAAAACGGAGAGAATTATGATGTTGGTAGATGCAGCAAGAGAGATTTTGGGCGTAGTGGATGTAAAGAGGGAAGATATACAGAGAATTTTGGAAAGAGGGTTTGGTGGCGGTCAGATTTAAGAAAAGTAAGGGGACACAGAAAGCCTGTTGAAATATTTGAAGGAGAGAAGGATATGTGATAGAATTAAGTGGGTTTTTTTTTTTTTAAGTAAAGCACATAATTAAGACACAGCATGCAAGTCAGTACAGTTGGTGGCGGCATGCACCAATGAAAGACATGAGTGCCGTCCGCCATAAAACTAAAAGAAGAAGAAGGGTGCTGCGTAGTTAAAAAATTACGTCCTATCATCTAATTCCTAACCACTTTTCTTTAACCTTTGTGTAAAACGTCACGAGGTAAAGGAAAGGTGTAAAGGGGACTCTGTTACAGCTTAGGAAGAGAATCGCGCTAATAAGAAAATCCGAATGCACTAACACTAAGCACAGTGATCACCCACCTCCTGTCCATCATGTCTGTTTGTTTTCGTGATTGGCCGGATGGACGGTCATCGCGGAATAGCATTTCCTCCTTTTTTTCGGAAAGGATGGTTCAGTGCACCCTGTGCAAAAGGTGATAAATTAGAATTCCTTTACATTTAAAAAATCCGAACACGCTTATCATGGCTCCCTCGTAAATACTTCCGGATCGTTTTCTAGGAGTTAGGAACCTTCCTAAGCAAAAAAGAGGGTGCGTTCGAGCACATCTGCAAGTAAGGCGGCTGTGCGAGATTCCCGAAAAATTGTGCGAGAATCTTGCCGAAGTTGCGCGATAAGCCCTCCAAACCCTGCGATAGCTGCAGCCATCGCAGGGTTTGGAGAGCTTATCGCGCAACTTCGGCAAGATTCTCGCGTAGTTTTTCGGGAATCTCGTGCAACCGGCTTACTTGCAGACACGCTCGAACGCACCCAGAGTATTTGGACGCAGCCCAGGAGGTGTGGCTTGGGAGTAGCAAACCGCGCCCACTGATTTCCGCAAACACGCCCAAGACAAATAACGGACACAAGAGCGAAAGGTTCTGGTGCACACGAGTGCTCTATAGTTGGCTGCCAGAATCCACATAAAAACGTTTTTAACATTCCATCGAGCGATGAATCGCTGAGGAACAAGTGGACCGCATTTATTTTTGCTGATAATGTTTCCTGCGTGCTCATTTCACGTTGGACTCTTTCTTCAACTTAGGCCAGTACAAAGCTAGCTTAGCTAAAAACCTGCGCCTTCAGAAAGGTAATAGAGACTTTAAGCAACGGCGGATTTTGTGACAGCTACGGCACCCGGAAATAAATCTCTCCTGACACTGGTGCCGTAGCCGTCAAATCCAGTTAGGACTTATAGCAACTGCGGATTTTGATCAAAGTTTGTCAACAAAGTAGTTAGTTCAGTGTGAACTGTAATTGTAACTGTAACCTACTGTGAGTGCTTATTTGTCCCACTCTCACCGGCAAAAGGGGCAGATGACATAGTTTCAGTGGAAATGGGAAACTGTTAATATTAGATTAGATTATTCAAATTTATCGTCATTCTGCCAAGTACAGGTACAGAGCATAACGAAAAAAAAGTGAATCTTTTTTATAAATTTTATTTCGAACAATTCAATTAAAAAAAGACATAAAATTTGACAATTTAAGCACACATCTAATCAGAGTGTGAGCGAATGGTAAAGTGCACGGGAGTGTGCATATATATGTGTATATATATATATATATATATATACACAGTATCTCACAAACGTGAGTACGCCCCTCTCATTTCAACAATTAATTTATTTTATCTTTTCAAGGGATAATGTTACAGAAATGAAACTTGAATATATTCTGGAGTAGTCATTGTACAATATGTGTAGCACTGTAGATTTACTGCACTGTCCAAATAACTGAACAAACAGTCACTATTTCCAAAATGGGTGGCAACAAAAGTGAGTACACACCCCAATTGGTAATGGTCAACCAAGCAAGGAAACGTGTCTTATTCATCATGTTCATGCTTTTGTCTGTTCGACTGGGCCATATGAAGTTGTATAACCTGTTGAAGGTTTAAATTGTGGTGCTTTGGGTGCAATACTCTCATTCTGGTCACTGGATGGTCAACATGGCACCTCATGGGAAAAAACTCTCTGAGGATCTGAAAAAGAGAATTGTTGCTCTCCACAAAAATGGTCTAAGCGACAAAAAGATCTGTGAAACCATGAAACTGAGCTACAGCACGGTGGCCATGGTTATCCAGTGCTTCACCAAGACGGGTTCTGCTCGGAACAGACCTTGTCAGGGTCGACCGAAGAGGTTGAGTCCTCATGCTCTGCATCAGGTGCACAAGTTGGCTTCAGAAAACAGATGCAGGAGTGCTGGCAGCATTGCTAACGAGGTTGCAGCAGTGGGAGAACAGCCTGTCAGTGCTCAGACCATACGCCGTGCACTGCACGAAGTCGGTCTGCATGGCCGTCGGCTAAGACGGAAGCCTCTTCTGAAGCTAGCCCACAAGAAAGCCCGAAAACAGTTTGCTGAAGACAACCAGTCCAAGAACATGAACTACTGGAACAATGTTCTGTGGTCTGACAAGACCAAGATAAACTTGTTCGGCTCAGATGGTGTCCAGCATGTGTGGCGTGGCCTTGGTGAAGAGTACCAAGATAAGTGTGTACTGTCTACAGTCAAACATGGTGGTGAGAGCATCATGGTCTGGGGCTGCATGAGTGCTTCTGGTCCTGGGGAGCTGCGCTTCATTAATGGAATAATGGATTCCAACATGTACTGTGACATTCTGAAGCAGAACATGATGCCCTCCCTTCGGAAACTGGGCCACACGGCAGTTTTCCAACATCATAACGACCTCCAAGATGACAACTGCCTTCCTGAAGAAGCTGAAGGTGAAGGTTATGGCGTGGCCAAGTATGTCTTCAGACCTAAATCCCATTGAGCACCTGTGGGGCATCCTCAAGAGGAAGGTGGAGGAGCAGCAGGTGTCCAACATCCACCAGCTCTGTGATGTTGTCATGGAGGAGTGGAGGAGGATCCCAGCAACAACCTGTGCAGCACTGGTGAATTCCATGCCCAGGAGAATCAAGGCAGTGCTGGACAACAATGGTGGTCACACTAAATATTGACACAATGGACACAATTTGGCATGTTGACAGTGAGGTGTACTCACTTTTGTTGCCACCCATTTTGGAAATAATGACTGTTTGTTCAGTTATTTGGACAGTACAGTAAATCTACACCGCTACACATATTGTACAATGACTACTGTAGAATATATTCAGGTTTCATTTCTGTAACGTCCCTTAAAAAGATATAATAAATTAATTTTCGAAGTGTGAGGGGTGTACTCACTTTTGTGAGATACTGTGTGTATATATATATATATATATATATATATATATATATATGTGTGTGTGTGTGTGTGTGTCTGTGCGCTAGATATGCACAGCAGTAGAATAAAGACTAATGTACATGGGAGTAAATATAGATATTTATAGGGTATACAGAGACATTATGTACCGTATGCAATGCAAGGATGAGGGGAGAATATAGCCTACAGCAGAAAATAGTTCACTATGGTTTTATAGCTACAGTGAAATATACATAGTATCCTGTATCTGTGGGAAAGGTTAGCTGAAATACGTAATATGGAGTGTTACTATCAATTGTAGAGCACACTTCATTTCAGAAATACAATGAAAACCATTTAATTCAATCACCTGAACCATGCGTTGTAGCGACTACGTGAGATTGGTTCTTTCCCTGTAGTAGATCAGCCTGCTACGACAAGCAACACCGGCACACTGGCTTAAGTCTCGATCAGCGGAGCGCAGATCTATTTCCGGCTGCCGTAGCCGTCGCAAAATCTGCCGTTGCTTAAAGTCCCTATTGTTCCAACACTACGGAACCTGCCACTTTAATATTGTCTGTAAATGTTCACTTTTGCATTAGCTGACAATTTGTTCCCCCAGCTTCAATGTTATCATTACATTACCGTAAGTTATTGGATGGAGTGTAGTGCAGTTCAAAAGAAACTTGGCAGTTTACCCAATACGTAAACGTTACCCTCACAGCCCCAAGGCTCGCCTGACATGCCGTATTTCCATAGCTGTAGCGGGCTCATTTTCAGCTACGTGTATGCTACATGTACACACATCATATGAAACTAGACAACCTAAGGAATCTAAAGATGTCAAAAACACTATGCTATGATATCAGTAAGCAGGCGAAATAACGCTCCAAACATACACTAAATTTCCACTAGCAAAAAAGCTAACGTTAGCCAGCTAAGTTAATTTAGGCTAGCAATAACCGTGCACATTCTGTTAATTTGTTGATGGGTTGCTGTTGCCATATTGTTGTCTTTTCATGCTGTCCAAACGCAGTGTAAGTAACTCATATGATCATGGAACTTAGATGTACTAACATTAGGTTTTACCCAATATGTAAACATTTCCCTCACAGCCTGAGGGCTCGCCTGACATGCCGTATTTCCGTAGCGGTAGCGGGCTCACTTTCAGCTAAAGTGAAGATACACACATCATATGAAACTAGACAACCTAAGGAATCTTAGGCGAAATAACGCTTCAAACATACGCTAAATTTCCGCTAGCAAAAAGCTAACGTTAGCTAGCTCAGTTAAATTAGGCCAGCATTAACCTTGCACATTCTGTTAATTTGTTGATGGATGGCTGTTTATTATTGTCTTTTTATGCTGTCCAAACGCAGCATGTTACTCTAGATTATATGATCATGGAACTTAGATGTACTAATATTAGCTTGCATGTGACACTTATATTCCCACTGTTTTTAGGCTATTTCACTAGTACAGCTCACGCAGGGCCCAGTACATCGCACTCAGACGGCAAGAGCACATCAAAGCCACCCAGAATGGTCGATGGATTCAGCCATGATAAGGTCACACGTTGTGTTACTATGCGCGCGTTGCTATGGCTGTGCTTTCAAGCCACTCCTCCCTCCTTCCACCCTCTTCCCTCGTACTACCCCCTCCACCCAGCCATGCCTTTATCTTCCGGCCAAGTCAAAATCTCGAAATTTTCTCACCAGTGCAAGATTGGCTTGATAAAAAGGGCAAAATAAATTTACATTCTGCGTAATTTTTGCAAATTACCACAAAACATTATGTTTTAGACCAAAATCACTTATTTTCAATGGGTGTAAATACCAGGTAATGGATCCTTTAGGTACTGCATTGAACACATACAAGGCTGTCAATGTTGAATCTGTTATGCAAGAAACTCAGGTGAAATGTTCAACGTTATTGTGTTTAAAAATTTATGATGTGTTTAATTTACAATGTCAATTAAAGCGTTCAACCACAGCCGAGACGCAGAATCCACCTTAAAGGGGCATTTTCACGGCCGAGCTCGCAAAGTAAACTTGAAATTTGGCCAATTTTTGTCTCTGGTCTAAATTACCAGTTTAAAGTCATGCTACGGTTACTCAGAGCTGTCCTCTGCAAAAACGAACTAGTTCCTTTAGGGCAAGACTCAAAATAGGCCTATTTTTCCATTCAGTTTTTTTTTTTTTTACATTCATTTTGCTTGCGCGAATTTCATTGTTAGTGTGCGCTGTCTGGCCTTTGATACTGGAAAGAAACGTTAACATTGCCCTCATGTAATCTCTACTTCGAGCCAAAAGGAAATACATCACGGGTGTTCTCAGGAATTATATTCCCATTCATAATGCGAGAGATCGAACTCACTTGCGAATACCAAGATCATGCATAGTTTTAAAATCTCTCATAAATCAACCACTACACATACTTGGCCGTGTCAGCGCCCCTATAAAGTCCGATGTAACAGTTGAGCAGCAGTAACCTATTGTCACCTGCATTCAATCTGTTAAAGGGTTAATAAGTATGTTCAGATTTTCATTTACTTATCAGTTTTTGTTTCACTTTAAAACACCAATCAAATATTGTGTTTCAGTTGTGTTTGTAATGCACAAGTTCCAACAGAAAATGTAATTTAAAATAACCGTATTTTCGGCGCATTACGCCTAACCCTTACAGAACAAAAATATATTGATATATACTGAAAAATATAATGTCACATATTATAAAATACATTTCAATATATTGAAAGGGGCAACATATATTTGACAATACATGTCAATATATTTATCTTTTTTTTTTGCTGCAAGCATATATTACAAAATATAATGAATGCACATCATACATATCTTAAACTTCAGATATATTAAACATTTGGACAGGAATTTATCAGGTCATAAATGAAGAGAAATGCTTTATTCATTCAGATTTTTATTTACCATAATGCAGAATTCACACTTAATGCAAAAAACAAATCTTTACAACATATTTTTTGCAAGCTGCAAACTTTACAGGCAGTAATTTGAAATTGCAGACTATTTTGCATTGCTCAGCAGAATCAAAATTGTCTGCCATTATACACTACCAGTCAAACAATTGGACACATTTGCCTTTCAAAATGCCTTTAGTATGTTTTCACGTCTGATTTAGTATGTTTTTTTCTGGAACGAGGGGAAAAATATTAACTGTTCCAATTATTTCTGGTCCAGTTCTTTTTAAACTGACATTTTATAAACAAAACAAAATGATAAACATGAAGTTAGTCAGATTGGCAAGTAACTAGTTGTTTAGATCGTTTCAGTGATTATCATTCCGCACTATCAGCACATTATCAGTATGAGCGCTGGGAAAACTGACTCCAGTGACTGACAAAGGTTTATGCAGCACTTTAATGATTCTGATGTGTTTATGTTTTTGGCATCTAAAACAGCTGAAAAAGTGAATGATTCACATCTAATTTGGCTCATAAAATCATGTGTATTAAAAAGCTCACTTCTTTGTTGGATGTTACTTTACTAATGGTTGTTGGAAGTTCATATTTAAAATGTGCATTGAACAGCTCAGTTCTTTGTTGGATGTTGCAACAGTGGCGGTTGAATTTCACAATAAAGGCCTATGTGGTGAACATAGACTGTATGAAAAGATGGATGCAGCACCCGGGTCTGAAAAGTGAGGCCAATGCAGAGATCTCTGAACTACATTCTATATAATGGCCAGCAGATGGCAATGTCAGTGGTTGCAGAAAGAAGTTCAATCCTATAGAAGTCTATGAGAAAATGATCGTACTTTCCCACCTGATTTATTATTTTAATAATGATTTTCCACATTATTTTATAGTATCTATTGCAAGTTTCAAGTCTCCTTCGATATATCATGACGTTCATTTTTGTAAATTATGGTCCCAACTAGACTAGAATAAAGGATAAAACCAGAATATGCTTTAGGGGCATTGGCTATCCTCTGGTCCTCGTCAGATACGGTCAGATCCACCCGTAGATCCACCACTCGCTCCTCCCTGGAGCTTCAATTCACGCTCTTGTCCAATGGGAATCACATCGGTTTCAAAATGACAAATTGCCGCTGTTCAAATAGCCAAAAATTGAGGCTTCCTAATCGGTAAGCTGAAACCAATGGGTGACATCACGGTTGCTTCGTCCATCTTTTTATACAGTCTATAGTAGTGAACATCTTACTTCTTTGTCGGATGTACTGCACGTTGTTTTTTAATAGTCATAGTATGCCTGTTTTTAATAAACAGGTATTGACATGAATGAAATTTCTTGATATGGAAAAATGTTGGTCTATAAAGATCTGAATGCATCATAAAATCATATTAACACATCAGCAATGTATTCTACCATTATGCCATGCTTTTAATATTAAAAATACATAAATTGCATTATATGCATGGATACATGAGAAATACATGGCATAATATATTAAAACAACACAAAGTAATATATTTGCATAATATATTATGTGAATTGTAATATATGCATGGATATAAAAGAAATGTATGGCATAATATATTAAAAGAACACATATTAAAATATTTAAATATGATCTTGTCATTTTAATTAATATATTGACAATGTATACCAGGGGTCACCAACCCTGTTCCTGAAGAGCTACCATCCTGTAGGTTTCTGCTCTGTCCCCAATTCAGCACACCTGATTCAACTAATTAGCTACTTAATTGCCCAGCTCGTGATCTTGTTAAGTAGCTAATGAGCTGAATCAGGTGTGCTGAATAGGAGGTAGAGCAGAAACCTACAGGATGGTTGCTCTCCAGGAACAGGGTTGGTGACCCCTGATGTATACTAATTATGTATTTAAAAATGTATTATTTCAAATACATTTCTGCATTTATGATAATTATATTTTAGAATATATGTTCTAATACATTTTGCAATATATTGAAAATGGCAATAATTTGGATATTAATCAATATATAGAGAATATATTATATTTAGAAATATAATTAGTCATAAATTTCAATACATATGACAATAACACTAATTCCAAATGTAAACCTGAGTCAACTTTTCATATTACTGTAATATTTAATTATAAGGTAAAACATTGCAATTTTGTTAGTAAATTGATTCAAAAAGATAAAAAAACTAGAATATTAAAATTTTGGATCTATATATATTAAAAAGTATTTTTTTATTCTGTAAGGGATCCTGACCAGTATTAAACTATCAGCTACTGAATAAGCACACGATTTTCGAAAAGTGTCTCCCTGCAGTAAAAATGTGGGACAGTCTCAGTTTGCAGTACACTGGAAAAAAGACGAAAATGCTGTGCGGTACAACGCAAAGCAGACACCAGGTCACCCTAGTTGAGGGGTGAGTCATTTCTTGAGGTATCGAATGCACTCTAGAGACTTCTACTGGTCACTCAAAACACTTTGATATTGAACTGTGCTTCAAATAATAATAATAAGCCTACTGCGTGAAAGTGGCAAAATCAATAAATGCAAAATAAAGTATTTTGACGATGTTATGTCAGAGTGAAACTGAAAAATTTTAACGCAGTGTACAGCATGGAGAATATACCTGAGGAGGAAGAGGGTCCAGCAGCTTGGCTTGTTGGTTCTGGCTGCATTTCTAGTGGTGGTGCTGCTTGTGTTGACTGCATTCAGATTACAATGGCACACTCTGACGTGAGCCTTTTCACTGCCCCCTCTGCTTTGGAGTAGCTGACGAAGCCCAGAACTTTAAAACGTGGGTCCAATGAAGTTGGCATTGTCATAATGCTCATACTATGAAGATGGCTTCTGTATATATTCTGTAATATTCTGTAACTTCTCCCTCAACTGACGGAGGAGAAGTTGTGCAAGCTCTTGTGCAAATACAGAATTATTTGGGATCTCTCCAACAATGCATGGCCTCATATTTTCAAAAGTGGTATCATGTTGGAAGCAGAGACTTGTTTCTCCTGGGAGAGCTCCACTGCAGCTTTATTACAGGGTGAGGGCACTCGCAGGCACTCACTAATATGCAAATACTCCTGCGCCATCAGTGGAGGATATCTGTTTGTAATGCTGCAATGGCTGCAGCAACTGGCTCTTTTAAATCAAAAGGCCTCTGGAGCATGGGAAATACACTATTCCACTGGGTTTCAACCTCTTGAATGAGTTTTAGTTGGGGTTGCCTCAAGTGTCCCTGCATTTGCTCAAGTCTTTCCTGTGAATAGGATGTAAAATACAAATTAGAGAAACAGCATAATATCACTGCAGGAATGACAGAATTAAACCTCACAGTAGAAAACATGTCAATACATAATGATAGTATAAATCTAATACCACAGCATTCAAGGTTTTCACAACAATTAATGTAACATACCTTGGCAGTGGTGCTGCACCTGAACAGGCCCACAAGCTTCCTCGCCTTGGTCCTTATTCCAGGAAGCCCTGAAGTCTGGTCAAGAGCTTTTTTTTGAGCTTTTTTAGCCATTAAATTTAGGGAATGTGCAATAGAAATGGTGTGCTTTATATTAAGCTCTCTGGCACAGGCCAGCATATTTGCCGTGGCATCGGATACAAGGCATGTCAGCTTCAGTCTGATGCCTCAGTCAAGTTCCCAGCTGTATTAGCTTTGGGGAAGTGCACCACACCCAAAAGCACTCACCTCAGTGCGCCCTCATTATTATAATGGCATGTGACCGCAAGATATGCATCCATATTAATGGATGTTCACATATCAGAGGTCAGAGTCACTGGACAGGACTTTTCGAGTTGATGCTTGGCTTCCTCTTTTGCTTTGTTGTACTTCTGCTCGACCACAGCCTTTAACCCCTTTGTGCCGAAGCCAAATATGGCCATTTATGCATCACCCAATTTAAGGCTTTAGAATTCAAGATCTGAGCTTCACAGAGCAGGGGGAAATGGCTGAAATGAAACAAGATACTTGAAGCATTTAATATTCAATCATATTTCATTTTCTATTCATAATTTTAGTTCAGAGTAAAGGCCACAAACACATAAAATCTTCATGAAAATTCAGCAATGAAATTTTTTTTTTAAATAATACTGAAAATTGCAAAAATGGCTAAGAGTAAAAACAATACATTTCTGGGATCATAAACTCCTTGACCGCAAGTGTTCTTCATCTGATCATGCTTTTCAAAATTATGTACCCTCTATGAGGCAAATATGACAGCTCTCCAAGTGGCTCCCCGTTTCATCAGAAACCTCAAAATAGCGCACTGTCTAGCAGAATTTAGCATGAATTTATCAATATACAGTGCTGTGAAAAAGTATTTTCCCCCTTCCGGATCTTTTTTTTTTTTTTTGCATATTTGTCACACTTAAATATTTCAGATCATCGAACATCAAACAAACTTTGGTATTAGACAAAGATAACCAGAGTAAATACAAAATGCAGTTTTTAAATGATGATTTCATTTATTAAGGGAAAAAAGGTATTCAAACCTACCTGACCTACTATGTGAAAAAGTAATCCCCCCACCCCCCTTGTTAAATCATGAATTAACTGTGATTGACCATATTTTTTGAGTTCAATTTCACTCGCCACACCCAGGCCTGATTACTGCCAGACCTGTTGAATCTAGAAATCACTTAAATAGAACCTGTCTGACAAAGTGAAGTAGGGTAAAAGATCTCATAAAGCAACACATCATGCCGCGATCTGGCGTACATCTGGCGTAAAACTAACACAGCATTTCATAAAAAAGGACATCATATCAACAGTCAAACATGGTGGTGGTAGTGTGATGGTCTGGGGCCGGCATGCTGCTTCAGGACCTGGACGATTTGCGGTAATTGATGCAACCACAAATTCTGCTCTCTACCAGAAAATCCTGAATGAGAATGTCCAACCATCAGTTCATGACCTCAAGCTCAAGTGCGCTTGAGTTATGCAGCAGGACAATGATCCGAAACACACCAGCAAGTACACCTCTGAATGGCATAAAAAAAAAAAATTAAGGTTTTGGAGTGGCGTAGTCGAAGTCCGGACTTAAATCCAATTGAGATGCTGTGGCATGACCTTAAACAGGCCATTCATGCTCGAAAACCCTCCAATGTGGCTGAATTAAAACAGTTCTGCAAAGAAGAGTGGGCGAAAATTCCTCCGCAGCGATGTGAAAGACTCATTGCCAGTCATTGCAAAGGCTTGATTGCATTTGCTGTCGCCGAGGGTGTCACAACCAGTTATTGGTTTAGGGGGCATTTACTTTTTCACATAGGGACAGGTAGGTTTGAATAGCTTTTTTCCTCAATAAATGGAATCATCATTTAAAAACTGCATTTTGTCTTTACTCGGGTCATCTTTGTCAAATATTAAAATGCATGTGATGATCTGAAACATTTAAGTATGACAAATATGCAAAAACATAATAAATTAGGAAGGGGGCAAGTACTTTTTCACAGCACTGTAGGTCTGATAGACCAGAGGGAAGCTGTGCAACATTTATTAAAACAGGGATTCAGTACAAAATGTGTGAGCATGATATGTCCTTCGAATGTTTAATAGTTAAAGTGTGGAGCCCTTGGGGTAAAATAAGTATCTTTGACTTTTATAATCTGTGTAAACTTTTAGTGCTGTCTGAGCTTGAGGATAGAATGACTAAAATTGGATCCCCTGTCATTGAGGTAGGTGATTTTAATGCACATAACCCATGGGGAAGTCAGCAAAGGGATTTAAATGGCGCAGTGATAGAGGATCTCTTACATAATAGTGACTTAGTGATTATGAATGACAACAAGCCAACACAATTTGAAATAAGTTCTCTGAAAATGTCTCATCTTGGTTTAATTGTCCCTCCAACTCTAGTGACAGTTGGTGAATGGAAGGTCCTGAGTAAAAATGAAATGGCTAGGGATTATTTTCTTCCTTTGAGTTGGTTTGGAAAGCCCTTAATTATGCACTCTGGGAGCATATTAAAAGATTTGACTTTGCTTGTGCTAAATGGGATGAGTTTGAAACAGGTGTTGAAGAAAGTCTAGGAGAGGTTAATAGTGCTGGTCACTTGATGAGTATAATGATTCTTTAAGTGAAATGATCTTGAATGTGGCTTTAGAAACAATTCCTCTTAGAAGGGGACCGAAGGGACATGCCATTGTCCCATGATGAAATAGTGATTGCGATAAGGCAGTGAAGAAGAGAAATCAAGCAGTTAGGAAATTATGTAAGATCCCCACTCAGGAAAATGTCATTTGTTTCAAACAATATAGCGAAGTAGCAAGGAGAACTGTTAAATAAGCAAAAAAAGAAATATTGTAGGGCATTTTCTGGGACACTGGGTCCAGAAACCCCTGTCAGGCAGGTCTGGTCCAGAATTCACCAAATTTCTGGAAAAATGGTTAAATTAGTGATGCCAGTCCTGAATGATAGAGATAATGAAGTAGTAAATAATAAAGTAAAAAACAACTATGTGTGTCAGAGACTTTCAGGAGGTTAATAACTCCAAGTCTCTTGGGGAAGGGTGCATCAGGGTAATGGGGGGAAGTCTTAAAAACCTCTTAAGCCCCGAGTCTCTGACTCTTAAATGACATGCCCAAAATGAAATAAGTATCTCTGCAACAACTTGGTCCATTTTTATAATCTCGGTATCATCATAAAAGTAACACCTTGGGGAATTTTGTCATGGAGTAAAAATAAGTAAATATGTCACTGAGTCAGCGTAAATGAAGATGGAAAAGACCAGAAATGAAAGTTCTCATTTTTGCCTAACAAAATTTTCCTTTTATCCCCTTTGAAATTATTAAGTTGCCGTCTGAAACCTCTAAAAAATTTGCAGCACAGAATCTCACCATTCTCTGAGTCAAAGCTTATTGTAATCAAGTAAATCAAAGCAAAATTAGAGAGGTTTTAGTTCAGGAATATCTGAGTGGCATCTCCAAATTGGCAATTCGGGCACCTTTTTGGGCACAGTGTGCCAATTGAGATTTCTCAGTTACCAAACCGTAAAACTCATTCAATTTCACTAATATGTTACTATAGACATAAATCCATCTAAATACAACCATTTTTATATTTTTAAAATTTTTGTACTTTTTTTTTTAATATTTCAGCTAGTACTGTATACATTTTCCTATTCAAAGAAAATACATTCGAAGGAAATGAAGTTTGACTCCACTGGAGCAGATTTATTTTCAATAAAACAAGCAAATTAACAAAATTATAAATACAAAGATCAGGTAAAAAATGGTAAAAAGTTAAAAGAGCAAACACCCCAGCAATTATTTATGCAAGAACTATGCTTCCACTGCTAAAAAATTACTCACACTTCATCGAGGTTTGAACCTCGGTCTCCCATCTCAGAGCCTAACGCCGTAGCCACTACACTAGCTGTGGGATCTGCATCACTGTTGTCTCATGGCAAATATGAAGAGTGAGACAACAAAACACTTCACGCACCTCAATTTAGTGCTTGTATTGTTGCACTCTCAGTATTTGCGTGTAATGGCGCAAGGAATCCCAGTCAGAAAACGAATTTGAAAACGACTGTTGAATATTTAATGGAGAATTATACCAAAAATACTAGAAACAGACCGGTTTAGCATTTATATCGTTGCACTCTTTGAGTTCATGTGTGTAATGGTGCATGGACTCTCAGTTAGACATACGGGAACACAAGGCTCTATCTCAGGCTAGGTTTGTGCAATTACGGTGCTTAAGGGCTCATTGGAAACGTCAGCGCCCAATGAACCAAATGGCCACCTTCAAACTCAAACTGACAGCATCACAAGCCGATCACAGAGAAGAAAATACATTGTGTGCAAGTGGAATGCTCAGGGCCTGATCTCACTGGAAGCAGTGCCACTGAAAAAAATATGCATGGAGACTGGAAGATCTAGTTTTAATACTTGTATAACATGGACACTTTGGGCTAACAATAGCCAGCGCAGATTTACCCTCGAACACAGAATTTTATTACAAAATATCAAAGGTAAGAAAAAAAATTTGCTCATCGCTGTAGAATGTAATGTGTATGCCTGCTGTTCTTTGAATGCGATGTCGGTTTAAAATGACATGGCTTATATCGTTGGATTCTGAGGACTTTCCTCTTTCATTAGATGTAATGTTTGCATGTATAGCACAAATTCAGTAGAAACGCTAGCAATCGAGCACTGATATTATTTTATCCTATGTTTTGCTACGTGCTTATCAAATCAAATCAAATCAAACTTTATTTATATAGCATTTTTCATGCAAAGTTGCAATACAAAGTGCTGAACAAGGGTATATATAAAACAAGGCAATAAAATCATGCAAAACACATACTGAACAGACACACACACACACATACAAAAATAATAATAAAATGATAAAACAGAGATAAATAGAAAAGGTGTAATATTCATTATAAGTAGTGCCTAAAATTAAAATTAAGGGAACGCCAAACTAAAAAGGTAGGTCTTAAGATTTTGTTTAAAAGTATTAATAGGTTGTGGTGCCCTCAGATCCTCCGGCAGGCTGTTCCAGAGGCGAGGACCATAGACACTAAATGCTGCTTCCCCGAATTTTTTGGTTCGCAAACGATGAACAACTAAAAGGCCGGTGCCAGAGGACCTGAGTGATCTTATTTACTTGCTTGTATTGTTTTTGGTTTATGTCAAAATGGTCATCATGAGCTTTTCACCAGGTTTCTTCCCTTTAAGCCCCTGTCACACTGTGGCGACTATTGTGGGGAATCCCCGCGAACTGGGGGATTATTTTTGTCGTCGTCATTCGCCTGTCTGGGGCCCTGTCTGGACCTATACACGAATGCCCTAAGATTGTGGTACGCATGCTGTAGGTATTTTGTAAGATTGCCGTAGGTATGTCGGCAACGGGAGTAAGATTGCAGTGAGAATGAACGAGAATCATTACGCATATAGTATGAATCACGTACGAACTTTGTACAAAGCTAGAAGACTGGAGTAGGAATCATGAAGAATCACCACGAATGTATACGATCGCAGTACGAACTCACTATGCTTGAGTACGAACGCAGTATGATTGACCGAGAATGCATTACGAACGCAGTAGGATTGAGTACGAATGTAGGAAATGTGGACGTGCGGAAATGTACAACTTTTTTTATGGGATCATGACGTCACAGAGAGATCCAGGGTATATAAAGCGGCTGCATTTTCAAGACTTCAAAAGCCACCCATCGCTCAACGGCAACTGAAGTCTCACAATTTGAACGCGACTATTTATACACTTGCCACCATTCGCGGGGGGTCTTCCCACGGTTCGCACTCATTCATAGTGGAGTTGTGCTCAATCGTACTAATTCGCGGTGGTTTGTGGCGTATGCGTATTGGGTTCACGGTCAATCGCCTCCATTCGTCTCGATTCCTACTGCATTCGCGTCAATGCGTACTAGGTTCTCAGCGCATTCGTGGTGCATATGTAGTGAATACGTAGGGCAGGCGTACAACATACGTGCCAATTCTTCCCTCTTCGTAGGTATACCTACTACATGCGCCAAATTCAAAATCCAGCTGTCAAATTGTCTTGATTGGCCGTGGTCATTCTTGCTCCCGTGCCTCACTATGACCCCCTACGAATGTTCAAGAATATATGCGAATCGCCACGACTGGCTCCAAGAATGCAGTAGGAATGCAGTACGATGAAAAATAAATCGCGCTTGGACCGCGAATGTTTTGAACATTCCAAAACAGCTGTAGCCCCTCTGAGACTGGCCAAGAATGCCGGCGAATGAGGGAGAATCCACCACGAGCCCAATACGAATTGCCAAGATTTTTTCACTTTTTCTAGTTCGCGGGGATTCGCCCTCCTAAGTCGCCACAGTGTGACAGGGGCTTTAAGTGGATATGCCACACGACTATGATGCTATTAGGAAACATGCTGTATTTATGGTGTTTATTGATTGTCCCCGGTACTGGGGGCATTCAGGTTTAAGAGGTTAAGAGTAGGAAATTGGAAGTTAACCCCTTAACTGTCACTGGGCCCTAATTAGGGCCGGGCCAAATGTGAGAAAATGCAGGTGACAATCATGCCAGTGAAGAAAATGAGTCATATAATTTGTTTTTCTCTCTGAAAGAACTGAGGGATGTCGTGCAGACTGGAGCAAATACCACTCCAGGTCAAGACAGGATAAGTTATAAAATGCTTAAACACATGGATGATATTGTTTTGGAGGAATTTCTTGCACTTTTTAAATTATATTTGGGAGGTAGGTACATTCCCTACAAAATGGCAGCACGCTGTGGTGATTCCTATTCTGAAACCAGCGAAAGATCCATCCTGTCCTTCTTCCTATCAGCCCATAGCTTTAACATCTGTTCTGTGTAAAGAAATGGAAAGAATGGTTACTAATAGATTAGTTTATTTTCTTGAAACTAATATAGACAGTGCCATGAAAAAGTATTTGCTCCCTTCCCGATTTCTTATTTTTTTGCATATTTGTCACACTTAAATGTTTCCGATCATCAAACAAATTTCACTATTAGACAAAGATAACTGGAGTAAATACAAAATGCACTTTTTAAATGATGATTTCATTTTTTCAGGGAAAAAAGCTATCCAAACCTACCTGGACCTATGTGAAAAAGTAATTGCCCCCCCCTCGTTAAATCATGAATTAACTGTGATTAACCACATTTTTTTAGTTCAATTTCGCTAGCCACACCCAGGCCTGATTATTGCCAGACCTGTTGAATCAAGATATCACTTAAATAGAATCTGTCTGAAGAAGTGAAGTAGGCTAAAAGATCTCAAAAAGCAACTCATCCTGCAGTGATTCAAAGAAATTCAAGAACAAATGAGTAACAAAGTCATTGACCTCTATCAGTCTGGAAAGGGTTACAAAGCCATTTCTAAGGCTTTGGGACTCCAGTGAACCATGGTGAGAGCCATTATCCACAAATGGAGAAAACTTGGAATAGTGGTGAACCTTCCCAGGAGTGGCCGGCCTACCAAAATGACTCCAAGAGCGCAGCGACAACTCATCCAGGAGGTCACAAAAGAACCCAGAACATCATCTAAAGAACTGCAGGCCTCACTTGCCTCAGTTAAAGTCAGTGTTCATGATTCAACAATAAGAAAGAGACTGGGCAAAAATGGCATCCATGGGAGAGTTCCAAGATGAAAAGTGCTGCTGACCAAAAAGAACACAAAGGCTCGTCTCTCATTCACCAAAAAAACATCCTGATGATCCCCAAGACTTTTGGGAAAATGTTCTGAGGACTGACAAGACAAAAGTTGAACTTTTTGGGAGGTGTGCACTCCATTACATTTGGCGTAAAACTAACACAGCATTTCATAAAAAGAACATCATACCAACACTCAAACATGGTGGTGGTAGTGCGATGGTCTGGGGCTGCTTTGCTGCTGAAGGACCTGGACGACTTGCCGTAATTGATGGAACCATGAATTCTGCTCTCTACCGGAAAATCCTGAAGGAGAATGTCCAACCATCAGTTTGTGACCTCAATCTCAAGCACACTTGGGTTATGCAGCAGGACAATGATCAGAAACACACCAGCAAGTCCACCTCTGAATGCCTTAAAAAAAAACAAAATGAAGGTTATGGAGTGGCTTAGTCAAAGTACGGACTTAAATCCGTTTGTGATGCTGTGGCATGACCTTAAACAGGCCGTTCATGCATGAAAACCCTCCAATGTGGCTGAATTAAAACAATTCTGCAAAGAAGAGTGAGCCACAATTCCTCCACAGCTATGTGAAAGACTCATTGCCAGTTATCGCAAACGCTTGATTGCGGTTGTTGTTGCCGAGGGTGGCACAACCAGTTATTAGGTTTAGGGGGCAATTAGTTTTTCACATAGGGCCAGGTAGGTTTGGATAGCTTCTTTCCCTCAATAAATGAAATCATCATTTAAAAACTGCAGTTTGTATTTACTCAGCTTATCTTTGTCTAATATTGAAATTTGTTTGATGATCTGAAACATTCAAGTGTGAAAAATATGCAAAAAAAAAAAAGAAATCAGGAAAGGGGCAAATACTTTTTCACAGCACTATATATATATATATATATATATATATATATATATATGTGTGAATGATCAAAATGGGAGTCAGAAGAAACACTATGGACTCTATCGCAGTTTTGGACCAGGATATTAGAAAAGCTATAATTCGTAAAGAAAGTGTAATTGGTGTATTTCTGGATATCGAAAAAGCATACGATTCTATGTGGAGGGAGGGTGTGCTTATTAAGCTCCATGATGCAGGTATTGAGGGCAGAATGTTGTATTGGATTAAGGATTTCCTTAACAACAGGTCCATTCAAGTGTGAGTTGGGAGAGATTTGTTGGAAACTGTCAATATTGAAAATGGTATACCCCAAGGTTCAGTTATTAGTCCAGCCCTCTTCACTATTACTATTATAAATGATGTTTTCCAAAAAGTCCCTCAAAACCTTGGTAAATCTTTGTTTGCAGATGATGGTGCCATATGGAAGTGGGGAGGAAATACTGACCATCTCTTTTATCAAATTCAAAAGGCTCTGGACCAGGTTGTTCAGAGGGCAAACTGGGGATTTAGGATCTCCACTTTGAAGAGCAAATCTATGATCTTTTGGTTTAAAAGGAAAATTCTTTATTAAAATACTTGTTTGTATGAGTGTCCTTCAGAAAGAGTCAAGGTCTTTAAATTCCTGGGTGTATGGATGGATGAAAGACTTAAATGGAAATCTCATATTGTTAAAATCATTTATAAATGTGAGAAGGTAATTAATACACTTCAGAGTTTGGCTGGAAGTGACTGGGGAGCTGAGACGGAGACACTGTTTATGATCCATCAAGCCATAATTAGGTCCACTTTTGATTATGAGTGTGTTATATTTGGGTCAGCTTATAAGACTGTTTTGTCCAAGTTAGACCAGGCCAAGGCCAAGGCCTTGAGAATCTGCTGTGGAACTTTTAAAACAACACCCATTCCGATATTACTGGTTGAAATGAGGGAATTGCCACTGGGAATTAGAAGACTCAAACTGGGGCTCCATTACTGGGTAAAGTTAAGCAGTTTAAAATACAGCTCTGCAGTCAAGTGTCTTTTGGAGGAATCTTGAGAGTTTATTGACAAGAAGGTGGCAAATTTTTTTCATCGTATAAAACAGCTAGCTGTAAACATTGGGCTGGTGCAATATGATGTGTGTGGGCCTGTTTGGTCTCCTGTCCCTTTCTGGTTCCTCCCTGATCCTGAGGTTCATTTACCTCTGCTCAAAAGGAGTAAAAATATTTCATGTAATCTTGTATTTAAACCAGTTTAACCCCTTAGCACAGAATACAATTAATGCGATTTTTTTTCTCTGTTATGCATGTACCTATTAAGGCTAAATAATGCAGTATCTGTGTCACAGAGACTGTGGAAAATTATTCCAGTGAAGCAAGACATTTGGAAATTCCATTTTAGAATTATTTAGGACTTAAAATTCAGAATTTACAGATGCCGGTGTCTATATCTACGCAAAGAATGTACACAGATATTTACAGATGGTTCTAAGGACCCAGTGCCTGGGAAAACTGAATTATTGGTTTATGTGGTCAAAAATCAGTTTCAACAGAGCATTCGCATTTCAGATAATCGGTCTGTGTTTTCTGCTGAACTTTTGGCAATTTTATGGGCATTATGGTGAACCGTGCGTGTTAAACACCCAAATAGCGTCATCTGTTCAGATTCTGCGGCTGCTCTATTGGCTTTGAAAGATGGAACATCAAGGACCCACCCTCATCGGATTTTGGAAATTTTGTGTTGTTTGATCAAAATCAAACAAGAGTCATCAGAAGATGACATATCCCACCGGTCCCCACATAATTCGTGAGTTACTGATTGCAGGAGAGTTGTATACTTTCTCATCCCTTTCGTAGTTTAATACTTATATATACTTGAATAGGCAAAGGAAAGGGGATTTGAGCAATGATGATATTTGATGAAAGCACACCGAACACCAAGTGCAGGGAAGATGACAACATCAATCAGAAGTATAATCACCTTTAGCATCTTGCTGTTCATGTTACCAGCACTCACTGCGAGGAAGTAGACTACCTGGAGTGCCGCTGTTGTATTGTTGTTAAAACATTTGAAAGAAAAATGCAAATTATGGAATTTATAGTCTCAGAGAATGAACAATGCAACCCTGCAATGGTAAGATGCTTACCAAATATGGAGTTTGTAAGTGGTATAGTATGTAAGTTCTGCTCCGGAAACAAAACAAAAGAGGAAATTTGGGCCGTTTTTGGTGAAAATTTCAAAAATTTTGGGCCCAATGGAATTGAAACCCCCAAAAGGCACAATGGCACCCTAAGGGGAAGTTGCATACCAAATTTGAAGTTTGTAAGTGGTGTGGTATGTAAGTTCTGCTCCGGGAACAAAACAAAAAAGGAAATTTGGGCCGTTTTTGGTGAAAATTTCAAAAATTTTGGGCCCAATGGAATTTAAACCCGCAAAAGGCACAATGGCACCCTAAGGGGAAATTGCATACCAAATATGAAGTTTGTAAGTAGTATAGTTTTGGAGTTCTGCTCCGGAAACGAAACAAGGTTGGAAATTTGGGCCGTTTTTGGTGAAAATTTCAAAAATTTTGGGCCCAATGGAATTTAAACCCGCAAAAGGCACAATGGCACCCTAAGGGGAAATTGCATACCAAATATGAAGTTTGTAAGTGGTATAGTTTTTGAGTTCTGCTCCGAAACGAAACAAAAAAAAAAAATTTGGGCCGTTTTTTGGTGAAAATTTCAAAAATTTTGGGCCCAATGGAATTTAAACCATAAAAGGCACAATGGCACCCTAAGGGGAAGTTGCATACCAAATATGAAGTTTGTAAGTGGTATAGTTTTTGAGTTCTGCTCCGGAAACGAAAATGATTACGGACGGACGGACAGACGGACGGACGGACAGACAGACAGGGCGATGACTATATCCCACGGTATACATACTGGTGGGATAAAAATTGGATTGTCGAGTATGTTTTGTGTGGGTGCCTGGGCACTCAGGGGTGGAGGGTAATGAGATAGCTGACGAGTTGGCAAAAGAATCTCTCATACAAATGGATTTGTTCCATTTTCAGTGCTGGCTAATTGGCCAGTTAACAAGCCAACACTGACACTTGCTACTAACTGCTAATATACAGCGATAGAATTTTAGTCACAGAAGAAAATGGAGCACAGACTCGTTTAATGGTCTGTTCGTACAATTAACCATGCAGCTGGACATTATTTTTCCAGATATTTCGATGAAAATTTATTCAGTCACGAATGCGAAAAAACAGTAAAGCAAACCTAAACTGTGGCAGGCTAACTGATTATAAACGCGACTGTGACAGCAAGAAAGGTTTCTCAGATTGCTGTTGATATTGTTATATCCCTCCCAATTTTCCATTTTGATTTGAAGTGACAGCCCTGCAGCACCTAGAAACAGGTATTTCAGCTGAGGGTGAACAAAAAACTTTTAGATTTTGCTTCAGAAACTGCATTTTTAATGTCACCCAACACGTTTTCAATGGGATTGAGGTCAGGGAACTGAGCTGGCCATTCCATTACCTCAATCCTTTTCGTCCGGAACCAAGATGTTGCTCACTTATTGGTGTGTTTGGAGTTGTTGTCTTGTTGAAACACCCATTTCAGGAACATTTCCTGTTCAGCATATGGCAACAATCTCTTCAAGTATTTTGATATATTCAAACTGATCCATAATCCCTGGTATATGATATATAGGCCCAACACCATAGTATGAGAAGCATCTCAATACCATAATTTTTGCACCACCATGCTTCAGTGATTTCACAGTGCACTGTGGCTTGAATTCAGTACAGGGGGTCATCTGACATACTGCCGACAACCACTAGACCCGAAGAGAACAATTTTACTCACATCAGTCCGCAGAATGTTACCCCATTTCTCTTTGGGACAATTGATGAGTTTTAACCGATTCTGCCCATGCCGTTTTTTCAACAATGGTGCTTTACAGGGGCGTCTTGCCGATAGTTTAGCTGCAATCAAACGTCTTCTAACGGCACAGGTAATTTTATTTCATTTTTTATTTTTCTGGAGGTGATGATTGGCTGAATCTTTGCCATTCTGACTATTTTTCGATCTGTTTTAACAGTAGTTGGTCGTTTCCTTGCGTGTGTTTCAGGTTTTTGTTGCCATTTTAAAGTATTTGAGATCATTTTAGCAGAGCATCCAATAATTTGCTGCAAGTAATCCCCTCCAGTCAACTTTTCAATCAAATTACATTGTTCCTCCGAACAATGTTTGGAACAGCCCATTTTACTCCGCACTTCAGAAGGAAATATATTTATAACAACGTGTTTTGTTACAAATATATTTGCTTCCCTTCTTAGAAAATGACAAGTAATGACACCTGTTTCTTCACAGAATGAATGAATTCTCTAAACTCTACACTGCTATTATTTTTAACACGCCCCTCTCAATGAATGAGTCAATTTCTCAGAACAAGCAGTATGCATGTCATGACAGTTGGGTCTGTTGTTTTTCTATTACACTACTACAAGTAAATTATTTGCCATGCAGAAATATCACTACTACTAATAACAGTGGTTCATCAGGTTATTGATGTTGCACTGCTATCTTTTTAACCCAACTGTATTAATCTATGAATATCAGTAAAACTACAGTTTTGGAGTGACTTCAAAAAATAAATAAAATAAAAAGTGGTGCCAGGCAAAACAAACCCCGCCCCTCGCACATACTATGACCTACCTTTTCCTAAACTCAATAGGCATCTATTCTGGGTCAGTGGCAATCCCTAACCCCAATTTGGGGTGAATCTGGCCATTAGTTTTGCTGCTAAAGTGTTAACAAACAAACAAACACACAAACACAAACAAACCGAACCAAAAACAACACCCCTTGCCCTCCCCCTTTGGGGCGGGGCGGGGTAATAATAATAATATTTCAGCACAGTTTTCACAGCCAACAGCGCAACAGGAACTAAACATTTTGAGTCATAAATCACATGCATCCAAACTGGTCAAAGCACTTCATGCTTTGTTTTGCCACGACCGGATGTTCAAGCCAATTTACCACAAGAAAGGGGGCTTTGTGTGGTCTAGTTTTTCCTCTACGTCATTGCACAAACTGGTAACTTAAGAGACTGCAAAGGTGGGCTCCTGCTTGTTCACGCGGTCTTGCTAATCCAGTTGCCTTGCAAGGTTAGGGAATACCTGCACTTTTCAGGACTAGGATTAGAGATCTTGAAAAATAGGAGAGTAGTATCTTTTATTATGATAGAAGGCCCTGTAATCTTGAAAAAATAGAGGAGCATTATCTGCTATTATAATAGAAGGCCCCATCCTGCAAAGCTGATCTGTCAACTGCTATTTGATAAAGTTGAAAGCAGCTTGTAGTAGAATGTTGTTTTTCATTTAACGAAGTCTATGCCTCAAAAATTCAGGACGTCATAAAAGCCCAAAAATGAGCAACGAAGTTCTAATTCTGATTTTTTTCTTTTTTTTTTGACTGCATAATTTTCCCTCAACATTGCATGATTCCATTATTTTTTCCCTCTATTTGATCTGGAAAAAAATGTGCCATTAATTCAAACAACTTAATCCAATTTCTTTGCGATGAGTTTCATGAAGCCAGGACGTTAAGATACAAAAATAGTTTTATGTCATTTCTGCAACTCGCATTGAAGTAAAAAAGCTGAATGAACATCCTCCAAGCGTGGTGATTCCATAATTTTCGCCATGGGTTGTATAATTAACTAAGGTGGCACTCGGAAAGCGCAGACCTCCGCCAGCGTCAAAATTCCACTCTTCTATGATGTGCAAATCTGCAAGCGGAACCACTGTACTTGCACACTGGGCAAGTTGTGTTGCATTGACCTTTACTACCATATACAGTTGATCTTAAGATGTGTGGTATTTATTCTAATCTTCCAATCCCAATCTGATAAAGAATGTTTCTAAAAGAATTCTGGATCCAGATCACCACCAAAATCTAATGGATTGTTCTGTGGGCCATGGCCCACACTGCCACTAAATATCATTGAAACTGATTGAGAAATTTGAAATACTGTCTGGACAAACATGGCATTTTTTGCTCTGGAACCCTGGTCAGAGGCGGTTAATGACTTGGTCCAGGCTCAACTACACTGTAACAAGAATTTTCTATGATTACTGTTATTAGAACTGCATACCAAAGGAGTTAAAGCAGTTTATATGGGCAACACTATAGGTGCCAAGTCAGACAAATGCAATTCAAAAATATAGCCAACACTATAGGTGCCAAGTCAGACAAATTCAATTCAAAAAACTTAATTGTCAAACTACTTAGGGACATTGCCTTTCATACCAAAAGAACAAGAATAGTGATTCATAGCTTGCCTCCAGAGTCTTTCTGGCTTGACAGTAGAAAGGTCACCCTTTTACCAAACAACAAAGGCTGACATAATTCAACAGCTCATACAAGTGGTAATGTGAAGGTACCCCATCAACCTTTCCAATCCATTTGGAGAAACTAGTAAAAAAAGTTTTTAAAAATGGCAAAAACTTTACAAATCAAAATATGTACAGATTCCCATTTTATTGCTAATCCCATCTCCCCCAAGATTTAGCAAAGTATAAGAATCTTCATAAATATTTTTATGAATATTAGGCATCAGATGACAAACAATTACACATTAAAATTCCTATAAAACACACCAAATAAGAGTATGATCAAAACATTAAACAGAAATCCATGAAATGGTTGGCAAATAACAAAAAAAATGTTGCTGGATAGCCACACTGGCTAATTTTACACAAAGTATGAAAGCAAGACATGTTTCATGTAGAACAGGGCTGCCCAACCCTGTTCCTGGACAGCTACCATCCAGAAGATTATCACTCCAACCAAAGCAAACCACACCTGCTTTCCAAGTTAGAGATCGTGACGAGCTGCTAATGAGCTGAATCAGGTGTGTGGAATTAGGGTTGGAGTAGAAACCTACAGGATGGTAGCTCTCCAGGAACAGGGTTGGGCAGCCCTGATGTAGAAAAACAGAAGAAAAACTGAAACGATCAATAAAGCACTTTTCTCTACATGTGAATCATGTAATTAAAACATATGTTGCTGCGCCCCGGTGGCTCATCGGTCTAAGCGCGCGCACCATAAAGGCTGTGTCCTTACCGCAGCGACCTGGGTTCGATTCCGGCTCAGGTCATTTGTTGCATGTCTTCCCCCATTCTTCTCCCCAACTTTCCTGTCTGTCTACACTGTACAACTGTCAAATAAAGGAAAAATTCCCAAAAAAATAATCTAAAAAAAAAAAAAAAAACATATGTTGCTTGGTTTAGGAATGCATGAATAAATGACATCTCAGTGATAAGTTCCACAACAAACAGCAAAAAGTTTTGCTCAGACATACATTCCCTGCGATTCAAATCTCATAAGGTCAGAAAAATTACATATAGCTTTGACCCTAACAGTTCAAGTGAAAATCCTCTGCATTTTGCATTTTTACAAATCAAAGCCCCTGTGGAAGCCATGTCGGCGTACACACAGCTTCTGTCCCATTAAAAAGCAGGCCTTCACTCTGCTTCACGGTCCTTCAATCATTGTGCATGATCGAAGATCTCAGAGAGCAGGAAGCGCTCCTGTTGAGTGGTTTCTTGTTCCGTGTCGCTACTGATGTGCACCTTCTCCTCCAGCTGCGGCAAGACTTTCTCATGAAGGAAGTCAATGATTTCTGAGCAGACAGAACAAATTTTTAGTCAGTCTGGGTGAAACTGCATGAAAACATGCCATCATGCAATATCCAGCCAACAAAAAGAATTAGTTGTGTTCTGATTCAGAGAGGCATCTCCAATCAAGCAGTACACTTTGATGTATTGGCTAAAGAACATACCACCAAACGACAAAGTGCGCCACTGGGGCACCCACCGGACTTTCATTTGGTAGAACCTTGTTTGCAAAAAAAAGTGGGGTGTAACATCCCTACAGGAAAAAGAGGAAAAAGCCAAGTCAAAGTTGTAAATCACACTAAAAATTACTCAGAGGGTGCAGGGTACCAAAACATCAGATAACTACAGTAACGCAAATGATTGCAACCCCAAATAACAGCACTACATGTGGAGGTCAACTTTAGACAGTCAGATCTGAGGCTTCAAATGTTTTCTAAAGCAGCCAAGACCAGCAGAGCTGAGAAGAAACACACTGAAAGACAATCTTAAGCTTTGATGTGGCAAATGGAATGCTACGCACGTCCATAATCCATAATGTCCATAATGTCCGATACATCCAACCTCAAAATTAAACTGACCTTAATGAGAAAATTTTGTTTACTCGGGAATGGTTACTGCTCCAAGTCATTTGTTTCGCTGAATTTTTACAAGCATGAGTGAATACACTACCCAAATATTTTGGTGAGATCCTCCCAGTTTATGTCTGCTGCATCTTCAATTTCCAGCCCATATAACCTGAAAAGGGAAAACGATAACCGATAGATAAACTAGATAGTGACTTTTTCCTCACAAAAAGACATTATTGTAGCCCCGGACGGAGTGTCCAGGGTTACTATGGATTTGCAGTTGTCGCGCGTGCACGTCCTGGCCCAGAAGTACCTGTGCATGTTAGAAGATAGGGATAGAACAGTATCAATATTGTGCCAAAATTTTTGCTTCAGAAAACCGATCTTTCTGAACTACAAATTTGAACACCATTGGCTCTGCATATATGAAGTGGTTGCTACAGAGGACAACAAATTTTTCAGTCACAAGATAGCATTTTTGGAGTTGCTGGACAGATAGTATGGGCAAGTATATTGAGCAGTTTGCACATGAGGCTTAGCTGAGGAGTTTAATTTATGCAACTGTTGAAAAATAGGGTTGGGACTGAACTCGCCAATATCCTGAATGGTGTTTGAGGTCGGCTTGCTGGTGAGTATTCAATATCTGATCCGGGTGTGCCATCTAGTGAGAGAATAGTATAACTGCGTGCATAAATAGAACAGCTCCATGCCCGCAGGCATGAACATCTGCACAGACGGGTTAAGCTATGTTTCCATTAATATGGCTGAAGTCAGGCGCCGGTGCAGAGATGGGTATGTCAAAAATCGCATATCATTGTTTTCATATGAAGTGTTTCCATCCACGCGATTTTCACCCAGCTCCTGGAGCGGAGCCGCATGTGTGTTTTTCCGATCGGACCAGGGAGCGATTCCAGCTCCGGCGCACACGAATCGCACGAGGAATTCCCCATAGTTCAAAGGGGTTTCCCCACTTTATTTTGTTAACAAATGAGTACCTTTGATTAAGCAATGTGTATTTATTGCCCTGTTCAGAGCAGAGCCGAGGTTTCTGCAGCAACACACATGTATTTACCAGTGAATCAAAAGCATACTACCGCTTTAAATTATGATCTGAGCTTTGTAATGCCACGATATCTTTGTGATTTCTGTATATCAGAAGTGTTTCTCTGTATCACACACTTAAGTTTGTTACAAGATGATAACAGAGTAGTGGTTCTCATGTGACATTTGTACAGAGTTTCAACATAATTTCATCTAATTCTTGCAATTCAGAGGATGAAGCAGAAACTTCAGAATATCAGACTTTATTATTCAACAGAACATAATTCCAGCCATTTTTATCTTTTTATCTTATTCAATGGTGCTTTCTTTGCGTTCGTTTCTTCTGTTGCTGGTAATTACTATAATGAGCTCTTCGAGCTGCTGTTTAAGCAGTGCTGTGTTGGGTCCTGCCATGAGGACGAAAACGGATGAATAGCATAGTTCAGCCGTTTCTATGGAAACACTGAGGACGCACGCGATGTCCCGTGTCTGCCCCGCAGCCGGACTTCAGCCGTATTAATGGAAACATAGCTTCATGGGTCGGACCGGAACGCAAACACTCGCACGTACGAAGTGAAGACATAAAAACCACCGTTGAAACTAGTGACCACAAAAATTGCGAAACAGTACAAATCTTATTTCAATTGTATTTGATTGTGATTCCACATTATTTCTTTGCATAATTTCTTAATGAAATAAAATTACTTAAGTTAATGTATTCATGCACTCATTATTGTTTGTAAATTATGTACGGCACGACAGGCTGAGCAATAAAGTTATGTACGCGAATATTCCTCGGAGGTTTAATGGTAACGCTGGCAAACAGATGCTGATGACCTAGCGAGCCTGTAGGCCTATTGGCAGATTCTATTCTAAAGAAGGCATCAGGCTGTCCATGTCCGTCCAGGCAAAATAGTAAATAACTGTATTGATTTCCAAGTATCCCCAGCCTGAAATAATCCAATTATGGTATAGCACACCTGGTAAATGCAAAATATAAAAGCATAAATTATCAACGATTCTTATTTTGAATCCTTAAAATTTCAGGAAGTTGAACATGAGGACGGACATTTTTCCCACTTTTTTCCCTCATACAAAATAATGATGCGAACGTTATATTTTTGTCCGTCCTGATTTTTAACGTTCGCAACTCTAACCATAAATGTTCCTTCTTTGACTGTCCAAAGAACACTCCTACTTAATATGCAAATTTATGCTTCGGTCATTAAATCTGGTCAACTTTTCCAACGTGTGTTATGTATTTATATGCCTAAAATCATAATAAATTTTGCGAACGTGAGTCTGTCCAGAACCACTCAATAACGTTCGCAAATTTTTCTGATGCGCTTGCAGCGACGTGCTGCAGAAAGATGAGGAACGAACGCTGCCAGCGCATGCTCAATGGAATCACCGCTGTTGTGGATGTTTAGGATCTTAAAGGGGGGTGTTTTCCAGTAAAATATTCACTTATTTTGTCCGTCCTTGAATCTCACGATCGCAATAAATAACGTTCGCAATACAAAGATACTGTTTGTGGCAAAGTTGATAGGTTTTCATGTTTAGTTTGATGTTTATAAGCCCTGAAAAAGACAGGATTCGATGACGGTTGCTTGTCGCAAAGCGCTTGGGTATACATTTTGGCGATATGCACGTTTGTTTATTGCGAACGTCAGACTAGGATGGAAAGACTGCGTGTCTAACATATGTGGACGGACAGCACTGTGATAAACGTCAGTTTAGACGGAATTTTGTGTCTGAGGTGTTTTTCTAATGTTGAACCCGACGGAATGGTTACGATTCAAATTCATATTCATATTGAAATAAGGTGGTGCAAGCGGTGGCAAGTTTCAGACATTGCTCATTGGCGCTGGCTTTGCCACGTGGCCGTTTCAACCCTTTCACGGCTGTCCCCAATCATGCAGCATGTCATGTGTCATGATGTTATATGCTGAAGATGAAAATTTGGGGTGATATTAACCCTTGCAATGCTTTTCCTGTGATCTGCATCATTGGTTACTTTTGTTTGCCTCATCATTTTTAACCCTTTCAAGAATCTGCATCATGATGTTATATGTTTTGGGGTGATATTAACCCTTGCAATGTTTTTCCCCTGCATCATTTTATGGTTAACCCTACTCTCATCAATTTTTAATCCTTTCAAGGGTCAAATAATGAATAAACTGCCCAACAGATGAACTTAAAAAATTATGAAATAAAACAAGACCCAATAGAGGGATTATTTGTTTATTAACACGGCGGATGCGCACGCAACTTGACTGCAGAAAGAGCAGCCCCTTTAAACTGTTTGATAGGTTGGCATGGTTATCTTGCAGTTGCGATGTTAGCTAGCTAGCGACGTTGTCAGCGTACTACAACAGTTTATCAACGAGTGATAAAACAAGTTAGGCAGTTGCTACGGGTACGGCAGTTTTTCAATGCATTTCAATGTGGAGAGGTACGGCAGTCCCCATTTCAAGCCCTACCCTAACCTAACCCTAACCCTTCCCATAACCCTAACCCTAACCCCAAACCCTAACCCTTCCCCTAACCATAATCCCAGATCCTTATCCTAATTCCTTGAAATCGACTGCCGTACCAATAAAAACTGCCGTGCCTCTAGACACTGTGAACAAGTTATGCTGCTAAATTAACATTAGTGAATGGGATATGTCTTAATGACCCATACACTTTAGGTGCAGGTGAGTGGTTAAATGACGAGAAAAAATGGCCCAGACTACAGTGGCCGGACATTCATTCTGACCTGATCGAGACATCAAGTCTCTATTCCTGGGAGAGCCTGAAATCCTACGAGACAATGGATGCCTACAGCTATGCAACAGACAATCATGTTCAGGACATACTATTACACGATTACAACATTGAAAACTTTGTGGCTCTGAAGACTGAGGTGCTGCCGAGCCCAAGACAAGGGAAGGGGACGAAGATGCAGTGGCGTAGCTAGTGGGGGAGGCAAAGACACGTCCCTTTATGACAACAATTAGTCATGGCTAGTTCCCAATCATATTCCTTTATTGACGCGTTTTCCGATGATCGTAATTGGCAACTGAAGACATCTCCATATGTGATCCAACAGCGATGAAATCAAGGGCTAAATTCACTACAGAAAAATAATTCATTTATTAATAGGGCAATGCTTCACTTAATTGAACTGGTCCACGTTCCAATGAAACGCGGACTTTCACTCTCGGTATTGCGTGGTTGATAAAAAAGAGGATTTCGGCAGTTCATAGGCTATAAAAAGCGTGCGGCTCCAGCTATTTGGCGTCGACGGGTATGCCATTTTGAATAACGTTGATTTAAATACAGCAAATCCGCGTCCAGATGAATGATTGTCGTCTTACCTAATCGGGGAGAACAAGCAGCACCTGTTAAGTGTGGAGTGCTCTCGGAGTGAACCTTCTGTTAATTATGAAAATGACTGAGAACAGGTCAGGACTAATAATTGTTTTAAATGGATGTTTTGTGCAACCCAATTCTCTGTTCTTGTTCCGGCACTGTACTGAATTTAGCCCATGATTTCATCGCTGTTAGATCGCATATGGAGAGAAACAGCATCTTCAGTTGCAAATTACGATAACAGGAAAACACGTCAATAAAGGAAAATGATTGGGAACTAGCCAGGACTAATTGTCATAAAGTGAGGTGTCTGTGCCCCTCCCCCACTAGCTACGCCCCGGCGGAGATGTATAAAGTCTGGGTCATTGTGAACAAGAAAAACAACTGCATCCTGACAGCGAACTGCACCTGCATGGCTGGTTATGTAATTTAGAATAATGTTACGAATTAATCTTAGCTTGCTTTATACTTGTTGTATACATTTGCTTTTTTTCCTTCTCATATCACTATCTTTTTGAGCTGCTGTAACGATGAAATTACCCCACTGTGGGATCAATAAAAGTTCATCTTATCTTTCCATTGCTCCATAACCTCGTCTTCAGCCACTATTGTTATAGTAGTAAACATTTCACAACTCAGTTGCTGCGATTATACAGCTGTGCCTGCGGGCATATCTAGCTTCATCACCAGCTCGAAATTAATACCAATGTTCTTTTTTTCTCCCAGCTTGGGGTCACGCTGTAGGCACGTCTGTTTGTCTTGAAAGGGGTACAATTTGATGGTATTCTGTAAAACTTGCGCGTTTTTTGTTATCCTTATCGAAACGGTTTGTGCAATCAACAGCACAACAAGACATGATCACGGCTCTTCCTGCTCTTTCTGCAGTCGACATACGCAGTAGAGCGGGGTGACGTATGTAGTGACGTAGACGGATAATCTCTCTACACATAAATAAACAAATCTTATCAGGATAATCCATTACAACAAAGTTCAAAAGGGATAGTATTGTTAGATCTGTCCCTCTGAATTGTTGGAATGTCAGTCCTTATAACATTAGCAAAACCCCCAAAAATATTTAAACCTTTTTTTACCCACCCTGGGGTTGGACTGCTCCCAAAATGGTTGCTGAAGTTAGTTAATAGCATACTAATGGGATTTTAACAGCTATTGGGAAGGTTTGACAGATTTTACACAATGATACCATGTGGGAACATTCTGCACTGTTTAGAATAGAATCTGCCTATTGTAATTAGTGAAGGCATAATGTTTGCTAATGAACCTCGCATTGGGCAAACACTAGCTTTGCTAAGCAGTAATTCCATAAAAGGTAGACTACAAACAGTGGAGCTTTGCTAAGCAGTAATTCCATAAAAGGTAGACTACGAACAGTGGCATATGTTTGTCTTTTTAATGTTACATTTCTATCGAACGCTTCTTTGTGCGATTGTTTCACACAGAGAGCAACGTTTTAAAATAGAGCAGAATTAGCTTAGACCTGCCAGTAAAAATGAACAGCCTGGAAAATTAGCAAGGTTACCATTTTAAAGATAGGGAATTCGTACCATCGGGCGAATTTCAATAACCACAAAATCACTGGCTAGTTGAACTTCGTTCTGATTATGACACACGGAATGCACACTTGTCCACTCGCTCACTCGAGTCTTTACATCGTTTTTAAAGACCCTGATAAGAAAAATCTGAGATTTGTTTCAAAATATTACATAAATGTTGGAAACGAATTGTTAACAACATGCAAAAAGAGTCATTTCTGTACGTTGCTCAATTTCGTAGTATGAGTTTTATCTCAATTTAACGGTTTCACTTCGCTTTGGTGGTTTGAGGTTTTTTTTGGGTGGGGTTAAAGAGGGGACCGCACTACGCACTGCTGCCCCTATTTGCATAACTCCTCCCACCCGCCGTAACATTATGAATACTTCAGGCATGCTGGAATCGGTGGTTATCCTGCTCCGTCTTTTCTTTAGCTTGCTAGCCATGCCCTCATCTCGGAAGTGTATTTTTCCCGGTTGCGTGAGTTGAAGTAAACGGTGCAACATAATCGATTTATGGGGTTAAATATTAGCTAGCTAGGTACGTAGCTAGCTAGCCATCTTAATTAAACGAGCTCAATAATAATCTAGCAAGCTAACAACATACTGACATTCCCCAGCATACTGTAAACACGCAACTGGCAAATTTTTCAGGCTAACTAGATGTGAAGTTAGCAGTGGACAGTGGAGCTACATAAACAGTGGAGCAACATAATTTGCCATATTCTCATACTTCACCATTATGAGCCATTTTGACAGGGAGCGAACACACGCTTCGCTGGCCAGAGTAGCTAGGTAGTGGCAAAGTAGACAATTCATTAGACCCCAACTAACTTATTAGGTCAATCAACGACATAACGTTGACAATGGAGTTAACATTAATATTAGTTTTCTGGATACCGAAGTTCGCGGCATCAGCGTGTCAATAGAGCTGTAACATGTTTGCAGTCAAGCATAGACAATCCCGGCATTAAGCGCCAACTAGTTCCTGATTTGATCAATAACTTGCTAGCTATCCAAGTTCCATGGTTTTCAACTGGAAAACATCCTGTTAGAGCTTGATGGGAGGTGAGGCTAACTTACACTTCGCTACGAGGAAGTCAATAGAGAAATGAGGTTCGCTACTCAGAACATACACGTTACATTGTTTGATAACGATAGTTGTAACATTATGAAATCAGATAGCTCACGCTAGCCCAGCCGAAATCACGATATGTTCAATTAGATTGTAGATCGTGTCTATAGGTGTATAAAATAACATTACATTTACCCTCCAGGTAATAAAGCCTTGCAACCGTCATCCCGGAGCTTCTGTAACAGGAGCCCAAGGACTGAGCTCGCTACGCCGTTCTCCTGCCAGTCCGAGGTGGCCTCGTCATACAGAACCACAGTGTTCGTTTTGCACCGTTTGAAAAACTTCTCCTTATCCTCATTATTCGGAATAATTGATCGTATTGGCAAATTCCCCTTTTTGAGCCTCCGAAGAATCAGCCCAGGTATTGCCAAATTGATGGCGGTCTCTATATACCATGATTATTGCCTTTTATTAATATATTTAGACAAAATGAGAACGTGCTGACAAAGTATGTCCTCATGTTTATAATGATGACGAACGTTTCTATACTAAACCTATGCATATTGATGTCAGAGATCCTCACATATTCATCCTGTCAACGTATTATTAGCTATGGAAAGGGCCAAACGGATTTCGCCTGTACTATGTAAGCAAAAACACGGGAGATGAAATGAATGTTGTTGAAAATGATTGTAATACATTTCTTTGATCCGCAGCAAAATTATTGAAAGTCGAGGTAGTCTATGTCCTGCTTGCTCCACACAGTCCTCCCAGCGAGCTGAAGGTATTAGCCAGCGTCGCGACACCGGGACCGCACAGTTTTGGAGTGGGAGAGGCATACTCCCTCCAAAGCTAGATTGCAGCTCCCACTTCGCGCTAGCTCACCAGTTCCGGGGATAACCCACTCTCGCCCAAGCTATGAATATCGACACTGCCTTGAATTGTAACGTTTTTTCTTATCGACAAGCTATGCAATGCTTGATTAGGGTGACTGAGGTATAATTAACCCGCTTTATTATGCCAAAAGCATTTCATGTGACACTCATCACTGATCATGGCATTGTAGTTATTCACAGCTATGGCCATGCATTTCCCCTTTTTTACTACCAGAGAAGAGCAAGGTAAATTTGGGCGCTTTCCAATACACGAGCGTGATGTGGCAACCGCGCATGCCTGGGCGGTACAGACGATTGGACTAGAAAGAGGTGGGATTAGTAACATGTTTTTCTGTGGTAACATAAACTCATAAAACATTTTTAGTTTTCCTTTTCAGGGACTTTAATGTAGAACATTCGCAACATAATGCCCTACACAGTGGGTGAGGCCAGACTTTTTTTTTTTCCTTGGTCCTCAGGCCCGCCGCCATGGAAATCGCCGAAATAGAAAAAAAAAAAAAAAAAAAACTAAATTTATTTTTTGCATGTCCTCGGGCCCGCCCCTCAGAAAAAATTCCAAAAATGGAATAAAAAAAATTATTTTTATTTTCATTCCGCCCGCCAACGCCTGGAAGGCTAGTGATCCTTATTTTTTATCTTTCCTCTGCTCTGAACATATCTCTATTCTGAAAAATAAAGAATCAAGCCGTCCGGAATAACCATCGCATCGATGATTCCCATGTTCCCACGTCAGCCATCAGTTGACAGTCGACTGGTCGCGGTAACGAACTTGTCAGTAAAAACCTGTATTTCCCAGTAACGTTCGTCTCTGTGGTTGTTATGAGCATTCCTTCAGTTCCACATTTCTTCGCATGTCGCGCTACTGGAAGCGCTCCTGGTTGACTTGTATGCAGTAATTCTAACTGGTATGGTTGTAATTCTTTGGTTAGCAATCAAGGTGGCAGTTTCTTCATGACGTTACTTGATCCTTGCCGCAGCAATTGAAGCTAACTGGAGAGACGTTGTATGTGTCTAAGTTGGACTGATAAGGCTGTAGTTAGACCAGACGCAGGCCTTGGATACCATTCATTTACCATTGAGAATTTTCGTAAGGGTGGGCTAGCTCTCTGATGTTTAAGATGTATCTGGTATAACAAATGATTTCTGTGCATTTTAAAAATCGTTTCAAAATCGTTCTGGCTAATTACAAGCTGAAAGTGGAAACTGGATACGGAATTTTTCCCGGTACAAGTTATCGATTCGCGAGCTCCACACAAGCAACGCTTAGACCGTTTGTGTGTTTCTGCTGGAAGCTCATTCAGGAGGCGTTGCACTGGATGCAGAAACCGTAGTGTAAGTCACGTGATCCCCAAAGTAAGGAAGATGGCTTTGATGGGAAAGCATCGATTAATTATTATTTATTTATACAAAAAAATGTATTTCCTTGCTCTGAAATGTCACATGTATAACCGGATATTGAATCTCAGGTCCAAATGCTCCGCCTCATCTAAGACACTAGCTCAACAGACTATATATTCACTGGTCGATTTAGCCCTTGTATAGCTGTGCTGTGTTTGAACTTGAGCATATTGGCGCAAGGATTCGCAGTCATAAACCGGCTTTGAAAACAACAGTTGAATATTTAACGGTTAATTATAGCGAAAATATAAAAAACAAACCATTTATGTGATTATACTGCTGAGGTCTTCCAGTGCATAGCATAATGGCGAGAGAACTCTCAGATAGACTGGCTAAAACAATAGCAAGCGCAGATTAACTCGCAAACAGCTTTTATGACAAAATATCAAAAGGTAAGAAAAATTTTTGCTCATCTCTGTAGCATTTAAAGTGTATGCCTGCTGTTCTTTGAGTGTGATGTCAATTTAAAATGACAAGGCTTATATCGTTGGAATCTGTGGACTGTCCTTTTTTATTTGAGGTATCGTTTGTATGCAGAGCACAAATTCAGTAGAAATGCTTGCGATAGAGCGCTGATCTTATTTTATTCAATGTGTTGCTAGATGCTTATTTACTTGCTTGGTACTTGAATTGTGTTCGGTTTAGGTAAAAACGGTCATCATGAACTTTTCGCCAAGTTTCTTCGGTTTAAGAGGATATGCCGCATGACGAGTTGCTATTAGGAAACATGCTGTATTTATTATGCAAATTCATTGCCCCGTTACGGGGTCGTTCAGGCTTCAGGTTAATATTTGTATTGAATATATATTTTCCACTAATTTCTTTAAATCTTCAGTTTAAAACCAGTTTTCATTGCAACAAAACCGTTGACTTACTCGTGAACTTCTGGTACGTGAAGCAGCTTTTCTCGAAGTGCTCTGAGCAAAGAACTGAATGTTCTCTTGGTTTGTAAGGCTTTCCACAGTCAATTCTTCTTAATTTAACACGCCAATCTTTCAAAAGGGCTTCATTATTTTGTGGAAATTGATGGAAACTTATTTTGCCGTATTTTCCAGACGACTGAATGGCATTATTATTGCCAAGCAACAGCAGCACAAGATTTCCCCATTTTCACTTTGCTGCGATCAACCTTTGTGTATATTTTGCTTCAGGGATCATGTGACCACCTACAGAACTTGCAACGACCTCAATGTTTTGTTTTGGAAGAAATGGTTATCAGGAGCTTATAGCAAAGTTTCTTCCAGAAAAGTGGGTATATAACAGTACAGCTACAACCGCATCACATAAACTTATCACTTCCACAGACTCCCCACAGGGTTGTGTTTTATCTCCAGGGTCAGTCCATATCTAAGCATCCAAACCCTCCCAGATGACCCCCTCAGAAATTTCTCAAAAAATTCATATGGGTACCTCTGGTGGACTTATGTTAAAATACTACCAAGTATTAGACCAATATCGCTAATAGTTTTGAAGTGATGGCCTGTCACAATTTTAAGTATTTTTTTTTATTTTTGACGAAATTGTGTTTCGTCCAACTTTGGGCTTCCACTGCTCCTCTATTATTTAATCTACAGATCAGATTTTTGGTTTCCCTGGCCAACTTTTCCCCTACAATCAGAATTTCTGGTCAGATTAGGTGTATCTACCTTGGTTGCTCCACAATAGGGCTCCTAAGTTGGCCGAAAAGCCAAAAATCGCAAAAATTGCTGTACTTTTTAAATGCTACAGATCAGAAGGTTTAGGGAATTCGAGCTTGAAATTTTTTTTGTGACCATTCCTGATACCTCTCATGGGTAATCCACTTTAATCTTGTTTGTATCTTGGCAGGAATGAGAAGAAATTTTTTTTTTTTTTATTTTGCTCGTTTTTCATTTTACAGAAAAAATAGCAATTTTGAAGTCCATGGTTCACCATGTGCGCAATTGACCACATCCTTCAGATCTTTACCAAAGATTGCTATAGTTGTCAACTTCATCTGACAAAAAAATTGGGATGGTGTTCAGCCTAGTTTATTTTATGTGAATTTTTCAATAGACACACCATATTGGCCATTTAAACGCACCATCGTACATCATAAAATGCTATAGATTTGTTGAAAGTATGAATATTAGGCAATGTTCAGTTCATCATGTTAAAACTTGAACAAATAATGAAATCTTGAGACAAGCACAAACTTGTTTCATCTTACATCATCATTAAATCTGCAATCTGAGGTAAGTGAAGTGTGATGACTTAATCCATAATTCGCCTGAACTCGTTTTGGTATTATGTAATGATGACCAGTATAAAAGAGCTCCAATGATCAGATTATCATAATCACTCAAACCATGGAGGGTAAGAAGGATTTACCGCAGTGTGACTTAGGCACCAAATTGGGTGATGAATGTCACAATACACGATGGCAAGAAAAAAACTGGCTTCTTCAGAGTGGATACCTTAAGCAATGAGGATCAAGAATTGCTCGCCTGGAGATCTGGAGTTATGCTTGAGGAAATTGAGCAAATTTGTCTTCATCATGAGAAGACGTTTTTATCTCGGTTCATGAGTGAACAGCGTACATGTGCAGATCCAGGAAATATTCATACCAAACAGATTTCACGTAAGTGTAATTTCTATGTTTTGGTGTAGCAATTGTATAAGTTTATCCTGATTCCATTACAGATTTGCATAATGTGTGGTTTTTAGTCCTCTAAGTTCCTGGCAGTGAATGTAAATTTGATAGTTAGCAATGTTAGCAAAAAAAAAAAATTACATAATGAGATTAAAAGCAGCATTCTTATGGTCTCTCACAAAAACCACGTGAACCATTCCAATGTAGTAGTGAACCATTCCAATGTAGTAGTCGTACATGTAATCCATTGTTAAGCTTCAAATAAAATAATGATTTTGCTTGAAAAATTGTATTGAAGTTATTTTTTGCATGTATTTAGCTGTTTCAAAGAGCCTAGATGTGGCAAATGTGCTGAATTTGGCAATTGATGCTACACGATGCTGAATTTTCATCAATATCTGCTCGAAATAGGTAACATCATTCAAAAAATTGCAGTAAAAAAAACTAGGCTGAACACCATCCCAATTTTTTTTGTCAGATGAAGTTGACAACTATAGCAATCTATGGTAAAGATTTGAAGGATGTGGTCAATTGTGCACATGGTGAACCATGGACTTCAAAATTGCTATTTTTTCCGTAAAATGAAAAACGAGCAAAATAAGAAAAAATTTTTTCTTCTCATTCCTGCCAAGATACAAACAAGATTAAAGTGGATTACCCATGAGAGGTATCAGGAATGGTCACAAAAAAAAATTTCAAGCTTGAATTCCCTAAACTTGCTCATCTGTAGCATTTAAAAAGTGCAGCAATTTTTGCGATTTTTGGCTTTTCAGCCAACTTTGGAGCCCTACTGAGGAGCAACCAAGGTAGATACACCTAATCTGACCAGAAATTCTGATTCTAGGGGAAAAGTTGGCCAGGGAGACCAAAAATCTGATCTGTAGGTCAAATAATAGAGGAGCAGTGGAAGCCTAAAGTTGGACAAAACACAATTTTGTCAAAATTTTTAAAAAATACTTAAAATTGTGACAGGCCGTCACTTCAAAACTATTAGGGATATTGGTCTAATACTTGGTATTATTTCATAAGTCCACCAGAGGTACCTATATGAAGTTTTTGAGAAATTTCTGAGGGGGTGACCCAGGAATTTTCTGATTTTCTGGATGCCTTCACTTGGACTGACCCTCCACTGTTATTTATTTTGTACACAAACTCATGCACAAGCACTTTCCCAAATAGGCACTTTATAAAGTATGCTGATGACACAGCATTGGTGAGCCTCCTCCCTGATGGAAAAGAGGAGCATGGCCCCATCTTGGACTATTTCTTTAAATGGCGTGAGGGGGCGAACCTCATCCTCAACACCTTAAAAACAAAGGAGATGGCTGTTGATTTCAGGAAGTGCAGCTCATCTCAGCCCACCCTCATAAATGGAGAACCGATTCAGTCCGTTACGGAGTACAAATACCATGGGGTTGTGCTTGACCACAAACTTAAGTGGGACTGCTGGTCTGACTGCCTGTTTACTAAGGTGCAACAAAGAACATACTTCTTAAAGAAATTTTTATCACTCAATGTTAATCCTAGAATACTCCACATGTTTTATTGTGCTTTTATTGAAAGTGTCTTGTGCTTTTGTATTATCTGCTGGTTTGGAAATGCTTCTGAGGCTCAGAAAAATGCTACAAGGAAGATTGTAACAACAGTCAGTAAACTTTTAGGTACATCTCTCCCAAGCCTCGATGGCACTTACAAAGACCGCGTTTTGAGGAAGGCAAATTCAATTATGAGTGATGACAAACATCCACTTACGAACTGTTTTAAACTTCTGCCATCTGCACGACGCTAATGCGCCCCCCTGTTTACGAAAAACCGGTCCAAACACTCGTTTATTCCACAAGCCATCAAATTCTTAAACACAACCAGGTAACAGGGTATTCAGCTGGTCTGGCCCAAGTGTTTTTTTTTTTTGTTTTTTTTCCCCCAGGATACAAGTGTTTACAAACATTATTTATTTCCTTTTTCTAATGTAATGTATAGCTGGTGAGCTTGTATGGCTGTAGATGTGTTCAATTGTTGTTCTATGTAATAAAATGCCATGTGAGTTCTCTGCTGCAAATCAATTTCCCCAAGGGGACAAATAAATAAAATAAATAAAATGCATGCAAGGCAAAACAGTACACGCAAAACAATAAGCTGAAACGAAGGTGGTTCATTTCATTGTATCTAGTCGCACACACACATGTACAGTGTTTGATTGCGCAATTCCCCACATAAGATGTCATACATTCACAAGAACTCGTAGCAGCAAGTTCCATTCGACTGGTGCAGTTCCTTCAATCTGTCACCTTCAGTCTGTGTACGTATGCCCATTGATCACATCCAATCAATCAGACGTTCTTGAAACGAGTGTGACAAATCTGAAATGACGATATAAGGTGGAAAGCTCCGTAATCATTTTCAGAGGCTTGGGACTCTCAGCCACCCCTCTTTAAACTGCATCTATGCAGTCCACACACATCAGCTGTGTCCTCACTACTGAGCTCCCCACCAGCATACATGTATTTCATTTCTGATCACACTGAGTGACTGCAAACCAGTCTGGTAACAGTGATGTTGTGCAGGTGAAAACTAAAAACTACTGCAGAAAGCACACAAATACGAAAAGCAAGACAAGATAAAGGTTATGTAGGTAGAGGACAGGAAAAACATGCAGTATTGCTGAGGAGCTAGACTACTATACAAATTAGGTGGTTAAGGGCTGGTTCATGACTCTCCACTTAGATTAGTTAGACAGAAATTACCAAAGAATTCATAACAATAATGCAGGTGCATGCAGGCAACAACAACATAAATGGTGGAAAGTCCGGGTTTCAAAAGTAAAAATCCTCCCCAGAACTTCATTCCAACCACCTGTTTTACTTCTGCCAGGAGATAAAGCTAATATGAGTGATCAGCTCATTCTGTGAGAGGGAGAAAACCCTGGCTGGATTTTTACTTTCCGACCCCTGGATTTTCCACCTCTGATAAATAGGCCCTACTAAAAAAGAAATGACTTGCATGATTTTCAAAATCATTCCCCCAGGGTAATACCAATGGAGTAATGAATCCTATGGGATGAAGTGAAGCAAAAAAAAAAAAAAAAAAAGCATAATAAAAAATAAAGTCTTTATTTTAGAAATGAATTTTTTTTTTCTTCCTCCTCTCTCACACCTGCCAATTACCATTTTGAGGAAGTGGAAAATAAAATTTTATTTATATTTTTATTTCGCCCTCGTCTCCTGTTGTCTGTGGAAAAAAGCCCGAGGACCAAGGAATCAAAAAATTCTGGCCTGAGTGTACATTTGGAAGGCGGCCGTATTGTAACCAAATCATATCCATGGGAACTCAGCAGAGCAGTTAGATATCAAATCAGCCAATCACAGAGGGCCATGCCAGGACTGGTTCCCCATGCACAGAGAATCGCTGAGTCACTTAGTCAAAGAAATCCTTGCTTGCGCACACCTCAAATTCCTGCTTCTCACACAAAAAACATTCATCCTGCCACCAATGTAACCACATCATTCAAGGCACGAGACTTTGCTGAGTGCGTGGATGTCTTTTTTATTTCTCTGAGTGATATGTTGGAATTACAGCGATCTAAAAAAACTGTCGGTTTTCTGTTCTCCCAAGAATGTTTGGGTGATTTTTGAATGGAAAAGAGAGAAATCTAATGTGCTTCATGTCCTTTGACTGTTCCCTGAGGCAAAACTGTGTACTTCGGTGCGACAAAAACTGTAGTACTGTGACAAGAAATTTTCCTATGTCATTGTGAAATTTCATGAAGAGGGATTCAAATTTATGGAAGTTAGAGCAATTAAAAAAGTATTTTTTCATGCTGTCTGCTCTCAGCTCCCACTCTAGCTGTGATATCATGCACTCTAGCTTTTGCCATTCATTCCAATGGGAAAATTTTTGTCCTTTTTGGGAATTATCCGGACACCGCACGACGAAATTCAACCAAAATCGATAGGCTTCATCCTCTGACCACTGTCAACGTGCATGTGAAATATGAAAAGGATCGGATAAGAATTGCAGTCTGTAGAGCGTTCACAAGAAAATCTCTACGGACGTGGACGTGTGATGATCGCAAATCCATAACACTCAGTCCAGGGCTACAATGATAAATAATTAGGCCAGACGTTCATTTGGGGGTAAAACAGAAAAAATGTAATTGCAATTGTCTGAGGAGAATATCACATTGCTGCTTACCACATATACAGTAAATGATATCCTGCCTTGAAAATATTTAACACAACTTCTGTTGTGCAATACATCATTCATCTCACCTGAATGCGAGTTAATGCAGCATTTTGTATTTTTCACATATATAAAGAGTCAAAACACAGGACAATAAACGCAATGATAAACCGCTGGTTAAGGTGCTAAGGATCTCGGGCGAACATGGACAGGGCGAACGCGGCAGACACTGACGTGGCGGCCATGATGATTTCATAGTATCAAATTGCATGACTGAAATAATCAAATGACAAATAATCAAATTCAAGCTTACATTGCTTACATATCAAGAGGCAATATGATGGAACTTGGGTGTTCCAGGAAATTAATGGGTCAATTAACTTATTAGAACTAATAACATAGAGCCCAAAATCAATCTAGTTGTCAGTCTTAATAAAATCTAAAGGCATGAAAAATTTGAAAAGGATCTTAAAATTAATTTTAGAGTTAAGGATCTGTGGCAAACGCGGACACAACGGATGAGGTATACACTGACGGGACGGCCCAGATGATTCCATAGTATCGACTGGCATGACTGAAAGAATCAAACGACAAAATTTCAAACTGATATTGCTTACATAGCTGGCAGTATGATGAAACTCAGGAATCCCAGGAAATCAATGGGTTAATTTATTATTAACAATCATAAAAAGCCCAAAATCAGTCCATTTCTCCATCTTGATAAAATCTAAAGGCACATGAAATTTGAAAAGGATCAACACTATCGCACAAAGGATCTGCAGAGGACACTGCAAAAAAGATGATTCCATAACATCGGTGGAACGGTTTCGCCGATATAATTATTAATAAAGCAATATAGCCGCAAGTGGCCATTCTGGGGTTCAAGCCAATGAAGTCTGTTCAAAGATGAAAGCAGGAGTAAGACCTTTGGCAGTTTCTAACAACTATATAAACTATAACTAACAGGTTTTATTATGATCGGACAGGTGCTCATTCATTTACAGCCAATTCTTTGACCGGCTACACTATTTTGACAACGCTGTCGCCCCCTATTGGTCAATTTCTGTCAACCACTGTTGTCTGTGTTTGAGTTTTATTGCACTTCAGGAAAGACTATTACATCATATGTACACACACATAATATATAAGATAGAATAGAATAGTATATTTTTCCCTCTGTACAGTACACTCTTTTCCTCTCCCTACATTCCCGTATCATTCTCCCCTTAGTCTACTGATCTGTAGGCCTTGTTAATGCTGGGTAGTTAGTTGTAACTTGTTAGCCTGTTAGCAGGGTAGTAAGGTGGGTTATATGTGTCTATGTATCGAGTCCTGGGGAAATGGTATCTTGTTTCACAGTGTACTGTGTATGCGGAAGAAATGACAATAAATCTTCAGACTCTGACCATCTGAATTTCAAAAATATTTTGGGGACAAATTTTAAAAGCGCATTGAAAATTATCCATGGAGTTTGGTGAAGTATGGGCAAAATGTTGTTGATTTATAGCCAAATCTGAGCCAGGCCCATGGACATGTAATGGGGCCCAACAGGCTCCCCCATTGGGTGATTTCAAAATAATTTTACACACATGTTTAAAAAGTGTTATGAAACATATCCTATGAGTTTTGTAATGATTGGACAAAAATTGTTTCTGATTTGTGTAGTGCTAAACACATTTTTTGTATTTGTAGCACTACCCATATTTCAATCTGAATGAAATTTTCAAACACTGTTCCAAGTCCTGCTGTTAACATACCCTGCAAGTTTCATGACGATTGGCTGGATGGTTGTGGAGTTATGTCTATTTATATGCTAAACCACGCCCCATTTAAACTTCATTGGTCAATATCTTCGGAATGGATAAAGACATCACCATGAAAAATGTTTTTTTTTTCCATAGGCTAGGTCCACTGATCATGCACAGCAAATTTTGTGCAAATTCATCTTACAGTTTAGGAGCAAATATCAAAAATGTTTTTTTCAAAAAAAGAAAATTCTCAAAATGGCGGAAAATCTACCCAGGCGGACCTTATGGGTCCTTAGTGAAATTTTGTAGAAGGGAGTCCAATATATCTCTGTAAAAAGTTTCATGTAAATCAGACTCATGGCTTAGAAGTTACAAGAAAAAAATATTCTACCTTTAATTATAGCGCTACCATTAGGCTGAATGGGGCCATATTTGTTGTACAAGTAATGAACACAGTTTCCAATCATTGGTGAAAGTTTCATGTCTCTACGTTGTTCCATCTCACGGGAATTTGCACAAACGTTTCTGAAGATTAATAATAATAATAATAAATTAGGAGGGAAAAAAATAGGGTTTCAGCCCTTTAGGCTCGAACCCCGAATAATAACTAGACAGTCCGGTTGTCCGCGACCGCCTGGCCATTGCCTCCGAAAGCCCAATTTCAGCCCTTTGGGCTTGAAGCCCTAAAAATCATTGATTGATCCTAAATCGTTAAGTGTCAACAAATAGTGAGCAGACGTTTGCATGTTAGCTTGTTATGACAAAACTATTAGGCTTATAAGGTGAATTGAATAAAAATGCACATTTTCAAGTCTCTTACATTCGAAAGGCTCAGAACTATAGTAGTTACTGCAACAACTGCACAACATTCATGAATGTCTCATTCATCACCTTTTTACAATACAATCCCAATTCCGAAATAGTTGGGACGAAGTGTGAATTGTGAATAAAATCAAAATGCAATGACTTTCAGATCACGAGCCAATATGGTATTTACAATAGAACATAGATAACATCTCTAAAGTTGAAACTTAGACATTTTACATTTTTATCCACAAAATGAGCTTATTTCAAATTTTCTGGCTGCAACAACTCTCAAAAAAGTTGGGACACAGGCAAAAAAGGGCTGAAAAAGCAATTAATATGTAAGAGAATCAGCTGAAAGAACATTTAGCAAGTAATTAACTGGCATCAGGTGTCTAACATGATTGGCTATAAAAGGGATGTCTTAGAGAGGCTGAGTCTCTCAGAAGTAAAGATGGCCAGAGGCTCTCCAACCTGTGAGGGCTCACGTAAAAAAATTATGGAATACTTCAAAAACAAGGTTCCTCAACGTCAAATTGCAAATGCTTTGAAGGTCTCATCATCGGCAATGCATGACATCATCAAAAGATTCAGAGAAACTGGAAAAATCTCTGTGCATAAGGGACAAGGCCGAAGACCTTTACTGGATGCCCGTGATCTTTGGGCCCTCAGACGCCACTGCATCACTCACTGGCATGATTCTGTTATTGACATTACTAAATGGGCCCAGGAATACTTCAAGAAACCACTGTCTGTAAACACAGCCCGCCGTGCCATCCACAGATGCCACCTAAATCTCTATCATGCAAAAAGGAAGCCATTGTTGAGCATGATCCAGAAGCGCCGCCGTGTTCTGCGGGCCAAGGCTCATTTAAAATGGACTGTAGCAAAGTGGCAAAGTGTCCTGTGGTCAGACGAGTCCAAATTTGACATTCTTCTCGAAATCATGGGCGTTGTGTCCTCCAGGCTGAAGAGGAGAAAGACCACCCCTCCTGTTATCAGCGTTCAGTTCAACAGCCAGCATCTCTGATGGTATGGGGACGCATTAGTGCATATGGTGTGGGACACTTGCATGTTTTAAAAAGCACCATGAATGCTGAAAGGTATATAAAGGTTTTAGGACAACATATGCTCCCCTCCAGATGACATCTATTCCAGGGAAGGCCTGGTGTATTTCAGCAGGACAATATAAAACCACATACTGCAGCTATTACAACAGCATGGCTTCGTAGTAGAAGAGTCCGTGTGCTGAACGGGCCTGCCTGCAGTCCTGATCTTTCACTGATTGAGAACATTTGGCACATAATTAAAAGAAAAGTCCATCAAAGGAGACCCAAAACTCTCCAGCAGCTGGAAGCCTGTATTAAACAAGAGTGGCATCAAATTCCAATGGCTAAATTCAAGAAACTTGTGTCCTCAATGCCCAGCTGCCTCCACTCCGTGTTAAAAAGAAGAGGGGATGCTCCAGCATGGTAAACCATGTAGCAGCCATCAAATTTGAAATGAGCTCATTTTGTAGATAAAATTGTCAAATTTCTCAGTTTCAACATTTGCTATGTTATCTCTGTTCTATTGTGAATGAAATACTGGCTGGTGTGATTTGAAAGTCATTGTGTTTTGATTTTATTCACAATTTACACTTTGTCCCAACTATTTCGGAATTGGGGTTGTAAATTTTGTATCCAAGTCAGATGTTGCTCTGCTTTACTGATTGCAAAGTCCCACTGCACAGCTGTAGTTGGCCTTAATGTCTCTGAGGAGCCTAAGACAGTCACAACCTTCAAGTCCAGTAAATAAGGCTTTGGCGATTTGCAGTCTTCACGGGACCCAATCTCCGTTAAAATTTTAACCTATGCAATGGACTAGCATGCTCTAGTCTCTTCAGTGAATACACACAGAAGAGATGTTTCCCTTTTCCAGCACAGTATACTTACGCTTTAATCAGTCTTATCTTGTTCGGTAAAGAGCCACCTGGTTCTTCACTGTACATCCTTTTTTTCAGAATAGCCATCCTCCAAAAACAAGAAGAGAACACTTATGTCAGATTTATGGTATTTTAGCTTTACTTAAGTCACATTGAAAGAGTGCTTACAGAAATGTAATATGAATAACAAATCACTACAGAAAACCAAATTTGACAAGTTACATTTTGAGGACTGATCACTTCAGAACACCACGTTTAATCTAAATCTAATCATGTCTAGCAGCCTCTTATGGTCTTTGGCTTATGTCAGTTGCCCAGACCCAGCCCGGCTCTCACCACTTCGCCCTGCATTTGTCCCAGCTGCGCGTGCTCACTTTCTGGGCCACTTCAGTCCAGGGCAGTTTGCTGTACAGCTGGTCTCTACTGACGGAGGCCCCACCAGCGCCAGGCGCAGCCAGCGTAAGCAAATGGTCCTTAAGAGCTCCCTCCAGCCTCTGCAGCTCATCTTCAGTCCAAGAGCCTTTGTTCAAGGCTGCAATACACACCGGGCAGATCAGATTACCACAAAACAGATTCAAAAGCACCGCTGCACACTAAACGGACACAAAGCACAGGAAGTGCACTTCTGCCCTCTCCATGATCCAATATATCCACGGAGACTCTGCATATAAGCAAAAATTGTGATATCCCTTCCCTTTTTGAACTATTTGTACAACCCACAAAACAACATGAATGCAACCAATTCAGCACTTGCCACATGCTCTCTTCAGGAGAACCAACTCTCTCCAGAGGCTGAAATGGTCGATTCAAATAAGTGACCCTCCCTTGTTTGCCCTCCAGCATCATCACCATTTCTCCAGCACTGGTCACTTAAAGCAGATCAATTGTTTACCCATTCTCCCAAAAACCAATGTCAACTTTTATGAGAATAAAACCAATTTATCAAGACAGATATTAGTTTTTCCTATAATTTATCACATTTGAAGCATCTAAGTACGGTATTTTTGGGCACCATAGCTTCAAAGCACCTTGTCTCTCAAACCCTACTGGAGAGACGGAAAACCATTCTTCTAAAAGACATTTCCTCAGTTGGTGACGATGGTGGTATAAAAAAGCAGTCCAACTCCTATATTCAAAATTTTCCTGAAGTTTTCAACTCTATTCAGATCAGGTGACTGCAAAGGTCACATAATTTTCACACTCCTAACCATATAGTTAGCCCTTGTGCCCTGAGGAATGGGGCATTGACATCCTGGAAGACTAAAGTCCCATCAGGATGGAAATATTTCATCACAGGCCCGGCGCCATGAGGCTTTGCCCCCTCAGTTGTATTTTCTGCCCCCTTAGTTACAGTGTTACGTACCCTACAAGAAAACAGCAAAATATTGGCGAAGACAATGCACAGAACAAGGCTTCCCATGGCTCTGAAACACAGTGCTGTCATTTCAGATCAATGGCAGCGCTGCTTGTTGTGCATTGTCAAATAGATTTGAACCTCGCGGGACAATGTACATGATGGGATAAAAAAAAATTAAATTTAAAAAAAGCAAAGAAACCGTTCATACCGGTAACACCCAAGCTAGCTAGCTTGCTAAAAAAAGTTTCTAACTTCACCGTTGCGGATGCCCACCGCCCGCCCCAGCTCCGACTGCTCCTGTCGATCTTGGGACAGAGGAGTCGGCCCAGGTGCACCTATGATGCTGTAGGTAGTTATTTTGTTGTTTTTAGGAGTCATCCCTTGGTGGTTAGAATCGTTCATAAATACTATTATTTTGCATCTAGTAGGCCTACGTTCTCAGTGCTCAGATTCCATAAATTGTGCAAGGAGGCTCCGCTTTAATACCGATTGAAAGCGCCTGCTACAATGGGCATGTGAGCGTCGGAACTAGACCACTCAGTTATGGTGGAAGTCCGCCCAGTTCGATGAGTCTCATTTTCTTTCACATCATACACACGGGCCGGATACGTGTGCGCCATTAACCTAGGGAAGAGATGGCACAAGAATGGATTGTGGGAAGAAGTCCAGCAGGTGGATGGAATGTGATGCTCCGATACATGTTCAGCCGGGAAACCCTGGGACTGGGCACTCATGTGGACATAAATTTCACAGAGCTGTTTCGGCAACATGCAGAGGACCAACTGCATACTATGCAGTCGGTCGCAATGTTTTGACTCATCCGTGTATACCATTAGAGAACATAGAGCAAAACAGTGACCCTTTTGAATTCAGAAAACTCGACTGGCTGTATTTGTGTGTGGAGAAGGGATGTTCACAAAAACTGACAATTGATTAATAATTTCTAATTTTCACTACCATCATCCTTAGCAATCAACTGTGTTACCATGATGTTTCAATTGTGCCATCAAACAAGTTGTTTATTTCGGCTTGACTTCAATGCAAAAAAATTCCATACTGAAATCGTCCACAAGGGGGAGCGCTTACACCAAATGCATTTTTCAGTTTATTTGCACCTGGATTCTTCATGAGATTTGGGAAATATATTTTTCTACAGTAGACACAAGGTTGTTCACTCTTGAATTTATTTTGTTTTTTTACCTTTACATTTTCCACTAATTTTTTTGGTTGCTTAGGCAAGGCCAACCAGTTGCTCTACATTGGGGTCAATGCTCAGGATTGAAAAATTTGTAGATTTAAGAGTTTTGGAAATTTGAACAGTTGTAGTGTTTTGAATCATTAAATTTGTTTCATAATGCTGGTGAGGATATTTGGCCCAACAATTTTTGTTCCTGTTGGTTGCGTGACTTAAATCTCAATTTAGCAACTTTTTTTTTTTTTTTTTAAGAGCTTAGTCTATTGATTGCAGTACAAATTAGATTTTCCATAACCCTTCTTCATGCACAGGCTAACAATGCACTGTGATTAGCTCACCAAGACAATAATATTCCTTATTTAATTGTGAGCTTTATTACGAGGCCAAGAATGTCCATTTGGTTCGCATTCATTAAGTGTAAATTGTATGTTAAGGCCAGATCAGTTAGTGAGCCGTGTGGTGTGGCACATTGTTGCAGATTTGGGCCAAACAATGAAGTGCAATTTTAAATTAAAAAATAGTGGCAAAGCCGCTGCGCCTGCTTGGCCAAACATGGGCAAAATGGAACACCCCCTTTTGGCCGAAGTATCGGTGCGATTCGGCTCAAAATCGAACTTGGTCTAGACCAGTGGTTGTCAACCCCGGTCCTGGAGAGCCACAGGGTGTGCTGAGTTTGGTTTTCTCCACCCTATTTAAACCTACGACACCAGGTGAGATGAGTTAAGCGTGTAATCAACTGCTTTAATTCATCAATTAAGTGCTGAGTAACATCAAAAACCAACAGACACTGTGGCTCTCCAGGACCAGGGTTGACTACCACTGGTCTAGACCTTATGACCATACACATGTGAAATATGAAAAGGATTGGTGAAAAACTGAAGACGCTACAGCGCAGACGAGCCAAAAGTTTACACACGCACGGACGCACGCACGACAGACCACCAAAGACCCAGAGCATAGCATAAGCCCCTTTGGGCCTTTTGGCCAAGCGGGCTAAAAACCCATCAGAAAAAAATCCTAAATGATCATCCCAAGCGCAGATGCTTTGAAAACGTGCGCCACCTGCTGATCAACCTACACTGCTGCGAGAGACGCTTCTCCAGGGCGTGGCTGCTGCGGCCAGTGAGCTCTGCGATCTTCATCCATTTGTTGCCATGCAACTGGTGCAGCTTCTGCAGGGAATGAAGTTCCTCATCTGTGAATCTGGAGGCAGAGATGACTAATCACACTGGCATGCATGTGGAAAAAAATTCACTCTTGCCTCATTACCTTAGAGGGCACATCACTCTGAAGCAAACAACCAGCTAATGAACATAAGACAAACAATTCTGACAAACAAAATGTTGATACAATAGTTAGGAAAAGAAACTGCCAAGAAAGTCCACATTTTGCAGCTGCATCATATACAGCATAGATCAAATGTGTACTGGCTTAAACATTACCAAAACTCCTAGTCTTCGATCCACAAACTGGTTCTTTAAAATCCCAGTGAAAGATAGAAATGACCAAAGAATATTGATTTAAGTCAAACCAATTAACCTAAAATTAAAAATACACAACAGTTTCCCCTCAATTGTTTGCCCATTTTCACAGCACCCAGAACCATTTTAGACTAGCAATGCAGACTTCTGGTGAGGGTCTGTCATCAGAGGGTTGTTTGTAGAAAGCACAGACAGAACACAGCAATGACACCTCTCAGGGTGTTGCTCAAACTAATTCAGGGTGAAGCAAGTAAAAGGAGCATGAATCTGACAAATATAAGCTTCAACTAATGCTACAAAATAGGTGTTTCTAGCCTGGCAAAGCAGTAGAACATGCAATCAGCGAAAAACATGCCCTCTGTAATGCAGCTGCCACTACAGGGAATTTCCCCAGGAGGCTGCCTCAGTCTCCAGATCACAGAACATAAGAGTGTAATTATTTACTTACCTTCCCATCTTGCAGTTATCATACATCTTCCTGCCTTTGTTGTATACGTCATGCCATGGCCGACATATCCCCTCAGCTGTGTAACAATACAACAAATTAAAAATAGGTTCAATTGCTATTTGGGTATCATTTCAGAAAATTATTTTCTGAGAAAAGGGACAGTTCTTATACCGGCAGGTTACTTGCTTCATGTTGGTTGACCTTCGGCTCTAGCAGGTTACTTGCTTCATAGTGAATGACAAAATGGCTCCGCCAATCGTCCAATAACAAGCCAAGAAACAATTTTATCTGAAATGGTTTGCATATAGCACTACAAGGGGTTTTTTGAAATGCACTGAAAGGAATCTACTTTGAGGCGACATGCATTTTAAAACCGCATTAAATTCAAAATCACACAAAATTACACTCGTTCAATTCCAAAAAAAAGCAGAGATGTTTCAGGGAAGCAGGTTAAAAGTCAACAGCAATACATTTTAAAATACAAGTGCTTGTGTGTAAATATTTCTGGACAATTATCTTGGTTGCTGGTGGATACAAACAGTTCATTTAAAAAACTGATTTGGGTAAGTCTTTTTTTTTTTAGATTTTTTTTTTTTTTTGAATTTTTCCTTTATTTGACAGTTATACAGTGTAGACAGACAGGAAGGTTGGGGAGAAGAATGGGGGAAGACATGCAGCAAATGACCTGAGCCGGGGTCGAACCCGGGTCGCTGCGGGAAGGACACAGCCTTTATGGTGCGCGCGCTTAGACTGATGAGCCACCGGGGCGCCCCTGATTTGGGTAAGTCTTAATGATGCTAATAGCTTCATGCTAAAAATCAAAAACGGCCTGCATCCTTTGTTAGAACCATCGCATTAAGGGTGCAGTAGGTAGCTTTTATAACAAGAGGCCCATGGGCCTAAACGGTCACCTGAGTTGTATAAAAACTGATGTTATTGATGTGAATGAACCAAATATACCCATCATTTTCCTATATAAAGTATAATAAACTTCACCCCCTCCCCAGGGGCAAACATGGAGCCTGGGGGCCATGAAATGAACAATTTTGATAAAGCACCTGAAGACCCTTCCATCTATGAAGAGTATAGTTTTCCAGCATATCTGGGTCAGGAGAAGAAGAGTTTGAAAATTTCAGCCAATTTGACAACTTTTAGCCCCGCCCCTCAGAGCACCTGGGGGTGGGCACCATACAACTCACAATTTTGGTGCATATTTGACCAAGGATGGTTCCTGCAAAATTTGATTGAAAGCGGATCAGCGGTTTCTGAGAAGAAGTGGAAAATGTATTGACCAGTTTTAGCCCCCCCTCTGAGTCCCTGGGGGTGGGCACCATATAATTCACAATTTTGGTGCATATTTGACCCAGGAAGGTTTGTGCAAAATTTCATTGAAATCGGATCAGCGGTTTCTGAGAAAAAGTGGAAAAAGTATTGACCACTTTTAGCCCCACCCCTCAGAGTCCCTGGGGGTGGACACCATATAATTCACAATTTTGGTGCATAATTGACCAAGGAAGGCTCCTGCAAAATTTTATTGAAATCAGATCAGCGGTTTCTGAGAAGAAGTTGAAGATGTATTGGCCAGTTTTAGCCCTGCCCCTCAGACCCCTGGGGGTGGGCACCATATAATTCACAATTTTGGTGCATAATTGACCAAGAAAGGTTCCCGCAAAATTGTGTTGAAATCGGATCAGTGGTTTCTGAGAAGAAGTCGAAAATGTATTGACCACTTTTAGTCCCGCCCCTCAGAGTCCCTGGGGGTGGGCACCATATAATACATAATTGTGGTGCATAATTGACCAAGGAAGGTTCCTGCAAAATTGTGTTGAAATCGGATCAGCGGTTTCTGAGAAGAAGTCAAAAACGTATTGACCAGTTTTAGCCCTGCCCCTCAGAGCTCCTGGGGGTGGGCACCATATAATTCACAATTTTGGTGCATAATTGACCAAGGTTGGTTCCTGCAAAATTTTATTGAAATCGGATCAGCTGTTTCTGAGAAGAGGTCAAAAATGTATTGACCACTTTTAGCCCCGCCCCTCAGAGCCCCTGGAAGTGGGCACCATATAATTCACAATTTTGGTGCATAATTGACCAAGGAAGTTTCCTGCAAAATTTTATTGAAATCGGATCAGCGCTTTCTAAGAAGAAGTCAAAAATGTATTGACCAGTTTTAGCCCTGCCCCTCAGAGTCCCTGGGGGTGGGCACCATATAATTCACAATTTTGGTGCATAATTGACCAAGGAAGGTTCCTGCAAAATTTTATTGAAATCGGATCAGCGGTTTCTGAGCAGAAGTCAAAAATGTATTGACCAGTTTTAGCCCCGCCCCTCAGAGTCCCTGGGGGTGGGCACCATATAATTCACAGTTTTGGTGCATATTTGACCAAGGAAAGGTCCTGCAAAATTTTACTGAAATCGGATCAGCGCTTTCTGAGAAGTCGTCAAAAATGTATTGGCCAGTTTTAGCCCCGCCCCTCAGAGCCCCTGGGGGTGGGCACCATATAATTCACAATTTTGGTGCATAATTGACCAAGGAAGGTTCCTGCAAAATTTTATTGAAATCAGATCAGCGGTTTCTGAGAAGAATTGGAAAATGTATTGAGCAGTTTTAGCCCCGCCCCTAATTGCCCCTGGGGGGGGTGAGCACCATATAATTCACAATTTTGGTGCATATTTGACCAAGGAAGGTTCCTGCAAAATTTTATTGAAATCGGATCAGCGGTTTCTGAGAAGAAGTCGAAAATGTTAATTGTTTAAGGGACGCACGACGGACAACGACGGACCAAAGGTGATTAGAATAGGTCACTTTGAGACTTCGTCTCACGTGACCTAAAAATAACTTTTTTCCATATTTGCTGAGACTGTCACTCTATACTGACAGTAGTACATGAGATTGGTAATCTGTTTAAAAAAGGGTAGATTTGGCTCCTCCCAGAGCTTCTAATGACATTGGCAAGATTGCAATGTATTCTGTAAAAGAGTTGAGCCAGTTGGTGATATGAATAGAACTTTTAGATTTAAAGTTTGGGAAGATTATTTTCTTGGCAATGGTTAGAGAAATGAGTAATGGGTTTTTGTATTTGGGTGGTAGGGCTACACATGTTGTATCTTCTAAGAGGCAGAGTGATGGGGACATCGGGATTCTGCAGCCTAAGACAGCGGCAACTTTCTCAGTGACTTTGAAGGAGTGAACTGGATGACAGACCCAAGTGGCATGGAGATAATTGTCCGCACTGCCAAGTATACATTGTGAGCAGGAGTCCGAGTCAGCCAGTCCCATTTTAAGCATTTTACTCTAGGTTGTGTGTAATCAATGGATGGTTTTTTATTTTATAAATTGTAATTTCGTCTTAGTAGTCATACAGAAGATGCTATTACTGATCTGAGTCCAGAAGTCGGGGTTGGGAGGAAGAGCCAAGTCATTTTCCCATTTGATGATTGAGAGTGATATGGAGGTAACTGAAATGGACATAAGTTTGTAGTTCGGAGATTATTTTATTTTTTTTTTTAGTTTTTGATTTTCATGAATTTGAACCATTTGTTGGTAGGGGTGGTGGGTATCATTGAAAAGAAGTAATTAATTTGAGAGAAGGTTTTCATTTTAACACGTTGACTGCCAACTACGAGATAACTCGTAATGGCGGGTCAGGGCCAGCGCTAGACTTGAAAATTCGGGGGAAATTATCCATCCCTTTATTGACAACAATTAATCCTGGCTAAGTCTAGATGGTTTTCCTTTATAAACACGTTTTCCAATTCAAGAATAATCAAGTGGCAATTGAAGACACGGCTTCTCTCCCTCATGCGATCTAACAGCAAATAATGGGCTACATTCAGTAGAGAAAATAATTTAATTATAATTAGGCCTATGCACTGGCACTCAGCAATGCAATTTTTTTTTTTTTTTTTTTTTCCAGCGAGGCGGCATTTCAGAACTCATTTGCGAATGAAGGTAATTTCGCAAGTATGTACACCTGTTTTTGCAGCATGGTCACGCAACTTGCTGTAAAAAATAGACAGCTGTCAGACTGGAAAATGTAAACAGAGGAAACCACGTATACTTGTCACCAGAATTACCTTCATTCGCAAAAGAGTTCTGAAATGCCGCTCTCGCTGGAAAAAAAGAAAAATACCGTTATTGAGTGCCAGTGCATAGACCTAATTATTATTGAATAATTTTTCTGTACTGAATGTAGCCCATTATTTGCTGTTAGATCGCATGGGGAGAGATCCGTGTCTTCAATTGCCACTTGATTATTATTGAATTGGAAAAACAGAATATAGGAAAACCATCTAGAATTAGCCAGGATTAATTGTTGTCAATAAAGGGATGGATAATTTCCCCCGAATTTTCAAGTCTAGCGCTGGCCCGGACCCGCCATTAAGATGTTATCTCGTAGTTGGCAGTCAACGTGTTAATAGCGGTAGCTGATGCTAAAATTGTGTTAATAAAGTTTGTTCGCTCACTTGCTTGGCTAATGAACAGCCTTGTTTTGCTCATGTTTCAATTAACAAGCACAATTACAATGACTTCGATATGGCGTGGTATGTGTCTGGGAGTAACATGTAAATACTTAATGTTAACTTCTTTTTATTACCACTGTTTCCTCCTTTGCAAGAAGACACACTGGAGCTCGTGTTTTGTGTATGCTTCCATGGATTTTGAACTAAACTCGTGAATGAGCTTGAAGGGAGAGACTAAAGGACAGAGAGATGGAGCTGAGAGCGAGGGGCCGTGGTGCATATGATCAAAGCGCTCTCTAGGTCTTTTCGCCAAGGTAACGGACTGCTGCATTAGGAGAAAAAACAATTTTCTGCTCATAAGATATTTTCAATGACTCTAGCAAAGTACACCGCCAAATGTTCTAAATTAATAGTTGAACTGGAGGCTGCAGTCTGAGGGCACAGTAAGTAAACCAAACAGCATGACAACACTGGTTTCCAGTGCTTTTTAATGGACAGCTGCCCAATGCTCTTCCATCCGTGATCAAACGGAGATACTCACACACTCTTAAATGGAACTTGTATTTGTTTTTCGTCTCTATAATGTTGGTCTTCTCCTCAGGGAAACGCGAAGGGAAGAAAAGTTTAGTGGCGCTGTCAATCCCGGTCAACACCAGAAAATCCTCAACGTTCTTCTTCAATCTCTCCACTTCTTCTGTATGATATCTTCCGTGTCTCAGGCCAACACCTGCGGACATTCAAAACACACCAATTAGCCCATTGCATGATGACGAGTGTGCTAGGCATTGTGGGATTGAAGTAGGGTATCGCTGTCTAGCTCTGCACAATAACAGCAATAGTGTGGCAGATGAGCTGATTAAAGTTTGGTTGAATCTGTGAAGTCGCATCATATTAATGTGCAAAAATGCACCGCATTGCAAGAAGTCCTTCAATTGCTTAATGTAGAACTTAACACCCATGAACTACAGAGATTACTGGTTTGTGTTTTCCCCTCAATATTTGCCCTCTCAATGACTACAAACCCCAATTCTAATGAAGTTGGGATGCCGCGTAAAATGTAAATAAAAAACAGAGTGCAATAATTTGCAAATCTCATAAACTCATAATTTATTCACAATAGGAAATAGACAACATATCAGGTGTTGAAAGTGAGACATTTTACCATTTCATGAAAAATATTAGCTCATTTCACGATATTGATAGCAGCAACACATCTCAAAAAAGTTGGGACGGGGCAACAAAAGCCTGGAAAAGTAAGTGGTACTAATAAACAAGAGGCCTGTCGGCCTAGAGAGCTCCGCTGAGGATGAATGAAATGTCCATGACATGACTTAATTTCAGAAATTCTTGAAAACTATTGCAATATGAACACATATGACACATTTGGTAACCAGAATATACTGTGAACCAGTTTGGCGTCTCAATTTATGTAGTATAACAATAAAACCAAATTGCAATCATTTATTTCAATCATCTTACCACCAAGCAATACTAACAACCAACAAATACCCTTCCCTCACAGTACATCACAAATATAGCAGTCACAATCCTTCTAACACTGTCACAGGACAATATGATGCAGAACAATATGATGCAGAACAATTAATCCAGAACGATGATCCAGAACAACATGATTCAGAACAATGATCTGGAACAACAGGATCCAGAAAAATGAGGAGGAACAACATGATGAAGAATAACATGAGCGACAACAACATGATCCAGAACAATATGATCATTTCAGTCATCCTCAGCGGAGCTCTCTAGGCCGACAGGCCTCTCGTTGAGATATTAATGAAAGACAGAAAATCAGTGTTTGTGCTCATTTTTTCAAAGTACAAAATGCTGAATTTCTCAGAAACCAGGAAGTAGAATTTTCTAATTTTCGCAGGGGATATTCAGAACATCATATGGAAGGTTCACAACAAATTAGACAAAAAGTTATCAGACAGTTTTTGAGATATTAAGGAAAGACTGAAAAAATGAGCGCAAACACTGATGTTTTAAGTCCAAAATACTTAATTTCTCAAAAACGGGGACGTAGAATTTTCTAATTTTCACAGGGGATCATCAGAACATCATAAGAAAGGCTCACAACAAATTAGACAAAAAGTTATCAGACAGTTTTTGAGATATTTAGGAAACACTGATTTTCTGAGTCAAAAATGCTGAATTTCTCAAAAACCAGGATATAGAATTTTCTAATTTTCACAGTGAATATTCAGAATATCATAAGGAAGGCTCGCACCCAATGAGAAAAAAAGTTATCAGACCATTTTTGAGATATTCAAATTTGAAGTGAAAAGTTGAAGGCGGACGGACAGACAGACAGACACAGGCAGACAGACAGACGGATGTCAGACGACTTGGCATTACAAAAGCTCCGCTGACTGCTGACTATCATCACAGCAAGGTAAAAATGAGCACAAACACTGATTTTCTAAGTCCCAAATGCTGAATTTCTCAAAAACCGGGATGTAGAATTTTCTAATTTTCGAAGAGGATTATCGGAACATCATAAGGAAGGCTCACAACAAATTAGACAAAAGGTTATCCGACAGTTTCTGAGATATTAATGAAAGACTGAAAAAATGAGCACAAACACTGATTTTCTAAGTCCAAAATGCTGAATTTCTCAAAAACCAGGATGTAGAATTTTCTAATTTTCACAGTGAATATTCAGAATATCATAAGGAAGGCTCACACCAAATTAGAAAGAAATTTATCACACAGTTTTTGAGATATTCAAATTTGAAGTGAAAAGTTGACGCTGGACAGACAGACGGATGCCAGAAGACTCGGCACTAGAAAGGCTCCGCTGACTGTGACTATCGTCACAGTGGAGCTAAAAAATAACTGGAGAAGCATCTTGCAAAGAATTACAGTGGGGTGCAAAAATTTGGGCACCCCTGGTTCAAATGTCTGTTACAATTAATCTCCAAGTGATTGAAAGCACACCTGAACACTAAATGCTACACAGTTAAACATGACACCTTCCTGCAAATTTAAAAGCAAGGTTTCTTTTTATTTTAATTTTTCTGAGTTTTTAAATGATAAGAAAGGAAAAAGGGCCCTGTGCAAAAGTTTCAGAACCCTTTTGGATTATTCTTTGTTACCTTTTAAGAAGATGATTACTAAGGCTCAGACCCAGGTGATTTACTCGTTAGGGCTTCAGTGAGTCAGGTGAATATAATTCCAGGGTTAAACTATGTATTCTGAAGTAACTCCATGCCTTCTAAAGTATCCGACTGTGGTGGCTGTTGTGTCTGGTGTTAAAAACCATGTGTTCCTCTAAACAGTTGTCCAAGGATGTCAAAATCAAGTTAATTCACTTCCACCAACAAGGAGAGGGCTACAAAAAACTCTCGCAACGTTTCAAACTACCCATTTCTACTCTCAGAAACATCGTAAGAAAATGGAAAATAAATGGAACAATTGAAGTCAAGGAAAGATCTGAAAGACCAAGAAAAATTTCCAATAGAATGGCCCGAGATCTGGTGAGAAATGCTCAGAGGAACCCACACATCACTGCAAAAGAGCTGCAAAAAAGAGCAGCAGACACAGGTCTAGTTGTTCACAGGACAAAAATACAGTGTACCATAAACAACAAAGACCTACATGGCAGAGTTGCAAGAAAGAAGCCTTTCCTATGACCTCAACACAAAATTAAGCATCTGAAGTATGCAAAAGAAAATTTTGAGAAGCCTCAAGGCTATTGGAACAATGTGCTTTGGACTGACAAAACCAAAATTGAACTTTTTGGCCACAACCAAAGAAGGTATGTTTGGAGAAAAAAGGGTGAAGCATTTGTAAAGAAGAACACGTTGCCAACTGTTAAGCATGGAGGTGGATCCATTATGCTTAGGGGTTGTGTAGCAGCTGGGGGCACAGGCAATATTGAGCGGGTGGAAGGAAGAATGGATTCCGCCAAATATCAAGACATTCTAGAGGCTAATGTTCAAAGCTCAGTCCAGAAATTGAAGTTGAAGAGGAGTTGGGTATTCCAGCAAGACAATGACCCAAAGCATATCACAAAATCCACCATGAAGTACCTCCAGGAAAGACAGATAAAGGTTTTGGAATGGCCATCACAGTCCCCAGACTTAAATATTATTGAAAATCTGTGGAGAGACCTCAAACATGCCGTGCATGCAAGAAGGTCGAAGAATATTTCTGAGCTAGAGGTGTTCTGTCAGGAAGAATGGGGAAAAATTCCAAAGACAAGAATTGAAAGACTCTTAGCTGGCTACAGGACGCATTTGCAAGCTGTTATAAGGCAATTCCGCCAATTAGTAAACCTATAGGTGGAATTTTCAAAATAGTGCTACACATCTCTGTAATATCTCATTTTAAAGGTTTATAGCCCTATTTTTCAAAACCAATGAGTAAACCTGGGTGGAAGATATACATTAATATAAATATCAGTGTTTTTGAAAGATGGAATAAAGGAGTCCGGATGTCCCTGATTGAAGCATATTTAAATAATTGCATTTTTTTCCTATCTAAAATCATCATTGTAGCAAATTTTTGTTGGAGTGATTTTTATATAAGCCCTTACATTTATTGTATTAATAAAAAAATCTGTTCGATTTGAAATAAAAAAAATTTAATATGCACAGTACTAAGTATACACACTTTTCACATGTACGTCCAACGCCAAAAATGATTCTTTACAATTGTCCCATCAATATGCACTTTCAAAACAACTTGATATCCTGGATTAAATGTGTATATAATGTCTTTATTATAATGGACTAGTTTATTGTCATCAGGTATTTGGAACATGCTGGGAATACTGGTGTCAAATTTTGTGCGTCCGACACCCTGTACATCCGACACCACAGTTTGCAACAGTTCAAAACTCATGGACTCTGTAATTGGTAACATGAATAGTTATTAGTTTCCTACCATCAGTTCTGGTGTTGGAGGAAAGCATTTCATAGGGATAGGAAGAGGAATAGGAACTACCTTATCAGCTGCCATCTGATAGCTGGAATAGGAATTACGTGGTGCGATTGCATCATCTTTTTGCCACCACCTTTGTACTGGAGGGAAATTTGATTTTGAACTTCGATTTTATGACATTGGACTTAGGAAAAGGTGAGTGCAAGAAAGTGAATGTGTCCAAATAGTTGATTATAAATCATGGCATATGAACATCTGGTAGCTATGTGGAAATCTAGGTCATTCGGGGCTTCGAGGCGCGTCCTCCGATCGCGTATCGCAACTCGGCTGGATTGCGCTACGGTAGTCAAAATGGGGGTATTGTTTTTTCTGGTACACATTTTTTGGTCTCGTCCTAGTTGGGAAGTCTTATTTTGATGAGGTAGTTCATACATTGGCACCCAAGTGCCATTTTGAATTTTTCGATTTGACAAACGGGAACCAACTGAATTTTTCACGCAAACATTTTGTTTGAATTTGTGTTCAGGAAAGCATTGATCATTTTATTGAATGTAAGTCAAATAATCATTGAAACCTTTAATATATTCATTTTTATATATTTCCCTATCAGTGTGCTGAATGTGAGCGAATTGAACGATTGACTGATCAATTAGCGAGTGACGTTCAAGTCTCATCACAGCACTCCTTTCTAAGCTTTGCTTATCCAGAAGAAAAAATGTGGTTTTGCTGACTTAAGTGCAGGTGTTAAGGGTGCTCAGGTAAAAGTAAAACTGTCCACTACCAGTGACATTACAAAAATGCAGGTTAAAACTTAATCTATTTCCAAGTGAGAATCAGGAAATTGACTAAATTAATTTACTGGGCAAAATATTATGTATTCAAGAGGACAAACTGAATGTTTGATACCAGTTTTGTTTGATACCAGCGGTGTTATTTACCTGTTGACTCACCTTACTTATCAGCCAACTTGCCAAGTTCTGTTTTGTTCATTATATTGGGATCAAGTTGGCTTGAAATTACATTCAGACCCTGTATGTCCGACACCAAAAAAGGTTTTTATGTGTGTTATTTTTTTAGTCACCTACTCATAAACCCACTTGTAGAGGTTTGAATGCGGTATTTTGTCCATTAAGATATGATAAAGTTTAAAATATGTTTGTTGGAGATGAGGATCCAGTTGATGTAAAATTACCTTCGGACCTTGTACGTCCGACACCAAAAATGGTTTGATATGTTATTTTTTTTTAGTAACCTTCCTCATAAACCTACTTGTAGAGGTTTGAGGTTGTGGTATTTTGTTCATTTTATATGATAAAGTTTAAAATACATTTGTTAGAGATGAAGATCCAGTTCAATTTTAGATTACATTCAGACGCTGTACGTCCAACACCAAAAAATGTGCGTCCAACACTGTGTTTAGTGGTACATTACATGCCCATAATAAAAAGTATGGATTTCTTTATGTGATCTTGTTTGAGTATACCGTCTTGGGGAATCAGTCATGGACTAACAATTGGAAAAGGTTAAAACACTTCACAGAGATCCTAAAACAAATGAAAGCACTGAAGGTGCTGATGCCTCGGTGCTTACAGCAGTGACAAGTATGTCCCTTAATGAAGCTATAAAATTCTGTGTGGACATGTCAGAGTGCCCTAGCTGCATCTATGCTTAACATAAGCTATGTTTCCATCCACTTGTTAATCGAATTATCTGAAGTTCACCAAAAATATTCATGCGAATAAAGGCGGTGAAAATGCATTTTCACCTAACAGCATTAAAGCGAATAAAAATTTGTACATAATGACGTCACTTGCTGCTATGCGATCAAATCGGATATTTCTGACATTTTGAAGCTGTTTCCATTCATTTTCACACTGAATCGCAGAACCTTCGAGTGAACAGAAGTAGCGTGGTAGGCAACAAAATTAACTAGTTAGCAATAATGGATCGCGTCTCCCAACAAATGATGATAATTGCACAAGTCTTAATAGTGCTTATGTGCCAGCTATTAGCAACATGCAAACCATTATCAGAAGGCAACGACGGCACCGAAACACCGTCACGATGCAGTCGCAGATTTATTCGGCAAATAACGTTTCCATCAGCAGTTATCGCATAAACCTTTTACCAATCAAGAAGAAAACCCAATGAGATCAACCGTATAAACTTAATGTTGATATCTTGAAAATCAAGTCAAATTTCACCGTTTCCATCAGGCATTTTTTATTCGATACGACTTAATTCGCATAAGAACGTGTGGATGGAAACATGGCCATTCTGAGGTATTTACCCACCAGTGGCCGGTTGGCATAACGAGTTGATAAGCAGCTTCGTAGGACCGCTTAGCGAGACTGCGGTTGTTAGGCTTAGCGAAGACCAGCAATAACTGAAAGCATTGTTCATTTGCACACTGTTACTGTGTGGGGGGAGAAATCATTTGTGATCTTCTATAAAGTTCATACAGCAGTTAGTTCGAAAATCCACGCAGTGCTATATTGAACACAGTGCGCAATGTGCGTCTACATGAATCACTGTCGGCATTATGCTCCGTTTGTCAAGTTTTGCCATCAGCAGTAACTATTGCTGTGATATAAATCGAACTCACAAGTTGTAAAGCGATCCACTGTGAAGAGCTTAATCTTCGATAAAATCTTGATCGCTCGCAGCAGCCATCGTGGTAATCAAATAGTGCTATAACTCGAAAACAAAGCTCTATCTCAAAAATTTGGCAAATTTAAATCCAAGAGATCATGGCATTTAACCCATAGAGCCATATTCTTGGACTTAATTTTGACCGGCGTAGCGGCTATCCCTGTAACAAACAGAATGACTGACACACAAACGAACTACCATATGCCCCGCTTGCGCATGCGCACCGAGGCATAATCATGTGCATGTCATTAAAGACATTTGTCTGAGTACGTCCGACACAGAGGTATTTTGGAGGAACATCTACACTTTGATGAAGAGCTATGCATAACAGATGATTGCCATGACCAGGATGTGTAATCTGCCCAAATGACAGTTATCTCCTCACTTCACTGTGCTTAATTGACTTATGAAGTGTCTGAAATGTATGTCCAACACCATGGATCGGCCCTACAGCTGCCCGAGGAGGAGTTACAAAGTACTAGCTGACAGGGTTCACAAACTGTGAAGTTAAAAATAAAAATTATTCTTGCTTTAAAATGTGACGGAATGTGTGATGTTTAACATTGTAGCATTTAGTGTTCAGGTTTGCTTTCAATCACTTGGAGATTAATTGTAACGGACATTTACACCAGGGGCGCCCAAATTTTTGCAACCCACTGTAGGTCAATTGGCAACAGGTCAGTAACATGTCTCGGTGTTAAAAGAGCATTTTGGTAGGCAAAGTCTCTCAGAAGTAAAGATAGGCAGAGGTTCACCAATGTGCGAAAAACTGCATCTAAAAATTGGGGAACAATTTTAGAAAAATGTTCCTCGATGTAAAATTGCGAAGACTTTGAATATCCCACCATCCACAGTACATAAAATCATCAAAGATTCAGAGAATCTGGAGAAATGTCTGTACACAAGGGACTAGGCTGAAGGTCAATATTGGATGCTTGTGATCTTCGGGCCGTCAGGCGGCACTGCATAAAAAAACAGGCCTGATTCTGCGCTGGAATTTACTGCATGGGGTCAGGAACACTTCCAGAAATCATTTTCCGTGAACACAGTCCGCCGTGCAATCCACAAGAGCAAGTTTAAGCTGTACCATGCAAAAAAGAAGCCATATGTGAATACGATTCAGAAATGTCGCCGTCTTCTCTGGGCCAAAGTTCATTTAAAATGGACTGAGGCAGAGTGGAAAACTGTTCTGTGGTCAGATGAATCAAAATCTGAAATTCTTTTTAGAAACTACGGACGCTGTGTCGTGCAGATTAAACAGGAGAGAGCCCATCCAGCTTGTTATCAGTGCTCAGTTCTAAAGCCTGCATCTCTGATGGTATGGGGTCGCATTAGTGCCTATGGTGTGGGCAGCTTACACATCTGGAAAGGCACCATCAATGCTAAAAAGTATATAGAAGTTTTGCAACAACATATGCTCCTATCCAGACAATGTCTCTTTCAGGGCAGGCCTTGCATATTGCAGCAAGATAATGCTAAACCACATACTGCATCCCTCACAACAGCATGGCTTTGCAGTAGAAGAGTCCGGGTGCTGAACTGGCCTGCCTGCAGTCCAGACCTGTCACCAATAGAAAAAATTTGGCGCATCATAAAACTAAAAATCCAGCAAAGAAGACCCAGGACTGTTGAGCAGCTAGAATCCTTCATCAGACAAGAGTGGGACAATATTGCTCTCCCAAAACTCCAGCAATATGTCCCTTACTTCCCAAATGTTTACAGACTGTTAAAAAGCATTTTGTTGTGTTTGAGCTTTCTATGATTAACTATGTGCATTTTATAAAATAATGTTTGAATATGTCTTCCGATGCCATTATATGCTGTGCGTCCACAAAAATACCACATTTTCAAAAATTTAAATTGAGAAAATAAAGCAAAGTACCATCACAAATTTTGGATATGTTAATAACAGGCATCTAATCTTTCGAAAAAATGTCAATTTGATGTTGGAGGATGGTGTCATTATTTTTGGAATAAAATGTTACAAAAAGCACAAAATTTTTTTTTCCCCATTTTCAAACCTTAATATTTTCTAGATTATTCATAAGAGAGGGGCGGAATTAGAATACAAAATACACAATATATATCGGAATCCGTAAGTGCAATACCAAATCCCTGTCTTTGAAGTTAAGCTTTCTACAGTCCTTCAAATATTCTACCGCAGAACAGAGTAAAATTTTTGAGTAACTTTAAGCACCCAGAGATATATGATGAACTACAGTGACACCTTTATAAGTCCATATTCCTAAAGCTATAGTAGCAGATTTTCACCCCTGAAATTTTGAAGGACTTGGCTGAAATACTTTTCTAGATATAGCCATGTTAAAGTGGCCCCTCAGAAATCGCTGTTCAAAAAGGGCCGGAACTTGGTTGCAAAAATGTTTTTTTTTCGAAAAAACTATTAGGAGTTGAGAGCTAGAATTTTGGATTTATCCTATTAGGAGGAGTATGCACCCACTGGAATTTTTCCAGCCAAATCTGAGATGGTCAAGTAGGAAATTTCTCTGAAATTCGTACATTTGACATGGAATGACCCCTGACTGACATTTATTTATGCACACCCTATCTCCCCATTCACCTGCATGGGTTGCCACACAGCACAGTCAGAAAGCAATCTTCCATGCAAGAATGTTTTTGACTGGCAAAAATAAAGCGTAAAATCAATTCCTTACAGGATCATACAAATCTATAGACTCCATATGACTACTACTTATTATCAACATAATAATTATAATTATTACCTGCTTTCTTGAATGTCCTGAATCGTTGCAAATCATACTTTATGACACGGTAAATCTCATTTGGGGTTCTCTTCTCGATCCTGGGGATAAATTCTTTCAGTTCCTCAATGTACTCCATTTTCTCCGCCTGCCAGTGCTGATCCCACCTGTAATGAGCATGAGCCATAAAAAGAGCCGTGTCAAAATAACATTATATTGGTGGTAGCGCAAAAAAAAAAAAAAAAAAAAGATTGGTAACCGCGCAAGACAAAAAAAAAAAAAAAAAAGCCCATAAGCATTTCGTGAGCATCGCCATTACCAATGAATTCTACCTCTGTACAGCACAAAAAATATTTTGAACCGAAAAACATTAACTTAGTCTTGTTCCAGACCACCACACTTTCAAAGTAATTTTTATAAATGACTTTAGTCTATGTTTCCCTCTTTTCTCAAAATAACACATTTTTAATAAAATGGTATTAATTTAAGCTTAAATATGCACTATCAACTTCACACTATAAAATGGTGCCTTAAGAGGTTAAAAGCACATTAGTTGAGAGATCACTACGCGCATCCATCAGAACTCCCGCCATGGGGCAAACAGCAAGCTTGCTCCTTTGTTTTCCATGATTCATATGGTATACGGTCTTGAGCAAATGGTAATCAAACATCAGAGGCCATTTGAAATGCTCCCGGGGGAAAAAAAAAAAAAAAAAAAAAAAAAAACTGTGCTTTGAAGTCAGCTAATTACTGGCAAGGCTGGACAGCTTCCATCACCTTGGCATAATTAGCCTTCTCCCAATCTATTCCTGTGTACTTTGCCTAACTAAGAATCAAGCTATTTATTTAGCCAACTAACTACTAACAACCAATATATGTCTATAATGATCAAGAAGTGATAACGAGAAGTAGACAGACGTATCTAGGCCTCTGTATTAGATTCAAAGAGTGGCAATAACCTGATTACAAAAAAAAACCTTCCTCTGAATTTTTCTCATTGAAAATTTTTCAGCGAATGATGGATTTGTTAAAAACAAATTCAATTTAAGATGGCCCTGGTTTTCATGCCTCTAAAAATATAAGTCTTCAAAATGTGGAAATCATTTTGTTACCCATACCAACCGTGACTTATGATTTATTTTCGCATTCGCATGAAAGCGTCCAATTTAAGCCCAGAAATAATCGGGCAAGTGCAGTTAAGCTAATCTGTGCTGTTTCATGGTCATTTAAATTTAAAACTGTGACCAACAAAAATGATATCAAAATAAATTGGACTTCTACGGATTAAATTTGGTAATTGAGCAAATCAAGTGTTTGATTGCTAATTGAGCAAAGTATATGGGAACCAGGTGAGAGCAATCGCTGGTTAAAAGGTGATGATTCTGCAGACCTCAATGTTGCTCTGTTAAGCACATCACTGAGAAATACTGAACTCAATTAATTTCTTTTCTAGAGGCATTTCATATGGCCTTTGCTTTTTGGCAGCCGTTAGTTCAAGATCGCATCAGGTATGAATCCTGGAAAACAAAAGGATCGTTTGTTTGTTCGCTCCTTGGCAGGAGTTACTATCATTGCACTTCAAATTATTGTGATAAATTTATCATCCAGCCCTACTCCTAGATAAAATAATGAGTCACTGTCCTTAGAAGTCTCACACTCACTGTTCATAGTTCAGACCGTGAGAGTCCAGTTCATCCGAAATAACCTCTTCCAGGGTTTCATCATTCATCAATTCAGCCAGCCGTTTTTGGTTGCCGCGCCTCCTCAAGCTCTTGGTTCTTGTCCTCTTCTGTGGGATCAGCTCGGAGAGCTTTTCTTTTCTTGAGACTTTTGCATTGTCCTTGACGCCAGCCACAGTTTCAACCTGAACGCTCAACTCGGTTTGTTCACTTCTGCCATTTTTTCTTCTCTTCTTCACCAATGGAATCTCCTGTTCATATTGAGAAGATCTGTTACCCTCCACAATTTCACCCTGAATGCTCAGGTCTGCCTTCCCTGATTTTATTTTTCTCTTCTTCCCTCGCATCTCTTGTGGGATCGTCTTGCTCTGCAGGGAGGTTTTGGAATCATCCTTTGTACCATCCTCAGTTTCACTCGAAATGTTAAACTCAGTTTGGGCTCTGCTGCTTTCTCTACTCTTGTTTTTATTAGTTTCAGGTAGGATCTGCTCAGAGATCACCTCTTCCTGCTGGGACGCTTCTGTACCATCCTCAATTCCGCTGTGGGTATTCAACTCTGTTTGATAACATCTATGTTTTCTCTTCTTTCGCTTCTTTTTTTGTGGGATCCACTCCCCCTGCAGGCTGGTGTCCACGCCGTCCTCAGTTTCGCCATGGATGCCTGACTCTCTTAGGTCAGCATTCTTTTCTTTCTTCTTCTTCTTCTTCTTCTTCCTCCTCGGTTGGGAGACCTCTATTGGGGTCAATTCAGATACTCCCTCTTCCAGCCTGGATACTTCTGAACCATCTTCAGCAGCCACGGTTTCACACCAGGCTATCAGATCTGTTCGGTCACGGCTGCTTTTCCTTTTCTTCCTCTCCTGTGAAATGACTTCCTCCTGGAGCAGAGTCTGCAACTCATTCACCTCCTGTGCGTGTCCCATTTGCTTCTTCCTCTTCACCTTTCCCACCACCCCTAAGGATAAATCACAGTCTTGATCCCGCCGTTTTTTCTGCTTTTTCGCTGCTTTTCTCTCATTCTTGTCCAATTCCCATTCTCGTCTCTGCTCCTGATCAATACCAAGTTCTTGCTCCTGTTCAGCAATTTTTCCTTCAGCAGTGTCCAGCATTGCATCAGCGCTCTCAGTCACATGCTTCTCACGTCTTTTTTTCTTGTGTTTCTTCTCCTTCTTCCCCACCTTGCTCTGTTGTTCCTTGGACGGCAGGTAATCCATTTCATCCTCAGACATGTCTACGAATAGCAGTGGAGATTTAGCGTCAATCTGAAGGATGATCATGGATATACAATCCTACTTCCGTTGATACCCTCTGGGTGCCTCCAATATGTTCCTTGATGTCAGTTTTGTGCCCCTTTCTCATTCAAACAGACATATCTGAAATAAAAACAAATGATTTCACACCTAACTTCTATGGAAGACGTGTTCAATACAGAGCCGTAAAGAATAAACGCTTAATGAAACCGTAAAACACAAGGGAACCTGAGGCAGAAAATGCATATCAGTGATCACGCCACACCATAATAAAATAAACCACCACATAACTAAAACCTTACTAGAATTCAAAGTGAAAGTACTGTAGCGCAGAAAAGTGCTACAAATGACCCATCAAGTACATTCAAGCGCATTATTTTGGTTACCTAGCGTATACCCTAAGTCAGGCGACGTTAGCCGCCGAGTATTTACGCAAAGATCGAAACTTATTTCGGAATGTTCCAGCAAAAGCAGATTGGTATACATCCCGACAACAATTATTATTACGGTCATATACCAACACCAAACTAGCGTATTTAAATCCGTTCACGTCAACTTACAACTTACATAGATAGCGGCGCTTGGGTTATACACCAGTAACGAGAAACAAACTGTGACTCCAAACAATTCTCTCTAAGCCGGAAATTTGCGGTTCACTGTCATTATGCGAAACAATCCACATTCCGAAGACAGGCGCAAAATCGTTTGCGTCCATAACCAATTCAATGTTGCTCTGAAAATGACGTTGACTGGCAAAAACCAAAGTAATCGTAAAGTGACTGACATAGCAAAGTTAGCTAACTAGCTACACGTCTTGAAAACGTGGGTTCCGCGATTTTTTTGGATACCACGCCGGATCTTTTGTGAATATCAACTAAAGATATGGCTTCTTGGAGTGTTTAAAGTTTTCTTTTACATTATCAATAATAGCGATATGCCCATTACTTTACAGTCTCGCAACCATTAAACTTACAGAGCAAAGGGTTAGCTACTTCCCACCTCTTGGTTGAATATTTACCGCCATTGTTTAGTACAGGAAGTAAAATACAAGTTCTTAAGGTCATCCGGAAATCCTCAGCTGCCGTGGAAACGAAGGGTGCGTCTCAAATGAAAATAACACTTGAGCAGTGGTTCTCAAACTCGGTCCTTTGGGATCACTGAGCATGCTGGTTTTTGTTGCAACCAGAAATGCAACCCAAGAATTTTAATAAGGGTAATTTCTCTTCATTACCTTTTCAAAGCAACATTGTCAAAACTTGGTATGCTTGCTTTGAACAATATAAGTTCTACGTTGTATATTCACATCATGCTATATGTGAAACAGCAGAATAAAAAGAGAATAAAAAAAATAAGTAGTCTCTTAATTTGTATAATTGATACATTGTCACAAAATCTCATTTATCAATAATGAGGAGTTCAACGGCAAAGCAAGTAACAAATACTCAAACCTGTTTTGCATTAATATTGTGGGGAAAAATTTAACGAACTTTAAACTTGTTTGAAATGACCTACAGGAGCTCCTTAATTAATCTTAGGATTACTTGGATCTGTCAATATGTTAAACCTTTTGCAATTACTCGCAATACAGCATTATAAACGCAATATGAACCTGGGGCTTTCATTTCCCATGGCAGACACTGCTATTTCTTGCATAATGTGAAGTCAGAGTGTAAATAAATGAAATGCAACTAATTAAGACAAATTAACAGCTTAATAGAATTCTGGGACTGCAGTTGTGGTTGCAATGAAAACCTGCACACACAGTGGTCCTCTAGGACTGAGTTTGAGAACCACTGCACTAGAGCAGTGGTTCCCAATCCAGTCCTCAAGGACCCCCTGCCCTACAGGTTTTTGCTCCAGCTCCACTCTTCCACATCTGATCCATTTAAGGGCTTTGTGCTGATTGGTTGAAAAAGATCTACCTGAACAGGGTGTGCATGAAGGTGCATTGGGGTTCAAATGGATAAGGTGTGCAAAAGTAAAGCTGCAACAAAAACCTGCAGGACAGGGGGTCCTTGTGGACTCAGTTGGAAACCACTGCACTAGAGCATACACCGACCCCTCTCTTGTGCCATTTCTGGCCACCATCTTCCAATGGTAAACATCTGATTTACGGTATTGGCTTGTTCCAGTTTCGACCCCAGACAGTTTTCGAATCCCCAAACTAAAAACATTCTGCCACACGCTGAATTAAGTGACGACCCCTAAAAATGTGACCTTCAAAGGATGCAACGTATGCTTTTAGAAACGGTCATAGTAGTGATCTAATTCTTCTTCTTTGGGCTAGCTTTCCTATACAAAGCATTTGGTGTATTACTGCCATTTACTGGGTATATTATATTTAATTGTCTTTCTTACTAGGCCTATGACTTCAAAAAACCCACACCCTCTCCTAATTTACTTCTTCTATTGTGTTCATATGCTTGCGTTTTACAGGTAAAATCACCTACCCTGTGAGAAAAACTTCTAACGTTTAATCGATCCTATATTTGCCAAAACTGAAATAAACTTTAGAATTTTTTTGCCTGGAAGCAGGTATAAACTAGATGGTGTGTCCGGAGGCTACATACCCTGCCCGTGCCCACGACCTTCAAATATGGCCGATATTTTTGAGGTTTTTTATCTGTCAGATCCAGATCCGAATCCGGATCCAGACCAAACTGCTCATGGTTGTTGCCCTCCCTGGAGGGCTATAGTGTGTTGATGTTCAAGTGATTCATTATGTTTTTGATGGAGTTATTAAAGAAAATGTCGAAATTTGCCCGATCTCCCAATGTTAACAAAATTTTCAGAGTGATCCAGAATCCACAGTTTGACCCAGATCTGCACCAAAACTAATCACTTCTCACTTGGGCCATTACCAACCCCTCTGTGAAATATGAAAACGACATGACCTACACTGCAGCCGGTAGGCTGTCGACAGACAAACACACACAGAGATAAATAAATAAATAAATAAACAAAGACAAACACATAACCCCTCCCGCACTTCGTTTGCGGGTGGGGTAATAATAAGTATTTTAGCTGATTACCTTTATTCACTCGCATTCATTGAGGACTATCTTGCAAGCCCACTCTAGGTAAACTACAGCCAACTTCGGTAGTATGGCATTAATCGGGACTGAACAGGCTCTCCTTAGAAAGGCTCTGAATCTATCTCTGACCATGGTGGGAAATTAGATCCTATCACCAGCCATATGCCAGTGAAATATGACAGTGGCTGGAAGATTTCAAACAACATAACAATTTACAATTGACTGGCTGGTGAATGTAAATTTTTATCTGTTAGTGGATAGTAGACATCTACATTTTGAAAATTTAAAGGGGTCAAATTTACTTTTCGTTTTTTATACTCCTGCCTGAAGGTAATATGTTTGCACTGGCATTTGTTATACCTCTGCCAGGAGGTAGCTAATATGTTTTCATCGGTGGATGTTTGTTTATTCATTTGTTTGTCAGTTAATAGGATATCTTAAAGAGATATGGATGTATGACAATGAATTTTTTGTTGATTTATAGGCTACCGTGCCAAGGAGAAAGTGATAAAATTTTGATGTAGATCTGACTCCTCATTATATCTGACAAATGAGACTACACTATGTAATAGATTATGATGAGGATAAACCATATTGCTTCTTTCCTAAACCTGCATGATCTTAATAAACATCATAAAAAATACTTCCATGCAAAACTTTTTGCATACATAATTGCTGGATAAGACATTATTGCAGAATAAGATGAGCAAATAACTTTTTACAGTGTTCAAAACCATGTGGAGGAGGTGTTGGAAATATCTCTAACACAAGGTATTAGGTGAGGTGAAGATCAAATAAAGATTAGCTCCAGCAATAAGAGAAGCAATCTTGTTACAGCTTCTTCTGCCACCTGCACCCTGACTCAGCCTTAAAACAGAGAAACAGAGTTCCTGAAAAAATTCACGGTATCACTGCTTCTTCATAATAGAACATGAATGAATTGAGATGTTTGCCATTCTGCAGTGTATGTCCTTGACTTTTCCAATCAGTTATTGAATCCTTTACACATGCTTAATATGGAAAAAATAAAACAGCAGATTTATTTAAATATTCAGCAGGTTACATATCAGTGTGATAAAAGTGCTTTTATATCAGTGTGATACATAAAATCTAGTGAATTTTCAGTGTATTCTTTAGTAATATTTCTTAATAATAGCATTAATATTCCCGAATCAGTAAAAAGAGTCATACAGTTCTTTCTCCTTTATTTCATTTTACTTCTTCCTGCACTTTGGGTGCCTGTGGTGCTCCTGTGGACGGGCGGTGCACCCATAGCTTCCGAGCATTTGCCTATCCTGCCTATGCCAGCTCTGAACATACGCAGAATATTTCTATTGTGGTTATGGACCAGCATTTGAATCCTTCCGACTTGGGACCTATGCTGCAATGGATTGGCGAACTGGCCAGTGTATGTCCCTGCCTTTTGCTCCGTATTCGGCTGGGATAGGCTTCATCTCCCCTGTAACCCTAGTGAAGAAGAGCGTAGATAACGAATGCCCAGACACTTATACAAAATGAGTGCAGGACAATCCCTCAAGAAGATAAGATATAACCACAGGAATGGACAAAGGGGACGATCATACAAGGAATGTTAAGTAGACTAATTGGAAGTTCTGAAACTGCGCTGTCATTTTGGCGCTGAAGGGAGAGAGTTATCGCCCTCCATTCATTAAGTTGACTATCTGCTGTGGTGATTTAAAGCAAGATAATGGGACTTGAATTTAGTTACAAAGGAAATAAAGGCAGGTGTTTTGTTACTCCATTTACATTGGTGCAAACTTTTGTAGAAGGATGACAGCATTTCTGTTTTGATTTGCAAGGAAGTCATTTGGTAAGTGCTGGTGGATTTAGAACATAGTCTGAACAAAAAGATATACAGTCTATGATTTAGAATCAACAACTGAAACAGGAATCATGCAAAGGTGCTCTCATAGACATACACAATATGTCTGTGGGTGCTCCACCCATCTCCCCAAGTTTAGCGTCTCGTGTCCATAACAACGGAGCGTACCAGCAGGAAAGGGGGGATGCACACTTGTCATTGACCTTAGCAGTTATAATATTAAATATAACCGTATTTATAGAAATAAAACTGCTATAAATGGATTTTTTCACAATAAATATTATTTTTCACATTTTAATGTCGCCCACTTTTTAAATAAAGGCAGAATTATGTTTGTTGTAACCCCTTGGCCCTTTCTAGTCCAGTCAAACAGTGAGTGAGTTACTACTTGGCGAAGTTGACGACGAAAATACCGCTAATTACAGCAGGTAAGTTTTCTTTCTCCCAGTAAGGAGTTCCAATCATTGATTATTGTTTAATGAAACGGGGTATTTAAAAATGGACCGCAGTATACTGTCGTATGTGTATGCAAGCCAGTGAATCGTGAAACTAAACCGGTAGATTTTTGCACATATTGTTGCTATGCATACATATCGATAGGCTATTGGGACGGAAAAACTTTGAAAATGCGGCCTGTAATATTTAATGCATAATAAATAAAATCCAGCACGTTTTAGTATGGTAGCATTGAGCGATTTGCAGGGGGAGTGTCACAACGACGCTCAGAAAAAGCCCCGCTTTTGGTATGCCTTTAATCAGGAAATGAGCCCTTTATGTATTACAGATATGCCGAGGTGTGAATTGGATTTTTTTTAGGCATTACCTTACAAAAACAAAGTAATGCGTGGGATTATTATTATTATTATTATTATTATCCCCCGCCACGAAGCGGTAGTCATGACCTACGTTGACTTCGAAAATGGATGTCGAAGCATATTTTTATACGGAGTTATGGCCCTTGATCGTAGCGGGGGTTAGTGATGACACTGTCGTTTTGTTATTATTATTATTTTTATTATAACAACCCAATTTTCAAAAAAGTTGGGACGCTGCATTAAATGTAAATAAATACAGAATGCAATGATTTACAAATCACTTAAACCCAATATTTCTATATTTAATTGAAAATAGTACAAAGACAATTTATCAAATGTAGAAACTAAGGAATTCTATTGTTTTTTGAAAAATATCTGCTCATTCAGAATTTGATGGCAGCTACATGTTTCAAAAACGTTGGGACAGAGGCAACAGAGGACTGGAAAAGTTGTATGATGCTAAAAAAAACGCAGTGTCTAGAGATACGGCAGTTTTATGGGTACGGCAGCCGATTTGAAGGGATTAGGATAAGGATTAGGGATTATGGTTAGGGTTAGCGGTCAGGGTTAGGGTTAGGGTCAGGGTTTGAAATTGGGACTGCCGTACCTCTCTACATTGAAATGTATTGGGAAACTGCCGTACCCGTAGCAACTGCCAAAAAAAAATACATCTGGTTGAACATCTCAGAGCTAAATAGCTTAATTATGTATGGTCATAAGAAATCTTTTAGAAGTAAAGATGGTGAGGGCTTCACCTCTCTGTGAAAGACTGCATGGGCAAATAGATCAACATTTAAGAATAATATTTCTCAATGTAAAATTGCGCAGATTTCATCCACTATGGCACATAATATCATTAAAATATTTTGAGAATCTGGAGAAATTTCTGTGTGCTGGGTACATGGCCAAAAACCAGTATTGAATGGCCCTGATCATCAGGCTCTCAGGAGGCACTGCATTAAAAAATAGACAGGATTCTGCAGTGGAAATCAGTGCATGGTCTCAGGAACACGTGTAAATCAGTGGCGTAGCCAGAGGGTGGGCAAAGACATGTCACTTTATGGCAATAATTAGTCCTGGCTAGTTCTCAATCATTTTCCTTTATTAACGCGTTTTCCAATTATTGTAATTTGCAACTGAAGACACGGTTTCTCTCCATATGCCATCTAACAGCGATTAAATCATGGGCAAAATTCAGTACAGTTGCGGAACAAGAACAGAGAATTGGGGTGCACAAAACATCCGTTTAAAACAGTTATTAGTCCTGACCTGTTCTCAGTCATTTTCATAACAGAAGGTTCACTCTGAGAGCACTCCACACTTAACAGGTGCTGCTTGTTCTCCCCAATTAGGTAAGACGACAGTCATTCATCTGGACGCGTATTTGCCGTATTTAAATCAACGTTATTCAAAATTGCATACTGTCGACTCTCACGCAAATAGCTGGAGCCGCACGCTTTTTATAGCCCATTTAACTGCGGAGTGCCACTTTTTTTTTAATCAACCCACACAATTCTCGAGAGTGAAAGCTTGCGTTTCATTGGAACGCGGACCAGTTCAATCAACGTGAAGCATTGGCCTATTAATAAGTAAACTAGCACTCTGCCCATGGGGATCCACGGGTTCTATTTTATGTAACTTCGTCTTTATTTTATAGTGAACAATGCACTCTTATGATGTCATCACGTTGCTATGGTGTTTCCATAAACACCAAGATGGCTGTCACGCGACCAATGTTTTTATAGTAACTAAAACTAAGTAACCATCAAGGGGAATACGCTGCGCTGATATTCCGCGCTCAGTGGAACACGAAGTCGCCTGCAAGACGGAGCAAAATAGCGTCGCTCACATTATGCTGCAGATTACGCGTTACTTTCAATTGCGGTCTGTCACCTGTTTTTTTGGGATTCAGGACTCCTGTGGATGAATTGGCTTGGGTTCAAAAGGGGGAATCCCCACACACACACACACACACACACACACACACACACACAGAGTCCACTCGGCTATTATAATATAGATTATTTTGCCTTACTGAATTTAGCCCATGATTTCATTGTTGTTAGATCGCATATGGAGAGAAACCGTGTCTTCAGTTGCCAATTACGATAATTGGAAAACGCGTCAATAAAGGAAAATGATTGAGAACTAGCCAGGACTAATTGCTTTCATAAAGGGACGTGTCTTTGCCCACCCTCTGGCTATGCATTGGTATGGCTATATCATTGTAAGTGAACACAGTTTGTTACTGCATCCAGAAATGCAAGGTAAAACTTTGCCATGTAAAGAGTAAACCATAGAAACAAGATCCAGAAATACTGTTGCCCTTTTGGGGCCTGAGAAAATTTAAGGTGGGCTGAAGTGGAAAACCATCCTGTAGTCAGACCAATCAAAATATTAAATTCTTTTGGAAATCATGGACGCCGCATCTTGCAGGAGAAAGAGGAGAGGGATCATTTGGTTTGTTATCAGCGCACAGTTCAAAAGTCAGCTTTGATGATAGTATGGAGGTGTACTAGTGCACATGACATGGGTAACCTGCACATCTGCGGAGACACCATTTATGCTGAGCAACATATACAGGTTTTGGAGCAAAATATACTGCCATCCAGACGTCTTTTTCAGGGAACGCCTTGCATAATTCAGCAAGGCAATGCCAAATCCAACATTCTGCATGTATTACAACTACATGGCTCTGTTGTAAAAGAGTCTGGGTGCTAAATTGGCCGGCCTGCAGTCCAGACCTGTCACCCATTAGAAATATTTGGGGAATTATGAAACGAAAAATATGACAAAGGAGGCCACAAAAAGTTGAGCAGCTGAAATTCTGGATCAGGCAAGAATAGGAGAACTTATTTCTTTCAAAACTACAGCAGTTCATCTCCTCAGTGCCAGAATGCTTTCTGGGTATTGTGAAAAGACGAGGTGATGCAACAGAATGAAAAAACATGCTACGGTCAAAATATTTTTGAAAGTGCTGCTGGCATCAAATTCAAGATTAGCATATTTTTTAAAGAACAATAATATTCCCCAGTTTCCAATTTGATAATTTGTCTTTGCACTATTTTCAATTAAATCTAAAGTTTAAATGATTTTAAAATCATTGAATTCTGTTTGTATTTACATTTTACATGTCATCCCAACTTTTTTGGGAATGGGGTTGTAAGAGGCGGTAGTAGTTTTGGAGTGAGGGGCAGTTGGCATCAGAAAGAGTGCAGTAATAAATTTGAAAATTTCAATTTGTTGACTAATTAGAATACTGTTATGTTCTTTATATTACAGTGATGCAACATGATATTGCAAAAGTATTTGTATATTTTGATGAATTGACAAGTTTAAATTATTTCCAAATTTTCTATGCAATAAATGTTTAGTCTTTGGTCCAGAAGTTAGAGGTGTATTCGGTTTGTATCGTCCTCATCTCCAAGCAGTCAGCTCATAACTTCATTGTCCCCGAGCTAGACCTTCCTCCCGGAGCCTTTTGCCAAAAATGTGAAATAGCTGCCATTTGTGCTCAGCCCCTCAAATGATTGGCTGGATACTTGAGAGATATTGTTGACATCTTTTTGTCTAAACACAGATGTAGGATTAAATTTCTCATAAATGTTAAGGGAAAACTGATCTGAATCAGCTCAAGTTAATTTCATGCTATATTTCCATGAAATGACAAAATTATCGTACATTTGGCCACTTTTTGGCATAATTGAGCCAATAATATCGTACAAATGGGCAAAGTTACTGTACAAATACGATAGTACATCTGGTCGTGAGATGTAGGGGAACTAAAAAGCAGACAAAACACTATGGCAGTTTTGACGTTGAAGTTTGATCTGTTTTGAAACATGTTTGGCACTTTCAGTATTGACATTCAACATTGGGTTACAACACCATTTTATAATTTCGGTCACGTGACCAAGTAGAGTTCTTCCCTACAAAGAAAAAGAAAGTGCTTTAAGTAATGCTAGGTGAGAGTTTATGGTGTTTTTGTTTGATTGGGAGAGGTTGCCATTGGTTATTGGATTTGAGAGACATACATATTGTTACACTAGATACTTTGACTTAAATATAGGCCTGCAAAGGGTTTGGATACTATTACAGAGGCTGCGTATGAGTGGTTAACTTTATTAACTAGCCTATACCATGCATAAAAAGGTATTTGTTCCCTCTCCGATTCTTCTATTTTGCATATTTGTCACACTTAGATTTTTCAGATCATGATTTTTTTAATATCAGACAAAGATAACCTGAGTAAAAACGAATGCACTTTTTAAATACTGATATCATTTGTTGAAAGAAAAAACTCTCAAAGTCAGTAAAGTAAGTTTCCCTTCAGTTACAATAAATTGAATTGATAATTAGGTTAAATTTCTCCAGACATGCCCAGGCATGGTTACTGCCAGCGCTGTTGAATCTAAACATATCATAAATAGACCCTGTCTGGCAGCAGCACAAAAAGTAAACAATACAACAGTTAAATAATCACATTTTAGTTCGTTTCGCGTGCAGGAGAAAGAAGCTCGCATTCAACGGAAGTCCCGCCTCCCGGTTAGTAACTTCAGCTGAGTGGCAGCAGAGTCTCCGGGCAATGAACAAGCCGGGAGGTGGGACTTCCGTTGAATGCGCGAGCTTGCTTCTCCTGCACGCGCTTGCGCCAAACGTAGGTGAGAGCGAACTGTTGTATTGTTTAATGTTTTTAGCTAAATAACCGCGTTTCTGGAGTACTGAGGATACGAGTGGTCAAAGCAGACTTGGATTATACTGGACGATGCGTTGTATGTGTTTGAAAGTTTGTCAACGGACGTTTTGTGGAGTTCTTCTGTTGCTGCTTGGTGGCCCCCATTTGCTCCCAGCAAAAAAAAGGAATTTGGATAATTTTTCAAAACTCTCCAGTGGCCATAAAGTTGCGCCGGATGAAAAACAACTTCGTCTATTCGAGACCTCTAATGGTGAGTAATTGATATACAAATTATAGTTTTTGGGTGGAGTATCCCTTTAAGGTCGGTGTTCATGTTACCACAATATGAAATAGGCTGGACAAAAATGGCATCCAAGGGATAGCTGTAAGGTGAAAACCTGTGGACCAAAATAAACACAAAGTGTTGTTTCACGTTTTCCAAAGAAGTTGATGGCCCCAAAGACTTTTGGTATAATACAGGCGCAGTTCCGAAATAGTGGGATGAAGTGTAAATTGTGAATAAAATCAAAATGCAATGACTTTCAGATCACACGAGCCAATATGTTATTTACAATAGAACACAGATAATATTTCAAATGTTGAAACTGACACATTTTACATTTTTATCCACAAAATCAGCTTATTTCAAACTTTCTGGCTGCAACAGGTCTCAGAAAAGTTGGGACACAGGCAAAAAAGGGCTGAAAAAGCAATTAATATATGAGAATCAGCTGGAAGAACATTTAGCAAGTAATTAAGTTTTCTGGCATCAGGTGTGTAACATGATTGGCTATAAAAGGGATGTCTTAGAGAGGCTGAGTCTCTCAGAAGTAAAGATGGCCAGAGGCTCTCCAACCTTTGAAGGCTTGCGTAAAAAAATTGTGGAATACTTTAAAAACAATGTTCCTCAACGTCAAATTGCAAAGGCTTCAAAGGTCTCATCATCAACAGTGCATAACATCATCAAAAGATTCAGAGAAACTGGAAAAATCTCTGCGTAAGGGATAAGGCCGAAGACCTTTACTGGATGCCCGTGATCTTCAGGCCCTCAGACGCCACTGCATCACTCACCGGCATGATTCTGTCATTGACATTACTAAATGGGTCCAGGAATGCCTCAAGAAACCACTGTAAACGCCGTCCGCCGTGCCATCCACAGATGCCACCTAAAACTCTATCATGCAAAAAGGAAGCCATCATTGAGCATGATCCAGAAGCATCGCCGCGTTCTGTTGGCCAAGGCTTATTTAAAATGGATTGTAGCAAAGTGGCAAAGTGTCCTGGGATCAGACGAGTCCAAATTTGACATTCTTGTTGGAAATCATGGACGTCGTGTCCTCCGGGCTAAAGAGGAGAAAGACCACCCCTCCTGTTAAAAGCCAGCATCTCTGATGGTATGGGGATGCATTAGTTCATATGGTGTGGGATACTTGCATGTTTTAAAAAGCACCATGAATGCTGAAAGGTAGATAAAGGTTTTAGAACAAAATTTGCTCCCCTCCAGACGACATCTATTCCAGGGAAGGCCTTGTGTATTTCAGCAGGACAATGCAAAACCACATACTGCAGCTATTACAACAGCATGGCTTCGTAGTAGAAGAGTCCGTGTGCTGAACTGGCCTGCCTGCAGTCCTGATCTTTCACCGATCGAGGACATTTGGCGCATAATTAAACGAAAAGTCCGTCAAAGGAGACTCAAAACTCTCCAGCAGCTGGAAGCCTGTATTAAACAAGAGTGGGATCAAATTCCAATGGCTAAACTCAAGAAACTTGTCTCCTCAATGCCCAGACGCGTCCTCTCTGTGTTAAAAATAAGAGAGGATGCTACATCATGGTAAACAGGCCCCTGTCCCAACATTTTTGAGACCTGTGGCAGCCGTCAAATTTGAAATAAGCTCATTTTGTGGTTAAAATTTTAAAATTTCTCAATTTCAACATTTGCTATGTTATCTTTGTTCTATTGTGAATAAAATACTGGCTGGTGTGATTTGAAAGTCATTGCATTTTGATTTTATTCACAATTTACATTTTGTCCCAACTATTTCGGAATTGGGGTTGTATTTTAAGGATTGTTGAGTGAAAATGGAACATTTTGGGAGACGTGGGTCCAGTTACATCTGGCGTAGAGCAAACACAATATTGCACAATAAGAACATCACACCAACGGTCAAACATGTTTCCTAATAGTGACATCGTCATATGGCATGTCCACTTAAAGGGAAGAAACTTGGCAAAAAGCACATGATGACCATTTTTACTAGACTAAAGACAATTCAAGCACTAAGCAAGTAAATGAGCATGTTGCAAAACATGGGATAAAATAATATCAGTGCTCGTTTGGTAGCGTTTCTACTGAATTTGTGCTATGCATCTAAACAATACATCAAATGAAAGAGGACAGTCCACAGAGTGCATTGATATAAGCCATGTCATTTTAAATCGACACCGCACTCAAAGAACAGCAGGCATACACTTTACATTCTACGGGGATGAGTAAAAAAATTTTTCTTTCTTTTTCTTATGTTTTGTAATAAAAACCTGTGTTCAAGGGTAAATCTGCGCTTGCTATTGTAAGCTCAATGTGTCCGTGTTGTATCGAAACTAGATCTGCCAGTCTCCATCCAAGGTTTTTTTCCGGGGCGCTGCGTCAAAGGAAGTCAGGTGCTGAGCATGCCACTTGCATACAATGTATTTTCCTCTCTGTGATCGGCTAGTGATGCTGTCAGTAAGACTTTGCGGGTGGCCAATTGATTCAGTGGGCTCTGGCATTTCCAACGAGCTCTGAACCACCTTAATTGCACATACCTAGCCTAAGATAGAACCTTGCGTTCCTGGTGCGTCTAACTGACATCTCATGCGCCATTCACATGTACTCAAAGAGCGCTACCATAGAATGCTTAGCTGCTTTGTTTGTTGTATTTTTGGTGTGATGATCCGCTAAATATTCAACAGTCATTTTCAAAATCGTTTTCTGACTGAGAATCCTTGCACCATTACGCACAAGCACTAAGACACTAAGATATGCGTCAATGTAAAACCTGTCAATAAATTTAGCATTGTGGTTAGAGTGGTGCTCTCTCCCATGGGAGACTTGGGTTCAAATCCTGGGTCGGCGTGCATCCATTTTTGGCAGCAAAAGCATTATTCTTGTATAGATAATTGCTGGGGTGTTTGTTCTTTTTACATTTTACTATTTTCACCTTATCTTTGTGTTTATAATTTTGATTTGTCACTTGTTTTTTTTTTTTTTTTTTTAAATAAATCTGCTCCGGCGGAGTCAAACTTCATTTTCTGTGTATGTATTTTCTTTGAATGGGAAAATGTATACAGGACTGGCAGAAATAGAAAAAAAAATTTTTAAATTAATAAATGCTTGTATTTGGATGGAATGTATGCCTGTAGTGACATATAAGTGAAATTAAATAAGTTTTACAGTTTGGTACCTGAGAAATATGAAATTGCACACAGTGCTTTAAAAGGTGCCTGAACTGCCAATTTGGACAAGCCACTTTGACAATCCTCTCTAATTTTGCTCTGATTTGATTTGGATAAACTTCAGTTTATAATGAGATTCTGTGCTGTAATTTTTAGAGGTTTCAGACAGCAACTATATAATTTCAAAAGGGATAAAAGAAAATTTTTGTTTGGCAGAAATGAAATCTTTATTTAATCTTCATTTACTCTGGCTCACTGACATTTATGCTGATTTTTACACCAGGACAGAAATCTCCAAGGTGCTACCTTTATTATGATACCAAGATTATTCAAATGGACCTGGTAGTTGCAGAAATACACTCATTTCATTTGCAAGCCAGAGGCTCAGGGCTTAAGAGGTTAAATAGCTCTTTTTCTTTAAGCTTAGTTCCCACTGTCATGCGCTCTGTTACAAACGCCACAATTGGCCAGTCGTAGCTGATCGTGGAACTTCTCTGGAGCTGCTTTCACACCGGACGCGAAACGAATTTTTCACACGACAGATTACATTCACGTTTTTCGCGTGGATTCGCGTCTTTGCATTGACTTTGAATGTAATCTGTTGTGCGAAAATCACCAAACTTTGCACAAAGGTCCAGTCCATTGCCAGATTTACTCAACTCCAAGGACATGTCAATATTCTTCCTGGGGGGGGCACAATAAGCGTTTAAATTTAAACTGAAAATTCCTACCAAACCAACCATACGTGCTACAGTTTTGCAACTTTCAACAAAATGTAGCCCCAATACTTAAGAAACTTTTGTCTACTGAAACTTAGTACAAATTATGAAGTCTATCACTCTGTTTATTTCAAAAACTGTAAAACTTATAAAACTTTTCTTGCCCCACAATTTTTGCTCAATTGTCAACAAATTTGCAGTACTGAATCTCCAAATCATCCTCCACAAAAATACCACCCGGCGTTTCGATATTTGAAAAATTGAGCCTTCAGTGCATGAAAAATGTTTGACTGTAAACAGTACTGTAAACATATACCAGTCAATTCTTGATAAATAAATTTTCAATCTTCCTGAAAAAATTTGATAATATTTTAAAGTCATGGTCGATGAAGTTTGCCAAATATCAGAATTTTTTCTCAAAAACTGAATTTTTGAAACCATTTTGAATTCTGCTCTCATGGAACAATTTGAGTCAATGTAAGAATGGCATTTTTAGACATTAGATTTTCTCTTATGAAGCAAAACACTTATTGCTAAAAACAAATCACCAACATTTCTATGCTGTCAAGCTGCAATTTATGTATTATCAGATTTTTGACATTTTGACAATTTTTGAAATCTTCCTTGACAACTGCTGCCTGGCTGGTGACTCTCTGAGTCTATTAATGAAGCCACACACCTGTTTTCACTTCCAGCCAATTAGCTCGATGAGTTAGGAGCTGGTTCTTGGTGTTAGTGGTTGTGTGTTCAAGCCCCAGCTATGGCAGAATGGGCATTGTAATGTTGATGTTCTTGTTATTTGCCTATTTAGGAACTTATTGTTTTCCTCAATAAGCGTTTAAATTTAAAAACTTTGAAAATTCCTACCAAACCAACCGTACGTGCTACAGTTTTGCAACTTTCACCAAAATGTAGCCCCAATACTTTGGAAACTTTTGTCAACTTAAACTCACTACAAATTATGAAGTGTACGATTTATTGACAAATCGTCGCTGCTTTATTTCTTATTTTAGTCCTAAAATGCGCTAGAAGAAGTTTGAAATGCATGGAACTCTTAAAAGTTACTTGCTAATTAGCTCAGTGAGACGAAGGATACCAGGCTATTTGGTGTCAGAGATTATTAGTTCAAATGTCAACCAATGCAAAATGTACGATGTAATCCCACCTTTCTTGTTATCCTCCATTTTTTGCCTCTTGTTGCTCAGAATTGCTTAAATTTGCCTGGCCCTGATATCGCTGCAAAGCAGCTTTAATTTAAAAGCTGTATTTTGTTTTTACCCATTATACATGTCAGCTGACGTCATAGAGGCACGTGACCGCTCTCGAACTCTAGCTGCAGGGTGAAGTTGCCTTCAGACGTGGACTTCCAGGCTGCTCAGCCTGTCAGGTTGCGTAAACACCGCCCCCAAGTACAACCAATCAGCTTGCGAGCTAGAGTACAACCAATCAGCTCACGAGGCAGCCAATTCAATTCAGAAGCCTTTACTCGGGAAGTGGGCTTAAGAACAACAATATTGTTAAAAACGAATGCGTTCAATCTTCTTTTCTCATTAAAGAAACTGATTAGTGAGGTAATGTTAGATGTTTCAGCTATTTTGATTATGTTAACCAATGCAAACAAGCGCTTTTTTTTTGTCTTACAGTTAACTTATACACTGAACCTTAGCTAAACAGGTCATACTTGTTAACTGAAACACTTCTACAATATAACTTCAAGTATAACTCTGTTTGAAACATAAAAATGGCCTACTTGTGAGATATTTTGTACAATAAGCTGTTTAGCTGAGCTACTTAAAAACTTCAACTGCCAGTTGCTGTAACGTTAGCTGCCTTCAAGGTTGATTGTAGAGACTAGTGCTTCGCAAGCTGCTTAGAAGGCGAATGTTGATTTGATATTGTATAATCTTTAATAGTATTCAGTCAGATGCCTTCAAGGCTGATTGTAGAGCACTAGTGCCTTCCAGGCTGATTGTAGAGACTAGTGCCTTGCAGGCTGGTTAGAAGGCTAATGTTGATTTCATATTGCATAATCTTTAATAGTATTCAGTCAGATGCCTTCAAGGCTGATTGTAGAGACTAGTGCCTTGCAGGCTGGTTAGAAGGCTAATGTTGATTTCATATTGCATAATCTTTGATAGTATTCAGTCAGATGCCTTCAAGGCTGACTGTAGAGCACTAGTGCCTTCCAGGCTGATTGTAGAGACTAGTGCCTTGCAGGCTGGTTAGAAGGCTAATGTTGATTTCATATTGCATAATCTTTGATAGTATTCAGTCAGATGCCTTCAAGGCTGATTGTAGAGCACTAGTGCCTTCCAGGCTGATTGTAGAGACTAGTGCCTTGCAGGCTGGTTAGAAGGCTAATGTTGATTTCATATTGTATGATTTTTGATAGCATTCAGTCAGATGCCTTCAAGGCATCAGGGCCTGGGGTGGGTGTTAGGGCGGGTGCTGCTGCAGGAACATCAAGGCCCCGGGTGGGTGCTGGGGCAGGCGCTTTTTTTTAGCGGGCAGGGAGATAGGGCTCCACACGACAGCGCCGAAACATCATTTGAACTCCTAAAAAGAGTGTAAAAAGTAAAGACGATGTCAATATGCAACAACACCCCTGTCATTTTCTGAGGTAACGTGGTTGATTTTGAACTGTAGTAAATCTATGGGCTGAAAAATAGAAGATTTTAAATTAGCCTTGGAAAGCTCCAACTCAGTAGAGGCCCCCCTCAGTAATGCTGAGGGAGACTCTACTGTCAGCCTTGAAGGCATCAGAATTGTAAACACACACACACACACACACACACACACACACACACACATATATACAGTTGTATGCAAAAGTTTGGCCACCCCTGATCAAAATTTCTGTTACTGAGAATAGTTAAGCAAGTAGAAGATGAACTGATTTTTGAATGGCATAAATTTAAAGATACAACACTTTTTTTGGACATTTTAAGCAGTATTGGTGTATTACTTTTGTTTTGTACAATTCTAGAGCAAAAAAAAAAAAAAAAGGAAATGAGCACCGTGCAAAAGTCTGGGCACCCCAAAAGATTTGAGCTCTCAGGTAGCTTTGACTATAGTCTCAGATCGTATTTAGCTTGTTAGGGCTATGGCTTGTTCACAATCATCGTTAGGAAAGGCCAGGTGATGCAAATTTTGAAGTTTAAAAATACCCAGACTTCTCTATCCTTGGCCCAACAATCAGAAGCCATAGGGTCCTCTATGCAGCTGTCTAGCTCTCTGAAAATGAAAATAATTAATGCCCACAAAGCAGGAGAAGGCTATAAGAAGATAGCAAATGTTTTTAGGTTGCGATTTCCTCAGTTCATAATATAATTAAGAAATGGCAGTCAACAGAATCCGTGGATGTCAGCTTGAGGTCTGGAAGACCAAGAAAACTGCTCATTGGATTACTAGAAAGGAAAATCAAAAAACCCGTTTGACAACAAAAGACCTTTGGCAAGATTTAGCACACCATGGTGTCATGGTGCACTGCCCTATGGTTCAGTGATACTTGCTCAAATATGACCTTCATGGAAGAATCATGAGAAGGAAACCTTTCCTGCATCCTCACCATGAAATTCAGCATCAGAAGGTTGCTAAGGAACATCTGAACAAGACTGATCCATTTAGGAAACAAGTCCTAGATGTCTTTGGCTGCAATGAGCAGAGGTATGTTTGGAGAAAAAAGGATGCAGAATTTCATAAAAGAACACCTCTCTAACTGTCAAGCACATGGTTGGATCAATCCTGCTTTGGGCTTGTGTTGCAGCCAGTGGCACAGGAAACATGTCACTGGTCGAAGGAAGAATGGATTCAATTAAATTTCAGAAAATTCTGGAAGCAAACATCTCACCATCTGTCAAAAAGCTGAAGATGAAAAGAGGATGGCTTGCACAACAGGATAATGATCCTAAACACACCTCAAAATCCACAATTGACTACCTCAAGAGGTGCGAGTTGAAGGTTTCACCGCAGCCCTCAAGGTATCCTACTTCAACAGCATTGAAAATCTGTGTGAATGGACCTCAAAAGAGCAGTCCATGCAAGTCAGCCAAAGAATCTCATAGAACTAGAAGCCTTTGAAAAAGAATAATGGGCAAAATCCCCCAAACCAATATTCAAAAACTCTTAGCTGGCACCAAAAAGTGTTTACAAGCTGTGATACTTGCCAAAGGGAGTGTTACTTAGTACTGACCATGCAGGGTGCCCAAACTTTTGCTTTGGGCCGTTTTCTTTTTTTTTGCCATTTTGAAACAGTAAAAGGATGGAAATTAAAAAGTAATCTTGCTTAAAATATAAAGGAAATGTGTCCTCTTTAACTTTATGCCTTTTGGAGAGCAGTCATTTTTTACTCGCTTAGCTATTCACAGTAACAGAAATTTTGATCTGAGGTGCCCAAACTTTTGCATACGACTGTGTGTATATATATATATATATATATATATATATATATATATATATATATATATATATATATATATATATATATATGAAATCATCAGCCTACCAACCAGCCTGCAAGGCACTAGTCTCTACGGTCAGCCTGCAAGGCATCTGAGGCAATACTATTGAAGATTATACAATATGAAATCAACATTAGCCTTCTAACCAGCCTGTAAGGCACTAGTGCTCTACAATCAGCCTTGAAGGCATCCGAGGAAATACTATTAAAGATTATACAATATGAAGTCAACATTAGCCTTCTAACCAGCCTGGAAGGCACTAGTGCTCTACAATCAGCCTTGAAGGCATCCGAGGCAATACTATTAAAGATTATACAATATGAAATCAACTAACCAGCCTGCGAGGCACTAGTCTCTACGGTCAGCCTGGAAGGCATCGGACTGAATACTATCAAAGATTATACAATATGAAATCAACATAAGCCTTCTAACCAGCCTGCAAGGCACTAGTCTCTACAGTCAGCCTGTAAGGCATCGGACTGAATACTATCAAAGATTATACAATATGAAATCAATATAAGCCTTCTAACCAGCCTGTAAGGCACTAGTCTCTACAATCAGCCTTGAAGGCATCTGACTGAATGCTATTAAAGATTATGCAATATCAAATCAAAATTAGCCTTCCAACTAGCCTGGTCAAGGCACTAGCAAGGCACTAGTCTCTTCTAACCAGCCTGCAAGGTCAGCCTGGAAGGCACTATACAATATCAACATTCGCCTTCTAACAATCAGCCTTGAAGGCATCTGAGGCAATCCGATTGAAGATTATACAGCCTTCTAACCAGCCTGCAAGGCACTAGTCTCTACAATCAGCCTTGAAGGCATCTGACTGAATGCTATTAAAGATTATGCAATATCAAATCAACATTAGCCTTCCAACCAGCCTGCAAGGCACTAGTCTCTACGGTCAGCCTGGAAGGCACTAGTCTCTACAATCAGCCTTGAAGGCATCTGAGGCAATATGATTGAAGATTATACAGCCTTCTAACAAGCCTGCAAGGCACTAGTCTCTACAATCAGCCTTGAAGGCATCTGAGGCAATACTACTGAATATTATACAATATCAAATCAACATTCGCCTTCTAACCTGCCTGCAAGGCACTAGTCTCTACAATCAGCCTTGAAGGCAGCTAACATTATAGCAACTTGCAGTTGAAGTTTTTAAGAAGCTCAACTAGACAGCTTATTGAACAAAATATCTCTCACAAGTGGGCCAATTTTATGTCTCAAACAGAGTTACACTTGAAGTTATAATGTAGAAGTGTTTAAGTTAACGAGAATTACTTGTTTTGCTAAGGTTAGGTCTATAAGTTAACTGTAAGACAAAAAAATAGCACTTGTTTGCATTGGTTAACAAAATCAAAATAGCTGAAACATCTAACGTTACCTCACTAATCAGTTTCTTTAATGAGAAAAGAAGATTGAACGCATTCGTTATTAACAATATTGTTGTTCTTAAGCCCACTTCCCGAGTAAAGGCTTCTGAATTGAATTGGCTGCCTCGTGAGCGGATTGGTTGTACTCTAGCTCGCGATCTGATTGGCTGTACTTGGGGGCGGTGTTTACGCAGCCTGACAGGCTGAGCAGCCTGGAAGTCGACGTCTGAAGGCAACTTCACCCTGCAGCCGAACTCTAGGCGCCGCCATTTTGGGTACTGACTTACAACAGGCCGTCTGTCTGTCGCCCCATGGGCTGTGATTAGAAGTCTCACAAAAAGAGTGGATTAACTTTTTTTATGATACGGCTCTTTTGAATGCTGCATTTTGATTAATGAATTACACTCTGATTCTACATTTTACGGTCTTTTATTTCTGTATAACAGACTGTTGCTAAGTGAAACAGGCCGTTGCTAGGGACACCGCTCTGATCGGAGGAGACAGAGGAGAAGAACTATGCAGGATATTTACCTTATGTTTCATTTTTACCTTCATTAAACAGCTTCGGACTAATTGTGATGTTAGATAAATGACTTGTAACTTGTTACAAGGAGAGTGGAGGCTCCTTCCACGTTGTGGCTAGAAACCAAAACTGCGATCAGAGCCTCGGACCCGGTGTCACAGCTGGCATGCATGTCCGTGTTAATTCTTTACCTCAAAGTTTCAAACACGTTTACGTCAGTAGCGCAGCCAGAACTTAAAATTGCATGGGCAATAAATATCTCTTTAAAACAATTAGTTTTGCCTCGATCGCAATCATTTTTTTCTAATTAACTATGCCTTCAATACGATAACACTCCGCAATATCAGATGATGCTTGTTCACCTCGTTCAGGCAAAACGACAATCATTCATTTAGATGCGCAATTTTGTGCATTTCAAATCTCTGTCTTTGGTTCAGTTTGAATAATTCAGTCGATTATGAAGCGCACGTTAGATCGCCTGATGAGCCGAAGACGTAGCGCGGAAGTTCCAGAACAGTTTACCTCTCGAAAAGTATTATTAAAACTAAGCTCAACTTATGAATAACTTATTTTGCTGAACTGAATTATTCCTATTGATTAGTCGCCCTTAGATCGCACCACGAAAGAAGCCGTGTCTTTTTTGCCAGTTGATTATTCATATAAATGGAAATTGCTTTAACAAAGGAAAATGGCTGAGAACAAGTTAGGTATAATAATTGTAATAAACCGATGTTGTGTGGCCGCTCAATTTTCAGGTGTGGCTACGCCACTGATATGAAAAGCACAAAATTGCGCATCCAAATGAAAGATTGTCTTTTGCCTGAACGAGGTGAATAAGCAACACCTGATAGTGCGGAGTGTTTTCGGATTGCATGTATAGTTAATTAGAAAAAAAATGACTGCGATCGAGTCAGAACGAATAAATGTTTTAAAGAGATGTTTAGTGCCCACCCAATTTTAAGTTCTGGCTACGCCACTGGTTTACGCACACTAAAGAAAGAAAGACCGAGAAACAGAAAGATAACTTACAACGAAAAGCTCGTTCGAGGTGGTATTTCATTGTCAACTCACGAACGTTGGATGGACTCATCAGGTATTTTACGAATACGATATTTTACTTTCCAAATGTATTTTCCAAATTAACTCACTATATCAAAGTGTACGGATGTCCGACTGATGTCATTATTATCATTAATAGTAATAATTTCATTATTCCATCATAACAATCCCATCATCAAAACTCAAAATCATATGTGCACCCCTGAATTTCCCATTTCCTCATTATCATCATCATTTGATAATTATTCCATCAACTTCAATCGTTACCGAATACCGATCGCCGATTCATCATCACTATTTCTATCAACCGACTATCAATCACAACGACAATAAATATATCATGTATTTTGTATCAATATCATCAAAATTCATCATCATAACTATTGAAAAGAAAAAAAAAAACCATGACGCCGATGAGATCGAAAGGCAGCTAGCGAAGCCTTGCTGACTAGACCAAGGAGGTAGGTATTAATACATTCTTGATTAAAATCTCCAAATTGACACTGGTTGATTCTCCATCTGTTTCCCATTCAAGTAAGTTGATAAGCTAATCGTTGGCGCACGACAGTCGTGAGCTACAGGAATAAATAATGCAGCCTACATAAGCGAATATCTGGGTGATGCCATTAATGATTACCCATCATTTTATCGTGTGCACAATCAATGTACTGATTTTCGGGAAACGGTTATTGCATTTTCTTCCCGGGACCCGAACCTTTCGGGCGGGACCCGGGTACCCGGTTTTTAGTCACAGGCCGACACACAACCGACGAGGGTGAGCAAAACAGCGGAGAAGTGACAGGACTTGCAGATTCGCGAAATGATGCAATTTATAAATCGATAAAAGTCGTATTTTGATCAACATTACGTCTGAAATTAATAATTTCACTCATAAGCCGTGTAATAAGCGGGATAATGTAGAGTTAGTCTGTTGTTATGGAGGAATGAAGACTGAGACATCCTTCATCGTAGCCCATACAGTCTATGGTCTTAGCTGTGCCTCGGTCCCTGGTAGGTACTCAAGATGGCGCTCGCAACAAAAACGTCACGTGACTGAAATCCATGAATAGGACTTCTATGAAATTCTATAGAACATCAATGGAACTCTACAGAACATTTTAATAGAACAGCATGTTCTATAGGATTTTCTGTATGTTCTATAGGAATTTGCTGTAGAAACCTGTAGAACACCTCTATGGAAAAGAAGGTCCTATAATATTATTGCTGTTCTATACTACTCAAAATTTGATAGGGATCATAGGAATTTTTTTTGTGAAATGACATGCAAATTCGGTAACTGCCACTGATGAACAATATATTTGGATAAATGACATGCAGTCAGACACAAAACACATTTGCACGTGCATTTCATGACATTAAATGAGCGTGCAGCCTCACATTTTGGCTTTGACTAACACTTCACCATTTCAACTCAGACGTGTGTGTTTGCTTGTTGGTGAAAATTTGAAGTTCCCAAATTTTTGCATTACATTTAGCAATAACAATATCTCCTCAACGTCTTAGACATCGATTGACTTCAGAGCAATTGGGAAGATGCATCGGAATGCTTGACTCTGGCTTCTCACAACGTCACGTTGCTAATGCACTTAACGTCAGTCAAAGCGTTGTGAACAGAGCGTGGAACCGGCATCAAACGTTTGGTACAGCAGCACACTGTCATGGGGGTGGTCGTCAGAGATCGACTACACAACGACAAGACCACTTTCTCACACTTCAGGCACGACGTCATCCTTTCTGGACAGCCACCACCCTACGAAATGACCTTCATAACGCCTCGGGGTCAGGGTATCCACTCAGACGATACGGAATCATCTTCATACTGCCGCCTCAACTCAAGAAGGCCATGTGTTCGAATCCCACTGACCGTGCGTCATAGGCGTGACCGCTTTGGATTGGGCTCACGATCATGTCACATGGACACACAACGATTGGGCTCCAGTTCTCTTTACTGATGAGTCCCCATATTGCTTGGACTTTACTGACAGGAGGCAACGGGTGTGGCGAAGACAACGTGAGCGATTTAATGATGCCTACATCAACGAACACGACCGTTATGGTGGCGGATCAATTATGGTCTGGGGAGGAATAAGCAGGAACGGCAGAACGGACCTGCATGTCATGGGGAGAGGGACGATGACAGGGGTACGGTACAGGGATGAGATCCTCAATGTGTATGTAAGACCATACGCTGGTGCTGTTGGCCCTGATTTCATCTTGATGGATGATAACGCCCGTCCCCATCGTGTTAGGGTGGTGAATCAATTCCTAGAGCAGGAGACAATTGTCCGCATGGACTGGCCCGCGCGTTCACCGGACCTGAACCCTATCGAGCATGTGCAGAACATGCTGCAGGTCGCCATTTCCGGTCGTAGGGCACAACCCACAACTCTAGAAGAGCTCGGAAATGCCCTTGTTGAAGAATGGAACAACATTCCAATTGCAAGCATCCGGGTTCTGATTGACAGTATGACCCGACGTTGTCAAGCCGTCATTCAAGCTAGGGGAGGCCATACCCGTTATTGACATTAACTGTGGTAATGAAACATCAAACGAACACTGTCTGTTTTCACTTTACATGTCAGAGGTGAAACCATGAAGTGTTCGTGAAAGCCAAAAGTGTGAGGCTGCACGCTCATTTAATGTCATTAAATGCACTTGCAAATGTGTTTTGTGTCTGACTGCATGTCATTTATCCAATATTTTGCTCATCAGTGGCAGTTACCAAATTTGCATGTCATTTCACAAAAAAATTCCTATGATCCCTATCAAATTTTGAGTAGTATATAAGACCTTCCTATAGAACACCCTAGTTGAAAAACCTGGGCCCGCATTCGCAAAGCATCTTATCTTACTGCTAGGAGTACTCCTAAGCTTCGCTAAAACGTTTTATGTAGGAGCATAATCTTAAAAGTTATTCACAAAGCCGCTGAGAGCAACTTTTAGTTAAGAAAACTGTTAACTCCTAGACTAGGAGTCGCTCTGAGATAGGTGGGAGTAAATCTCCGTTGCTATGGATGACGTCAATTCTCATGCACGAGTCTTGGGACAATGAGCATGGTGATTGGTTGTTTGGTGACAGGGCGGCCCATTGAAAAAAATATCACACAGGAAATAGTCCAAGCGGCTGGTTTGTCCCATAAAATAATAACATGTTGAGCACTCCTGAAAATGCACTATGCGCAGTCCCCACATATCATGGTCTAGGCAAATAAACATACATAGGAAAGAGATAGTTTTAAAAATGCCAATAATATACTCAGTCAAAAAAGAAACTTCACACTCAAAATTTCTAAATATTTTCTTGAAACTTAATACAAGAGATATTATTATTAATTTTAGGGGTAAATGCGTTGTCAAAGACATCATGACACACAGCAACTCCGACGTGCACAAGCATGCAGCACGTGCGAGCATACATCAAGGTAAAAGCACGTTTCCTCGTGTTCCCAGTCACGTGACCTTATGAGACACGTGCAATTGAGCCCACGTTAGCACGGTAGAGTGACATCTCGGAAAAACAAGTTCTTACAGTCTATTATCCGTTGATTTGCAATGCCACGACTGTCAAACATTCAACGTGAACGTGCCATTGGCATGCTGAATACGGGAACGTCGGTCACTGACGTTGCCAGGGTTATGGGATGCAGTTGACGGACTATCCATGATCTTTGGACACGTCTCCAACAAACTGGCACCACAGCAGACCGAGCCTCGTTCGGGTAGACCACGGTGACAACACAAGCAGAAGACCGACAAATCGTCTTCGCCATTTGCGTAATCGATTTCTCACTGCAACGCCCACTAGGAATGAATTGTTTAGAGGTCGTGTGACTGCCCAAACCATACGTAATCGCCTGCGCACTGCTCGCGTCTCCATGCACGCCGGCCATATCGTGGACCAATTTTAACCCAGTTACACCGGCGCCAACGGCTTCTCTGGGCACAACGACATCTGAGATGGACTCAGCGTGATTGGAACAGGGTCGTTTTTTAGTGACGAATCCAGATTCATTTTGCACTTCGCTGATGGGAGAGTTAGAGTTTGGAGGAGACGCGGTGAACGCAACGCCCAGTGTTGTGTGCAGGAAGTGGACCGTTTTGGGGGCGGTAGTGTTATGGTTTGGGGTGCCTTTAATGGTCCTGCCCGTTCCCGACTGATGGTCGTTCAAGGAAACCTAACTGCTGCAGGATACAGAGCTTTTGCCATTCATGGCAGCTCATGGCCCAGATCTGACATTCCAACACGATAATGCCAGACCTCATACGGCCAATTTAACGCGGAATTTTCTTAGGAATGCTGGCATCAATGTCATGGAGTGGCCCTCAAGGTCTCCCGACCTTAATCCCATAGAACATGTATGGGATGTGTTGGGCAGAAGACTCCGTCAAGTAAGGAACCCTCCGCAGAATTTGCAGGAACTTGGTGCCATGTTGGTTCAATAATGGCGACGATCCCCAAGCTGTGTTCAGACGCATCATTCAATCCATGAGGAGACGTTGCGTCGCAGTTGTGAACGCTCATGGAGGGCATACGCGCTATTGACATGCTTTCATCAAGTTGTAACTTACCATTTTTACTCTCTTAGATTTCCGTAGCATTTCCGGTGGAACTGGTTACATTGTGAACATGATTTTTATGGTACACCGTCCTTAATGGGTACAGAATGGAATTTAATCATTATTTAAAACCACTTTTCTTGTATGTTCAACTTATCGACCTCCAAACGAGTGTGAAGTTTCTTTTTTGACTGAGTATATAAAATAAGGCAATAATAAAAGGCGTCATTTGCCCCAATAATTAGCAACTTATTACCCAATGAGAATATGTTGCGATCATTTAAATGTCAGGCCGTTCAAGAATGTTTGCCCCAAACTGTCATGGATGAAAGTTCAAAAGGACGCGAAAGCCCAACTGGAGCCATGACCAGTTACTGCTGCTGGCCCAGTTGGTGCTGGAGCGAAAGCATGTAATCTAAGGGAAATTTGGCTCGGGGGTGAACAGCAAATCCAAGCAGGATGCGTGGGATAACATCAGCCTACCGATCAATGCTGCATTACCCTCGGTGTCTCGGACGACTGCGAGAAGCGGTGGTATGGGCTGCAATCGCAGGGGAGGTCCGAGATTGCAGCCTATAAACGGGCTATTGTTCAAACAGGAAGGCATGCTAAGCTTGGATTGAAATTTATAGCCTACAATTTAAATACGCATACAAAATATGACATAGGCTGGTATTAGTATGATGATCTATTAAATGTTAACCCTCGCTCAATAGCGTAATAAAATAATTCATGCATAGCAGGATGAGGTACAGCACCAAAGCCACTGTCCCTGAGCAAGTGGCATCCCACAGGCACATAATGCCTGTCAAATAATTGGCATAAGCTGCTTTCCATTAAAATGCGAGAGTCGTGCGTGGATCCTGGCCATTTCGCAACAATGTCCAAAATATTGTATAAGGCAGCAAATAGGCTACTATCTGGGTGCTGATGGGGTGAACTTTTTTTTTTCTGTTTACAAATACCTCTTCATCTTAGGTCGGAGAAATAATTCGAATATGGGTCCCGTCAATAGCACCGATGATACCGGGCATACCTGAGATGTGCATGAATTGAAGTTTGATTCTGTGTTGTTGGTGAATGTCCATTGGAAACCGGATAAACTCTCGGATGATATGGGGTTCACAGAGTGCATTGATTGTTTGTTGAATTGAGCGACTGACAGATGATTGTGAAATCCCTAAATTGTCCGCGTTCTTGTTGCATTTTTCCGGTGGCTAAGTAACGAAGTGTTGTCAAACATTTTATTTCGGGGCTTATTGGGTTGTTTCTCATGGTTGGAGACGTAATTCTCTCCCTCACCAAGTCAACAACAAATAAAATCCCTTCACGGTCGATCCGATTTCTTTTCAACAACTTCGCATCATTCAGAATTTCCAAGTCATTCCGTCTTTCAACAGCAGCAGCCATTTTCCGATTCTTTGTGAATAGCTTTTAGCGAGTTAGGAGTTCTCTTGACTACTTTTAAGCTCTCCCAGACTTAGGAGCTACTTTTAGGCCTAAAATGCTTTGTGAATAACACTTAGTAAAAACAATTAGGAGTCCTAAATTTACGACTGACACGCCCATTTTTTTTAGGAGTTTATCCTAAATCCAGCAGTTAGGATCTACTTTTAGCGCTAAGATGCTTTGTGAATACGGGCCCTGTTCTATAGGACGTTGATGGTCTTTAAGACCTTCTCATAGAACAAAAGCTTAATGGAAAAGACATCTTATGACTCCTTGCAATGCTCTGTCGAAGGGTCAGTTTACCTTATGTGTACCTGGGTTCTAGAAGTGAGAGACCGGACTAATGGTATGAAAATGTGCAATATGCAGTGATATCCACTATACTGAAGTAGCAAGGAAATCTCGTCCCTTTTAACTTTAAGGTGTGCCTAAGCACATGGGGTAGGGGAGAGCTGGTACAAAAGTTACATTTTTCACATGGACGTCATTTTAAAAGATAACGTTACAGACCGAAAAAAAATTTCGGAGCGATTAACTACTTTCGTGTGTGCTCTGTCAATATCAGGTGCTAAATCATCACCATATATATTGACTTCGGCATAGTTTGACGTCGAACGGAAGTTGCGGATTGCTTCTTTCGACCCATCCAGCCGGGATGAAAGTAATGCACGGGCAGGGCAAAAGTAACGTGATCAAATTTACTGGAATCTTTTTAAATTTCTCGTTAAAACAGAAGCAAAAACTGCCAGACATTTGGTTTAAACATTTTAATTGGCTTCAAGTGTTCCAAAAGTGAACGTGAACATGTTTAATGTGCAAGGTCTATTTATAAAAATTATCCCAGATAGCAAGCACCTCCGGTCCGCATCCCTCCGGCTCTGTGCCGACTCCAGCTGATCCGGCTCAGAGCCGGGGCAGATCCGGAGCGGAGGAGCTTGCTATCTGGGATGAAATTACTCATCACAGTTGTGACAGATATAATGAGTGGCACCCTCAGTGCATGCCTCATGCGACCACAGCAGACAAAAGATGCACCGCACCCACACTTCTCCTGGCAAAGATGAGGCAAATGTCTCCCCACAAACAAGACATTCCTCATCCTTGCCCTGAGAAACTGTGGTTGCAGTGTGTCCACTAAGCCTCGTTTTCTTTGGGAGTTTTGAAAAGGACTGTTTTCTCTGGCCCCTCTGCCGACTCTCCTCCTCCAAAGCAGCTTTCACCAGGGTGTCGGTCAGTATTGCCGTTGACCTGCAACATTCAATGAGATTATAGTCAGAATCAGCTTGTTTTTATACAAGCAAGAGAATCAAGACGAGTTAAAAATGACACTATGCTCACCTCTTCGGCCTCTCCTTTTATTTTCTTTCCTCGAGCCAGCCTTTGGATATGGGCGAAGCTTTTCTGGGCTGAACCTCTGTACTGGCGTGCCACTAGATGTTCCTGGAACCACTAGCATACCTGGATAGATGGTATGCGCTGGCGATGGAGCTGGCGCTGGTGATGAAGGGGGCGCTGGTGATGGAGCTGGCCCTGGAACTGGGGATGGAGCTGGTGCTGGTGCAGGACGGTCGGTCACAAAAGCTGGAGCAAAGTCTTCCTCACTGAAAATATCTGGATTCAAGGGCCAGATACCGGTACACTCGAACCCAGACGAAATGCTGCTTGGTGTCGCAGCTTAAGGCAGAGCTTTAGCCACAAGACTTGGGATGTTGTAGATGGTCAAAGTTCTTCCAGGGTTCATTCGCATCCAATTGTCTGCTGCACTGTTAATGTAGTGCTTCAGAGGGCCAAAAACGCTTCGGTCTAGCGGCTGAAGACGGTGGGAGCAGTGGGGTGGAAATGACAGGAGTACAATGCCCTGTGACTTGAAAAAGTCAATAGCTACCACAGAGAGGTGTGATGCATGATTGTCTAAGAGTAGCAGCAACTTTGACTCCGGGGTCACGCGGGTGTGTCTTGCAAAATGCTGTAAAAAAGGCCAAAAAATCTGTCTCCTCCATCCACCCCGATCCATTGGCAGAACCAGTGGAGCCAGGGGGACCATCCCGGATGAAGTGGTCATGGAACTTCTTCCTTGGGAAGAAAAAGTAAGGGGGAACAAAGTTGCCTTGTGCATTGGTAGCAAAGGCAACGGTCACCAATGTCCCTCTTTCCCCGGAGGTCACAGCACCGACCTGGCGCTGGCCCTTGGTGGCAATGACTTTGTCTGGCACTTGAACCGTTGTGGTACCTGAGATAATGAGTGAAATGAATTATTGCTGGTGCAAATCACTGTTGCTTTTAAATTTATCATCTAAATATAAATTTTTACCTGTTTCATCCATGTTCCAGATGTCATTTGCCTCAAAATTATAGCGGGTGAGGACAGTCTTTAGGTTGTTAAAAAACGTGGTCACGTTGGTCTTGTTGAAGCTGGTGGAACGGGACATGCTGGTGGCTTGAGGTCGACGGATGGACAGGGTTTTGTTGCGCTCGAGGAAGGAGGTGAGCCAATCCTTCCCTGCCATCTGGTTTTTCTTCCATGAACATGGAGTTTTGAGGCCAATATTTTCGGCCAGCTCATATGCAAACTTTCGCACCTAAAAAAAGCATAAAAAAGAGGTTAATTCCCAGATAGCAAGCACCTCCGCTCCGGATCTGCCCCAGCTCCAGCTGATCCGGCTCAGAGCCGTGGCAGATCCGGAGCGGAGGTGCTTGCTATATGGCGGTAGTGGTGTAGCTCTGTCTGCGGTGTTACTCGCGCCTCTTTAGGACTCAGGCCAAAATATATATTGGCTGCTCTCTTTATATATGCCTGCAGTCTCTTCTCCTGTTCTTCTGTGAAGACTTTGTTGTGAGCCCTGTACCCCGGGGCCCTGGTCTGCTGCCCTCTTGCCTCTGCCCTCCTCTTGCAGTACCTGAACAGGGTGACATGACAAACGCCATGCACCGCTGCTGCCCTCCTTATACTATCGCCTCTTCGGACATCAAAAAAGGCCCTTGCGTAAACCTCCGGGTCAACCGTTCCTCTCGGGGTAGTTCTGACCCTAACTCTGGGCATTTTCTGTCGGTAAAACATAACACACATTTTTATGGAGCTTTTAAACACAAAATGCAGCCGCATTAGCAGAGAGGGACGAGCGTAACTGTTGCTACTTCAGTCCCGATGGTGACTCCTGACATTTGAACGAGGTTTACTTCCAAAGTGGAAAAATTCTGACATTTCAAACTGCACCATATGTTACGGAACTAAATCACCTATCATTTCATCATAGATATGACACATGGAGCGATAAAGACTATCTTTAAATCGAAAAAGTTTAGCATTCGTCTGAATTTACTCACCGCTGTGGAAAACAGTCTTCTCGGTCTTGTGCCGCGAGGAAGACTGGACGCCTCAAGAATGTTCGCAGTTCTGGAGAGGAGCACGAGCTGCACATGCTGACCTAGTATGACGCATCGAAGTGCAGATGGCTGTGAGTAAATTGCCGTGTTACTTTCGTCAAGAGTTACTTTCGCACCGGCGCTCCCCTACCACGCACATACCAACTTATTGATTCTCTGATCAGATGATTGATTGATTGACTGACCACACAACTTAGCAGTATTTCAGTCATGGTATATGAAGACCTCTTTCCATTTCCTCGGCAGCAATTCAAAAATATAAATGTAAGACATTACAACTTTATTATGCTATGATGAAAAATCTCGTCTTCCTCTTTTGCTTATGAAGACATACAATGAGCCATCTGTTGGGTTCAGCAAAGCAATTCAAATTGATCAGGATCAAGTACAATCGGCATTCTTCCATAGAAATTTCCTATAGAACCCGCTCTAAAGGTTATTTCTAACAATGAGTTTTCAAGCTGCCGGATAGCTCTCTCGGTTAAAGCACCGCTTTGCGGAACGAAAGTGTTAATGACGGCACGAGTTCGAGCCCCGATGGTACCAGCCGGCAGTGGATGGCAAATTTTTTTTGTTTGTAGTTGCCTTGGCCATTTGGGTGGATTTAAAATGCCAAATTGGGAAAAAAAGTCTGCGGATTTTCTAAAAAGTTCTATGGAGATTTTCTATGGAACTGTTTCCCACAGAAATTTTCTATAAAACTATTTCTATAGGACTTTTTTTTTCTTTTTTTTTATCCCTCCACCCCCCTTCCTATGGAGGGTGATTTGAGCCATAATTCAATACAATACACACATTGAAATACAATACACTTATTGAAATACAATACATGTGTAACAGTAAATATAATACAAAAATGCTTAAATATAATACATATATTGAAAATACAATACATGTGTAACAGTAAATACAATACAAAAATGCTTTGTTTTTCAATGTGAGTCAGGAATATTTGTGCCAAAATTAAAACAATACAACCGTATTGTATTTTTGAGATGTGCATCGTATTTCAAGATGTGTATTGTATTTCAATGTGTGTATTGTATTTCAATGTGCGTATTGTATTTAATTTTGTCATGAATAATCCTGACCGACATTGAAAAACAAAGTATGTTTGTATTGTATTTATTGTTACACATGTATTGTATTTTCGAGGTGTGTATTGTATTTCGATATGCAGTTTTGGCACGATGTTACACTGGTTCTTAGCTAGATATGTTTGCGTGGCCAGGTTTGGCCAGGCGCGGATTTGTAGGTGGACCAACAAACCTACAAAAATAAATGACGGTTTCCGTAGAGCCAGCGAGCTGAAATCAGTCCGTTGTCACAGCACGTAGCCAGCGAACTGTCAGCAGTTGCTGATACATGAAGCGGACATGTTAGCTTCCTTTGTAACTGTACACAGTTACTATCGTTCAATGAATAAAGCGTGATTACTTCGCTGCTTTAATATTTACGGTCATTATCGCTGGAGCACCTGTTGTTAACCGCCCACAGCACGATTGACTTTGAATGTAATCTGTCGTCTTTTTCGCATTGATTTTGAATGTAATCTGTTAATTTTTGAAAAATATCATTTTATTCAAAATCCAATAAAATAAAATCTCATAATAAGTTTCCCATTTGATGTTTTTATGTTTTAAAATCCAGAATCGAAATCGATTGATATTCAAACTCATGACGATTCATCCACGAATGTTTTTTGTGTCCATTTTTGTGTGATGAGTAGTCTCTTTTGCGTTTTTAGTTTTGTTCAAAAAAAATACAGTGCTGGGTGACCTGAATCGTAGTTTTAACAAGGGAATTCCCGCAATCGGCAATGAGAGTGACTTTATAAAACACGTTGGTTAAAAACAAAAAATGACTGCTTTTTTTAGCTTTGTTTTGAATTTTGTTTTAGCACATTCAGTGAAAAGACTGCCCAATTAATGCAAAAATGAAATGAACGATACTTATGTGACATCCTACAGCGATGTGCACCGTTAATTTATGTCTGAATAATGATCTACCTGATCAAAATTGGGTTTTTTTTTTTCTTTTTTTATTTAACGTTAACTTATTTCGAATATTTGAACGTCAAATAGTGAAGCAGTGCATCGCTGAGGTGTAAATTCTCACGCAACTTCGAACGAACAGTGACAAACCGTCCGTCCGCGTCGGACCATGGTCGGACATCCTACTTTTGTTTTATTGAAACACCTGACGGACATGGTCTGTCGAAGGTCCGACTTTTCACCTCTTTTCTATGGTCTGACTAAATGCGGACAAGTAAAGTTTATTGAAACAGCCCCCTGGAGATAAATGAGTATCTAGGTTTCTGTTATACCCAGCCAAATGCCAATGCTCTAACGTTGCAATGGTTATTGGTTGGCTAGCAGATGAATTTTTTTTGCTTCGAACGGTGAAACTACCGTAGCGAACTATCTGGCTTTGCTGTTTCAAGGTTTTAATTAACACCTGCCAGGCAATCAGAAAAGTGTATTCATCCAGACCATGGTATACATCAGAGTACCAACCGGGCGTGACTTAGGCACTCTATGGAATGCCTCGTCCAATCATATTAATTGGTCGGAGCTCATAGACTAAAATTTACATAGTGCAAAACCCAACAAAAAATAGGCTACAATACACACCTTGATATACAATGCAAATTTGAAATACAATACACAACTTGAAAAAAGATTTTGGTTGTATTGTTTTAATTTTCCACAAATATTCCACCGACATTGAAAAACAAAGTATTTTTGTATTGTATTTACATTACATATGTATTGTATTTTCAAGGATGTATTGCATTTCAAGGTGTGATATGTATTCATTTTAAGCACAAATATTCCTGATGGACATTGAAAAAGAAATCATTTTAGTATTGTATTTATTGTTTCACATGTATTGTATTTTTGAGGTGTGTATTGTATTTCAGTGGTGGTTTGTAAATTTCAATATGTGTATTGTATTTAAGCATTTTTGTATTGCATTTATTGCTACACATGTATTGTATTTTAAAGATGTGTATTGTATTTCAGTAAGTGTATTGTATTGAATTATGGCACAAATCACCCTCCATACCTTCCACCCCCATTTTGGGGGTCTACTGAATTCCTTCAATTACAATATATTTCTCAAAAGACCCCACACCCACCCTTTGACTCCCATCACAGCACCATACACCCACCCTTCCATACACCCATATATACAGATGATACAGTGAAAAGACAATGACATAAATTAGAATGTAAATATATACAAAGATGTGTAAATTGAAATGAGAATTAACAACATTCCTGCACCATTACATACATTGATCATAATTACATATATACATATATGGGTGATTCTCACGAAACTGTCCTGACTTTTGCAAAAACAATTTTAGGTCAATTTTGCTAGTTTTTTCTCTCATTAGTAGCAAGCAGGGTCTCAATTAACTGGCTCAATTAGAATGAGAGATCAATACATGTTTTTTAATACATTTTCAGAATGTTTTATTGAGTCATTGACCAAATAAGTTCATTACCGTCACACATTTTCAATTGATGATAACTGAATATGTATGAAAGGTAGACCTTTTATTTTTTTCATGTATGTTCTATTAATAGTTCAGAATAGCCATATAGTGTAAACATTCAGAAAAATGTTTATTGATATAATAACTTTAGTTATTATGTTCATTACCGTAACAAAATTACGTTTTATACTAAATTTTTCCTGTTGTGTAAATTTTACAAATAAATAAAAAATGTCAATTCAGTAATCTGACTGACAAATAGTTCTGGTGCAAAAATAAAATTTGAAGTTATCACTCATTCCCATCCAGATATTTACATATACAGGAAGGGTTACAGTGATGAAAAGCTGTTACGGTAATGAAATGCTTTGTTACGGTAATGACCACACATGGCATTCATACATCATAGAAGCCATGTTTTTAGTATTCACAAATTAGGCTATATGGTCCAATCTTTTTCAAAGTTTATCATGTAAGGCTACATTAGAATTACTGAATGATTAGATTGTCTTGGGTAATGACAAATTAAGCTTGACTTAACAAAAAAACAATGAATCAAGAGCAATACATAACAGAATAACTGAAGGTTTAATGCAACCACAATCAATACAATGTATACAAAAACATTTTCAATTAATTAAGAGCAATTCATAAAAAGTATAAAAGATATTAAAAAGTTGAATGATAGCCGAATAGCTGAAATTCTTGAGAGCATTTTAAAAAAAAAAAGATTGAATGAAGTCTCTAGCTGAAATTTTAAAGTTTGATGCTCTAGAAGTAGTTGAAGTTTAAAGAGGCTGAAGATTTGAAGGATTTGAACATTCTTTCCATTCATTTTGAATGAGGAAAATCTTTCAGAAAAAGCTTAATATTTTAAAAAGTATAAATAACTTCAAAAAGTTGAATGGAAGCCCTAATGTCCTGAACGAGCTGAACTTTTTGATATTTGAACGGTTTTTCTAGCACAAACTATGAAGGACTAGTTAGACTGCAAAAAACAGCGGAAGAACTCAGAATAATAAGAACATATAAAGATTTGGATAACAATAGTGTGAATGCTGACTCAGCATTCACACTAATAACAATCAGTAACTTTCCAACCCTCTTCCCCCTTGCAACCCTCCCTTATTTATGTTTTGCCCAGATCTGCGGCAACACTGAAGTGCCTGGCCGACGATGTAGTTGGCATAGGCTCAGGGATCAGGTCCAGGATGTTTTCTCCCACTAACTGACACTCATTCATTCTTTGGCCCAATCTCAAATCAACCCCTAAACCTCAACCCCTGAACCCTAATTCTGCCCTCACTGATTTATCTGGAAAGTGAATGGATAACAGAGCCTCAGGAGTCCTGGAGCTTGCTCTCGCTTGCACACACACACACACACACACACACACACACACAGTTCTAACCTCTCTTTCCTTCCTTCAGTATTCTTCTACAAGGTCTGGATTTCTGCAAATCTTTTGTCCATGGTTCTGCACCCTTGCCTTTGTAGCTTCTCTGGCTGCTCTTTGTTTCGCCACATCTCCTGATCTTAATTACAAAGGTTACAAAGGTTATCCAACATTATAGAATACCACCGTCTTGATACAAGTATATTTCTCATAATTCCTCAGCCAAACGTATCCCTGTAGCAGCATTCATTCTCATATCTACTTGCTACCTAGCTAGCTGTAGCCATTTTAGCGAATTTCATTTTTTTCTTTAAAAATCACAGGAATGGGTTACAGACTTACTTTTTTTACATGCTCAAAAATAGTGATTTTTCAACTTCTCGTTTCAGCAAAATGAACACTAATGTGGTGTTCAGCATAATTTCCTGAGCATGTCGAAATAAAAGTAAGTCTGTAACCCATTCCTGTAATTTTTTTATGAATTTTAAAGGGAAAAAAACGAAATTAGCTAAAAAAAATAATAAAAAGAATAAATAAATAAATAATAAAAAGAATGCTGCTACAGGGAAACACTTGGAATGAGGAATTATTAGAAATATACTTGTATCAAGACTGGTGGTATGATTTAAATCCATTCAATTTTGCTTACTCTAGTCAATATAGTTAATCTCCTTTTCTGTCTGCTACTACTCCTAGTACCAACCAACCCCTAGTAAACCAAACAACACCTAGTACCAACCAACCCCTACAGTATAACCCCTAGAAAACCAACCACAAAATTTGGAGTCCTGATTATACATATATAATAAATTACCGTAACACTTCATTTCATTACCGTAACAGCCTTGTATATGTTACGGTAATGAATGCAGAGCATTACGGTAATGAATGGCAGTCCCATGTTGCTAGCAATAATTAGCATAGCTAGCATGACTCGGCAGAAATATTTTCACAAACAGTTTGGCTCTATAAAAGTTACTTTTCCACAGAACATAAAATATTTATCTTCAAAACTATTTTAAATATACCCTGTTATGGTAATGAACAGTAGTAGTGTGCCAAGGGGTGTATATAATTACAATCTTTAACATATCTACCGGAAGAACCTGAAAGATGATCTTACCTGGTAGCCATTTTGTAACTTCTCTTCCACACAATGCATCATGGGACAAAAAAATTTTATTTATTGGAACTCAGGGATTTTAATGGAGCCAAATATCTCTGTTACGGAAATGAACTGTTCATGCTCCGGACACATGTATTTGGCCCAGAAAATAATTATTCACAAATGGTTGGCCCAAAATGGTAACACTGCTAGTCAAAGGGTATAACATCAACCATTTTTTGTATTTATATGTATATTAAATTATGGGGATGTATAGTGATAATTTTGGGTTTAAGGTAAAAAATAAAAGCCTGGACACGTTACGGTAATGAACTTATAGGTTGAAATGTTGTCATATAACATTGATCCATCAAATGCAAAGACAACAGTAGTCCTACAATTAGTACATACCATAGTTTGATATATAATACAAAAGTATGATTGTTTTAGTGGTTTAGTCTATCAAATCCTTACAGACATGACAAAATGCAATTTCGTGAGAATCACCCATATATGTTAATAATGGTGAAATACTTGCCATCAGTTAATACAGTTAAGATGGTCCATCTTCCCTGTGAATCAGTTAGAGAAAGTGTTATTTTAATGTCCAAGTTGTTTTGGAAGAGTGTCATTACACCTTTTGAGCTTTTTATACCGTGGGAAAAATAAATTGGTCCCCCCCCATTCTTGCTCCCAGACTGCTTCATCTGCAGGTATGGAATGCATCTCTTGCAAACAAAGAATATTGTTGCCTTTATCTTTGAGCCAGGTGAAAATCGTTTGTCGTTTTTTATGGTCTGCAAGACCATTACAGTTATAGCTGGCTATCCTCAGTTCTCCAACAACCATATTTGGTTTAAATATTTGCATTTAACATCTTCTTTGACCCAAAGGTCAACCAAGGTAATGTAATTATATAAAGCTTAATATGACGACGGTTGAGTCTTACACAAATTATGCATTGTCCCTCCACCTCCCTCCCCCTTTCCAGTGTCTTCCCTTTCCCAATGTGCAGTGATATAAAATCACTTGAGGTACTAAAGTTCTATAGAAATTCTATTGAACTGTCCTATAGGATTCTTATAGAACATTTTTTGCTGGGTTGTCTGATATTAAAATTAGTTCGATGATTTGAAAAATGTAAATAAGCAAATATAGAAGAAATCGGGCTGGGGGAAATACTTTTTCACAACACTGAATATTAAATCCTGTTTTTCACTGAAATAAATTAACAATAACATAATTCATATTTTCTGTTCAGGCATATCGGCAGAATTTATGATAATAAACAGCCTTGTAAGGGTGTATTGCATGAAAAGCTTCTTTGCAGATAAAGATCTTGTTTAATAAAGATGACAGAATACACTTCTTTGTTTCTGAAAATTTCAGCTTGGTCTGGTGCTTATTAGTTTTCTTTTCAGCTTGCTTCTGTAGGATAGCATCCTGCTGTAACTTCCACGATTCCTCAAGGTCTGATTACGGTGGAAAAGAGCGGAATGGAGGGTGCTCCAATCGGAGTGATCAGGGACTCCATGCTGGCTAATCCTCTTTTAATTAGGGTAAGGAGCAAGGATGCAGGACTGCCTTTGGATTAGTCACAGTAAATTGACCTAGCACCAAGCTGAGACAAGCCCACAACATTGGCCACTGCTGGCTTGGTAGGGATAATATCACTTTCTCAACCATGAAAAAAATGCTTTTCCTTTGCTTTACCTCTCGGATATTTTAGGGGTTACCTTTATAGTTCAGTTACATTGTCTCAGAATATCATGTTGGTTAAGTCACAGAAAGAGCTTGGTAAAGGCTGATTTGATCAATTTCTTGTTTCTGTTATTCGTACATATGAAATTCTCTACTGAGAGTAATTGATAAGTAATGAAAGGAGAAAAAGTTGGCTTATATCAGACTACTGTACATGAGTGCTTTAAAACCTCTTCCACCCTGGACTTGCAATCGGAGGGATTATAGCCCTGCTCTCACCTCACCTTAAAGCCCATTACTTCTCCAAACCCGTTCCCATTTACATTTTCGAATGAAGAACTAATTGTTTATTCTCTCAGTTGCGAGGGTCAATCTGAAGAACTAGTGACCATTTCCCCTCAGCTGGCATTATTTTTCATTACAGTAGTTATCAAGCATTTTCCTATCCACATTAATGGTGACATAAAGCATCAATGTCTTTCAAAGCTTCTGAATTCCTGTAGCTTACAAAATGGTACATATTTTTTTTTCTGCATCAAAGTCTGATCGGCTTCAATACGCCTATGAAAATGCTTTTGAAAATGCGGTTTTGCCGACTCAGGTCTGCATGTTAAGCTTGCTTTGAGTAAAAATTAAACTCTGTCTACCACCAGTGACATTACCATAATGCAGGTTAACTCTCAACCTGTTTCCAATTTAGAATCGGGCAATTCATTGAATTAATTTACTGAGCTAATAGGCTACTAATAAGCTGCCTTGCCATTAATGATTAAGATATATTGCTTTGCGTCAAAGAGGAAGGCTACAATATGAGATTGCATGGATGCTAATTAACTGTGACTTATCAAAATTCCCTCTTAAAGTTGTAGAATGTTATGCAGTAAATGCTGCTTAAGGTGGTATTTAGATAAGGTGTAGATTTCATTTCTAATTTATTAATTAAGATAATTGTCGTTAATGCAATCTCTTATTGCAGCCTGCCCACAACTTTCCCAGAAGCTGGATTATGAAGACCTCATCAATGATTTTGCTACCCCGAAAGTTTGATGCATGGAATTCGTTTTAAATGTATGCCATGCATCAGACTTTCACGATGCACTAATGACCTATTTGCTAAATTATTGAATTACTAACGTTCAGAAGCGGAAGAAGCGTTGGTAATTTAATGAATCAATTATTATCACATCGCGACAACCAGTGTCCGACTGCACTTTCCCGCAAATGTAGCCTATTCTTTTGAATGCTGAAAACATTTTGATTAAGTGCAATCTTAAATTAGGTTGCACTGTTGAAATAAATTACTGAAACGGGAGATGGAATTCAGAGAATTATTGGATTAATTAATTATTTGTTTTTTTTCCCCCATCCTATCGCTGACCTCTGTCGTAATTTCTTAATAATTACAGGCTTATATTTTGGTCTTGATTATTCAGTAAATAAATGGTGTGATTATTAATCAAGCGATCTTAATCAGGAACAGCTTGAAAGCAATTATGTGTTTAAGGGTCAGAGGCTCAAGGCAAGCCACAAAAAAATCCTGTAACACTGGCGTTACTGCTTGGGGGACGTTGCGCTTTCGGATGTTAAATCTCAACTAAAAAGCTCAATTCATTACAAAATTATGATATCAACTCGAGAGTTACAGTCATGAGAAAAGAAAGTACACCGTTTTCTGTTCAGTGTAGTTTTGTGTATCAGGACATCCACTCCAGACTTGCCATCATAGGGACTTTTGTAATGCTTTCACCTCGCCTTGAAACATCTTCAAACACGTTCCCATTTAGGTTTCCTATAGCAACTGAGTTTTAATTTGTTCACTTGGGAAGATCAATTTGTATCCATTTCCCCTCAGCGTGCATTTTTGTTCATTACGATAACTATCAGGCATTTTCCCAACCACATTAATGATAAAATAAAATGTCATTGTCTTACAAAGCTTCTGAATTCCTGCACCTCGCAAAACGGTATATTTTTTTCCACGTCCGCATCCAATTGGCTTGACACCCCGAAGCAAACATTTCTAAAAATGTGGTTTTTCCGACTCGCGGCAAAGTTTACTTAAGTAAAAGTTCACTTAAGTAAAAATAAAGCTCTGTCTTCAACCAGTAATATTACCATAATGCAGGTTAACGAGTTTACGAGTACAAATCGGATAATTTATTGTATTCATTTACTGAGCAAATAGGCTTCCAATAGCCTAAGCTTCGTTGTCATTAATGATTAGGACATACAGCTTTGCGTCAAAAGAGGAAGGCTACAATATGAGATTGCATGAATGGAAATAAACTGAAATTTCTCAAAATTCCATCTTGAAGTAGGATAATATGTAATAAGTGCTGCTGAAGAAGGTATTTAGATAAGGACTAGATTTTGTTTCTAATTAATTAATTAGATAATTGCCATTCATACAATTGCATGTTGTAGCCTTCCTGCTACTTTCCCAGAAGCTGTAGTATGAAGACTTCATGAATAACTTTGTTACCTTGAATGTCCAATGCATGGCATGCATTCTAAATGATTTTAAATGCATGGCATTAGTCGACCTTTCACAATGCAGTAATAACAAATTTAGTAAATTATTCAATTACATACGCTTCGACGTAGGAAGCCGTGGAAATTTAATAAATTAATTATTATCGCTTCACGCGGCAACCAGTGTGCACCTATGCTTCCCCGCTAATGCAGCCTAGTCTTTTGAACGCTGAAAACATTTAGATTAAGTGCATTGATTTTGATCTTAAAATAAATCAGGTTGCACTGCTGAAAAAAAAATCCTAGAATGGGAGATGGAATTCAGGAAAAGCACTGAGTTAATTCATTTATTATTATTATTATTATTATTACTATTATTATAATACCTGCACAATATCACTATTAAGTGCATTGTCAATGTAGCCCTTCGGCGATCTGTCATTTTTTAGTACTTTATTAATAATTTAAGGCTTATATTTTGGTCTTGTTTATTTAGTAAATGAATTGTGTGATTATTAATCAAGCAATCTTAAGCAGGAACAGCTTGAGAGCAATTATGCGTTTGAGGGTCAGAGGCTCACGGCAAATCGTTTAAAAATCCAGTAATGCCGGCGTTACCGCAGGGGGGACGCTGGGCTTTTGGATTTTAAAAAAATCAACTTGTCCTTATTAGGTCCTAAAATTAGGTAAATCTAACCTCAGGTATAAAACAACACACAACTGATTCCACCGCCATTATTTATTAAACCAAAATTCAGCCAAAATGCAGAAGTCATCTGTGAAAAACTAATCACACCCCATGATTCAATAGCTTCCAGAACCACCTTTAGCTACTGTACAATACCTTGCTCTAGTCATTTTCTGTATGATTTTATCAGTCCCTCGCATCATGGTGAAGGAATTTTAGCCCATAGTTCTTTACAACATTGCTACAGTTCATTGATGTTTGAGGGCATTTGTTTATACACAGCTCTCTTAAGGTCCCGCCACACCATTTCAATTGAGTTGAGGTCTGGACTTGGCCATTGCAACACCTTGATTTTTTTGCTGGTGTGCTTGGGATCATTGTCCTGTTGCATGACCCAAATGCAGGCATGCTTTAGCTGTCGTACAGATGGTTTCACATTTGACTCTAGAATACTTTGGCTTACAGAGGAGTTCATGGTCGACTCAATGACTGCAAGGTGCCCAGGTCCTGTCACTGCAAAATGGGCCTAAATCACCTCCCCTCCGCCACCATGCTTGACAGTTGGGACGAGGTGTTAGTGTTAATGCGCTTTATTTGGTTTGTACCAAACGTGGCGCTGTGCATTATGGCCAAACAACTACACTTTGGTCTCGTCTGTCCAAAAAACATTGTTCCAGAAGGCTTGTGGTTTATTCAGATGCAACTTTGCAAGCCTAAGCCGTGCTGCAGTGTTTATTTTGGAGAGAAGAGGCTTTCTCCTGGCAACCCTTCCAAATAAGCTATACTTGATCAGTCTTTTTAGAATTGTGCTGTTGTGAACTTTAACATTTAACATGCTAACTGAGGCCTGTAGAGTCCCAGATGTAGTTTTTCAATTTTTTGCTATTTCTCTGAGCATTGCACGGTCTGAACTTGGGGTGAATTTGCTGGGACATCCACCCCTGGAAAGATTGCCAGCTGTGAATGATCTTCCTCCCTGTAAAATGATGGGCTTCAAATTGTTCAGAAATGGCCTGATAACCCTTCCCAGACTGAGGGGCAGCAACATTTGGTTCCCTAATATGATTGTTGAAGTCTCTCCCTCTTGGCATTGTGTTAACACAATGCTCCAGACCAGCAAAGTGCCAAAGCCTCTGCTTTTATAGAGGTGATCACACTTACTGATGATCTTTTCATCAAGTACATTTGATCAGCAACACCTGGCTGCTAATTACTTTCTTAATTCCTTTGGAAGCAGTAAGGGTGTACTGAGTTTTTCGCGCATGGCTTCTGCATTTTTGTAAAATAAATCATGGCCCGGTGGAATCTGTTGTGTGTTGTTTTACACCTGAGTTTAAGTTTATATAATTTTAGCAACTGATTAATACCAGCTGATTTATTTATTATGTCCTGATAGAATTGAAAGAGGGTGTACTTTCTTTTCCTTTTGACTGTATACAACAGATTTATAGAATTATGTAAGAACGTGTGTGAACTTGAAAAAGCAGTTCAAATGTGTTATTTACACTTCTCAGCTGACTTAGGTTGCTAGCAGTTTGGCTATAATTCAACCATGTAGTCCATTTGATATTTGAAACAAACAATTTGTCTTTGATTAAAATGATAATCCTTGGTACGGAGGAGTGATTGCTCACAACTTCCATTGGTTGACACCCTCAGATATGGATAGGGAGCCTAAACTTGAGAGTTTACATTAATAGTGAAAAATCCACTTCCAAGTTCAGGAAAGCTTCTTTATGTAACTGATATCATATATAGACAGATACAGCCAAATGCAGTTATCTTCTGTCACTGATGTTGTGTGATATCGCATGGGATTTGAAGTTCAGAACTTCTCCCACCAGCTGGGACATGGACAAACTGTCATTCTGTTACTTGACAAAATATTTTTGTCGCTTAAAATACATAGCAGCAATTATGAATTGATTAGAAGTCAGAATTCAGTGAAATGTAGCCCACAAAAGAGTTTTTTATATTTACCCCACCCTGCCTGAAGGGGGAGGGCAAGGGGTATTGTTTTTGGTTCGATTTGTTTCTTTGTTTCTTTGTTTGTTAACACTAGCAGCAAAACTAATGGCCAGATTCACCCCAAAGTCGGTTTAGGGATTGCCACTGACCCAGAATAGATGCCTATTGAATTTTGGAAAAGTAGGTCAAAGTATGTGCGAGGGGCGGGGTTTGTTGTTCCTGGCACCACTTGTTACATTTTTATTTAGTTTGAACATAAACTAGACAATATGATTGGTTTTAATTACTGAGCACCACTGCTTTTTTGAATTATGGACCCAATTAAAATTAAAATTTTGGTAAGTCTAGTATAGCCGATTCCCAAAAATAATTGGCTATTCATAAAAGTCAGAAAAGATTGTGGTTGTGTTCACTTTTAAAGATACAATGACATTTTATACCACTGTTTGAGACATCATGTCGAGAATGCTGTTGAATGTGCATATTTTTGACAGTAGAGGACAGTGTTGTTCTCTGAACAGGAGGATATGTTTAAAGTGGAAATTTAGCCTCAGCTGTATATTGTTAAGTATACAATAAAAATATATACATCTGGGAAAAGTTAAGCACCACAAAATTCATTATGAAGTTTTCAGAAAATTGGCAAATCCTGAACTCGTACATTTGCTTGAAGGTTTTAGCATGCATTCCATGTACATTTCACTTTCAAAAGGCTTTGTCATGAACTGCGCTTAAGGGCATGTGCTGAAGGTTAGCAGCGAGTGCCATTTCTGAAAATGTGGTTTCATCTTTGTCAGATATTGATTCTCTTTCTTCCAATTAAAGTTCAGACTTCAGGGGACAATTTTTTTGTGAACAAAGGTTTGCATGTCATCTTAAAAGGACAGTAGGCCCATTCTTTTAACAGCATTAAATGTGTTGAAAACGTACCCTTTCTTCAAAAGCCAGTCAAATGTCAAGTGAAGATCAAATTCTTTTCAAACTGATTTTGTGTGCCAGGTAAGGTCTGTTCTATCCATATTTCCAAGAATTGGGGAGTATTTGTTGATTTCATTGCATCTCCAGACAAGGAGTTGGGGAAACCAATGGATCAGTGATTGTTACGCTGTGTCTGCCACCAAAGCGTCCTTAGGGATTTCTTGTGAACGCTCTACAGGTCACAGTTCTTTATGGATTCTTTTCATATTTGGCTTGGACCTTGTGTGCAGTAAGGTCACGAAGCCTGTCGATTTTGGGACTGATTGCTTTAGACCATTCGGGGATACATGTCGACCTGCCTGTGACTGACTGTATAGTTAGTTGCCAAATTCAGCAACTCTCTTACTCTGTTCTGTTAGAGCATGTGTTAATGTCTATTGATCGGTTTGGTTGTTTGTCTGTCTGTTAGTTTGCAATTTCAAGCAAAAACAACTGGCTACATTTCATTCCAAGTTAGCTCATATTGTTGGCACTGCCATCTACAACCCCAATTCCGAAATAGTTGGGACAAAGTGTAAATTGTGAATAAAATCTAAACGCAATGACTTTCAAAAATCACACCAGCCGGTATTTTATTCACAATAGAACAGAGATAACATAGCAAATATTGAAACTGAGAAATTTTACTATTTTATCCACAAAATGAGCTCATTTCAAATTTGATGGCTGCTACAGGTCTCAAAAAAGCTGAGACAGGGGCCTGTTTACCATGGTGTAGCATCCCCTCTGCTTTTTAACACAGAGTGGAGGCGTCTGGGCATTGAGGAGACAAGTTTCTTGAGTTTAGCCATTGGAATTTGATCCCATTCTTGTATAATTCAGGCTTTGGGTGTTTTGTGTCTCCTTTGACGGACTTTTCGTTTAATTATGTGGCAAATGTTCTCAATAGGTGAAAGATCAGGACTGCCAGCAGGCCAGTTCAGCACACGAACTCTTCTACTATGAAGCCATGCTGTTGTAATAGCTGCAGTACGTGGTTTTGCATTGTCCTGCTGAAATACACAAGGCCTTCCTTGGAATAGATGTCATCTGGAGGGGAGCATATGTTGCTCTAAAACCTGGTGCTTTTTAAAACATGCAAGTGTCCCACACCATATGCACTAATGCATCCCCATACCATCAGAGATGCTGGCTTTTGAACTGAACGCTGATAACAGGAGGGGTGGTCTTTCTTCTCTTTAGCCCGGAGGACACGACGCCCATAATTTCCAACAAGAATGTCAAATTTGGACTCGTCTGACCACAGGACACTTTGCCACTTCGCTACAGTCCATTTTAAATGAGGCTTGGCCCACAGAACACGGCGGCGCTTCTGGATCATGCTCAACAATAGCTTCCTTTTTGCATGATAGAGTTTTAGGTGGCATCTGTGAATGGCACGGTGGACTGTGTTTACAAACAGTGGTTTCTTGAAGTAATCCTGGGCCCATTTTGTAATGTCAATGACAGAATCATGCCGGTGAGTGATGCAGTGGCGTCTGAGGGCCTGAAGATCACGGGCATCCAGTAAAGGTCTTCGGCCTTGTCCCTTACGCATAGAGATTTTTCCAGTTTCTCTGAATCGTTTGATGATGTTATGCACTGTCAATGATGAGACCTTCAAAGCCTTTGCAATTTGATGTTGAGGAACATTGTTTTTAAAGTATTCCACAATTTTTTTACACAAGCATTCACAGGTTGGGGAGCCTCTGGCCATCTTTACTTCTGAGAGACTCAGCCTCTCTAAGACATCCCTTTTATAGCCAGTCATGTTACACACTTGATGCCAGTTAACTTAATTACTTGCTAAATGTTCTTTCAGCTGATTCTCTCATATATTAATTGCTTTTTCAGCCCTTTTTTGCCTGTGTCCCAACTTTTTTGAGACCTGTTGCTGCCAGAAAATTTGAAATGAGCTCATTTTGTGGATAAAAATGTAAAATGTCTCAGTTTCAACATTTGAAATGTTATCTATGTTCTATTGTAAATAATACATGTGGTCTGAAAGTCATTGCGTTTTGATTTTATTCACAATTTACACTTCGTCCCAACTATTTCGGAATTGGGGTTGTCTATAAATAGTGCCAGAAGAGATGAAAGTATCAAGATCTACTTTTTCCAGACGCCTGTGTGAAAATGGTTTGATTGGTCATGTTGCTGCCAAGAGCTGGCAACATCAAAAAAAGGCTTGAGTTTGCCAAGAAATGCAAAAATTGGACACCAATGGACTGAGAACATGACCTGTGGACCAATGAATCAAAATTCGAAATTTTTCGCACCCAAATGCAGAAGTTATGTGCACCATAGAGTTGGAGAAAGTTTCAGAAATGATTGTTTCATCTCATAAAAATCAACAGAATCATGGATGAAAAGAAGTATCACAGCATCCTTGTGAGGCACACATTGCCGTCTGGAAAGAGACTGATTGGTCGGGGATTTTATTTTCAATAACATAATTACCTTAAACACACTTCTAAATTGTGCAAGAATTCTCAGTCGGAAGGAAAGATTTGGTGACGTAGAAGTTGTGACTTGGCCAGCTCGAAGTTCAGACCTTAATCCAATTGAGCGAATCTGTTGTAATATTGGAAGAATCTCTGTGGAATGAACTTTTTTTTTTCATTCATTTTTATTTGTTCCGCTCATGGCATTGGAGACAAAAAGAAATTCACAAAATATATTCAGCTCTGAGCAGTTTACATAACCCATGATGGAAAGGAGCAGGGAGAAGAAAATCTTATTTTACCTGCCCCTTATTCAAGTATACAATCAGAAATAGAAAAGAAAAGATGGCCTGCCAATCACAGTTGCTTAGCAACCACTACGTACAGTAGTAAACAAACACAATCAAAGGTCAAAACACAATAATTTACAATCTGAGAAACAAATCATCTAACATCATCATATTGTCTAATTATTCTTTCTTTATACATTTTCTTAAATCTACAGATATTCATACAGCCCTTTAAATCATTTGGCAAGGAATTCCACAGTTTCACCCCAGTTACAGAGATACACATCTGCTTCAACGTAGTCCGTGCAAACGGATGCTTAATGTTAAATTTCCTTCTATGTTGCTCATCTCCTAAATGTAAAACAAATAATTTCTGTATATTTTCTGGTAGTGTTCGGTTTTTGCCCGGCACACAACTAATAAAGTCTGCAGTTCAATTAAATCTTTAAATTTTAACAGCCCTGATTCAATAAACAGTGCATTTGTGTGTTCTCCTGATGTACCTTAAAAATAATTCTCATTGCCTTTTTCTGTAAAATAAATAATGATTCTAAATTACTTTTATATGTGTTGCCCCACACTTCAACACAGTAATGCAAATACGGCAAAATCAAAGAACAATACAAAATCCGATTGACTTATAATCCAACAAATACTTTGCTTTGTTGAGCACAAAAACATTTTTAGATACTTTAGTTTTCACATGTGATACATGGTATTTCCATGTCAATTTATCATCCATTTTAACACCCAAAAATCTGATTTCAGACACTCTTTCTATACTTATTTCATCTATACACAGTGAAACATTCTCTTTTCTCCGATTTGCAAAAACCATAAATTTTGTTTTGTTCAAGTTTAGTGATAACTTATTGTCATCAAACCATTTTTTGAGCTTGACCATTTCATTTGCAATAGTTTCTGTCAACATACGCAAATCTTCTCCTGAACAAAAAAAATTTGTGTCATCAGCAAACAACACAAATCGTAATAATTTTGATGTGTCATATGGAATGGTTTAGCAAATAGGGTAATTTTAAAAAATGTGAAAACTATGCCTGAAAGATTAAATGCTGTTATCAAAGCAAAGGGTGGCCAAACTACATGTTGACTTTTTCTCTCAAAAAGACATTATTATTTTTATTTTGACCATATATTGTTATGTTTCATCTATTATTTCATCTACATGATCCAAATGATTGATTGGTTCTTGGTTCTTGATTCATGTTCGTTTTGTTTAGTGTATAATCATCACTGCACACTACTGTATTCTCATAAAAGAGAAAAATATTGATGTTTGTCCAGATTTACAGACCTGAAAGGTCAAGGTCAACGTCAAGGTCAGACAAATGGTTTAAAGCACATTTTGGATGATAATTTCGATTCTATTCAGTCTTAAGACGTCAAACCAATGCCATGCTGTTTGTGAAGGCAATAAAGTCCTAGCAATTTGTTTGAATTTTGGCATCTCGTCATTCTATGAACGATCTCTCATTGCCTTAGGCCTTTGATGGGGTGGAACTTGTCTTAAGAGTTGGGTGGTACTTAACTTTTGCCCGGGGGTATAGTTAAATAATAAGACAATGATTACTCCTCTTTTTTTGATGTGTCATGGTTTGGTCCCGCCGGATGCAACCTGCAATCCGGCGGGCACTGGGACCATGTACCCAAAAGCATGGAAAGGACCCACTCGCACAGGCTGATACAAAAATAGACAAAAATTTAATAAACATACTTTTAAAAATAACAAAACAGGGGAGCAGCAGCACAAAACAACAGGGCTCTAAAAACTAGAATGCAGCTGCAATTGCCAACTGGCAATGCAGCTCTTAAATATCCTAACTTCACCTCCACTTCAACAAGCAACAGGTGTGGCTCGTTGAAGTGGAAGCGAAGACAGCCGGAGGGGGAGGGGCTGCAAGGCAGAACCCTTACATGATGTCAATACATTTTTTGACATGAACATTAGATGATCACCTGCTCATTCTTCCACTCTGAATTGACTAAGCAAGATTAAGAACAAAACAAGCACAAGTGGCTCTTTTCTCTCCCTTTACTTGAACTACGTAAAGTCATTTGCTGTGTTGTGCAAGAGGCAGTCCATTGATTACTCATCACACTCAGCTAGTTGCTCAATAAATGACTCCCTCGGCACTATTAACAAAGCTTTGCCACAAGGGGGCAAAGGAACAAGCAGTGTTCTAACCGCAGCTGTTTCTGTTCAGCTTGTCATCAAAGGAAGGGTTGATGTTACCTAACAGGTTTTAGGGATGCTGATGGGACCTTAATGTGCTGGCCATCCATGCTGTCCTAGTGCATGGTATTGTTACCTGACCCACAAAGTAACAGCAGGAAATAATACACTGAGCTAAAAATACCTCTGAGCCACAGGACGCCCACTGCCTGGCAGGACCCTGCATCAGCCACATGCACAGCACTGAAAATCAGCGCCTGTGCTAGTCTGCCAGCAGGGGTCCTGCCCTGCACCTGTTTGCTGCCGTGTGGAATATCTGCTCATGTCAGTGAGCTGCCACATATATTTCTGCCTCATAATTTGTGTCCTCTGTGCAGGTGGTTGTTAGTTTGGTGTTGTGCCTGACTCTGACTCCGTAAAGCTTAGTGTTCCCAGAAGGGGCATAATCTCATATACTGAGTAATGAGTATGCTGAACTGTAAAGTAGCATAAATTACTAATTCATAGTTCAGGTATTTCACATCAGAGGCCATGGATGTCATTGATTTTAGTTAATATGAAGCTTTTTTGATACTTAATAAAGTTGACTGAAATGTGGATTGTCCATGGATAGAGAGTCTGCCAAAATTGCACTTTCAGAATTGTTATTAAGATGAGAAACTTATGCAACCTCATACCCTGAAAAATTTGGAACGGCATGAAAAATACAAGTAAAAAAGAATGTACTGATTTGTAGATCATCTTTGACCAGTATTATCACATTGCTACACCGTAGTCCGCAATCTTACACTTAATAACAAAAATGAAGATTGAAAATTTGAATTCGACAAACAAAATTAAATTTAATTGCAGAGTCCCAGTTTTTTATCAACCCATGCTGTACCAGGAGAGAAAGGAGATATTTCATTGCAACGCAGATCAGTCATTATTCAATCAACGCCGATATAAGAGATTCTCATGCATAACTGAAGTCCTTATGCATGGAAGTTTTTTGGTTTCACGTGTGTTATGGTAGATTTCACCACTGGTCACATGGAAACTGATGACGACTCTGGACTTCTCATGCTTTTCTTTTCTCAGGGGTTGGAAGCTATGAAATTGTATAAGGACGTTTCAAATTTAAACGATCATTAAGTGCATAATAAATCGCCTGATGTGTGGAACCGGTGGCACGGAGGTTTCAAAGAGGTTTGTCTTTCATAAAGCATGGGCCTATTTTTGAGTACAACCCCAATTCCGAAGTAGTTGGGACGAAGTGTGAATTGTGAATAAAATCAAAATGCAATGACTTTCAGATCACATGAGCTAATATGTTATTTACAATAGAACACAGATAACATTTCAAATGTTGGAACGGAGACATTTTACATTTTTACCCAGAAAATGAGCTTATTTCAAATTTTCTGGCTGCAACAGGTCTCAAAAAAGTTGGGACACAGGCAAAAAGGGCTGAAAAGCAATTAATATATAAGAAAATCAGCTGAAAGAACATTTAGCAAGTAATTAAATTAACTGGGATCAGGTGTGTAACATGATTGGCTATAAAAGGGATGTCTTAGAGAGGCTGAGTCTCTCAGAAGTAAAGATGGCCAGAGGCTCTCCATCCTGTGAAGGCTTGTGTAAAAAAATTGTGGAATACTTTAAAAACAATGTTCCTCAATGTAAAATTGCAAAGGCTTTGAAGGTCTCATCATCGACAGTGCATAACATCATCAAAAGATTCAGAGAAACTGGAAAAATCTCTGTGTGTAAGGGACAAAGCCGAAGAGCTTTACTGGATGCCCGTGATCTTCGGGTCCTCAGATGCCACTGCATCACTCACTGGCATGATTCTGTCATTGACATTACTAAATGGGCCCAGGATTACTTCAAGAAACCACTGTCTATAAACAGTCTGCCGTGCCATCCACAGATGCCACCTAAAACTCTATCATGCAAAAAGGAAGCCATTGTTGAGCATGATCCAGAAGCGCTGCCGTGTTCTGTGGGCCAAGGATCATTTAAAATGGACTGTAGCAAAGTGGCAAAGTGTCCTGTGGTCAGACGAGTCCAAATTTGACATTCTTGTTTGGAAATCATGGGCGTTTTGTCCTCCGGGCTAAAGAGGAGAAAGACCACCCCTCCTGTTTTCAGCGTTCAGTTCCAAAGCCAGCATCTCTGATGGTATGGGGATGCATTAGTGCATATGGTGTGGGACACTTGCATGTTTTAAAAAGCACCATGAATGCTGAAAGGTGTATAAAGGTTTTAGAGCAACATATGCTCCCCTCCAGATGACATCTACTCCAAGGAAGGCCTTGTGTATTTCAGCAGGACAATGCAAAACCACGTACTGCAGCTATTACAACAGCATGGCTTCGTAGTAGAAGAGTTTGTGTGCTGAACTGGCCTGCCGGCAGTCCTGATCTTTCACCGATTGAGAACATTTGGCACATAAACAAACGAAAAGTCCGTCAAAGGAGACCCAAACCTCTCCAGCAGCTGGAAGCCTGTATTAAACAAGAGTGGGATCAAATTCCAATGGCTAAACTCAAGAGACTCTTCTCCTCAATGCCCAAATGCCTCCACTCTGTGTTAAAAAGAAGAGGTAAACAGGTAAACAGGCCCCTGTCCCAACTTTTTTGAGACCTGTAGCAGCCATCAAATTTGAAATGAGCTCATTTTGTGGATAAAATTGTAAAATTTCTGAGTTTCAACATTTGCTATGTTATCTCTGTTCTAATGTGAATAAAATACTGGCTGGTGTGATTTGAAAGTCATTGCGTTTTGATTTTATTCACAATTTACACTTTGTCCCAACTATTTCGGAATTGGGGTTGTAAATTATTTTTCTGTTCTGAACTTAGCCAATTATTTAGTCGCCAGTAGATCGAATGGAGAGGGAAGCTGCGACTGCGATTGCCAATAGATTATTATTATTATTATAATTGGTGTAATGTCCTCCCCCTTCAAGCATTCCTAATTCCCCGGCTACCTGCCTTTCTTAATTATTCTATTATCCCCTGCTCACTCTTTGCTCATGTTCTTACCTGGTTTTAATTAAGTTAATTATCCCCCATTCTAATTATACTTTGGTTTTCCCTTCACAGACAGATAGCCTCACACAGTAACATTTTTAGTTTAGAGCACCCCTGTTCTGTTTTTTTTTTTTTTTTTTTTAGTTTTATCCCTTGTTTAGTTTTATTCTTTCTGTTTCTGTTAGCACTTTGTTTAGTCAATGGATTCCACACCCTGTACTTGGGTCCTCCACTTTTATTTCACTCTCCTAGTGCCTTAATTACTTTATTATCCCTATCCTGGCCTATCTGAAGTCCAGACCTGTCTCCTATAGAAAATACAGTATGCAGTGCTTTAAAAAGCATGAAATAAGAAAATGAACACCTTGGAATTCAGAGCAGCTGAAGACATTTAGAAAGAATGGGGAAAAAAATCCTTCAAAATGAGAACAACTGGCGTCCTCATTTATGTACTTGTTGGGCTGTCAATAGAAAAGGTGATGTATCACAGAAGTAAACACACCCCTGTCCCAATGATGGAGGAAATCCAAACCTGTACCGCCTCAGAATGCTCTCGAGGAGCTCCCAGATGGCCAGCAGGAGGTGCTTGAGCAATGATTAAGGTTAACCCAAACCAGATGTGTCCCTCCCATTTCCCTGAGCAGTGTGAAGCCAATTTTATGCTGCTCTCAAGAGGCTGCTGGCCACAGTCGGCACTGGCACACTACAGGATTCGATCCATTGCTGTGATGGTCACTCTGCACCTTAAACCAGCGCTTTTGTTGTGTGAGTCAACCCAGCAGCCCAATGCATGCTAGCATAACATAGCTTAAAAGGTAAAAATACAAAATGTGGTATGATGCAGGCTTGGGTAAGGGTTTTACAAAACAGAGCTTCGGGCAATGATTGTCTGCAAAACATTGCGGGTCAAATGAGGCTTGTTACAGTCCGGGATGAGTCTAGGCTCATACGTATATGGCCAGCTGTGGCTGACCTTTTGGGGGTAAATGGGGTATAGGGCAGTCCAGGGTTATTTTTGGCATCACTGTGGTGCTTCATTGTTGTGCTGATCACAATGTCCCACCAACATCGGCAGAATTTCACAACTCCATGTGGGGAGGGACAATAGTCATGCACCGTTGGGATCAGAAATACTGAGACAAATGGCTGCTTATAGTGTCAAAAGGAAGACCTCTGGTAGACCTAGCCTATGGCAGCATAACTGAGGAATTGAATACAGTGAGCCTGGACTATTTTGAGGGCAGACTGAAATGCCTCTACCCAACCACAGCCAAGAGCCATGGAAGGGCAGACAGCAAAGAAAGACCAGTCCACAAAAACCTCTATAATGCTAACTTCAATGTCAGGTCCAAAAGCTAGCGTCTGTCATGATATTGGGCTGTGGCAGTACATTTTGCATGGGTGACTTGCATTTTTGCAAGGGGACCATTAATGCAGAAAGATGTGCATAGATTTTGGAATGACGATGTTGTCATCTAGATGCCATCTGTGCCAGGGATGTCCCTGCATTTTCCAGCAAGACACCGCCACACCACATTCTACATGGATTAGTAGTGCAATGCTGCAAAAGCAGAGAGTATGGGTGCTAGATTGGCCTGCCGGCAATCCTAAATCTGTCTCCAGTAGAGAATGTATCGCATTATAAATTGAAATGGACAGCAACAAAGACCCCATATGATTGTGCAGCTGAAGACCTGCATAAAGGAAGAATGGTGTCATGACCCTTGTATGAATTCTTCTGTGTCTTCTACCATTCAAAAACTTGCGGGTCTGTTAGAAGTATGTCTCCTTTGATTGGTTCATGTCTCAGGTGTGCCCCTATCCCCAGCTGTGTCTTGTTTCAGTGTTACTTCCTGATGTACCTGTGACGTGTATTTAACCCCCCGCTTTGAATTGCAGGTTGCTGGATTTTAATTAGCTATTTGTGCTTTGAACCAGTCAGTATTTCCTCGTAGAAACTCTTCATCTTTTGAAAGGTAAACTTAGCCTCTTAGTGATTTACGGAAACATTCTTCCTTGTCTAGTAAATTGGAACGAGCTCCCAAGCCTCATTTAGGGTCCCGGATTGGGACCGTGTTCTTTCTAACCTTGTCTAAGTCTATTCCTCTGTCCAGTTTGTTAAGACCAAGCTCACAATCCTTCTACGGTCATCAGGATTGGAACCAAGTTCCTCTCAGGCCACTCCATCCTTGTTATGGACAGTTCGGCTCTGGCAAAGTGTGCACTTCGATCTGGCGTTCATCCTGGAAAGCCACTGGCCAGAGATTGGCTTCGCCCTGCTTCATCCACAGCATCTTAACTGTACCGTGCCTTCTTCCTCTGGGCTCCATCCGACTGTTACGGTATTACTATCAATAAACCTTACTATTGGATTGTACTATGCCTCCGCACTTGATTCCTGGTCTGGATCATAACAATAGGGAAAAATTCCGCTTGCTAGACTGGACCACTTGGAGTTTTCAGAACCGAAATGCTTAATGAATTAACTCAGAGACATCGTGATGTTAAACAGTGGTATAAACAGCCATTTGTGCCAACTTTTTTGGACTATACGTGCAATCATCGCGGTGTATATATTTCAGTAAGCAATTAAAATCATGTACTGTTGTGGTAATTTCAATGTGGCAGAGGATGAATGGACTTTGCAAATCAGTCCGTGATGGTTTCATTTAGATTTTTAGCCCGCTTGGCCTCTTGGCCAATCGAGCTTATGCTATGGTTAGATGCCTTCGTGGCAGTTTGTTGTTTGTCCGTAAACTTTTTGCTTTGTCAGCGATTTAGGGCCTTCAGTTTTTCACGGATCCTTTTCATATTTTATGTGCATGTATATGGGATGAAAATCTAGGCCAGGTTCGACTTTGGCCATGTTTGGCCAAGCGGACCAGCGGCTTTCCCACTATTTTTTAGAGTTGGATTGAAAATCAAAAAAAGAATGGCAAAAGGTGTAAAGATTCTCTCACTGTCAGAGAAAGGTTTAATTCCACCACCTTACTCAACCTGAACTGTGTAATAATTGAAATGGCATCTTAATTCCTACTGTTGAGATTATACTGCCTTATGGTTCATTTTTGTTTGACCCTGCATGTTTTTACTGCTCTGGTGGTTATTCTGAGGTTTATTTTGATGCATGGACCTCTAGTCACATGGTTAAAACTGGTCATAGAGCTGCCGGGTTTGCTCACCCGGTTAAGGCACCGCAATTGCGATACAGTAGAGACTACTATGGCGCGGGTTCGATTCCCGGTTGTACCAACCAGCAGTGGTCAGCAGCTTTTTCAGAACAGCGCACGATTGGCTGAAGCGCTGTGGGAATGCAAATTGGGAAGGGATTATCGGGAAGGGACATTGCTCATGCGCCTCCTGTTGGCCAGCCGGGCACTCGTCAGTGAGATTCTGAGCTTGCTCATTTTCGGGTATCCTCCGCCCTCGTTCTGCACTTGCGATAGTTTCCACCAATGAGTGTAAAGATGCAGGGGCTGACAGGCACGTACTTCGGAGGAAAGCCGCAAACCGTCTCTCTCTCCTGAGCTGGCAATAGGGGGTTGTATACGAGCAAGTCTTGTACATAGTTCTTGGATTGGGCACTCCAGATTCGGGTGGGATTGGAGATGCCAAATTTAAAAAAAAAAAAAACTGGTCATGAAGCCAGTAATTTCCTTGGTCAATGCATTTCTCCCCATACTTAGGCAGTTAAAGGTAGCACATTTTGTGGCACAGGGGAATTGTGTACAATAACTGCTAATTTGAGGTTTTGAATGGGTAAAGCGAACATTATACTAACGTGTTAAGGTGTATATCTTCTTAGTTTTCTCTTCCACAATCATTGCAGTTTTGAAAACAAAGTCAACTCTTGGGTTGCTTGAAAGCATAAAGAATAGCTATTCCTGTTCATCTGCTTTATATTGTAGACAAATTCAGGAGCTCTGTCAGTATGGTCAGGGGCACATACTCTTTTTCTTGAAATGTAGTTTCTCATCATGGTTACTTGTCAAATAATTTTCGACTGTACGTGTGAAATTAGTTAATGAGTATTGCGCCTGTCTATTTTTTTTTTTTTTTCCACTTAAATTTTTGTTAGCCTAGGTTTTAAGGCATTTACATGTCTGTTAAATCTACAATTAACAAAGCATACAGAAACACAGGCAAACAGAACAAGTGCTGCTTGGAATATATCTACATAATCTAACAGTCTTGATGGTTAATGTATCTAGTGATTATTGATCCAGTCCAATGTCGTCGATTTGAGTCTTGTAAATAGTCCATTTTCTCCATTTTCTTTCGAGTTGTGGTTCTTGTATCCTCAGTATGTGTGTCAATTTCTCCATTAAAAAAAATTCTTCCACAATTGTTATCCATTGGTCCTTAGTTGGTGGCATTTCCTTACTCAATTTCTTATAATAGCTTTCTTACTAGCTACTAGTAATATTTTGATCAAATAACCATCTTTAACGCTAACAATTTCTTCAGAGAATTTACATAAGTAAAGCACCAGACAGCTCTTAGGAACCTCATATCCTAGTATTTGTTTTAACTCCTTACAAATCATTTCCCAAAATACAGTTATTTTCTGGCATTTCCAAAAAACATGGGTGTGATCTACATCAAAAGACCCACACTCTCGTCAGCACTTCTGATGATTATGTAGCTGCTTACTTTTCATTTTCGGTGTAATAAAGAAATGAATCAGATGCCTCCATGAGAATTCCCTCCAGGTTAGAGAATTAGTAGATGAAAGGTGTATCTTCCACATATCATACCAATCCTCATCTGAAATTACTACATGAAGTTCTTTCTCCCATTTCACCTGAATATATTCAGTTGAATGTTTGTCATTGGTGTTTAATCCTTGATATAGAGCTGAAATTATTCTTATGTTACTTTCCTGATATGCTTTGATTATGATTTGAATAACACCATTCACCTCTTTGGAAGAATCTGTTTTGATTTCTTTTTTGTAGTAATCCCTTAGTTGAAGATATCTTGTTATGCTTCCATCCACTTGTCAATCGAATTATCTGAAGTTCGCCAAAAATATTCATGTGAATAAAGGCGGTGAAAATGCATTTCCACCTAACAGCATTAAAGCGATTAAAAACTTGTGCGTAATGACGTCACTTGCTGCTATGCAATCAAATCGGTGTATCGAATAGATTTCTGACATTTGAAGCTGTTTCCATTCATTTTCGGACTGAATCGCAGAACCTTCGAGTGAACAGAAGTAGCGTGGTAGGCAACAAAATTAACTAGTTAGCAATAATGTATCGCGTCTCCCAACAAATGATGATAATTGCCCAAGTTGTAATATTGCTTATGTGCCAGCTATTAGCAACGTGCAAACCATTATCAGAAGGCAACGACGACATCAAAACACTGTCATGATGCAGTCACAGATTTATTCGGCAAATAATGTTTCCATCAGCAGTTATCGCATAAACCTTTTACCGATCAAGAAGATGCACAATCGCCCACCGTGTGCTACTTATGACGTGACCACACAGGGGAGTGCCAGAATCGCTTTTCTGTGTTGCTCAGAATGTTTGTTAATGAGGGAAGCGGGGCAAGTAACAAAAAATAGCGATTTTTGTTAAAAATTATTTTCTACATTTTTTTTTTAGGCAGACGATGGGAATTCTTTTAATTGTACCCTTTTATTTTCAAAAACTTGCTCAGTGCATGTCCTAAGCTCTTTAATTTTTGACCGGCGTAGCGGCTATCCTGGTAACAGACAGAATGACTGACACACAAACGAACTACCATATGCCCCGCTTGCGCATGCGCACCGAGGCATAATCACAGCATTTATATAGACTAGGAACATTCTGGAAAGATCTACAGGAGTCCTGGGTGATCCGGCCCCTTCCAGGCAAGAAGAAGCCAGAAACTTCTAGAAAGCACTAGTCTGTTTCATCAGAAACAAGTGGTATTGCATCAGATCATGTTTTTCTACAGACATACCACCAGAGGGTGCTAACTGATGAACAAAATAAACAAATAGCTGACCAGTAAGGCAGCACAAATAGTATGTAACAAATCTCCATTTACAAATGATATACAGTACTTTACATAAAATATTCATGCGTAACAATCTGAAGAATTCATGTACTCCAAGGTCATATTGTCCTCTCAGATTTTCAAAACTCTCCAGCTCCCCTTCTTTTTCGAAAACACACCAGGTTGTTATTCCTTTTGCTATCCATTGTTTAAATCCTAGATCATATTCTGCAGGTTTGAAATCTTTATCATAAGCTACCCATTTTAATTTATTTGCATCTTTCTGAATCTTATTCTTTTTCAATATTTTAAACCACAAATCTAGCGTATGTATTGTTATAGGATCCATATTAATTTTGAGTTCCCTGTATAATTTATCGTCTCCAACCATATTTTTAATTGGGTTATGTTTTACATCTTTTTCTGTATCCTTCCATTTTGCTTTATATTCTGACTTACACCAACAATATACAGGCCTCAGTTGAGCAGCATAGAAATACTCCTTTAATTTTGGAAGCCCCAACCCACCTCTGTCTTTGGGTAGCTGGAAAGTTTTATATCTGACTCTTGGTCTTTTACCTCCCCAGACAAATCGAGATATCATTCTGTCCCAATTTTCAAATTGTCATTGAGGTATCTCTACAGGTAAAGATTGGAACAGATAGAGGAATCTGGGTAATACATTCAGTATAATTATCTCAATTCTTGAATTTAAATCCAGTGGTAAGGTAGACCATCTTGTTATATCTTTTTGTAGTTCTGGGTTAAATTGCTATAATTTGCTCTATACAAGTCGGAAATGTTTTTTGTGATTGTAACACCCAGATATTCAATTGATCGTTGATTCCAGTTAAGGTCATATACACTGCTCAAAAAAATAAAGGAAACACTTAAACAACACAATGTAACTCCAAGTCAGTCACACTTCTGTGAAGTCAAACTGTCCACTTAGCAAGCAACACTGATTGACAATCAATTTCACATGCTGTTGTGCAAATGGAATAGACAAAAGGTAGAAATTATAGGCAATTAGCAAGACACCCCCAATAAAGGAATGGTTCTGCAGGTGGTGACCACAGACCACTTCTCAGTTCCTATGCTTTCTGGCTGATGTTTTGGTCACTTTTGAATGCTGGCGGTGCTTTCACTCTAGTGGTAGCATGAGACGGACTCTACAACCCACACAAGTGGCTCAGGTAGTGCAGCTCATCCAGGATGGCACATCAATGCGAGCTGTGGCAAGAAGGTTTGCTGTGTCTGTCAGTGTAGTGTCCAGAGCATGGAGGCGCTACCAGGAGACAGGCCAGTACATCAGGAGACGTGGAGGAGGCCGTAGGAGGGCAACAACCCAGCAGCAGGACCGCTACCTCCGCCTTTGTGCAAGGAGGAACAGGAGGAGCACTGCCAGAGCCCTGCAAAATGACCTCCAGCAGGCCACAAATGTGCATGTGTCTGCTCAAACGGTCAGAAACCGACTCCATGAGGATGGTATGAGGGCCCGACGTCCACAGGTGGGGGTTGTGCTTACAGCCCAACACCGTGCAGGACGTTTGGCATTTGCCAGAAAACACCAAGATTGGCAAATTCGCCACTGGCGCCGTGTACTCTTCACAGATGAAAGCAGGTTCACACTGAGCATGTGACAGACGTGACAGAGTCTGGAGACGCCGTGGAGAATGTTCTGCTGCCTGCAACATCCTCCAGCATGACTGGTTTGGCAGTGGGTCAGTAATGGTGTGGGGTGGCATTTCTTTGGGGGGCCGCACAGCCCTCCATTTGCTCGCCAGAGGTAGCCTGACTGCCATTAGGTACCGAGATGAGATCCTCAGACCCCCTGTGAGACCATATGCTGGTGCGGTTGGCCCTGGGTTCCTCCTAATGCAAGACAATGCTAGACCTCATGTGGCTGGAGTGTGTCAGCAGTTCCTGCAAGACGAAGGCATTGATGCTATGGACTGGCCCGCCCATTCCCCAGACCTGAATCCAATTGAGCACATCTGGGACATCATGTCTCGCTCCATCCACCAACGCCACGTTGCACTACAGACTGTCCAGGAGTTGGCGGATGCTTTAGTCCAGGTCCGGGAGGAGATCCCTCAGGAGACCATCCGCCACCTCATCAGGAGCATGCCCAGACGTTGTAGGGAGGTCATACAGGCACGTGGAGGCCACACACACTACTGAGCCTCATTTTGACTTGTTTTAAGGACATTACATCAAAGTTGGATCAGCCTGTAGTGTGTTTTTTCACTTTTATTTTGAGTGTGACTCCAAATCCAGACCTCCATGGGTTAATAAATTTGATTTCCATTGATAATTTTTGTGTGATTTTGTTGTCAGTACATTCAACTATGTAAAGAACAAAGTATTTAATAAGAATATTTCATTCATTTAGATCTAGGATGTGTTATTTTAGTGTTCCCTTTATTTTTTTGAGCAGTGTATTTCCTGGATCCATTTTGATGGGGTATAATTAAATGCTAAGATTTGGGTTTTGGAAACATTGATTTTGTACCCTGAAAAGTGGCCATATGATTGTAAGAGTTTCATCAGATTAGGAAGCGTTGTTTTTGGTTGCTCGAGGTAAGCTATTATGTCATCAGCAAAATTTTATGTTCTATACCTTTTATTGTGACCCCTTTGAGTTTTTTATTTTGTCTAATTGCTTGAGCTAGAGGCTCAATGCAAATTGCAAATAGAATCGGCGATAAACAGCATCCTTGTCTGGCCGATCTATGTAACCATATTTTGTCAGTCAAATTTCCATTTAATTTAATTCTAGCAGAAGGTTTTTGGTACAGTGTTTTTGATCAGTTGTACTGATTTATCATTGAATCCAAATCTTTGTAATACCTGGTAGAGAAATTTGTAGGGTTCTTCGAATATTGTCTTGCATTTGACAGCCTGATATGAACCCTGTTTGGTCTTCGTCTATTAGTTCTGCTATGAAAGTGTTTATTCTTTTAGAGATAATTGATGTATATAATTTATAGTCTATGTTTTATGTTGAAATTGGTCTAAAGCTTTCACATCTGTCCCTATCCTTACCGGGTTTTGGGATAACTGAAATTATTGCTTCTGCCCATGTTGGTGGTATTTTATTTTATTTGAGAGTCCAATTAAAAGAGGTCTGGAGTGTTGGTATCAACTCTTCTTTAAAAATCTTGTACCATTCTGCGGGATAGCGGTCACTCCCTGGGGATTTATTATTTTTCAATGAATTTATTGCTTGATTAATCTCTTCCCTTGTAATATCTGTAAGCCTTTCATTTTGGGAGGTGCCAATTGATGGTAAATCCAGCTGATTTAAAAACGTTCTCATTTCTTCCTCGTTAGCAGCAACAGGTTGCGTATATAATTTTTCATAGAACCTCTGAAATACATTTTCTATATGTTCTGGTTCTTCGGTTATCTCATTGGTGAGTGGATCTCTGATTTTATGTATGGTGTTTATCACTTGCTGTTTTATTATTCGTCTCGCTAAAAGTTTTGTCGCTCTGGGGCCAATCTCATTATAATTTTGTTTCAAAAACATGCTCCTTTTTCCATATTCATCTAGTAACATATCATTTATCTTAATTTTGGTGGCTTTAATTTGTTTAAATACTTTTTGGACATTTGTATTCTGGTATTGCTGTTCTAGTTCTCTCAATCTTACAGAATGATTCTGATATGCTTCTCTATTCAGTTTTTTTGTTAATGTAGTTTTAGCGATTAACTTTCCTCGAACAACTGCTTTCAAGGCATCCCAAACCATATGTGGGTCGACTGCTCCATTATTATTTTCTTCCATATTTCCCTTCAGACTAGTTGTATCCAGGCTGTGATTCATTATTATATTGAAGTCCCCCCCACAAATTAAAATGCCTTCTGTTTCTGTTGAAATAATATTAAACAGAGATTTTAAAAAGTGCTTATCGCTTTCTGGAGGTGCGTAGACGTTTACCAGTGTTACAGATTCATTATCTAATTTTCCCTTCACTAATACGTACCTTCCCTCTTTATCCTGGATTTTCCTTTCACAAACAAATGTAACTGAATTCGGAATTAATATAATAACCCCCCTCCTACGTCCTTGTTCATATGTACTATAATATGAATTTCTAAAACCAAATTTTTTCAATTTTTCGTGTTCAACCTGGGACATATGTGTTTCCTGTAAAAATATAACATGTAATTTTTCTTTTTTCAATTTTGTTATAACCATCCCTCTCTTCTTTGGTGTATTTAATCTGTTTACATTTAACGACATTACATTCAGGCCATTGTATACCATAATGCATCTCTATTGTGTGTATATATTTTCCCAAGCAGCCCAAACTTACATAAACATAGACAAAGTTAAGAACATTATGAACTAAACAGAACTTCCCTTTGGGGGTGTTTCTTCTTCCTTCCCCCAAGTCCCTGTTGGTGGGTGGGTGGGAAATCCTCACCCATGAGGGCCCATCCCTAAACCTAGAGCCACATCTGAAAAACGATGTCACTTCCCGTCTAGACATGTCCAACTTTGGTTACTCACCCTTGCCCCGTCGGTGACGATATTATACTGAACTGATGTAAATGAAGCCCTTAAATAATGAAGCTCCCATTTTACAGTCTCATTAATATGACTTGAACTGCCCATCAATGCTTTTGCAGTTCAGTTACCTTGCCTTATTAACAAGATATTAAATGTTGGGTCTTCTCTGATATCCTTGCAACTTTTCCTTCACTCGTTGTGCCATCTCATCCTGCCTTGATCGGCCGCATCCCACTCGCTGCCACCCCGGAGCACTAAACAACCTATCCTCTGCTCACCTGGCATCTTCCTCCGTTACGTCCACGATTAAACCCCTTGCTTTCATATCCTGTGTGGCCTCCCACGCGCTGTCGTAACTCTTCACTCCGTTATTCTAGTGAATTCGTATCCTTGTGTATGGGGTTTGAAAACGAATCCCGTTCTCTTTTAGTGCTTTCTTGACTTTCAGATATGATTTGTGTTTTTGGACAATCTCAGTTGGGTAGTCGTGGTCAAACTGGATTTTCTTCCCGTCAACCTGTAGCCCCTTCTTCTGCCAGACTTTCCTTAGGACCATCTCCTTGGTTTCAAACTGAAGAAAATTAACCACCACCGATCTCAGAACCTCACCTTGATTTGGTTTGCGTGTGAGAGCTCTGTGAGCACGCTGGATTTGCAGATTAGTCCCTTCAGGTAGCTCCAGCTCTGTTTTAAGGAGCCGGCCCAAGTAATCCTCAATCGAGCCACCCTCTACATCCTCAGGTAAGCCGAAAATCCGGACATTATTTCCACGAGACCTTGCTTCAAGGTCGGTTATTTTGTCCTGCATCTTGCGTGTCTGTTTAGTTACCTTGGTTAGCAAGTCGTTTACCTCCGTGCTATATTCCTCCAATTCCGCTGCGCGAGCCTGGGCTTCCGTTATACTGGTCTTTTGTTCCTGTAGCTCATTGTTACTTTCTGTGAGTTTGCGGTCTATATCTTGTCTAAGGGTAGCGATTTCTTGCCTCATCTCCGTTTTAAGTTCATCTTTAAATGTTTTCAACTCGCTACGGATTTCCTGTTTGAGATCTTTTATATCGTTGCTAATGTCAGCAAGTCCAGCTTTCAATGCTTCAGGTTGGTCCATTCTCTCAGTTGCGTCTCGTTTGTGCTCACTTTCGTGGTGGTCCGAAACCCCCTCCATTGTCGGCTGAGCTTGGATTTTCTTTTGGGATTTTGTGTTTCTACGGCTTCGACGTCCACTCATAACAAAGTTCACAGTTTGTTTGTCTCGAGTTACTCACTTTGAGTGGATTTATTTCCACCGACTTGGGCAAGCTAAAAACTAGGCAACTGACTTGTCCGCCATCTTCCCGGAAGCCCCGTCTGTCAGATTTTTAACCGTAAAAAAATAGATTATTTGAGGGAATTTGTCACTCAACGGCAAAACTTTGTACGCCGTGCAAGCCAGTTACCGCCTCATCTCGTTCCTGCATTTAGTGTTGACAGCTTGTCCCAGAAAATATTTTTAAGCCAGGGTTTAAAATTCTAATTTGTTCAGGAACCACAAGATTGGTTTTGGTAGTCCATTTTCGTTTTCCACTTGGTTCCCCGTCCACCCGGATGGTGAAATGAGCTTGCGCCTTCCTGCACAGCTGTTCACTCCTGAGGGGGTGTACATAAAACATAAAAGGACAACATTTATAAAAAATGCACTGCGCTGTAGAATATAATGTAGCAGGCTCCCCACCACTATCAGATGAGGTCTGGGTTGAATAAATCTTTTGTACCTTGATTCAAAGGTGGGGATGACAAGTCTGTGTATGTTCTAACTTTATTTTCAAAGAAGCCTCTGAATATTACACTACAAAAAAATCCCTAACTAGCATTTCACTTGCTGCTCTCTCATTAGTCAGAACAAGGCAGAAGGCTAAAAAAAAATGGACTACTGTAAAGGGAACTGCTCAAAAAGGACAGATGCGTGAATTGTGCATCCTTTATACAGCAGAGACAAAACTATTTAATATTCAGAACTTTGCTATAAATCTACTGGATTGATATCAAACACTGAAATGAACTGAATAAAGCAACAGAAAAGTGATGCTTTTTGTAATTTTTTCAATGGGCAATATTGAAACAAAGATGATTAAAATCTGAATGGTTATATTACAGAGCACATATATGATTATGGCAAGATCACAACACCCCAAGCTGGCTTTGCACTAAATTCATGGTGACTCCAGGAGTTTCAGTGAAGTATTTAGCATTACAGTGGAGAAAAAGACAAAAGTCAAACAAACTGCTTTTAGCAGAAGAAATATTGTGAAGTTGCATAGAAATTGGTTTGGAGTCGGTGATGATCAGGGCTACCCAACCCTGGTCCTCGAGAGGGTTGAAATGAAAGGATATGGGGATAATAATGATAGTATCCTTATAATAACATCATCATAAATGGTAATGATGAAAATTATATTTATTATAATCAACCTCATCATTAACATGATAATGAAAATAATTTAAATGATAATTTTGGAGATTAAAAGAGGGAAGTGCACAACCTTGCTGAGCTCTGTAGACTCTGCTTGTTGAAACTGTCCTGCTGAAGCCGTATCGAGGATTAGCTGATCAGAGTCTTATGGGAGATGTGTAATGTAATCGAACGCAATTACCCAGAAGGCTGTGTCTTCGCCTTCACTTCTCTTTCCAAAGATAAACCTGCCTTTTCCCTAAGAATCCATCCCTATCTTCCATCCACCCCCCCATCTCTATCCCCTTTTCAACAACTCCACCTGCTCAGAGAGGCCGAGGTCATCATTAGATAAGTCCCTGTGCCAAATAAACACGTCGGTGCCATGCTCCGTCAATGGGCCTGGGCCCCACCCCGAGATCTCTGTTGGTTCATGTTGTTAGCATTTAGATAGGCGAGAGCACAGAGGCTAAGCTAATGGGCTTTCCTCTACTCCACAGCTCAGAGCAGCTGAAGTTTGAGGGATTAAACCTACAGAACAAAAACAACAGAGAGAGGGGGAGAGAGAGCGAGAGAGTGGGGGAGCTAGCACGCCTGATCAGGCAGCCTCATTAACAGAGGTCTTGTCAGGATTGGTGTGAGATGTGATTGGAGATTATCACGTTTAGGAGCGGATTGGTTTTCCGTTCGGCACCACTGGGCTGTGTGCAATCCCCTTCCCATTACCAGCCATAGGGCCTGGCCATCAGGAACCCCACTGAAGCCTGCAGCACTCTGAACTTCCCAATCTCCACATTCTGCTTCATTTAAACCTCATCAACTTTTTCAGTGGACCGGAAGAGCGGATGAATCAAACAGCTTGCGCAGTATTTTTTTATTCCCCCTCTCCTTTTTGTGGCAAGATTTAATTCTACATCACACTCACATCCCCACCGACTCAATGTTTGTTCCTCCTGCAAACTGTCCCTTCGCTCCGACACTTGTCTCGCACCCCTCTCCTTTTTCCTCCCCCTTGTCCTCCTCCCGTCCTCAGCCTTTGAGTTATTGTGCAAGCTCCCTGTGCTTGGTGCAGAAAATGGGATTACTGTATTTAAATCTCTCTGATAATGGAGAACATGCATGCAGCTCAGGCCTTACCCCATCCCCCACATCTCATGTCGGCGTAGTGGAAGCGGGAGACATCTGTGACGTTGTTCATTATATTCTCCTTTTCTGTCCATTCTTCTGTCTCTGGAGTGAACTCTCTGTTCTGAGGGCTTGGGTTGAGTGTTGGGGTCTCACTAGATGAGTCGCAGACACAAAGCAGCAGGTTTTCGCTCTCAAAACCCTTTCACGGTCATTCGACACGCTCAACCTGTTCACCCAATCGCCCCTCTTCTGCGCACTAAAGGCGATGTTCCTCTTCAGATTCCAGAAATAATCTCTCAAAAATAGAGGGGTTTACCGTGTTTTAGCGTGTGGCCGTGAGGGCGAGGGGTTAAGTGCACTGTGAAGTGGTTGGGGCTGAGTTGCCAGGTTTGTAGGATACCTCTGCACACCAAGGGCATATCTCGCTCTGATAAATGCACACCTGGCTTCAGGTGAGAGACCTGGGGGAAATAGTTTGACCTTGTCTCTGTCAGCGAAGCAAATTCCAAATGTTAGAGGGCAGGGAGCTGGCAGAGGAGGTTGGGGAAAGGAAGTGCTCGGTTTGCCCCAACCTGGCCACCCCGCCCGTCAGTCGCCGAAGCAGTGATGTCACTGTGGCTGCTCCCTCTTTATCCCACTGTGCGCCATTCAGCAGTGCATCTCAGTACGGATTCAGCTGAGAGAGAAGCCTTATCTCTTCCCTATGGAGCTTAGTCATGTAATCGCTTCATCCTCTCTGATTTGTCATCTTTGTCTTGATCGCGCTACGAAGTGTCAGATAAAGTTACGCCGATGAGATTGAAACAGAAGATATTGAGAGCGGGAGGAAATGAAGAGAAAGTGAGGAAGGGTGCTGGGGAAAGGAAAACGGTAAGGTAGTGGGGGGGGGATGGTCTGGGGAGAGGAACAGTGGCCGCACCACCGGAGTCTCACCACGGAACCGCTGAGCACTTCATCATCAGGAGGTTTTTCTCTGGGTTACTACATCAGAGCCCCCCCACCCCCAATCCCCCCCGCCTCCCAGCCCCCGCCTGTCCCCTGCTGTTCCCCCCCTCCCCCCTCGCGGGGCTGATGTATACACTTTGTGCAGGGGAGGGAGGTGATAAATCACAGTAATGTGTGCTGGCAATGATGGGGTGGGGAGCGGGGGGAGATGGATGTGCGCCAGCAGGTAGAGGTGAGAGCAGGGGATTGGGGGGGGGCGAAGGGCTGATTATACGAGCCGCGAATACAGATACAGACGGCATATGCGCCTCCTACCAGTGTTTCTGAGTTTAAGTGAAGGAGGAGGGAATGCTTGTGGGGGAGGGAGAGGTCGAACGTGTTGGATTGTTGGGTTTAACACTGATCGTGCTGCCAATAAACACATTGGTGATAGCGGGATCAGAGGATGACTTTGTCTTGGGTTTTTACTTGGGGCAGGAGGGCAGGCGGGTGTGCGGTGATGTGAGTGTTTTTGAAAGCCCTCCTGAAAATAATTAACCACTCTCAGCGCAGTATGCCAACACATTATTTTAATTACTCAATAAATCAGTTGATTATTCGTCATTAAAGTTGACAGTCTTTTCTCCGTGGGTTGTTGTTGTGTATACAGGGGGCGCTTCACACTTGCAGATACTAACGGGTCATGTGACCCTGTGACCCGCGCTCCGCAGTAGGCAAAGCTTGGTTTGATTGAAACGCTGAGTTCTTTGGTGTGTTTAAATTAAAATTAAGTAATCGCCCTTTGCACACCTTCTCGCAGTCTCTTTCACACAAAAAAAAAATGCGCCGCTACCCTGTCGCCAGTGGCAATCACTACAGATGGCTAATTCAATCTAACTACAGTGCACATACTCCTCACCACTAGAAATGTCTTTTTTGCTATTTGTCTGCAGCATTTTTGGTGGGTCTTTGACCAATGACAGTGGAATTATGCAGAATTTAAAGGAAAGTTTCCCAGTGATGACATCCAGTCTGAGCTCAATTGGGTTTGGGCTTGGAGCGTAGGTCATCATAGGTCATCACTCCATTTGACAAGTCTGTTGCCCCCTTTTGATTTGGGATGAAAAAGTATATATTGACTCCTGAAAAATAATTAGGGTGCTTCTGACCAAACAATGCATATCCAGTCAGTGTTCGTGCACGGTTCCAGTTTGTGTTCTGCCTTTCCTGTGGTTTTACAGCGGATCTGTGGTGGCAGCTGGGAGCGGGTACAGCGTAAGCCACGCGGAGAGGGCTTTGTTTGTTTTAGTTTACATCGTGTTTGTCGTTCGCTGCTCGCGGGCCCCGCTCTCTCAGATCTCTTTGATGGGATGATGATGCCTCGGTTTGGCGGGGATGAGGTGAACTACAACTTTACGAAGCACAAAAGAATCTAGGAAACGCGCCAAATGGGGTGCACTCGTCCCACCGGGTACTGCGTTTCACACGTCAACTTCAAAATTAAGAGTTTGTCCAGTCTTTTCTTTGGACAGATGAATGTGAGGTTGTTGGCAATTCCAAAAGCCCGCTGTCACACAAAGCAATTTAGGGAGCCTAGACTTTTACTGCGAGCAACCAAATCCAGCCCAGATTGCTTTGTGTAACATAGGCCTTAGTGTATCCACCGGAGAAACTAGTGTTAATTATATGTGGCCACGTTCTGTGTATTCTAGTTTAGGATTTCGGGCCTTTTCAGTTGTGCGAATTTAAATAATGTGACCCCCCCGCCTCACTCTCTCTTCCTTCCCCAAACCCTGTTAATACCCTTTTGATGAGGCATGCCAAATAAATCCTATTTCTCTGCCTTTATTATGCTATTATTCCCTCCTGGCTCCTAAACGAGAGATCAGGGGAGCAGATTTGAGGGCTTCTGTTGCTGTGCGCCTCCACAATGGAGCCCCTCGCCTGCACTGGTCCCTACAACTCCTCTCACTCTCATTAGGCAGCTTTCACCCGCCTCCTGCACAGACAACAGCACGCTGAGGGGCCTCGACTGCGGCCCGTCACAAACACATTAAAACACACACACACACACACACACACACACACACACGCACGCACGCACACGGGCATTGAAACACGCACGCGCACATGCAAAAACACATCAAAACACACTAACACTCATGCACCTACACACACGCATGCTCATACACACACACAAGCACAGACAACAACATGATGAGAGGCCTCGACTGTGCCCCTGTTGCAAACACATTAAAACACACGCACACACACACATGCACACGCACTTACACACAAACACACGCACTCACACGCAAGCACGCGCGCATGCATATACACACAAGCACACATACACGCACGCGCACGCACACAGACACATTCCCAGTCAACAGCATGCCGAGATGCATTGATTGGATTTCATTCACAAGCGCATACAAAAACACACAGACATGTAAACACACACACACACACACACACACACACACACACACACACACACACACACACAGATTAATAGTTATACTTATGCACAGATTTATTTGTTGGGGAGCATATGAGCTTGATGATGTACATACTCGTCACACACAGACAGTTCACATGTATAGACACTTGCAAAGATGCTCAATTGCAAAAATTCTCCTTTTGGCCAAATTCACAAACTCACTTGCCTTTTTTCTTAATTCTCACATACTCGGACCCATATGTATCCTCCCTCATACACACATGGTTACTTACATACTCCTGCACACTCATATTCTGTACCTTTACATGTATGCACTAGTGTACAGGCCTTCACACATATAAGCACTTGCTAAATAAGTGCTTTAGCTCAGTTTCATACTCACACACAAACACACACCAGGACAAGGATTCTGCCCCCCCACACACACACACACACACACACACACATGCACTTCAACAGACATGCTCTTTCAAATGCACATTTATGTTCACATTCGTGCAACTGGACACACAAATAAATACACATAAATACGCATTCTTACTTCACATGCATGCATGCATTCATGCTCACTCACTCATGCATCTAAAACCTGGAATGTGTATAAAACTGGCTGACTGCCTTGGGATTACCTGAGCCTTCTCCCTCTTATTCCCCAAACTACAGTTCCCTTTTAACGTTGGCGTTGAGTGTCCTGCAGCCCCCTCTCTCTATGACGGTAACAAGGCCCTTCATCTTCTCCAGCACTGGTATCAGAAACCGCTGGGCTGCCATTATTAATGAGGGCCAGCTGAGACCAGCGCTAGTACCAGAGACAGCAGACAAAGACCAATATATAACCATAAAATAATAATAAAGGAGCTGATGTAAATGAGGTGGGGGCTTAGAGAGATGGGCTGCTGGGTGCTAAAGGGCCAGTACAGGCACCTCTTTACAGCCTTATGGTTGTGTGGCTTCACCAGATCCGGTCTTTATGTAGAGCAGAAAAGGGTACCGTCTCACCCGTGGCCTGATTTCAGCCAACCTTTGGCCTGTACTATCAGTCACTGTTCATGGCAGGTTTGGCACATTCTGTTTCTTTAACCAGCAAATGTAACTGAACAAACTGTATTTGTTTGTACAATAATGAATATTTCTGTTTAATTGTGAGTTGGGTAAAAATTCAACTGAATGCATGTTGTCTTTTTGCATTGCTTAATTTCCACTGACCTGAAAACCATCTGAGTTAAGAGCAATGTGCACTGTCATTTAACAGTCTGGGTTAGAGCTGGACTCTGATTGGGTGCTGCGAGTGCTGGGTTGTCAGAAGTGTTGGAAGGTTGCAGTAATAACTCTTCTGCCGGGTACCGTCATAGGTCTTGATAAGCTCTGACTTCTGTAATGTTTTTCATGCACTCTGCCTTACTAAGGCGGTTATGCTGGGGCTCTGGACCCCTGAAACTGTAGAGTTAGTTGTTAAAACAAGCAGGACTTGACCAAGTGAGTGTCTTTACATTAGCTGACAGACGGACCAGATGTCAAGGTACTAAATGCCTTGACGAAGACTCCAATGACAATGGTCTGCCTGGAGGGCTGAAACTATGATCTCCTGGTGAGAAATTCTGTTGCAGACCCACAATACTTAAAGTTTATCTTCAGAGAAACATTGCCAAACAATCACTAGATGTGTATCAAAGACAAAGCACCTTCATGCATAAATCAGTAGAAGTGAATGAATAATAGTGACTGAATAATCATTACCCTTGCATTTTAATGGTTGTGTTGCAGTGCTCCACCATTCCCGTCAAAGTAGTTGGAACTGGCAAGTTAGTGCATAGGTGTCTTAAAATAATAGGTTGCAGTCCTCATTCCTCATATATGTTATTGCGAACAGGTAATCTAACAGAACAGCTGAGTTTTTGCCTCATGTTTGTCAGGTTTTGTGAATGCATTGGCATACAATAGAAGGTTAGATGCATATTAGGATAAAAATAGTCAAGTCATCAATGAGAAGCATTTACAATGAATGTATTTGAGAGCCTGTTCGGGGGTTTCTCTTTTACGGAGGATCAAAATAGTTTTGCAGCCTGGATTTCAACAGATGAATAACACAAGGCGACATACACTAGCACTGGCATGCACGCACATGTGTGTTGCCTTGCACATGCAGATACATGCAAACAAATGCATGTTAACCCTATCCAGACCGGGCTTTTTGGAGCTTCCTGGGGCCGGGGGGGCTTTTTACGTCCCCCCCCGGTAACTCGTAAACGACATGGTGTATGACCACCAAATTTGCAGGGGATGATATACACGTAAAACTAAATCACTACAATCATTTTGGTATTATTATGACGTATTATGATGCCGTTATGACGTCATGTTTTGATTTTTATTACCCAGAATGCTTTGCTTATTTTATGTCATAGTGCACCTGCTCCGAGAGGCCATAAAATACACGAAATTCTATTTATGTTCCGCGAAAATAGTTTTTCATTTACTCTGAATGTTTTTCTTAGAAGTTCAGGTCAGAAAGAAATGGAAGTGAACTTATAAAGGATTACAGGTTTGCATAAGCAAAACTTGCTCTGGTCTTATCATCAACTTCTTTGTGTTCTGTGTATTGATTTCAGTATAGAGCCTGAAGACCACCTTAATAATGGAAAAAAAAACGTCTATTTGTTGGTAGTAGAAACTTTCATCATAGGAAATAAAATAAAATCAATTACGTCATCAAATTAGCATAAATTAATTCTACTTAACAAAGCTGACATTAAATTATATAAGATATTGTAAATATAATGGAATAAGTATCTGTTAAAAAGGAAATCTGGAAACTACATTGATGAAACCAAAATCAGCGATTTTTTGTCAGACATACCTGTTAGAAAACCGTTGCCTTGGAAACAGCGAAGATGGTGGATTTATTGGTATAAAATTGTTCTCAGACAAGTTTTAGGAAAAGTCACCAAGTTTGGTGGTCCTAGCTCAAGCCGTTCAGAAATTATGTGAAAATTGGCGTGGGTATAAAAAGCCCCCCCGAGCCTAGATAGGGTTAATATTTCATGTAAATTTGTAGGCTCACTGAATGTGTATATATGTTTGCATGCATATGCATGCTCACAAAATAGACACACATGCAAGCAGACAAAGACAAGTATGCACAAACATACATCTCACCTCAGACACCGATTTCATCATTTAAAAAGTTACCCCCATATCCTCGTCCTGAAAACTGAACATTTTTCAAAATAACTTTTGACTGCATGGGTGGAGTCTATAAACCATTGCCTAACTGCAGCGTGCTTGTATAGCCTCAGATTATCCCGACACATGCTCCCAATTAGCTGGCCTGTGTAATGTACGTAAATGCCTCATAAAAGATCCCCCAGTGCTACTGGATTAGATTCTCATAAAGAGAGTGAGCATCTCTGTAAACAGCCTGGTTGTGCAAGGGAGGAGAATCAGAGATTAAAGGAGAAATGGATTGGGGGGACAAACGGGTGCTAGGACTTGAAGAATTATCCATGAGCATGCGTGCAAGTGTGTGATGGTGGGGGTTTGGGGAATTGGGGTTGTATGGCAGTGAGCATGAGTATAAACTAAACTAAACTCTAGTCTGTTCACAGAGTGCAAGCTTTACATGCACGCTCGCCACCTTCTTCTCCGTTTTTGGTCTATTTTTGTAGAAACGCTACAGCGCCATACAGCGCCACACACAGGCCTGGGGGCTGTGATGGGGGCTATCATGTCATCGTTTTCAAAAAACCTGTTTTGGTTGTCCACACGAAAACGCTGGGGTGGCGTTTTCAGATTTTCTCACCCTGGAATCCTTGTCAAAAAATACTGTTTGCGGGCTGCGTTTTCGCCGTCTCCATGTGGACGCAAGGCTGAAACGATAAAATATTTATGCGTTTTTCAAAAAAATAGTTCTCATGTGGATGGGCCCTGAGTCTTTCAGGATTAAAGGTTGCGAGGGCTTCACCACTCTGTGAAACACTACATGGGTATGTAGTTCACCAATTTTAAGAATAACATTTCTCAATGTAAAATTGCAAAGAATTTGAAGATCTGCAGTACATAAAGTAATTCAAATATTCAGAGAATCCAGAGAAGTCTCTGTAGCTATGCTAGAAACAAGGCTGAAAACCAATATTAAATGGCCGCGATCTTCAGGCCCACAGGCCGCACTGCACTAAAAGCAAACAGGATTTGGTTGCGAAAATAACTGCATGGACTCAGGAACACTTCTGAAACCCATTGTGAGTAAACACAGTTCATTGCTGCCTCCAGAAATGCAAGTTAAAACTCTACCAAGTAAATATAAAACCATATACAACCCCAATTCCAAAATAGTTGGGATGAAGTGTAAATTGTGAATAAAATCAAAATGCAATGACTTTCAGATCACATGAGCCAATATGTTATTTACAATAGAACATAGATAATATTTCAGATGTTGAAACTGAGACATTTTACATTTTTATCCACAAAATTAGCTTATTTCAAATTTTCTGGCTGCAACAGGTCTCAAAAAAGTTGGGACACAGGCAAAAAAGGGCTGAAAAAGCAATTAATATATAAGAGAATCAGCTGAAAGAACATTTAGCAAGTAATTAAGTTAACTGGCATCAAGTGTGTAACATGATTGGCTATAAATGGATGTCTTAGAGAGTCTCTCAGAAGTAAAGATGGCCAGAGGCTCTCCATCCTGTGAAGGCTTGTGTAAAAAAAGATTGTGGAATACTTTAAAAACAGTGTTCCTCAATGTCAAATTGCAAAGGCTTTGAAGGTCTCATTATCGACAGTGCATAACATCATCAAAAGATTCAGAGAACCTGGAAAAATCTCTGTGTGTAAGGGACAAAGCCGAAGACCTTTACTGGATGCCTGTGATCTTCGGGCCCTCAGATGCCACTGCATCACTCACCGCATGATTCTGTCATTGACCTTACTAAATGGGCCCAGGAATACTTCAAGAAACCACTGTCTGTAAACAGTCTGCCATGCCATCCACAGATGCCACCTAAAACTCTATCATGCAAAAAGGAAGCCATTGTTGAGCATGATCCAGAAGCGCCGCCATGTTCGGTGGGCCAAGGCTCGTTTAAAATGGACTGTAGCAAAGTGGCAAAGTGTCCTGTGGTCAGACGAGTCCAAATTTGACATTCTTGTTGGAAATCATGGGCATCATGTCCTACGGGCTGAGGAGGAGAAAGACCACCCCTCCTGTTATCAGCGTTCAGTTAAAAAGCCAGCATCTCTGATGGTATGGGGATGCATTAGTGCAGGGGTTCCCAAACTCGGTCCTGGGGCCTCCCTGTATATGCTGGTTTTTGCTCCACCCTGGTTTGCAATCAAAGGATTTTAACAAGCTGTTAATTTGTCTTAATTAGGTGCATTTTTGTTCAGAGCAGCAATTTATCCTCTCTTGACAAACAGTATTTTGACAGATATGCATACAAACAGTGAGGAATAAATTCCGCATCCACATTGCAATATATCAGTAACAACTGCATAAAAAGAGGGGGGAAAAAATGTACCCAAAGGAAAAAAAATCAATGGTTTCCTAATTGGTGAAACTGTAGGCACATGGTTGCAAAAACTAACAATTTACTAAACAAGCAAATGACAGTCAAACCTGTTTTATGTTATGTTTTTGTGATTGAGCACAAGCAAATTATTTTGAAAGAATTCTAATCACCTGTCTTCAGCAACCTAATTTGGAGGTTACTGATTTTCTCAGTACCTGATTTGATCTGTTTAAAAATGTTATTACCTGAAATTGTTTGCCACACAGAAAAAAAAAACAAAAAAAAAACTTTATATGCAAGGGTCTTTTATTTGGTCTTTTATTCTTCATGGCACAAATGGATATTTCTATTAAAATTTGGCTTAAAACAGCAAATAGCATATTTAAACACAAAATGCACCCAATTTGGACAAGTTAACAGCTTGTTAAAGCCTGTGATGGCAATTATGGTTGGGACAAAAACCAGCATTCACAGGGAGGCCCCAGGACCGAGTTTGGGAACCCCTGCATTAGTGCATATGGTGTGGGACACTTGCATGTTTTAAAAAGCACCATGAATGCTGAAAGGTATTTAAAGGTTTTAGAGCAACATATGCTCCCCTCCAGACGACATCTATTCCAGGGAAGGCCTTGTGTATTTCAGCAGGACATTGCAAAACCACATACTGCAGCTATTTCAACAGCATGGCTTCGTAGTAGAAGAGTCCGTGTGCTGACCTGGCCTGCGTGCAGTCCTGATCTTTCACCGATTGAGAACATTTGGCACATAATTAAATGAAAAGTCCGTCAAAGGAGACCCAAAACTCTCCAGCAGCTGGAATCCTGTATTAAACAAGAGTGGGATCAAATTCCAATGGCTAAATTCAAGAAACTTGTCTCCTCAATGCCCAGATGCCTCCACTCTGTGTTAAAAAGAAGAGGGGATGCTACACCATGGTAAATAGGCCTGTCCCAACTTTTTTGACACGTGTAGCAGCCATCAAATTTGAAATGAGCTCATTTTGTGGATAAAATTTCTAAAATTTCTGTTTCAACATTTGCTATGTTATCTCTGTTCTATTGTGAATAAAATACTGGCTGGTGTGATTTGAAAGTCATTGCATTTTGATTTTATTCACAATTTACACTTTGTCCCAACCATTTCGGAATTGGGGTTGTATATTGTCAGCAAGATCCAGAAATGCTGCTGCACTAGGCCCAGGCTCATTAAAGTTGGACTGAGGCGAAGAGGAAAACTGTCCTGTGGTGTGACCAGTCAAAATGTGAAATTATTTTTGGAAATCATGGATGCCGCATCCTCGGGGTTAAAGAGGAGAGGGTTCACCGAGCTTGCTATCAGTGCGCAGTCCAAAAGTTAGCATTCGTGATGGTAGGGGATGCATTAGTGCATTTGGCGCAGGTAACCAGTAATTCTGAACAAATATATTCTGGTTTTAACGCAACGCATGCCATCCAGACAACAGTTTTTTCAGGGAAGGCCTTGCTTATTTCAGCAAGACAATGCCAAACCTCAGTCTGCACGTATTACAACAGCATGGCTCTGCAGTACAAGAGTCTGGGTGCTGAACTGGCCTGCCTGCAGTCCAGACCTGTCACCCAGTGAAAAAATTTGGTGCGCTATGAAACCAAAAATGGTAAATGGTTAAGGTGGCAGCAAAGTGTTGAGCTGCTGAAATCCAACATAAAGTGGGAATGGGAAAACATTTTTATTTTTTCAGAACTACAGCAATTATCTTCAGTTCCTGAATGGTTACAGAGTGTTGTTAAATGTAGAAGTAATGCAACACTGTGTTATGCCTCTGTCCTAACTTTTTGGAAAAGTGTTACCGGCATAAATTTAAAATTAGCATATATTTTTTCAAAAAACAGGAAAATTTTCTGTTTCTAAATCCGATACGTTGTCTTTGCACTATTCTCAATTAAATTCGGCATCTAAATAATTTGTAAATCATGGCATTCTGTTTTTATTTACATTTTACACAGCATCCCAACTTTTTTGGGAATGAGGCTGAAGTCCCCTGTGGTAGAGAAACATCTAGAATAACTAACAGAAGTGATATTACTAGCTTTAGCCTCTTAGTACTTTTGCCATAATCCTTATGAATTCACATCAGCTCTTGCAATGCCTTGTCAACTTATACTTAGCTTTGTACATTTCCACATAACTGTGCTGAAGTAATGTTTTTAGATGATTGTTTGGAGCAGAATTAATCCGTATGCAGCAGCCAAATGCTACACTAGTGTTAAATAGTAGGGCAGTGGACCTCTATTTACATATATGAATATGTATTCAATGCATATACAAAGATTAATAACTATCATAAATAAAATGTAAATTAAGGAGATCAAGTAAAACTACTTGTTAGGGCTTTGCCAGTGTTCTTGGATTGGAGTGAAATGAGGGTTTTATGTGATCAGAATGCCAAAATGTCTTAAAGCTTTTGCAAGCAGCCCTGTACAAAGGACTTTCAGACAGAAGAGAAGTGGACGGTTCCCCCGCCCAGATTGCTTCACCAGCACACCTGCTTTTGCATAATGGCTGACAGGGCGAATAAAGACTCTGTCATTGAGGCTGGGAAACTAAACTGGTTCTCATGGAACCAGTGACAAAAAGGGACCATGTAGCATCATACATGCATAACAGGCAACAGCTCTCCTTTTTTACACAACTCATACATGTACTGGCACACACTCGCACACTATGAACTGAGACAGTGAGAGAGAAAAATTCTTGTTGTTTTTGTAATTCTTTACTGCCAGTAAGTGCCTTAGATAGCAACAACAAAATGGAGAATAATACCATGCGGATGCTTGCTAAATAACATTCTCACAAGCTCTCATACACATGGCTAAGTTTACATGTACATGTGTACAACAGCATGAGTATGGTATGTCCCTTTGCATGCGTAGTTTCACAATGTTGTATGCGCGTTCATGTAAGCTCAAAAAGCACCATGCTGAGTTCTGTCTGCAGCTGATAGGTGGTAAGATTATGCTTAAGACTTTTAAGCCTGGAGTCTGTGATGCTGGTGGGCCTGCTGTCCCCAGCTCAGGCACCAGATGGCGCTGTGCTCTCAGAGCCAGCAGATAATTAATCGGGACAGATCGGCTTGCATTATATCCCATTATCTTCTAATTACTCTTCTGCAAAGCGCTTATCTTTGAGTTTGTGTAGAAGGATCGTGCAGTGAGGCTAGCCCCCCCTTCTGTAGCTGGGTGTTGAGGGAAGCAGCAGTCTTGGCTCAGCATACCCTCTGAAAGAGAGGATTACTTTCTAGTCTCTGAGTGGGAGAGAGGAGGGGGCATGGCCTGGTGGATTTCAAAGGCCTCTCCTCAAGTACCTGTTCTCCATTACAGAGAAGGGACACAGGCACAACAGCCAGGCTAGTGCTGAGGAAACTTCGTTAGTTTTCATGCTATGCGGACAGAAGAATGCAATTTTAAAGCTTGTAATGACTAAAATACTATAGTAAAAGGTAGAATATTTGTATCTCCCCGACGACGATAGTCGAGAGATACTATGGTTTAGTTCCAGGGCCGCCGCCGCCGTGGCAGAGATTTTTTGTTCCAGGCTCTGGGGGCTTCAAAGTTTATAGGATTTTTCTCTAAATTTGCATAGTCAAAGATGTTTATTTGGCAATGCTCAAGATCAATTCTCGGCAATTTCCGACATCCAATATGGCCGGCGGCGGCCATTTTGTCGATTTTGTGTTTTCTGCTCATTTTGAGCCACATTGACACATACATATATGTATATATATATATATATATATATATATATATATATATATGTGTACAGGGATGAATTTTAATGTCATAGCAAGAGTAAAAACTGTAACATTGCGGCTGTAAAAATTTGCAAGTGATCTCTCGTGGGGATCGGGGAGATTCACGACTCGGTCCCTGTGCCGACCTTTTTTGCTCCAGAGGTGGTCTGACCCACTCATGTTGCCATAATGATTTAGCTCTGGTCAATGTTGCTCAGGTCTAGCTGCCGGATAGCTAACTCGGTTAAGGCACTGCGTTGCAGTGTAGAAGTGACTATCACGTCGCGGGTTCAAGCCCCGGTTGTACCAACCGGCAGTGGTCGGCAGCTTTTTCAGAGTAGCACACAATTTGCTATTGCGCTACAGGGTTTCAAATTGAGAAGGGACTGCCGGGAAAGGGAAATAAAATAAATAGCTTTGTTCGTTGCTCAATCGCCTCCTGTTGGCCAGACGGGCGCTCGTCAGGAAGATTCTAAGCCTGTTCATGTCCGGATATCCTCCGCCCTTGTTCTGAACTTGCGAAGATTCAACCAATGAGTGTATAAGAAGCAGTGGCTGAACGGCACATGCTTCGGAGGAGAGCCGTGAACTGTCTTCACTCTCCTGAATTGGCAACAAGTGGTCGCAAACGAGCAAGCCTTGTACATATTTCACTAATTGGGCATTCCAGATTCGGGTGGGACTGGCGTTGCCAAATTTAAGAAGAAGAAAAAAAAAAGTTGCTCAGGTCTCATTTCTCCTACATCCAACACATCGACTATGAGAACTGACTGTCGTTTAATGCCTATCTGCAGACCTTGCATTGGCCATTGTTACAAGATAATCGGCTTCACTCATCTGTGCTGGTTTTGATATTTTGGCTCATAGGTGTAGATAATGCATTCACATACTTTAGGCTTCTGTGCAACGCTTTCGCACATTTCTGTCAATTACAAACAGGGACACAAATAAACATTAATAAAATATTACGATTTCAATCTGGAATATTATTATTCCTCATCAAAAACTCTAGTATTGAATATTATAGATGGTTTCTATATTGAACCAAATTACACAATCAGTGCAATGACAAAGTAAACAGGTAAATGGACAATTTTTGGACCATAGCTAACCAGTAAATTAGTGTCTAACGGTCTACTGTGTATAGCGTGTGAATTGTGATTATTTGAAAACTCAGGAAAGTACGCATTGTATTCCAGGAGAAGATTTTTGTAGAAGGCATTGGAAACAAGCTTAAGATGTTTGCACAAATCTGGTGGAGCATTTCAGTACAACTGTCAGATGGCCAGACATTCTTTGCGGCATTCTATGATAATTGTAAATGTTGTGGATGTTCCAAAAGAACATGAAGACACATTATGAGACTTTGGAGATGATGATAAACTTTATCGTAATATATGAACTAAAATATTGGCAGATGAGCTTATTCATCCATGGCCTGCCTGGCAGGCTTGTTTGACTAAATAGTCCTATCGCTTTCTCCTGCCAATTCCACTTGTCATGCCACAACTGAATGAAATCATTCCAAAGAGAGATAAAAATAAAATTAAGAAGAATAACGTTGGGTCTTTTTTCCTACTTATAAATCTTCCTGTTTGATGGCTTGCGAATCATATTCATAATGGGCTTGAGGGAAAATACTGTTGGCTTTGTTACAGAGAATGAAAGGTTGATTTTCATTGTACGTAAAAATCACACGCGATAATTAAAGAAGCCACGTTGGCTTATATTGCCCTTCTGAACCTGCACCTTTACATTATCCACCATGAAGGTATCGCGAGTATGTGTGACCTCATCATAAATGGATCTGCATGTTCTTGGGATATTTGGATTAAAGATTAAATCTCCAAGCAAAGGTTGCAATTTAGGACCCAGAATCAGAGGGGATTTTGATTTGACAGGAGCTGCCCAGATTGTGCATATTCAACAACTATGATTTGGTGGCTTTGGACATTTTTCGACTGAGTGTCTCGATTCAATTAATATAATACCACATTCCTAAGATTTGCTAAAATAAGACTAGAATCTAAGCAACATTTAGAGTTCACATGCATTACCATTTCAGAGAATTCATCTGGTATAATCAAATTTATTAAAATTTTTCATTTCTTAAACATGGACTGACAGAAGTCTCAGTGGGGCATTTAATTTCTGTTGTTGTCAGTTTTTGTTGGTAATATACTCAAACACTTGTCAAATGATTTTTAGAAAGTTGAAGAACACCACTCTTGTTTGTTCTCATTGAACTGGACAGACAGACTGACTTGAGCTGGGTTAACTTGAATGCGGTCCCAATCCTGGAGCCTGAGTAGGCTTGGAAGCTTATTTGAATTAACTAAGTGAAGAGGAAAGCTTCTGAAAATTTCTGTCATTAAAGTACACATTCCTCTTAGTAAAGATGAAGAGTTTCTTCTCGGAATACTGACTGTTTCTAAGCACAGAGACCAAATAATAATCCAGCAACTTTCAAAACAAACCAGACTGTTTAAATACACATCACTGGAGCACTAGGAAGTAACCATGAAATGAGAATTCAGCCGAGGAGGGGATTAGATGTGAGACGTAAACCAATCAAAGGAGACATACTTCTAATAGACATGCAAGTTGCTGAATTAGAAGAGCCAGGAAAGGCATCCACACAAGGGCTGGGACAGTAGACGCCCCCCTGGTAGTGTCAGGAGGATTTTTGGACATGGAAGGATATAGTCATGACAAGGAGTCGGGCTTAATGTTTTTCATACCGGGTCGATATGTTAAGTCAGAATTGAATCTTGCAAAGAAGAGAGACCAACACGCTTGCCTGTGATTCAACCTCTTAGCCATGGAGAGTTACTCCAGGTTATAGTGGACTGTCCAGACAAGGCAGGAAAGCCACGACCTGTCTAGCCAATACCTCCACCTCTCAAAGGTGAGCTTCACTGCTAACAACTCTCGGTCACCAATTGAATAGTTCCTCTCTGCTGGAGACAAGTGATGAGAACAATGGGCACAAGGATGTAATTTACCATCATCAGCTTGCTTTGAGGGGATAGCTCCGGCTCCTATGTCGGAGGGGTCGACTATCACAAGAAACTGGTGCTGGGGATCCGGAAGCATGAGGATGGGAGCGGTCGTAACAACCTCTTAAAATGGTTATCGGAGGAGGCTGCCTGAGGGGTCCAGGCAAAGCGAACCTTGGTGGACATCAGCTGAGTTAGGGGAGCAGCAACAGTGGAGTACCCTTGAATAAATCGTTAGAAATGGCGAACCTTAGGAAGCCTTGTAGCTCTTGTGATCATTTGGGTCCGGCCAATCCAGTACTGCCTGCACCTTCAGCCGATCCATCTCCTGGGATCCCTATGTAACCACAAATCCCAGGAAGGAGATGGTAGTGTGATGGTAATTGCACTTCTCCGGGTTCCGATAAGTTAGTTTTCCAGGAGCCTTTGTATGACCAAGCGGACATAACGGGTATGATCCTCCAGTTTTTGAGATAAGATCAGTATATTATTTAGGCAGACATAGATGAACTGCGAGACCATGTCTTGGAAGATGTCATTTATGAGGTTCTGGAACAAAGTGGGGGCGTTTGTGAGCCCGAATGGCATCACTGGGTATTCTAAATACCTAAGGGGATATAAAATGCTGTCCTCCACTCGTCTCCTTCCCGTATGCACACCTGATGGTAAGTGTTATGCAGGTCCAGTTTGGTAAAGAAGTGGCAGCCCCAAAGATTGGAGAAGGTTGAGTCTAAATGCAAAGGATAATGATTCTTGCATTTAGCGCAGCTCAAAATAATTTTTTTTGCTTGCATAGAAAATTGCTAATCAAGGTCTTGATTTGATTAGCAGTTTTGGTGCTATTTGTAGCAATTTTTGTCGCACCAATTAAGGACTTTGTTTTAAAGAATAAAGACAATTTTTCACTTTAAAACTGAGTTGGTTTATTTACCAAAGCAGTGCAAAATAACACAAATCTCCCTTGACCCATCTGAACCCTGATGAAAGATAGGAAACTAGATTACACACTTAACTTGACTTAGTCTTCATCTCCTTGGACTTGAGGACTAGAAATCTACATAAAACAGTCAGCAGCCTGAATGTACTAACATTGCTTTACAGCTCATATTACTTTGGCTTAGTTTAATACTGAATTAAAAAATCTACATTCTCCAAAGTTAGTGACCATTCTCTCAGTCACTTACCTGACTTTTGGCTTGAAATATGCACCATTATATTCAGCTAGGATGGACCACTTTCAGTGCACTGCCAGTAACGTTGCCAACCACCCATTTTTTGTTGTAATTCCGCAGCACAGTTAGCTCAGAATTATGTTTCAGGTGTTCTGTCAATTTTTGCTACCTATCAAAATATGCTACCTCGCGGTTCTGCGCTTGCGCAAACCTAAAATCTTGAGCTCTGTTTCTTTGTTCACATCTCAAGTATCTTCAAATATAAATATACGTCTTTTTTTCGGTGCGCCTTTCGACCTTTTAGCGTATATATATTTGCATGTACACGCTGGGTTTTCCTGAAAACGCAGAGATTGGATGATAATGGCATGCAGCATATGTCTTTAAACAAACTTATCCAACTCATAATAACATCAGCTTATGTTATGGTAAGATAACAAATGACTAAGTTACTACTGTACAGTAATTCATATTGCAATATTATGGCGAAAACAAAGACTTTACGATCGCTTTGCATTACGGAAGCATTTTTTTGACAAGCCAGCACAAATTGTCAGAACACCGGCACAGCTTGCAATACAAGGAACGAACAGTGTTGTTGCCAGTCAATTCATATGCCAGCCACTTCTTTTTTGGATCCAATTCTGCAATCCACCCATGAACAGTTTAAAGTTTAATTCCCGACGACGTGATGACTGATTCTGCTTGACAACACCTTACCTCGCCGACAGCGCACAAATCAATAGGAGCACACGTGATGGCTGGTGTATACTTACAAAACCCGAGTCCGAGGTCGATTCTCACCATACAAGTGGCGCTCGCCATGTAGTAGAGAATGAACTGCAAATGACGAAGGATGCACGAGCTGAGTCAGCTCGAGTCACTCAGGTGAACCTGGCTCGTCTTACGACAGTAGAGAACATGATGGACCGTAGACCGCGGCCGGCAGAACCCAGCACAGTGAAAAAACACATTTATCGCAATTTGCTCATGGCTCATGTCATTCCCATCGCAAATTGTGAATTTTGTATCACAAATTGCGATGCGATACCGCTTATTTTGAGCCTTGTAGTGGATGCAGGGACATAGCGACCCATCTTTTTGGTCCACGAAGAAGAAATCAGTTCAGCTGGCAATGGGAAAGCCCAAATTATTCTGGAAGCCACGGACTGATTTTTGTATTTTCCATCGCTTGGGGCTCCTGGTTGGTCAGGGAGTCCAGCCGACCTCTGGGAGACAATTTTCCAGCAGTAAGTCAAAATCATAGGGTCTGTGAGGCGGAAGTGATGTTGCTCTGGCTTTGCTGAATATTATGTGAACGTTATGATAGATATGGGGAACGTCCTTTTGGTCTGGAGGTTTGTCCTGATAGTTGGAGGAAGGAGATGCAGTTGGGCTGGAGGCTGCACGAAGACGGGAATGAGAACAGGACAAACTCCACTCCAATATTGATCCTGAAGGCCAGTCCACATGAGGGTTGTAATGTTCAAGCCAGGCCTTCCCCAACACCATCTGGGCGTGCGGTGACTTCATGATGAAGAATGCCAACTCTATAGTATGGTTACTGGTGGTGAGCAAGGACACTGGTTGAGCTACCCCAGTGATCTCAGGAAGGGCAATCCCTTTTAGACCCTGGGATTGGAGAGGAGCTGGCAGAGGCACAGTAGGAACCCTCAGGTGGCGAACAAGTCCACTGATGGATAAAGGTCCCATCAGTTCCATAGTTGATTAAAGTCTGGATGGTAACTGGGCAGCCCTACCAGGTCAGGTTAACAGGAAGGAGTGGATGGAGAGATGAGACGGCAGCACCTGAAAGTTCCTCTCTATCTGATTTCACATATGTCAGTCAGACTGGGCGTTAAGCATGGCGTGGGTGGTACCTGAGCAATACAGGCAGAGATTCAACGTAATCTGGCGCAGCCATTTTTCAAGGGGCAGCTTGTGAAGCCAAGCCCGGGCAACAGCCATGGATTCCAGAGGAGCCAGATGGGAATAAGCTCCAGGTTGGACATCTTGGAATGCAGGCAGGGAAGGTTCCCCATCAGTCCATCTGCCACTCTTGCAGCTAGATGTCAATCCTCAGCCCCAGGTTGATGAGTTGCTCCAGATCTGGAGGGAGGACATAGGTGGTCAGCTCGTCCTGAATTAGCTCTACCAAGCTGAACTGATGGGTATCATACAATGCCTGGCCCTCCCAGCGCAAGGTGACAGTAAAGATGCAGAAGTTGATTGAGTAATCCGACATTGACAGGTTGCACTGATGCAGCTGGAGCAGTTTTCAGGCAGTGGCTTGGCTAGAGTGGAACCTTCAAATGCCTTCTTCATCTCAGCAGTAAAAGCAGCAAACAAAGACAATGTAGGATGGCCTGCCTCCCAGCAGGCAGCGGGCCAGTCCCTGGCATATCTAGAGAGGCAAGTGATGACAAATGCAGCCTGGAACGTTCAGTGGGAAAGGAGGATGGCTGAAGCTCGAAAACTATCATACACAGAGCCAGGAAACTACAGGTGGCAGGATTACCACCACAGGAATCCAAAACTGCCTGGTTGATCTCCCAAAGGGCTACTGTCTGAAGGAGGGCTTGCTTCAGGAGGGGCTAGTAGCTTGAGTAAATTTATGTTACAGCCATAAATTGATTGGAGAAAGCTCAAATGGACTAGCAAAGCTGTTGGAATTCATCCTCCTGTTGACAAATACACAGGCCTTGGTACCTTGGGGTGGCAACTGGGCTTGACATCTCTGCTGATTGGCTATATTGTACTGTTACAGTAAATACACATCACTGAAACTTCTGGAAGTAACCATGAAACAAGATGCAGCCAAGGATGGGATGAGACGCGAGATGTAAACCAATCAAAGGAAACATACCTCTAATAGACACGCAAGTTGCTGAGTAGTAAGAGACATGAGAGGCATTCACACAAAAGTTGTGACAGCATTCATCTTAAAATGGACGCCTAAATGACGTTTGGATTACCACCACTTCTGCCGTTTTCCTATTGCCTTTCACTCTTCATTTGGCAAGCAATAGTATTTTCTATAGGAGATTATTCCATTTGAGCTTGAAATGACCAACATAATCTGTGGATACACACAACTTAAACCTGACCACTAATACAGCCATTTGAATCAGAATGCAGCAAGTGGAATAGTTACCGTTGAAACATTCTTGTGGCGGGGATAATGAACAGAAGTTAACTGAGCTTGTTTTACTACTGGTGGTGCGTTAAGTGATATTGAAGTTATTTTTGAAGAATGATATTTTATTAATGCACAATTGGCATGCATTTTTGTGCATGCTGTTTTTGTGGGCATGTAAAAGTCTGTCTTCAGATATACTTTCAGAATGTGTATGTAATATAGGCAGGGTGTGTGTGTGTGTGTGTGTGTGTGTGTGTGTGTGTCTTAGGCTTGTGTTCTTGTGTTAATGCGCACATGAGCATAAGAGAGAGTGCACCTCAGTGTGGGTGCGCGTGTGTGGGACAAATGAACTGTGCTGCTGCAGAAATGAACTGCGGGGTCAGATGGGCTAATCCTCGCAAGTTTGGAAAATCCGAAAAGCACACACGAGCGCCGCTGAATGAGAAAGCGGATGAATTGAAGGAGAAAGGGAAAAGAGAAAGGGAAGAGAGATGGGGGAGATGACGATGCAAGGGATGATTATGTCCGCTCATTTCAGCCCTTTTGTGACTGTGTGAATAATCTGATCCTGCTGACCTGTCCCAGGAAGCCCCCCCAAAAAAACAGCCCCTTTCCCCCGCCAGGACCATCTCCTTCTTCAGGCTGGTTAATTAAAGCACAATGATGGAGCAGATCATCAGTAAATGAGAGCAGAAAGAAGCTTTTGGTTTACCTAATCTTCTCTTTGTATGGAAAAGCATTTGCCTTTTTTTCTCCCCCATTCAGTTCTTTGGCTCTTGTGCCATTAATGCCTTATTGAAACCAGAGAGCGCAAAATGACTGAGGGATGAAGCTGCTTTTTGCACGTTCCAACAAACGGGTACATTGCACAAGTGGGCATCAGATTAAAATGGCGGCTGGGATTAAAGGCCAGCCTGCGCTTTGCAGAAACCCTGGACCACAGGACTTAGGCTTTGAAAGTTAATTTGAAGAACCTCAGAATTTACTCCTGGTCTGGCCCAGGGGTTGGGGGAGGGCTTGGAGAAATTAAAGCTGACCGACATCCCTGTATGAAGTCATTATCCGACCCCCTTTTCTCAGCCAGGCTGTGGGGTGTCCAGTAGTAGTCATAGCAAGTAGGGTCTCAGACATGGGAGGCCACAGTACCAGTTCATGAGGTTATCCAGCAAAGCCCTTTTTGAGAAGTTACATGAACAACTCTCTGCTGATAAACCTGCAGCAACAAGGAATAGGAACCTTAAGTGGTGTTTATATTGAAAGAAAAGTAGGAGAAAGAAGATAAGTTTGAGAAAGAAAAGCAAGCTGCTTGCAAGTGTAGCCAGAAGCTGAGGAGGTCAGCTGGATGTGTTTCTGACCAGGTGCAGGGATGAACATCGGGGTCCATGCAGAATAAAGATATCATCTGAACTGGAGCTATCATTTGCTCAAAGATTCAGTGAATGGAAGAGGAAAGAGTGTTAACACTTCAAGGGAACAACAGTGCTTTGTTTGTGTCCTGTGTTGTCTTCTCTTCCACGAAAATGTACTGAAACACTGCCTTATAACGAAACGGGTGGCTTATCCATGTGCGTTACATCCCCTGAGACTTGCGGATGAGTTCGACCAAAGTAGGCGGCACACTGAATGACACACACCTGCTCACCTCTGGGTGCTGTCACTCATTAAAATCCGCTCCACGGGAAAAAGGTGTATTCTTCAATGCTCGGGTTATAGGTTCAGCCATGTTCACTCTTTCTCCTCACTCCTTTTCTGTTCTCTCTCTTCACTCTTTTGGTTATTACATTTTTCAATTTCTTCAGTTACTGGCCTGGAAAACCTTTCCTCTTGGGGAAAAATACTTACGTTAGGAACCATGATGGAAGACATTAATCATCTACTTCGTCCTTTGGCCACATCCCACCGACCTAAGACAATACATGGCTAGGCGTAGATCCCAAGATGCATAGAAATAGCAACAGTTCGATGAATTTATAAAACTGGCTGAAGAGATGAGACTGTAGTGAATAGATTACAGATTATTGTCTGGACATTAATTCAGAATACAACGTCATTTGGTCATGATGTCTATGCTTGGGACAACTATACACTTTTAACTCGTGAGAAGTCAGCCCACAACCGTTCTCACTGAGCCAAATAGCCTTCATGACGCTCCCAGGGAACATCTCCCATGTAACATTTCAAAGCCAAACTCATGTGTTCTAAGTGAACATCCAGTTAAACAGCAACAACATTCTGCCTGTTAAATGGGCTTGTACTGTCGCATTGCAGAGCTGTGTCTTGTTTTGTTTGGACCAGACAAGTCACTGATGAGTAGCTTTGGCTGATAGAATTGGATTGTTATAGTCTAACCTCATGTTGGCATGTGGCACGAACTCCAGCCATGAGCTTTCTGACGCATCACTGTGTAAGAGATTCGATGCATCCTGGCCTGTAAGTGATTTCAGTGGTCATGATTCACGAGTCACAGCTGACAAGCACCAGCTGGAGGGACAGAAGGCTTCAATATTGTGTCAGCTACGTTGCTGTGTTGGTGACAAACAAGATTCATAAAATAAGAAAAAAAAATATTCTTTTGGGTCTTGTTTTGAACACACTTATGGGAATTAGTGCTTTTTAAGTGTTTTGCATAATTAAACATTTAGATTAAGTCCACCCCTCCCGTTCCTCCCTCAGTCCCATCAGGCTCAACTCTTAGAGAAAGAAAAGTCTCAAAGCAGCTGACAAGTAACTAAGTAGATCAACATCATTTTTTTTTTTTTTTTTTTCTAAAAATAATGATGTCAAAATACAATTACGGCCTCAGCTTTGCATTGTGTCCTACAATGGCTGTCATAATAGACTTCACCACACCTCTCTCCAAAAATAAAACTGAAAATAAAATGGTTGGACTCGAATGAAGGCGGTACTAATGCCGAGAGAATGACACTGAGATTAAGGTCAATGTCTTAATTAGACACAGGTAACAGTGGGAGCTGATACTATTTTTTATACCCCCGACGACGAAATGTCAGGGGTATATAGTTATATACCAAGAATTCCATCTGTCATTCCGTCATTCCGTCAGAAGACATTATTTGTCTGATCGATATCTAGAATATTATTCATTGGATTCTTTTCAAATTTGGCACACATATTCTCTACCACAGGGAGCGGTGCAGTGCAAAGTGTCGGCCATCTGGGACCGTCCGTCCGTCCGTCATTCCGTCATTCCCTCACATTATTCGTCCGATCGATATCTCGAATATTATTCATTGGATTCTTTTCAAATTTGGCACACATATTCTCTACCAGAGGAAGAGGCGTAGTGCAAAGTATCAGCTATCTGGGACCATCCGTCATTCCGTCCGAAGACATTATTTGTCCGATCGATATCTCGAATATTATTTATTGGATTCTTCTCAAATTTGGCACACATATTTTCTACCACCGAGAGAGGTGCAGTGCAAAGTGTCGGCCATCTGGGACCGTCTGTCATTCCGTCATTCATTCACATTATTTGTCCGATTGATATCGAATATTATTCATTGGATTCTTTTCAAATTTGGCACACATATTCTCTACCACAGGGAGAGGTGCAGTGCAAAGTGTCGGCCATCTGGGACCGTCCATCCGTCCGTCATTCCGTCATTCCCTCACATTATTAAATCCGATCGATATCTTGAACATTATTCATTGGATTCTTTTCAAATTTGGCACACATATTCTCTGCAAGAGGAAGAGGTGCGGTGCAAAGTATCAGCTGTCTGGGACCATCCGTCCATCCGTCATTCTGTCTGAAGACATTATTTGTCCGATCGATATCTCGAATATTATTTATTGGATTCTTTTCAAATTTGGCACACATATTTTCTACCACCGGGAGAGGTGCAGTGCAAAGTATCGGCCATCTGGGACCGTCCGTCATTCCGTCATTCATTCACATTATTTGTCCGATTGATATCGAATATTATTCATTGGATTCTTTTCAAGTTTGGCACACATATTCTCTACCACAGGGAGAGGTGCAGTGCAAAGTGTCGGCCATCTTGGACCGTCCATCTGTCTTTCATTCCGTCACATTATTTGTCCGATCGATATCTCGAATATTATTCATTGGATTCTTTTCAAATTTGGCACACATATTCTCTACCACAGGAAGAGGTGCAGTGCAAAGTGTCGGCCATCTGGGACCGTCCATCCGTCCGTCATTCCGTCATTCCCTCACATTATTCGTCCGATCGATATCTTGAACATTATTCATTGGATTCTTTTCAAATTTGGCACACATATTCTCTGCCAGAGGAAGAGGTGCGGTGCAAAGTATCAGCTGTCTGGGACCATCCGTCCATCCGTCATTCCGTCTGAAGACATTATTTGTCCGATCGATATCTCGAATATTATTTATTGGATTCTTTTCAAATTTGGCATACATATTTTCTACCACCGGGAGAGGTGCAGTGCAAAGTATCGGCCATCTGGGACCGTCCGTCATTCCGTCATTCATTCACATTATTTGTCCGATTGATATCGAATATTATTCATTGGATTCTTTTCAAGTTTGGCACACATATTCTCTACCACAGGGAGAGGTGCAGTGCAAAGTGTCGGCCATCTTGGACCGTCCATCTGTCTTTCATTCCGTCACATTATTTGTCCGATCGATATCTCGAATATTATTCATTGGATTCTTTTCAAATTTGGCACACATATTCTCTACCACAGGAGGAGGTGCAGTGCAAAGTGTCGGCCATCTGTGACCGTCCGTCCGTCCTTCATTCCGTCATTCCTTCCGAAGACATTATTTGTCCGATCGATATCTCGAATATTTTTCATTGGATTCTTTTCAAATTTGGCACACATATTCTCTACCACAGGGAGAGCTGCAGTGCAAAGTAACGGCCATCTGGGACCGTCCGTCCATCATTCCGTCTGAAGACATTATTTGTCCGATCGATAGCTCGAATTTTATTCATTGGATTCTTTTCAAATTTGGCACACACATTCTCTACCACAGGGAGAGGAGCAGTGCAAAGTGTCGGCCATCTGGGATGATTTTCCACTAAAATATCGCCGTTTTCCTGTTTTTGGACCTCCACATTTTCAAGTGGGTTCAATGTCAATTTGTCCGATCGATATCGCAAATATTATAAAATGGATTTTTTTCAAATTTGGCACACACATTCTCTACCACAGGGAGAGGTGCAGTGCAAAGTGTTGGCCATCTGGGATGATTTCTCACGAAAATATCGCCGTTTTCCTGTTTTTGGACTTAGAAATTTTCAAGTGGGTTCAATGTCAATTTGTCCGATCGATATCACAAATGTTATACATTGGATTCTTTTCAAATCTGCCACACATAGTTTCTAACATATGGAGAGGTGCAGTGCTACGTGTCATAGATGTGTTGTTATTTTTGTTAAAATTGATTTGCGGAATGTGATAATTTCTATCATCACCAACGGAAAAAGCATGATTGGGGACGTCGGGGGTATTAGTAAGCTCTGCTTACTTTTTCTCATGTTTTTTTTTTTATTTTGTTCATGTGTTTATATCTCTTCTTGTGTTTTGGTTGTGTTTATGACACTGGATAATAGAGTGTAGTGCAGGGGGCGGGGTAGCCGATTTTACAACACTTTTTAACTTTAGCTGTATACCTGCCCCATTCTGTGTGCCACTCTGCTTAATTGGATGCCCCACCCAGATATGAAAACTGATATCCACCTCCTCCTCCATCTCTGCAGCCCACACTGGGGAAGACCCGCTCCAGGGGACTGTCTTTCCCAGGATCAGACTTTGTGTATGGGATTGCCACCTCTGTCAGGGAGGGGGGCGCTGCAGAAGGTAAGGATCCCCTCTCGCCATATCCGCCCCCCCCCCCCAATTCTGTGGAGGAATCCTCAGCTTGAGTCCATTTCCTGGGCTTCAATCCATAATCTGTACTGCTTATTTTGGACATTGGACACAGATGCTGCATTTGTGTGTGGATCCGTTGTGCGTACATGAACATTTTGGATGGTTGGGGCATGTGATTGATTGTGCATTCATATGTGTTTGGTGGGAGGAGGTATTGTGTGTCTGGTGTTAGGTGGGAACATAAGTGGAGGAGACAGGAGCTTGGGCCTTCCTGTCAGCCATGATGTCACATCCTGTTTCAATAAGTAACCATTCTCCCTAGGGAGATGGCCCACCCTGTCATTCTCCTCTGTGTTTGGAGACAAACTGCATTTGGCTTCTGCCTCACCTCTCACAGCTCCTTCCCTCTCTCCTGCCCCATTTAATTATGCACTTCCAGCGGCCGACAGCCACCCAAAAATGTCAAACTTTCCTCTCCAGCTCTTCGTCAGCTGCATCGGCCCTGTCTCCTGGACCTCCAAGGGCTGTCTTCAGAACGGGCTCAACTGTCAGCCGCCAGCAGGCTCTGACTGCTTAAACACGCGGCTCTCTCAAAAACCAAACCCCCCTAAGATCTGTCACCGGTTAGCAGACTGAGGCAAAGAGAGAGGGAAAAAAACAGCTGACAACCCTCCATTCTTTTTTAAAAATTGAAAGAATCTGGTTTCAATAACTGTGACAAGAGTAACAAAAGCTAGCTGGCAGCAGTGGTGGTAATGAGAGCGGGGGAACACACCTCCGTCTTGTCAAAGAGATGGAAATTACTGGGGAGCCTGAGTCAAGCACACTCGGAAACGTCACTGTTTCACAACTAATCAAAAGTAGCTGAAGGGAAACTGATGTAGCACTGATCGCTTCACAGAAAAACCAACTCCTTTAAACTCTTTTTAAATGGTTATAAATATTTTAAAAGAGAGCATATTGCACTGGGACATGCTACATTTGCATGAGAGTTGGATACTTTTTTGCTTCATTTGATATAATGTGTCGAGGAAGTGAAGTTTAATTGAATTTTGTTCAATGTCTGTGTCCAGCAGTTTTAACAGTTGATGCCTTGCTAAATGTTTGGGGCTCTGAATACCAAACCCAAGTGCACCAACTGTTAAATCCACTCACACAACGTAAAATTAATTTATTCAATTTTATTTATTAATTACCATCAAAGACAGCAATTAATAATTGTCACATTTGTCAATATTATGGGCAACTTGTTGGATCAACCTTTATCAAAAGTACATATCTGAATCCAATTTAAAGTTGAAAATTTAATAAGAGTCACAACGAATTTTACAATGTAACACATCTCAAATGGCAAAAATTGGGGAGGACAAAATAGTAACATTTCACTTATTCATTTGGCTCACAGCGCAGGAAAAAAAACGCTTTTGCGTTTCGGCACGAAGCCTTTTTCAGTGCATTTGAAGAAGGCTTTGTGCCAAAACGCGAAAGCATTTTTTTACTATAATGTGAGCCAAGTGAATAAGTAAAATGGTGGTGTTTTGTCCTCTCTAATTTAGTCATTTGAGATGTGCTGCCTTTTCATTTTTTGGAACTTTATCACTAGATTTTGGATTTAGCTATTCACCAGAAGATCCTGTTATTGAAGTGCAACCTTCTTTTTCAACTCATATATATAGAGGTCTGGCGACTGAGATGGCCATTGCAGAACATTGATTTTGTTCTCACAGAACCATCTCTGTGTGGATCTTGAGGTATACTTTGGGTTATTGTCTTGTTGGACAGTTCACCTTTGGATAACTCTCAGCTTTCCGGTGGAGGCGACCAGATTGTCAGCCAAAATATCCTGATACTTGGTGGAATTCATCATGCCATTTATCTTAACCAGAGCCCCTGGACCTCTTAAATTAAAACCGCACCAAAACCTGACTGACCCACCGTCATATTTTGCCGTGGGTATGAGGTGCTTCTCATTGTACGCATCTCTGTTTGATGCTGAACATGCTGATGCTGTATCTGACTGAAACATGCAATTTTGGTCTCATCTGACCAAAGCATCTTGTTCCAGTCATAATTTAAATGACATTTGGCAAAGTCCAAGCACTTGCTTCTGTGTCTTCTGGTCAGAAAAAAACTTTCTTCTGGCAACAGTTCTAAAGAGCCAGTGGTTGTGGAGGTGGCACCTGATGGTGCTTTTTGAAACCTGGTGACCCCAAGATGCCACCAAGGCCTGAAATTCCTTCACAGTGATTCTTGGGGATTTTGTTGCTTCTCTCACCATCCTTCTCAGTATGCTGGGGGTCAAGATGCAGTCGCGTCCTCTACCCTTGAGGTTTTCAACAGTTCCATATCTTTGGAATTTTTAAATAATTTCCCTGACAGTGCTCAGTGGCATATTCAATCGTTTGTGGATCTTCTTGTAGCCATTATCAGATGTATGAAAGTCTATGACCATCTGCCTCTTTTAAACTTACTGTTGTTTTGTTTTCTTCATGGTGTTGGATGACAAAAGGATATTGCTTGTGTGTTACCTCATTTAATACCCTAGTGAAACAGGAAGTGATGTAATGGCTCAATATAGTTCTTTAACACTTAGATAAAACTTACATAACTGGAATTTAATACCTGGTTCAATTTTGGTGGATGTTATTTCCAGCAATCTTTAAGGATGCCATTAATTGTGAAATCTTGATTTGGAGGAAATTGATTTTTAATTAAATAAGTGAATCACTTGTTGGTATTCAGAGTCTCTCTATAGTATATTTTTTAGAATTATTTAAAGTGTTGTTTGTGCAATGCCAGTCAGGGGTGCCAGTAATTTTTGAGGGTCTACTGCCTTACATAAGAATGAAATGAAATTAGCGATTGCATAAGAGGAAAGGAGAGAAAACACCAAACTAAAGTGTGAATCTCCTGAAGCAGTCCCTTGGAAGGCCAAAATCAAGTCAGGAATCAAAAGACCGTTGAATCTTCTGATGGAAACAGCAGATATCAAACCCCATAGTTCACTTCACAGATGTTGTGATTGTTTTCTCCTTATCAAAAAGCCCCACATTGAATACAGATCCACAGTTTCATGACGTTTTGAGAAAAGGGCGAATGCAGCCCCCTGTACCCGTCCAAGATCACAGGGGACGTGCTGATTGGTGAACCTGTGTATGGTAAAAGTATGAGAAATGCTAGGAACTAAGCAATTTCCCTTAAAACTGGCTATTCACGTTCTTAAATTCCCTAATGTTATTAGTAGCAGGGCTAAGCATCACGGAATTTTTATCTGAATATTCATGGCTTTAGTTTGTACTGAGACCAGACATGAAACATGTCAGAAGGAGAGAAATTCAGTTATTAAATGTCTCTAAAACGTTTCTTACTGCTGTCAATAGCATACAGCACTGTGAAAAAGTATTTACCCCTTTCTTGATTTCTTCTGAATTGCATATTTTGCACACTTTAATGTTTCGGATCATCAGAGTAATTCTGATGGTTTCATTTATTGAAGGAAAAAGCTACCCAACCCAACCTGCCCCGGTGTGAAAAAAAAAAAAAAAAAAGTAATTGAACCCTTAGTTGCTAAATCACTCAATTAAACAAATTTAATTGATATTTGGAACCAGACATGATTACCGACTGCCCTTTTGAATCTTGCATCACTTAAATGGAACTTGTCCAACAATGTCAAGTTGGCAAAAAAGTGGCACATGATGCCGTGATTTAAAGAAATTCAAGAGCAGAGGAGAAACAAAGCTGTTGACGTCTATCAGTCTGGCAGGAGTTAATACAAAATTTGTAAGGCTCTGGGACTTCCAGCAAACCACGGTGTGAGTCATTATCTACAAGCGTACAAACCTTGGATCAGTGGTGAACCATCCCAGGGATGGCTGGCCTACCAACATGTCTCCGAGAGCACATCAGTGGCTGACTCTGGAGGTCACAAAAGAATACAGACTAACATCAAAAGAACTGCAAGCCTCTCTTGCTTCAGTTAAGGTCAGTGTTCATGAGTTCTCAATAATAAAAAAGACTGGATAAAAATGAGCAAGAATTTGAAATAATATTCTTTGGACTGATGAGTCAAAAGTGAAATTTTTGGAAGACATGGGTCACATTACATCCCATTACATCTGACATAAAGCTTACGCTGTTATGATCCATGAAAGGAACCAAATATGGAGGCTGAGTACAGCCCAATAATAGGGTTTATTGAAAGCAAAACAGTAAGACGGTGGGACAGAGTCCAGAGCAGAATGACACGGTTCAGTTCAGATGTGACAGGCAAGGTTTGGGGGCGTATCTTGTGCCCGGCCAGTGGCTTTCCAGGATAGCTGGCAGATAAAGTGCACGCTTTGCCAGAGCCGAACAGTCAGATGGCGGGATAGAGTTTAGCAAAAACGTGGGCCCAATCCTGTTCACTGTAGAAGGCGTGGGAAGTTGTTCCTGATAAACTGGGCTAAGGAACATAGTGAGAGTAGATTAACAGGAATGCAGTCTTTATCCTACAGACTGAGAGTAAGGCTTGGGAGCTTGTTCCTCGTGACTGACATAGGAAGAGAACTTCCATTTTTACTATTATTAAAGGTTTTGAATTATTTCCAAACAGGAAGAGCTTTTCTAGCAAATACGTACTGGTTGCTAAAGGCTATATAGCAAGTGACAATCCACCAACTCGCAAACTCGCAGTACGGGGTATAAATACGTCAGAGCGGGAGGGGCTCTGTGGCTGGGCATTCCCATTTTGGTTGTTAAAAAGCAAATCTTTTTTTGGACTTTCAGTAGGGAATGGGTTGCTCAACTTGGGGAGAAAGTGAATAAAGTTCTGACAATTGTACATGTTTGTGTTTATTTGAAAGACAAAAAGGATACGCAATAGTAGTACTTAATACTGTGATATTGTTCAGGGTGTGTAATTTAAGCTGATCAATGAAGATGAACCAGTCCACCTTGATGAAATGAAATGTAAATGACAGCAAATCAGCTGGATAGCTTCACAAGAAAGAATATTGAAAATGATTCACGAAAGATAAAGCTTGAATCGGAAGTACAAAATTCCACTCTTAGATTTTCTTAAGAGAAATATAGCTGCAATACATGTACTCTATTGAACTGTCTGGGTCCACCCTCATCTTAGGCCCCTCCCACATCCCTTCCTCTTGCCCCATCTCTCATTACAGCCATCTCCAACTGGCACACCCCCACCCTGCCCAGCAGCCTATCTGGTGCTTCTGCCAAGAAAGGGGAGAAGGACTTTGTGGCGCTGAACCGGGAGGGTGTGAAGTCGGGCCTGGTGACGGCCAAGGAGCATTACCAGTACCGTGCTGCCCACGATATCAGACGCCCAGTCCTTACCAAAGCGAGTTCCAGACTAGGTGCACCTTCCACAATCCCTGACATCACTTTTGGCATCCCCACACGGTAAGTGTGCCCCAGGATCCTGTTCCACCTTCCTTAGGGCATGACCACCTCAATCCAACTTCCCCCAACACTGTAACTGCTGAAATTTCAGCCATTCCAATCAGAAAGCTTAAATTCAGTGAAGCCACGATATGGCTCGGTATATTCTGGAATTCATTCAAATGGGTTAATACAGTTTGCACTTTCCTGTTCAAGGGTCAGAGATCAGATATGAGGAAATGTGCAGAACAGTAGATGGATAACTGCTGTATTCCCAGCTGTCCCATGCATATGTTCACATCTGTGGTGTTATCGGCGTGCGTCCTGAAGCACAGCGTGATCAGGGAATGATCCGTACCTCACGCCGACGTGTCCCACGGCGCTTTTCGCCTGTCTGTCTCGATGGAGCGCTCGCCTGAACACCAGCGACAGCAGAGATGTTATTTATAGGTTTAAAGAAAGGAAGAGGCATTGAAGTGATTTTAAAAACCTCACAATGGCAGCGACATGAAAAAATGGCATCATTTATTCCATTTTACACACTGAGGGAGCTGTTCTTCTGCGCACACAAAGGCAAGAGACACAAATTGGGGCATAATTGTTAAATCACTAATCCAGGGAAACAAAGAGCCATTACCGCTTAGTAAAAATGAATGTCACCACTTAGCGCGGCGAAATTTGTCATGTATATTTTAAAGCGTCGCCTAATAGCCGTTTTCATAGCGGGCCTCAGCGCTGATTGGAAGTTGAGTTTTTTTTTTCGCCGCGCCTCTGGGCGTTCATCTCCATTAAGCCGAGCCTCTTACAAACCTGACAGGCAAAGAGGCATCAAAGAGCTTCTCGCCCCGGACTCTGAGGAGAGATTCGCAACGCTCACGCCATGCTCCACAGTCAGCTCCATCACCTAATAACAAACCTATGTCGGCGACTGACCGGCTCGGCGCGGGAAACGATCAGCATCTTGGCTATGAACGGCTGTAACAACAGGATAACACGGCAGGAAGTGCATGATGTCGCAAATGTTGTCTTTCTTGACTTGTCAGTTGTGAAAACCAGCCATTGTTACTTCTTGCAGTTTGAAGGAGAGCATCTCACCCACCATCAGTGTCAAGGTTGTGATGAGCTTTGCAGTATGAGCATGATTGGGGCTTCCAGCAGACCCTCAGAATTGCAGATTAACAAGCACAATAACAGCTCAAGCACTATGATTAATCCTCTGAATCACTTATGGTCCCAATCTTTTGGGTTTGTGAAGCACTGTTCTGCAAACAATACTGCACAGTATGTGAGTATGCGTTCCCTTGGGACATTACTACTTGTACTACTCGAAAAAAAGACGAGAGACAGACATATGAAACTACCAACACCTCCTATGGTAGGCAATTAGAGAATTACAACCCTACCATGAATGACTGGAAGCAACAGGCAATAACTTCTCACCCCCTCATCAGCAGGGCATACAAACCAACATCAATTTAGGCATTAAGCTCAGGAGCTTTGAGGAGCATTCCCTCTTCCAACTCAGCTTCAGGGAATCAGACGGTGTGGCAGTGCAAATAGACAGAGATCCTTCAGAAGAGCTACCACACATCCCCTAGCCGCTGGGTTTGAGGAACAGCCATGGTCCCCAGACTGGGAGCTCTGGGTGGGTGGGTAGGGTTGGGGGGGTGAGAGAGGAAGCCAATTCATCCCTCCCTCCGCTGAGACTTCTCCAGAGTGTGGCTTTCATCACAGATACATCACTGTGACTCCAGGGTGTGCAGCTCCCTCCTCTTCCCCCCCCATCTCCATCCTCCTTTCTTCCCCTGCCCCTCTTCAAATGGAGCTGAATTATTTAGCTAAAAACACCCCCGTGCACAATTGCTGTCTGTGCGCCCTGTGTGTTTCTCATGTGCTCATCATTCCTCATTTCTCTCTCTCTCCTTTTCCCTCTCTCTCTCTGTCCTCCCTTTAAGGATTGTTGTTAGCAGTTGAGGAACCTATTTTAGACAGGATCAGAAAAGACCAACCTTTCTCTCCCCCCCCTAATTCAATTAAAGAAATTCATTAGTGTAATGCAGGGCTGCGAAGCACTCTCTTTGCCCAGCGCATTCAGAAAGCGCCCTCCCTCCGTTCAGTTTCTGCGTTCATCACCTCCACACGGCTCCTTCTCTCCCACTGTTCCGCTGCCTCCCTCCCTCCCTCTCTCTCCCTCTCTCCCTCTCTCTCCGCCTCCCTCCCTCGCCCTCCCCGTGTCAGTGCAGATTTATTCTGTGTCTGACGTGTTCAGACAGGGTCAGGAGAAGGGAGGTGAGTGTACAATAAGAGATAAGATCATGGCTCCCGTGGGGCTTGTTTGGCCCTCCACCCGATCCATCAACCGCTGGTTCCCTGTGCCAAGGTCAGCTCTAATGAGGATGTGCTGGGATCCTATTCGGCACCCCCCCCTTCGCCATAGAGGAACAAACACACACACATATCCGTACCCACAAACACACTGTCAGTCTCACGCATATGTCCAGATGTGCTAAAATTACTCTGGCACTCCGATGCTTAAAACACTTGACTGGTGAATAAGAATACGGGGCTGGAGAGCTGTGGGCAGAATTGGGCCGGACAGGGGAAGAGCAGACGCCGTAGGTGCTGTAGGCTGGTCTGTGGGTCCGAGATGGCTGGATCAGTCCCTCTTGTTTGAGGTTTACTCAGCACTTGGGTCCGGACTCATTAAGCCTCTCTGGTGGAGCCGGTGCTGGTGGAGGGGCGCGGGGTGCTCACTAATGAAGCTATAAAAGTCGTGGCAGGGGGCAGCTGGGGGGAGGCTGAGATGAACTGGGCCGCGATTGAGACATTCCGGCTTCGAGCGTCACCTCAGAAAACGCCAGTTTTACATTGTGGGGAGAACGCATTAGTCTGCCGGCTGTTGGGTTGCAGTGCCAGCTACTGGGCTGCTGGCCACTGGGTCGGAGTGCTGTGCCCTGGTTTGCTGACTGTTGTTTCAGGGTGCTATGTACTGATCTGCTCGATGTTTGGTCCTTATTATGTACTGACGTGCTGGCTGTTGGGTCAGAGTCCTGTGCCTTGATTTTGGTGGCTGTCAGGTCAGTGTCATGCCCAGATTGCTATGCTCTGGTTTGGTGGCCATTGGGTGTGAGTGCTTTGTACTGCTCTGCTGGCTGTTTGGTCAGTGCTGTGTACTAATTTGCTGGCTGTTGGGTCAGAGTGCTGTACCCCAGTATGCTGGCTGTTGGGTCATAGTACAATGCACTCTCTTCTTTCTGTTGGGTCTGAATGCTCTGCCCTGACCTGCTGGCTGTTGGGTCACAGTGCTATGCCCTGACCTGCTGGCTGTTGGGTCACAGTTCTTTGCCCTGACTTGCTGGCTGTTGGGTCACAGTGCTATGGCCTGATCTGCTGGTTGTTGGGTCAGAGTGCTTTGCCCTGACTTGCTGGCTGTTGGGTCACAGTGCTATGGCCTGATCTGCTGGTTGTTGGGTCAGAATGCTTTGCACTGGTCTGCTGACTGTTGGGTTAGAGTGGAATGCCCTGGTTTGGTGGCTTTTTGATTGGAATTTTATGCACTGATCTGCCAGCCAAAGGGTCAGATTGCTGTGCCCTGGTTTGGTGGCTGTTGGGTCAGAGTGCTTCTGGGTCCTTGTGCTGAGGGCACTGCAGTGACAGGCACAGAGCTAGCAGCAGTGCTTCTCTCTTTCACAGCCCCTCCACTCCCATCACTGACCTGCTGGAGCACCAGTACTGCAAGCGCTGGCTGGAGGAGCAGCGGGCCAAAGACCAAGCCCGTCTGGAGAGGAGGCAGAACAGGGTGAGGGCCAGCTTCTGCGTGTGTGTGTGTGTCTGTGTGTGTGTTTGTGTAAATGTGTGTGTGTGTTTGCTTGTGTGCGCAAAAGAGAGAGGAGAGGCGTGCGGAAGACCGATGGAGTATGTGATGAACCATAGTCTGATTATGACATAATAATAATAATTATTATTATTATTGTTATTGTTATTATTATTAGTAGTAGTAGTATACTAAGTTTATCATCATTATTATTATTATACGAAGTTCATCATTATCATATTTCGTACACACACTTTGACTCAGACCTGCAAACTCTATCTGAATAGTACTGTATGATAAAGAGCAGCCAGACCTGCACTGAGACGGTTTGTGGTTTAATCTCATGCTCAGGTCACCGACCTTCTGCCTGACTGACAATGTAATACTGACATCATTATATTAATATACAATTATGTCATTTTTCATTCGGATAGTGGTACATGTACATCAGCTCTTCGCATTTGAAAGCACTGATTTGCGATTAGCGAGGAGAGTTTCAGCTGTAATGCACAGGCATTTCCATTTACATATCATGTGAACCATGAAGGAATTTCAGACCTTTTTCTACTCAAGGACCTCATTGTAATTCATACGTTTCCCACAATTTTGCACTCAAAGTGAGGTATTCTAGCAATATGAAATATTGATGATGAGATCTCTTTTTTCAAGAATAAAAGTGAGCAAGTAGCTTTTTTTCTCAGAATCGAATATATCGAAATATTTGACAAAATTATGAAGCACTTGTATTTTGTCCATATAAAATATGTCTCTTGAATACATTTAATCTGTTTCCAACTGATCAGTCGGCATTACGAGGAACAGATGTGCATTGGAGTTCTCACTGGGCAATGATGAATACAATCTTATTTTAGTTTTATTGACTAACTTTTATTAATATCAATTACATAACATCACTGTATTTGATCAACATTCTGTAAATGAAATTAATTTAATTCTATTCTATTAAATTTATTCTAATAGAACCCATCAGTTTTTTGCTATGTATTCTGCAAATATATATCACTGAAGTAACAATAATGGTATAACACCCAGAAGGCTATTTACTCTTTAAAACATAATGCCAAACTAATGTAAGTTGTTAATTGTGTATTTAATATATATTTAATAATACTTTATCAGTGTAAGTTTTATTTAGTGAAACCTAGGAAGATCTTGTGTACAGAATATATTTTCAGAATGATATGGCACAACTGCAATTAATTAGAGTTAGACACAAGTGATACGATTTGGATATTCCAAATAAATGAATACATTTACAAACTTCTGAGGCTGTCTGATATCTAATAATAAAAGTGATAAACACCATTATTTCCCTGCTTTACTGGAGTGTGGAGGCATTTCTGTGTTTGATGAGGGTTCAGAGTCTGGCTGTGCTGCAGGTGCGCTGAGCCAATAGTAGATTGAAGACACTGGATCACCAGCCGCGGACAGAATAACTGCAGAAATAACTCAGTTTTTGCCAAATATTAATGCTCTCATTGAGAATACAGAACATGAAGAAGAGGAGCTCAGGTGCACAGGAAGAGGTTTTTCTTTTCACGCTACACTCAGGTAGCGATCATATTCAGGTGACCTCAGCCGACACATGTAAGATGTAAGGAAGAGGATCAATTAGGGCCTTTCGGCTACAGCTGGAGTCTCAATTATCATTGAATTTACATAATGCTGGATACATGGCTCTCTATTTTATCATGGTCATACCGCTTGAGTACGTCTGCACTGTGGTCCAGGATTAGTGTTGGGATGTACAATAATTCTACTATTCTCTGGTCGTGTATCTGTCTGCCATATTCACTTTGTGTCCTCTGCAGGCCCATTTGGGGCGTATTTCAGATACACGGACGACCATCCTGAGGAAGAGCCGTCCTATCGCCGAGCCCCCCTCCATGTGGAAACTCCCTCGTTTCCAAGAGGTGAGAAGCCTGTGGGGTAGTGACACTTAAAATCAAAACTATACACCAAAAAACATGCTCAACCTTCAGTAATCCTCAAAGATTATGGTGACGCTTAGCCATCCTGGATGTAGAGGGACTATCAGCTTTAATCTCAAATGTCAATACCAGAGAACAGTCAAAATGATAATGGGCATCTAATGGGAGTGTTTGGACTCAGCATAAGCACAAAAACAGAACAAACGAGCAGTTTTTTCAATACTTAGGTCATGTAACTAAATAGTTTATTTTTGTGGGAGAGATGCTCCTAGGTTTGATATTGCATGTGGTCGAATGCTCAAAACAATGTTGAAAGTGATAAAGTTTCAAGAAATTGACATCTGGCAGCTGGAAAACAATCACAGTCGACCAGCTCCATTGTCTCGCGTGGATGGTCTTTGGGGAGGGGCTGTGTAATGCTCAGATTAATACTCCTCCACTGAAAAAACAAATGTTCTCTCTTATCCTCTCGCCTCTCAGCCACCCCATTACATCCGTCCCCATTCAAGCCCAGTTTGTAGATTTTGGGTTACAGTACATACTGCAGTGCCAGCAATGCCCCAGCAGTGCTCCAGGGCACAGGGGTCCTAATAGAAATGGGATGGGGATGTAGAGGTGGGCTGTCTGTACAAATTAAAAGTTTCCTTCCCGCTGAGCAATCAATAGCGCTTTGCACGCGACCGAAGACTCCTCAGTGGTGGGACTCAGAGGACAGGGGTCGAGGGACAGCGGTAATTTTGGGTGCGTGCTGCAAATGCTTCGAAGCTCCTACACTCGTGTTGTTAAAATTGATGGATGGTCTTAAGCCCCTCGTTCCGCAAGGCACTCCCCTCTCCCGGCCCCACCCCCCACCCCCCCACAAGGTTTTCCCCCTCTTTGTCCCCCCTCCCCAAGCAGATGAACTCAGTCTTCAGTGAAATCCATTGATGATAAGAGAGGGATACGAGTTGGGTGTAAAAACAGAATATTCACGCTCATTCTGAGACATGTACAGGTGTACTGAGACGTGTTTCATGGATGAATAAAACTTTTTAATTCTTAGTCATTCTTCTCTCAGATAAGACAGGGTTTTCAATTCAGGAATTCAGGAATTAATGCACTGATTCAGGCATTAATTAATTACACACATTTTCGAGAACAATACCAACACCTAAAAACCACGTGTTCTCTCAACCACTAATGTCTCGATTGAAGCCCAGATCAGAAGTATCGATTGCAAATAGTTCAGTTAATACTTTTCCCATGTTGTTGAGTCCTGGCCCACCAGTCTCTTATGTGGAAAATATCATAACAAGGGTTTTACCAATTGAAATCAGCTCTAATTAGGGACAGAGATAAGAAATGTTGCAGACTGAATAACACCGATGTGTGCTGACGTTCCTGTAGTCTTTATTAATTAGTGCTGATTTGCTAAATGGATTTAGGAATCTTGTGCCATGACCACTCAACTGGACTCACTCAAACATGCTCGTAAACACAGGGCATATGAAATGCACACATGTATGGAAACACGCATCTCCTGTGAAAAACCACATGTAGAGGTACAAATCAACCTCATCATGACATTGCGTCGCAAAACTGTTTCTCACTGGCCATTCCATGTAAATGATCAAAGCCCACGCCTGGTTACCACCCCTGACCCCCCCTGCAGGAGCTATGGAGCGCTGGTCTGGCAGCTTTAAGGCTGCTGGCTTTGCACAAAGCGATGATTTTGGCCCGCCACCACCTCTGCGGCAATTTTTCTCTCTCTCCTGCCCACCTTGTGGCAGGCGCAAGCCTCCAATTAAATCAAAAGTGGTTTGTTTTTATTGGTCTTTTGCGCTGACAAGCAGGCTATCATCTTGACAGCTTTACCTGTCAGCGAGCTGAAGAAAATCTTCCATTGACAATGCCCAATGCTTCCAATTAGGGCAGAATCAGGCTCCTGGAGCGCTAACTATCCTTCCTTTCTCCCCAAAGGATCCCCCCTCCCTCCCAACCTCCCGCTCGTGCGCACGCACAGAGAAATATTTGCGTCCGTGTGTACATGGAGTCACATGCGTGCTCTAGCAGACACGGGCGTACACAAATGTACTGGCAAGTGTGCACGTGTACAGACAACCACATGCTCAAACGCGCTTTCTGACATATGCTTACGTGCACACACACACATATTTACTCAGGAATACATACACATACTAAAGCTCTGACACAAGCTCACGCCATCTCCGGCTTTTATAGCCTTATTTTCCCTAGCCCTGCTTGCCATCTCTTCTGTTTTAGGTGGGTATATGACTGTACCGCAAATTATCGACACGAAACGGGTGGAGAGCACCATCGTCCGGGGCTGTCAGCAGTAATGAGCCGATGAAGGTGCAGTTTGGTGGCATTCAGCCGCTAAACTCTTTTTTTGTATGACAGCTGATGGTGAAAGGCGAATGTTAACCTTATAAAAGATTTAGTAATTCTCATTATTTTCCGTCAAGTATCATCTCTGATGGCTTTAGGTTCGACATTTACATCCCTGACTTCTCAGGAGCAAGCCCATTTCTTCTGTTACTTTTTTCTTTATCTTTTTTTGTTTATCATCCTCAGGTTTTTTTTTTTTTTTACACATTTCCTACCCTTTCTTTGTTGAAATGCATGTTTTTATTCTCCATTTCAAAAAGATATCCAGATGCCAATTTTTTTCCAAAGGCGACATGTTTTTACAAGACTATATATATAAACAAACAACTAAATAAATAAATAAAAAGGCAGGCAGAATTTAGTGTCTTTTCCTACAGTAAAAAAGGTGGGTGAGAGCTGAAAGCAGTCTTTTCTGCCTCTTTGAAGCATCTTGCAGGCACTTTGCAACACGTTAAATATTATTTAAAACGCACATACAGACGCAGGGCGGCGAGTAGTTGACAGATTTCTCAAGGCAAGAACTTTTATTTATTTATGATTTTATTTTGTTACAAAAACACATTTTTCTGTGGATTTTGAGACACAATGCCTTTCCCTTGTCTCACATCACTCCTGAATGCCTGAAGAACAGAGGCCGTACTCCTGACTGTAGAGCGATCGTTGCCTGGTGCCAATCTTCCTGCCCGGCAACGCTCCATCTGACAGCCATTTCAGTCAGAAAAGAAACCCATCTCAGTTTCATATCTGCACAAGTGAGCTTTTTACCACCTCACCTGCTCGTTTTTGACATGAGCGATACTGGCTTGTTTAGCGGTTTTATAATAAATTGACCCCTTCTTATTGGTAGTCTGGGGGGCACATTGTGTGCTTGCTTAATTAATCAGGTCTGATTGGGCTTCAGAACAGAATATTCAGGCTGTAAATGCTGCTTCATATGAACAGTTCGCTCACAGTGAGAGATGTAGATTCCTAAGTTAATGTTTGTGGAAGTTTATACGCTTTTTAACTCAAACGGCATGTCGGGTCATTGCTTCTACTTAGTAACCAATTAGTACAATTTAATCGAATGAAGCTGATTACTAAGTTTTATTAACCAGTTCATTAATCTGCTCGTCCAAGTTCATTTATCTACAACTAGATGAACTACAAATTTATGGAGACATTGACCAAAATAAATGCTGATTTCCAGATAGACCACCATTTTGGCAGAAATATTTTTTTGAATAAGCATCTGTAATTGTGCATCTGTAAATGTTGACACAGCATACCTCTGAAAACTTTCGCTCTTCAACAAGTTAAAATAGACAGCTGTCATGTGTCATCAAACCTTTGTCAGGTCTCAATCAGCCGCTAAATCAAAGCTAATTAAACAGAAGCAGTAGGATGGCAACACTCTCACAAGGGGTCCCTGGGTTAGAGATACCTTTTTTACGTCATCATGGTGAATTGTTTCCCTTAAAAAGAAGTGTTCGTATGTGTGTTGTGTCTTCATATGATTTCCAAATGCCTGGTGTAGGGCATGTATGGTTTCGTCTGTAATAATATCAGCATGTATTGTGCAAGGTAGCATTGAAATGTCTGATACATATTGTTTTTTTTCCCGCTTGTTCCGGGCTAAACCTGAACAATAGTGCAGCCTGTCATCAGGTGTATGCATGTGTATACGTGCGCGCACACACACATGCACACACAGATCTACTGAGGGTATTGTATCAGCTTCATCTCCCACTTGTTCATCAATGGTGCATCTCACTGATGTACACACACACGCACACACACCCCTCTCCTTTTCACCTGGCACTTGTCAAATCTAGGCTCCCCTGCACGGGGGCCGTGTCCATTTCTCCAAACTGTGCCGCAGAGAACACATGCGCACCCCCAGGAGCAGATATGACTGACAGGAGACAGTGAGACGCTGCTGCATCAGTGCTCTCAGCCGGTGAGTGTTGCCCATCAAACCGAAAGACTCCTCCCCTCATCTAGTGTCCTCGTCTCTCACTCTTGCAGGTGGGACCCGCCCTGGACACCTTCCGCAGCCCCGAAGCTCGGAAAAAGGCCTTCAGCGCCCACTACTCGGATTCAGTGGCACGGAGAGGGCACCTGGGACAGGGCACCTACAACCTGAATTAAAGCAGTCAGGGGAAAAGGGGAGCGTGAGGAGGAGGGGCAAAGAGTCAGAGAGACGGAGAGGGATGAGGGGAGTAGGAGGCAGAATGGGAAAGAGTAAGAGCTGAGGGCAGAGGAGTGATGGATGCTGTGTGAGAGGGATAGAAAAGCATTTTTGAAAAGAGTGAGGTAAGAAGAGGTAAGTGGGGTAAGTGAGGTAAGTGAGTAAGAAGAAAATTAGAGGAGAAGATGGAACTCTTGGCTGAGGGCAAAGCTGCACTGCCTTTAATTGCGTGAAAATTGTCGAAATTTCAATTCTTGTCATGCACACCAAAACCAATATGTGCAAGATTTGACATATTGCATTTCTCTTAATTAGCGGGGAACAATTAGCCTTTGTTTTTAAAAGGGTTTATAAAACATTTCAATGGACTTGAATATTTAAAAGTAATTTGAAGTATATCCTGATGTTTGATTGTGCAATTCAAAATAATCAATATAATGATTAAAAGGTACATTAAATGACTTTGCGTGGTCATTTTTCTGTGTGATGTCATCAAAGTGCTCCAAACACTGCACTGACTATCAGAAAGTTATCCAAATTACTGAACCATAAGGTGTAAATGTGAAGGTGTTTGGGCTAATCAGGTGCAGTCGATCACAACGAAAATGCAAACAAAAGAGGAGGCGGCAGAAAAAAAATGCTGTTAATATCATATACGTAGTAAAACACACTCAGTGTACAATGAAAGTTGGTGCAGGAGCTTGAATTCTAGTAGTCTACGCGCAAGAAGCTCCGATTTTGCGGTCAGCAAATGTCCCCGGCACCCCCGCCCAAAACTGACAGCTTGTATCCGGGTTTTCGACGCAAGGAAGCCTAGAGAGATTCAAACACCTGCTGGAGCATGCGAAGGAAGAACGTCTCCAATCTGCTTCAATTGTTCGGACTCATCTAGGGGTACGTTTCCCAAAAGCATAGTTGCCAACTACGTTAGCAACTTACATAGTTCAACCATGCACAGTTAATGGTTCCAACAATGTAAGTTAACATTTGTGCTTTGGGGAGCGTCACCCAGGTCATAAAATTGAGCAAACTGACGCCGTGGGACAAGGGAAAACCTGTAAAGTTTATGGCCACTTGGCAAGATGAACAAAGACTGCGAACCTGAGTTTTTTTTTTTTTTTTTTTTAATTAGGCGAAACAATACTTCGATGTCGACTACATCGCGGTTATTTTGTCCTCAACAAAATTTAGCCCCCCCCATCCGAGCTTTACACTCTAAACCCAGGTTAGATGATGATGATGATGATTATTATTAATTATTATTATTATTATTATTATTATAAGCATGCAGCAGTAGGAGTGGTATAGGCCTAGTTGTGGTGTGCCAGTACTGATGACAACTAGATAACCCTGTGGCCACAGGGACCGAGTCGTGTATCTCCCCGATCCTGAAAATTTTGAACAAAATGGCCGCTGGCAGCCATATTGGACGTCCAAAATTGCCGAAAATCGGTCTTGGGCATTGTAAAATAAATATCTTCGCCTGCGCAAAATTAGAAAAAGTTCCTGTAATAGCTAATTGTTGCTTCCAAACCCCGGAACAGAAAATCTCTGAGGGCGCGGCGGCCCCAGAACTAAACCATAGTATCTCCCGACTATCATCGTCAGGGAGATTCAATTACAGTGGTGGGCCTACACTGAAATTAAGCCCACGTGGCAGAAACTTTCTTGACAATTTTAGGAGCCGTATATACCATTTAAGTGTAGGCCTAAATAAATATAGTAACTGTTAAACTCCTTAGTTCTCTGTTTTTATCTGACTGGCATCCAATTTACTGAACTTCTGGGCCTTCTTTTATGCACGCGTCAGGCTTATGCATCAACTCATCCGCGATGGTTTGGAAACGAGAGAAAAGTTATTGGGAAAATGCCAGTTCATTAGCTTCTAAGGAGAGAACAACTTATCCTTGATGATGCCCAATTAATATGGATTGAAATGCGTTAAGATAATGTTACATTTTGAAACAGGCTTTTTAATAAGGTCAACAAATATGGACACACGAAAGAACAACAGGCCTGAGTATTGTAGCAACCCTGTTACCGTTATTGCTGCTAATAAAAATAAAATTAAAAAAAAAAAATCTGTACAGAACTGGCTGGTATATTGGATACTTAGATCTGTGTCTCCTAATTTATTCCATGTCTTTTATTCAAAGTGACAAAAGGGGTGTGGAACTGGTTTTCCTCCTCCTCCGCTGAAGCGAGTCATCACCCAAAAAGCCCACTCAGCCAATAGAAACCTGCCGCTGGGGACGCACGTAAACTGGACACCTTTAAAATGTAGCTTCTGAGAGTGACACAAGTTCATTTTTGGGGGAAGTGGTCACCGGATGTTTGCGCTTAACCTACATTATCCCGAGCCATATTTTTTTTTCTCCCAACTGACCAGCCGGCTGAGCCCTAGCATGGCGCGGAATATTTTTGTCTAACAGAGACCTCTCACGCGCTGTCTGTCCAGGCCACCAGATCTAACTACCTCTCATCTTATTAAAACTTCATCAGTAACTGGCTTCATTATCAAGTTCAGATCGTCAATTCAAGTGAATTAGATCGCCCGAGTGTCTGTCCGTGGTGCTGAAACTCTGGCTCGCCCTGTGGATTGCTGCTGCGCTCGGAGAGTTTAAAGATTTCTTTAAACTGGATCAGATATTTACAGTGAGAAAAAGTAGCATAGTAGTATATAAGGCCTAGTGCCACTGGAAAAGTGTATAGTGAGATAATTCGTAAACAAACCGACGTAGTAATTGTTCTCGACAGCGTTTTCAAACGGGAAATTTTGAGCTTCGTAAGACCTCAACTGGATTCAAAGCATCTTGTGCTTCATAACTGAAAATGTCTGCTTTACATTTTAGACGAATTCGCCATTTTCATTCAGTGCGACTTATTTAGAAACTGCAAAATTAGGTGTCATTCTTCAATTTTGGAAACGTCTGCATCGGAGCATCAAACCAGCGTGAAGGAATAACTGAAATATCCAACGGTGTCTGGATGTTCAAACCGGATCCGGTAATATTGCTCGCACTCTCGTCCGATTCCCGCTGCCTAAACAAATGATCGTTTAAAACAACAATTTTCATATGCAGAACCCCTCAAGACTGAGCATGGAGGCGTCCACTAACGGGTCCAGTTTTGGGATTGACTCTTTGCTGTCCCACAGACCTGGAAGTCCGATTATTTCTAAAGGGGACAGTTTGCTGGGCGAATGCAGGTCCCCTCTGGAGTTAAGCCCGAGGTCTGACCTGGAGAGTGGCTGCTCCTCGCCCCCATCACCTCGGCGGGAATGCGGCGAAGACTTAGTGCAGAGACAAGGTCACGCTCTTGGACTTGAGTCACACCTACAACACGGACAGATTTCCGCAGGTTCCCAGCCACGTACTGTCACGTCGTCGTTCCTAATCAGGGATATTTTGGCGGACTGCAAGCCACTAGCCGCATGCGCTCCATATTCCAGCAATGGACAGCCTACGCAAGAGACAGGGCGGCTTGTGTCTAAAATTGACGACTTCATTGATAAAATTCACAGCAACTCGTCATCGGACAGTGAATACAAGGGTAAGATTAGTGGTCAAGTTGCGTCTTTCGGAAAAATTCTGGGCATGTTCAAAAATGTAAAATAATCATCATTTCCAAAATTTTAAATGTGTAGTGTTAGGCTACAGGTGTCCTAATCAATTAAATGAATCAATCTAGTAAAGCGCCGTGTCTAAGCAGACATAATTTAAAAAAAGGAAAACGGCGGGCATATTTGAACAACTAAAATAGCACATCTAATAGATTTATTTCGTCATTTGAGTACCTCGCTCAAATTCGTTGTTGTCATGCGATTCAATCATAGGGGTTACATCCACTCGGCTCATTTTCACATGCACGAAACAAATGGCAATTTATGTCTAGATTTATATAAATAGAACCCGTACTGAGTGAATTAAACTCATTATGATACCCTACTTTTCAAGGTAGGTAATGTGAGGCCGTTGGTCGCGAGACGACAGTTTCCCCCTAAAGGATTGAACAACGAATATAATAAAAATAATAATAATAATAATAATAAACATTTAAATATCGTAAAAAAATTGCCAATCGCCAGTTTAGATGGAAAAATGTGCAATTATAAACCTACCAAATGTTTTCTGTGAACAAGGCCTAGAAGTAAAAAAAAAAAAAAAACAAGATTAAAACGAGAAAAAAATGACAAGGGCTTCTCCAGAGATGTATCAGTACAAAGATCCATTATGTATAATACGAAAAGAAGAAAATTATCATCTTGCCGAATCAATGAAAAATGTTTTTGAAATAAGATGTTAAACCTCATGAACAATATTCCGCAGCAACAACAGTCAACAACATACGTATAAACATAGGCAATAACCTGACACACACACACACACACACACACACACACAGCTCATAAAATATTTCCAAATTTTTAATGTATAACAATAACAAAATAAGCCATCATTTTCAAATAGCTAAAATGGGTACTGCGGACGTCAGAAATGGAAATTACACTTTTTATAAGAGCTATAACAACAACAACAACAATGATGATGATAATAATAATAATAATAATAATAATAATTAGTATTATTATTATAATAATTATTATTATTTAATTTTTTTGGCATGGATAGCCCACTTAATAGGCCTAATATCAGCGCGCGGAACGGAGACAAACAAATCCACGGTGCGTAATTAGTAGGATTTATGCTACCAATCACAATGAACAGTCTATCACAGCATAACATTTTTGATGATGGATGGGGAAAGGATTCGCATTTTTTTCTGGACAAGTGAAGGTAGCTTAATTCAAGAACGTCAATCGTCATATTCTGCTATTTATTTATTATGTATTTTTGCCAACTTTTTCCCATGGATTTACTGAATGTTCCCCATCTGTTTATCAGATTTATTTCATGGACGGCTGGTCTGCTCCTTATTTTGGCTTTATACTCGGGCCTGAGAAGTTTGTCTTGTCGTGGTTGAAAGGTTTACCTCCCATGTGGCTCAATTAACCGGATTATTGCACTCCTTGAGAGTCCAATCAAGTCATGCACTGCACTCAGCCCTGTCATGTCTCCATATTTCTAGCCAGGAATGAGAGCAATTCATATCAGGCCCATGACAAATGAAAATTATTTCAACCAATAATCATCTTCACTAGTCTGATTTTTCAAAGCTTCTTTTAAATTTCAATACCGTTCAAGCAACAACTAAAACAATAGACTACACAGCGTGAAGATATTCATATTTTCAGCATTGTACATACCAACTAATCCAAGCATTTTTCACGAAATTTCACGCAATTGCAATTTATATACGCTATTTGTAAACGCATACCAAGATCATACTTGCAGGGATGCGGGCGAATTGATGAAATAGTGTCTCTTTGCCTTAATAATTACAATAGCACAATTATTAAATTTAAACTTCAATAAAATACTCCAATAAATCTAGGCCTAATTATGGAATTTACGCAATTTGAATCATTTTGTTAAAAGGTCTCATACCATTATTATGATGATGATGATTATTTATTATTATTATTATTATTATTATTATTATTATTATTATTAAGTGGCATTAGTTTGAAGTACATAGTATCGCTCTTTTCCTGTCAACCTTGTTATTCTTGCAAATGTTTGTGCCGTTATCTGGATTTCAGTGAAAGAGGAGGGTGACAGGGAAATATCCAGCAGCAGAGACAGCCCGCCGGTTAGACTGAAGAAGCCCAGAAAGGCACGAACTGCCTTCACTGACCACCAACTGGCCCAGCTTGAGCGGAGCTTCGAGCGACAGAAGTATCTGAGCGTTCAGGATAGGATGGAGCTGGCGGCGTCGCTCAACCTTACCGACACCCAGGTCAAAACGTGGTACCAGAACAGAAGGTGAGCGCATTTTTATGAGTCCAAACAAAAAGTCAAGCACTATCTTTCCAGGTCAGCTCTTCAAAGTAACTGAAAGGCTGGAAAAACACAATCCATGACTCCAAATCTAAATACAAAGGATAATTTTAAAGCTAATTGCCAGAAGTTAATGACATAGCCTGGGCAATATATCATTTATAATGCACACTGCACGCTGATTTTTCATGATTTAGCATCGGTTCCAAAAGAAGTGGATGGCAAAAACTTGCCATATCGAGCAAAAGGTCTTTATAAGCGTTTAGTTAAACAAACCACAAAAATATGGACGTTTATCCCCAGAATATACTGTCTGCAAACAGGGTCACCATTATATAGACAATGAATACAGGCACACTTTAACCTAAAGTTTTATTGGCTAGAAGAAGAAAACTGTGAACTTCAACTGATATTCTGGTTCACACGTAACAAACAATCGTTTAGGCCACATTACCTTTCTGTCCTCTTGCTGTTGCAACATTGTGCTTTGCAAAAAAAAAAAAATCCCCAGTGCTGACATCGGCAATCTATTTATACAGAGAAACTCAAACATCTGCCAGATAGCCACGGACACAATCAATTACCAAAACAGCGCATCCGTCACACAGCTTTCATGAACTACTAGGCCTACAGTAGATTATGGGCCGCGGCCACAAATCGTATTGAATAGTACAACAAATAGGCCGAGACTTAAAACGTGTCGAAGTACCATGTAGCAGGCAATAAGCATTATTTTAACGCTAATTGGGGAGCGACGCGTAAAGCGTGAAACGTAAAAAAGAAGTCCATGCGTAATATGGCAGAAGACGAAAAAAATTTTCTTGTTTAATGTTATTGGACAGTAATTTTCGACATAATGTCATTTCCATTTGGACGGATTGCAAATGTGCCCATAAAGCGCATTAAAAAATGATGGCATCTGCCTTTACCAAAATAACATGAAATAAATATCTGAAGTTCACACATTTCGCAAATAAATAATAAATTATTGCGTTCCGTGTGAATAATTTAACTAGCGCGCTGTAATTATACAATTGTTATAATTATGAATAATTTACCTGTGAGAATTGCTACTATTTTCCGGGACAATCAGAACCCGCTTAACAATGAATTGAGAGTAAGTTTTCTATTTAAAATTATAAAAACAAAACTGGTATGGATGATAAAATTGCCTGTTATCTCGAAGTTTCGCCGAGCAAAAACGAGGATCAGTATGTGGCCGACCCCCGTCCCAGATGATTAAATTCAGTCAACATAAAATAAAACAACAAACTGCAGAAAATATTTCAAACTGAAAGAAATAAAATGATATAGAGAGGCAAATGTATTATCATGGACAATAGCAGTTATTAGTAAACTCAGACCTGCATGGGGTCCCTTGTGTATTCTGGTTTTTGTTGCGACCACAATTAAAATCGTAAGATTTTAATAAATTAATTTGTCCTAATTAGGTGCATTTCACGTCCAAAGCAAAAATAGACATTTCTCCATATGTGCCATGAAAAACACATTGCAATTTCAAGAAATACCATTTTTAAACAAATCATACATTGAGAAAATCAGGAGGCTCCAAATTAGGTTGCTGAACCCGGGTGTTTAGAGTTCTTTCAAAATAATGTTCTTGAACTTAATTACAAACATGACACAAAACAGATCTGACTATCATTTGCTTTCCTAGTAAATTGTTGGTTTTCGCGACCATGTGTCCACGGTTTTAACAATTAGGAATATATTGTTTACTTTGATAGGTTGATTTTATCCCCCTTTGTATGCGGTTGTTTCTAATATAGCTACTGTGGATATAAAAATTTTGTTCTTCATTGCATATGTGTTAAAACGTGGCTAAATGGGATACATAAGTGCTCTGGGGCACGATTCTCAAAAGCACAGATGCTAACTTACAAAGTTAGAACCATTGACTGTATAGTGGAACTATACAAGTGCGAACGTAATTAACACGAAGCCTTTGGGAAACGTACACCTGAACAAAAATGCACTCAGGACAAATCAACATCGAAAATCTTGTTAAAGCCATACTCTTGCCATTTCGGTTGAAGCAAAAACCAGCATAGGGGCCCCATGACCGAGTTTGGGAACCACTGGACTTAAGGCTGCATTTTACATTCTAAACAACACTCAACAGAAGCAGTTCATTTCACATGAAGTAATGCTCATGATTTATGATTATTCCATCTAGACAGGCCGAAGGCAGTAGCCAGAATTATAGACTATCAGAATAATGACTAAAACGACTATGAATTCAGAAACACCAATTTCCTCATATATGGGGGTGTTCTGAAATCCAATATTTCACTATCTTAGAAATGTGTTTATACATTTTATATTTGGGTAAAAACCCTTATATTCTCTTCTCCCTGAAAAGGACGAAGTGGAAGAGGCAAACCGCAGTTGGACTCGAACTCTTGGCTGAAGCCGGGAATTATTCTGCCCTACAAAGAATGTTCCCCTCTCCATACTTCTATCCACAAAGTTTAGTGTCGAACCTAGACCCTGGGGCAGCCTTGTATTTGTACAGGGGACCCTCAGCTCCACCGCCGCCTCTGCAGCGGCCCCTTGTTCCAAGGATTCTTCTACACGGTCTGCAGGGAGGCACCGAGCCATCCCCACCTCTCCACTCCCTGTCTGGAGTGCTCCCGCGAGCTACACAACAACGGTGAGCCGCTCCATCCGGAGCCATATCAGGAGCTCCGAACCTGCTGATGGGGGCATGTACAAAAAGAGAAAGAAAATATTAATATCTTAAAAACAACAATGAACGTGAACTGGACTCTCTCGAAAGAACTGTCAAATCCACATGTTTAAACTTGGGGCATAAGACCACTGTTTATTTCTCTTTTTATTCATTTATATTCATCTATTGAGCGATTACGCCACTCAGAGAACTCCAGCTCCATGTACAGTATAACTGGGGACTTCAACGTGGCTTTTATGTCAGAGCTGCGCAGCGCAAGCAAGGTGCAAATGCCACATGACTGAAACTTCAACAAATATGAAAAACCTCATTTGGAATGAAAGTTCATCAAATTTGGGTTTCAGACATATAATAATAATAATAATAATAATAATAATAATAATAACAACAACAACCAGTGTTTTTTTCCAACCATCCTAGATTAGTCTACATGGGACTGTTGTCGAGTATTCAGACAAGAACTGATATCATTGATAGGCCAATTCATTTTTTTTTTCTTTCCAAAACCGATTTCGTATAATTGTGCCTAGTTAATGGTTATCACAGAAAAACGTATACGCCAACTCGGCAGACCTATCTTCACATCGCATTAAAAATAAAAACGGTGTTTCGTTCCCTCCCTGTCCTATATTGTACATAGTCGGTGTAATAACGAACAAATTTAGTCCCTTTACATGCTCTGTCCATGAACATGTAGTCAAGACATCCACATTATTATTATTATTATTATTATTATTATTATTATTATTATTATTATTATTATTAGGCCTATTATTATTCAAATGAAGTCACGGACTATGATATGGAGATATAGATAAAAAGAAATGTGCCCAGTCCAAGCTCCTTTTTGGGAAACTGGCCAATTAAATATCCACTTGTTCCGCACAATTCAAACGTCGCAGTTGTTTTCGGTCAAAATTGTGGAAAACATGTAGCAGTAACTTTTTTGCAAGAAGATGTACATAAAAATAATTTATTTGTGAAGCGGCTAATATTGTGAAGTGGTTCTTGTACCCATGGATATTGCAGACTTTTATGAACTGTTGAAGCTGGAATCAAGGGACAGTATGAAGCGAAAAAAATTTTTTTTTTTTTTTAAATGTACAAAATAAAGTTCTTAGAATGTGAGAGGCCGTTTCTGGTAAGAAGGCATCTTGAAAAGCAGTGAGAATAATCGAAACGACCGTGTCCATTTGAAAAAGAGATTTTTTTTTTTTTTTTTTACGATCAATGTATTGAACCAGAGAGGTGCTAGTCAATGCCTCTCCAAGTCATGAAAAGTTATAAGATTATGTTGGCGCAAAAACATATGCAGTGATTCACAGTAAACAACCCTAAATTTTCGAGAGGGCAGCGATTAATCTGCGTAAAACTGGAACGCAGAATGACCAAACCCAGTGGACGAAATCTACCAGGCCTGTAATAGGCCCTTACACATCACAATTCGGAAACGGAATCAAATTAAGTAGCCTACATACTCAATTGGATTACACCGCGGCAATGGTGACTCCAAACAGATGACGCTTTCACTTTTTAGCATCCACTATCTGCCAAGCACAATTCAAGCTATCAACAAGTTGATTCAAGACAATTTAAGACCAACATCCTGCGAAAATATCGAGGCTACACACACTAGTTATGCCTTCAACCGCGATACGAACGAGAACCGGAGAGTGTTCATCGACCTTCACGTTCCGGACCTATAGGAAGTATTGTAGTATACTTTCAAAATAGTTTACTTCATTAACCTATTTGCATAACATAATATTTTCCCAACATTTTTATAATAATTCCAGATTACAGATATGCATTTAAACGGCAACTGCGCAGTTCATGTCAAACCGCACATTGGCAATAAAATGGTTACAAATGGATTTATTACAGGACAGACGCCTAGGCTACATTAAACATTTATGAAAATCGTTTTCTCTTATTGTGTAATGTAGTCTCATTGATCTTTCCACTACCGTAAACGTAGTATAGGCCCATAACTTCAATAGATAATAGCCTGATAATAGTGTAATATTCAGTACCAAATACCAGAACGACTTAAGTAAAATTAAACAGCTAATAAAGGTCTTTGTGCACACGGGTTGGCCACAGTTCTACATAAAACCGCAAAATATCTCGACGATGACCACTCAGAAGAATGAAGAAACCTAAAGAGCCAAAGCATAGACCGACAGTAAAACCTACACCAGAGATCCATCCCAGTCGTGGAACGGCGCTATTTATCTCGAGAATATCAAAGGTCAGCAAGTGGATTTATAGAATTAACTTTTCAACTTTGACTGGAGAATCAACAGACTAGATAGTGCAACGGAGAGTTTGGACAGTTTTTTTTTTTTTTTTTTTTTTTTTTTTTTTGCTTTCAGCAATAACCGATAAATTAATAAATTAAGACAAAACACCAACTCGAAAATCAACCGAATCCTGAAAAACTTATCACGACGGCCTTATTTCTCCATGCTCAGTAACAAATACAATTAAGCAACTTTCAAAGAAATTAAGTGGCTTTCAGACGAACTCATATGACACCAAACCAAATTAAGACGAAACCAGATTTTTCTTTTTACACCCAAAGTGCATGATCGCTTTTGTTTTTAATGGCAGCCCGTTTCTCGCAGATATATAACGCATGGACATAGACAACTAAATTGTGAATCTAACGTAATTATGTCGTCTAACATTTTCCTTTCGGACTTCAGTGAAATTGATTTAGACGGTAGACCCATACAGACAACCAATTATCTAAGCTAATAATTTAGTATGCAATGAAAAAGGACGCGGGAAGACCATCCATGGTTAATTACTGAATTCTCTTCGTTTTTCATAAATAGGCGGATGAAATATTAATGACTCCATAAGTGTGTAATTGTTTAAGTGTTCTAAATGATGCCATTAGAAAATTGATTGTTTCCACCTTTTTCTTGGGTGTGTCGGCTGTCTGGTTGCTGCCAAACGGCTCCAACAGCTGGTAACCATGCTGACTGCGTGTCGGATAGGCAAAGCGACAGCTGGTCAGCGGCGAGCTGGTACCCCACACCCCACCCCCTCTCCTCTAGCGGCAGTGCCCTGGTGTCTTGAAAGCCTAAACATTGGCCAATGCTAGGGTTTAGGGGTTCAAGCTGACAAACGAGAAAAATTGTGACTATCGCTTAAACAAAAGACTTTAATGGCCTATTAATGGGAATTCGATAAATTGGTATGATCGTTCTGTCCCCTGCTGTACTGGCCGCACCGCATATGTTACCATTCGCCTGGCGCAGTTTAGACGTCGACTGGACCGAAATTCCCGCTGTGAACTCAAACCACTATTCCGCAGTATTAAATTAGTTAAGTCCTCGCAACATTGTCAACTCCAGCATAAACAAATTGTCGAGCAACTTCGCTATAAAGGCCTAGGCAAAAATAAAACTAATTTGAGGAGATTGCAAAATATTCATTTTGAGGTAATGTATACCAGGCCAATTTCTTTTAATTTTTATTGGGGAAATTTTAAAACGATCTAACGTTGGCCAAGTATCACAAGACTTGTGTCCCCTTTCAGATGAAGATGATGACCTCTCAATTTTAATGAAAGGCGTAATTCTTGCGAAGTGCGCAACTGATTATGCGAAAAGCATACGTGAGCTTGTTGAAAGGCACAAATATTTTGCATGTGAAAAGATCCTGGTAAACTCACGGCTCCTGCCACGGATTGCCCCCGGCTCAGAGTTAATGAAGTGCGGATTGAGCCGCACTGAGCTCCCGGCAAACAAAAACACAACACGGAGACTTAAAACCAGTGGATCAGTGACTCTGATTAATCTCATTGACTCAGAATAAAACCAAACAAAACAGCCTTCGAATCAAATTAGAAGTCAATCAAAGGCCAATTGGCATACTGAAAAGGCAGACGGTCAGAGAAAAAGCGCCTCTCACGGTAACGGCAAAACGCGAGACGTCTTGATCCTGCAGACATTTTCGTGACATGAAAGCACAGCATAAAACCATTTCGCTCAAATTCAGACTTGAAGTGTGTTACGCCACTAAACTATTAGTTTATTTACGCTGTTGTCCACATTATTGTTAAAGAAAAAGTGTTTACCTATTGTCAGCAGGATAAAAACCCTGAAACACTGATACGCTTCTTTCACAGTCACATTCAGTAGTGACAGATCAAGCAAAGAAATACGAAATTGATTCAAGCGCATCTGGAGAATCCTAGTACTTGTTCTCAGCCTGCCGGATTTTTGTTAAGAAGTTCAGGCGAATCCGTAGGCCGACAGCAACGATTAAGCGTCGTTTACTTCAGGGTAACCACAAGTCGAGAGGTTGGCATCAGAAATCGCCGACATTCCCCATTCGGTGGTGTGACGAATGAATTTCTATGATAGAGGTTGGACACTGATCTCTACTTCAGATAAATGAAATAATTTGCGAAGTAAATTAGCGGAGATGACAAGATTACAAATATAATCTTGATGCTCACTGCGAATGAGAAAGTAAGCCTCTGGGCATAGTTTACAGGAGACCTACATTTTGTCATACCAAGGCTGACCAGAGAAGCAGCAGTGCGTGTCAGATCAGTTATAAATTAGAGCACAAAGACTTCAGGTGCCTCAAATATCAGGCCATTTCAAAATGTGTTCACTGATAGCGCGTTTGCACTGGACAGGATTTCGCAAAAAGTTTCCTAGTTGCGGAAGTTAAAAAAAAAAAAAAAACGGGGCAATTATTTTCTTGAGACACATTGGATGTGAGGCAACAAAACATACAAAACAACACTCTCGTATTTATGCAAGCCATTATACCACCTGAGATTTTTCCCCCATAAATTCTTTGGACTTGCCAGTTAACGCTTGGATTTCACTTACATATTTTAATATAGTCGTAAACGTGAAGTTACAAAGGACGTTTGTATCATCCTTAAAATATCTGCTCTGTGCATGTGTAGTGCCTTCAGGCCATTCTAAAAATAAAAGGCTGTGCTTCTCTCTAAAGTCAGCGTCAACAGCAAGTGCACAGTGGCACGCTGTCCCTTCATGGAATGTAGCAAAAAAAAAAAGCAAATAGCGCAAGTCAATCGCTCGCTGAAGTTTCCCCATCTAAATGGAACTTTAGGCGTATGTATAAATACATTAAACAACCATTATATTTAAAATGCAAACCATTATCAAACATTGTACATTATAAAAATACAAACGGATTTCACTGAATTTCACAAAAATTGGGTTAAAAAAAAAAAAAAAAAATTTTGCTCAAGGTCACAACGAGCCACTAGCTGCACCAAACGTCTGGTTTGGACATGATTATCCATACAAATGACAGGGATAGGTGGTGTGCTAGACAGAGCTTAGTCCAAGCCATGTCTTACACCTAACATTTAACAGGCCAGTACTACTCAGTCAGTAACATTTAGGCCTGCCATCATCAGTGCACAGAATAGACATGTGTGACTGCCTCCAAATACAGGCAGGAGAGTCACTGGTGAGCAACTTGTCCAATATACAACACAGATATAATCACGAAGGCCCAGTAAAAGTCGACTGAGCACTGAATCTTGCATCATGACCACTGCGCACAGATCAGGTCCATTCAGCCAGGCCTGGCCATGGGACAGCTCAGTGAGACCCTCTCTCAGCAGACAAGGGGCCAGCCTGCAAGGGACTTGGTGAACCTCACACCAAGGGTTATTCAGGCCCTCCATTCAGACTCTGCTTGCCTTTGGCCGCCTGCCGCTTCTTCTTCTTTCTTTTCTTCTGGGCTGCGTTGCCCTCGGTTCCACTGGCATATTCGGAGCGCATGAGCTTTGCCACCCGCTCCTTGCCGCTCAACTTCCTGGGGGGTCTGAAAAACAGGGGAAGAGGGGGAACCCCGTGCATTAGCCGAGGGGAAGTGGGGCCCGCTGGCGCTCTGCTGATTCAGGTAGATAAAGCTCTTTACAGGCCCCGGGGCACCTTGTAGGGGAATGAGGCAGGGAGCACGTCCCAGTGATCCGACCCCCACTTCCCCAACAAAAACAAACAAAATCTATGGGAATAATCTCATGGGGGGGGTAGGGGTAGGCAGAAGTGTTGATAACAGACACTCCAAATAATCAAATTCCCCAAAGCTGGATATATAAAAGAGATGTAAATAGCTGAAGGAAGTTGGAGCCATGAGCAGATAGATTCCCTCACAAACTGCAGCAGACACATCTTCATTCAGCAGGGGACAATGTAAAGCACTCAGCCTTTATCAAGTCAATACCCACTGGTGCTCCTGAACCCTCCCCAGCATTCCCCCTGGAGGACCCTCCTGGGAGTAAGTGGTGAGCAAAAAACAGGCCTCAGGTACCCAGGGCACTGACAAAACCCATACAGAGCCAAGGCTGATGAACTTCCGAAGCCTCAAAGCTGCAGGGGATTATTCTTTTGCTTGTTCTTCTTCCTACTGAATACCCTACAGGGACCCCTGCTGGACAGAAGATGCTCTGCGGAGCCAGATGTGATCGACGGCTCTCCAATATTTCCACTGTCTTTTTTCTCCTCCCCATCACTTCCTTTCAATCAACCGCCACTCAGGTGATGTACATTAGTATTTAAAGACGTTAATAGCATCGAGAGGCTAAAGTGGCATAGCTTCGATAGGATGTGCGTTAATTATCAACTCCAGGGAGCAAACCGGGAGAAGTAAATGCAGACCGAAGATCTGTTGCGGAAATTACAGGCCAGATTGCGAGGAAAGTCACAGCCACGCGTTCATTCATTTGGTACCACGTCATGTAATGCAACTAATATAAAACAAGACCATCAACTCAAACAGCAATCCGAGTGAAAAGATTCCCTCAGAATTCCAAATGCACAGACAGGGTAAAATAACTACACTAAAATGAAATGAAGGGCACAGTTGTATAAAAGTACGGCGGTGCTGAATACATATTAGAGAGAATGACACTCCTCTCTAAAAGTTAAAAAAAAAAAAAAAAAAAATCTTAGGAAAGTAGAAGTTGACGCAGGCTCAGCATTTTTGCAACACATCTTAAGCTGCTTTCACATCGGACGCGAAACGAATTTTTCGCACGACAGATTACATTCAAAGTCAATGCAAAGACGCGCGTCTTTGCATTGACTTTGAATGTAATCTGTCGTGCAAAAAATCGTTTCGCGTCCGGTGTGAAAGCAGCTTAACAAATCTAAAGTTGATCGCTGGTAAAATGCTGACAGTGAAAAATACACAAAAGGCCATTGAATTTAATGGCCTGTTTATGATCACCATGCATACACACTGTCATCCTTATCCAAGATCATACACTTAATCATTCCTGCAGCAGGTCACACTGTACACATGCATAAACAGCGAATACAATGCATACGATACATATAACAGATGTTAATAGTATGCATTACAATCTGTACGTGTTACAACCCCTATTCATTATTTACCAAAATAATTACCGTACCAATAAAAACTACATCATGCCATACATTTATTACACATCCCCCTCTACATGCACCTATATAACCAATATTACTATTCTGGGAAATCACAAATGGCATCTCACAGAAACATCCGAATAAACACAGCTATACATAGCATAATCATCACAAATAGATATGCATTATACACCTTTGCAATGCAGTACACCGAGCAGTCGAAGTCAATGTGCATCACCTTATTAAAATATGCCTGAGAAAACTACACATCAGCATCGCCGGGTAACAGTAATGGAAAAATAAGCACACAAAAACAAGGAAACTATGGCATTTTATGGTGAACTTCAATGTAAAGCCTGCTTGTTTCCTGATAAATATGATCGTGGAAGGCTTCAGCTTTTTATATGTCCTATTTTCAAAGTGTCTGTAGGAGAGTTGATGTGTTGATTAGTTTGATTGTGTTTGTTGGTACACGGCTCATTAGAGGACGTGTTTGCCTGGACATGGACAGTGCAAGCCGCAGACACCAGTAATGAAGTCTCCACTGACGGGAGAAAACTCAGTGCGACATACAGGCTCTGGCAGCCTGCGTGTGATTGAGTGAGTGCGAGACAGAAGGGGAGGGGGAGCTGGAGAGTTGGTGGTCTTTTACACAAACACCTGAACGCGGCGCACAGAAAATAGTTGTTTCATTGTCTAAATAACACACAACAAAATAGCATTTCCCCCTTCGGTGTTTGCTCCGTATTTTCACGATGAAAAGTTGGGCAAGTTTCAGAGAAACTCAATCACAGTCTTAACTCAAATTAAGAAGACCAAATATCCAACCGCTTGACTGAAAATTAAGGTTTCGACACTCAAAGCAAAGAACTGAAAGATGTAAAATGAACATAAACCTTTATTCAAAGCAAAACATACCTGCTTTATATAAAATGTTCAATGCATCAACTAAGATAGACTAGGAAGGCCCAATTAATTAAAATAAAGATGCGCTTTACAAAAATGACCTAGAGAAAAAGGCTGAGGACGTCTTTATCATCGAGTTTGCTTTTCTGTTGTTATATTTTATAATCTTTTAACATTGAGGTTAACATCTTCCTGTCTGCAGATGTTCAGAAGGTGATATCAGCCCTAATTTAGAGTCAGAACTGTGGCAGATGAGGGTATGGGAAAGGGTGACCCCGCCCCCTGCTAGGTGCAGCCTGTCAGTTTCAACAAGCCCACCCTTGGGAACGCACATGGCGACACCACATAGCCCCCCACCAAGCCCCTATTGTCCCACTCTGCGAGCCCCTGTCCCTCACCTTCAAGTCACTATAGCAACAGACACCTGGTCATACAACCACTCAGTCACCTTTCTGAAAACACATCTGACCCCAGAGACCTGTTTTTTATTGACCGCGGCCCTCTCAGCCTGCAATGGACAGACCACAGGACGCTGGGGTCTGGAGGGTACAGAGGTACAGTTTGGGATCAAAAGACCACTAATTGGTACAAAGATAATAAATGACAGCAAAAGATTTTGTCCACTTGCAGTGACTACTCATAAGCAGTAATGTGAGCAGACCGGGAGGGGCTCTAACGAAGAACAAGAGCAGCTTACTGATGGAGAAGGTAGGTAAGAGCAAAGACTACAACAGGAATTGGTGACCAAAAAATGAAAAAGTCTTCCCTGGCTGCTTAAAAAAGATTTCCCCATCCCCATGGAGGGGCCAATCCAGCGCGAGAAAGCAGCAGAAAGAAAAGCAGGGAGAAAAAGGGACTGGGACTTTAAGAAAAAGAGAAAGTAGGTGGTACAGAAAGACAGCGCACTTACCAATTATTTAAAAGTCAAGGACGGTCCGCTGATGAAAGAAAGGGTGAGGATAAAGGAGCGGAGAGAGCTGGAGCCAAAAGAAAAGAGAAAAACTCTCCTCCGCTCTCCTCCCCCACTTTAGTTCTCAGAGGAACCATGTGCATTTCATCATCAGAGAATCGACACATACATTTCTCTTTACACAAGCCTGGAGAGGAAGTGTAGGCCCCAGACGCTGAGCACTGAGATCAGGGGGCTGATTAACAGAACTGAAGCAATGCAGCGAGACGCGCCTCGTGCTCCTGAAACACAGATAATATCCTCTCCTTCACCGTCTCATTCTCAACGCTCTTTCTTGCTCATTTCTTTTTTGACGATTGTTAGGAGTGGCAACTGAAAATGGGGAAGGAGACGCTCGGTCGGGTCGAACTGAGCGGAGAAACGTAATGAAGGGAGGAAAAAAAGAGGCTTCAAACGTTTATCAATTAAATTACCTTTGCCAGCCGGTGCAGTTTAGCCGCTAACTTGTGAGATTACCCCAAACAGGATGTGACACGTGTTGTTTTTTTTAACACCTCGGTTTTACTACATGTTCGCGCAGAGTCGGCTCCTATTCACCACAGCCTGAAAATGGAGGGAAATTGGTTCAGACCTGCCGTGCCAACACATTATCCTCAGTCAGAGAGGAACTGCGAGGTAGAAATAACAAAAAGAGAAGCGCACATTAAAAGACCGATAAGAGAATGATACAGATATACGGAGGGAAACCATCGCCTGGATGCTGGAGTCAGTCACTTCTACTCCAGAGACTTTCTAACAGTGTTTACACAAGCAAGAACAGGCTGCCATATTCTTGCACTGCGGGTGCTCAACACGGCACACCTGTGCTTTTGTTTCTGGAGTCAACCTAGTTTATCAATAAGCAGGAGGACTGGCGCCCCACCCCCCGACTCCTCCGTGATAATGACAGTCAGGCCGCGACTGACACACTGACCTTGCTGGAGAAGGGAGCGAATGGTTACACAGGTTAACGATAATGATGACGAAAGCCACAAAGGTCAATAGGTCACCTAGCAACCACTCAGCGTCACCTGCTACAGAGAAACACCAAACAACTGACTATCCCCAACATGGGTCACAAGGACACACCCTGCCCTCTCCAGTCACGACTCCCAAAACCAAAATATGAGTCACGAGACAAAACCAGAGCTCAACAGCCCATAACAAATCCACACATTCTGGCACCAAAATAAAAATAAATAAATAAATAAAATACAACAGACCTCAGAGGAGGGAGAAAAAAGCTGTTAACTTAGACTCAGACATTGGAAGGGGATTACATTCATATAAACAGCAGAGGCAAAGATTGAAAAAGGGGGGCAATTTTGAGGGAAAGGAGAAAAAGTGAGAAGACTAGATCAGGAAAACATTTCTGTGAGCCAAAAATATGGGAGGGGGCAGCAGGAAGGCTGCCAAAGCGGGGACATTATCATACAGGCTGGAGAGGGAGTCAGCTGCCTGCACTCCCTCCTCATACACAGCTCTTTGATCTGCTACAGCCGCGCCTCTCCATTGGACTGCAGCTGCCAAACCCGGGTCCTCTCAGACAACCCGAACCTGACACTCTCATATGCACGTGAACACACCCCTCCCTCAGCGTACTACACACTGTGTCCTGATACATACCAGAAATCAGCTGTACAGTTGGCCTGACAGAATAGAATTACTCAGTTGGTCCAGCTGTAGTGACAGTGATTTTACCTGCGGAAACTGCTCATTTACCAAACGGCGATCAGGAGATCAAACTGAAATGAGCTTCGATAGTTGGCCTTCACTGGGAATACAAGTCTGGGTATTCTGTACAGTTGGCTTCGAATCTCAAACTGTGAGTATGTTTAATTCATCCACATTGCGTTTCTCCAGGTTCAGTAAGGCCCAATGAACAATTAGTCCCTCCTTTCTGGCTGTGAGTAATCTCGTTTGTTTTGCTATGGGAGCAGAAGAAACAGAGCTGTTATCTTGAGCAAAATACTTAGTATCACCTGCTCTAATGCATTTTCATTGGGAAAAGAGATTAAATAACAGAGAAAATACGGCTGTCAAGGTGATATTTCAGTCAGTTTTTCCCTTTTAAAAATCAGCAAAAATTTCGAAAATTCTTTTTTGCTTTATCATTATGGGGTATTGAGTGTAGACTGATGAGGGAAAAATAAATTTCAACAATTTTAAGCATAAGGCTGTTACATAACAAATGTAAAAAAAGTTAATGGGTCTGAATACTTTCAGAATGCCACTTAAAATAAGTTAAGGGTCAAAAATATTTGCACGTGTAAATATAACCCAACGAGCTAAAATGATGACAAGTAATGACAAAATAATTATCTAGTGGCTCAAGAAAACATGAAACAAAAACCTTTTATTATACACCATTTTATTACCCAAAAGATGTCTAAGAAGGATTTGTGGTATCTTCTGGCCAGCGGTGATATCTAACCAGGAGCTTAACAGAATGACCAGAAGCAGCAGCGTGGTGGATGAGATCAAGTACCGACGCATGAAATGGCTCAGACATGTCCTTCGTATGGACCAGCAGCAGATCCCCAAGGCTGCCCTAAAGTGGACACCACCTGGAAGGCAGAAGTGGGGAAGGCCAAAAACAACTTGGAAAAGGGCGATCACCTGAGAACTATCCGAGTTAAATCTCACATGGGGCGAAGCACAACATCTTGCACATAACCGACAGAAGTGGAGGCGATTAGTGTTGGCCTTATGTCCCACTCGGGACGAAGAGGACCAAGTATTTTATCACCCTGATGAAAAAAGTAACAAAATTTTGCACAAGACACAGAAGCTTGAATAACAGGTGTAGAAACCGTTAGCATTCACACATTCTTGAAAATGTTGACGCATGCCGTTCACCAGGCATTGGAAATAATGTTGAGGGATCGCTTGCCATTCTGTAACTAATCGCAGGGCCAGTTGCTGGAGGTTATTTTATTGACTTGACATCCTAGGTCATCCCATGCATGTTCAGTCGGTGACAAGTCAAGTTAATATGCAGGCCCATCCTTGTGCTGAACGTTCTGCTGCCGCAGGAAGTTGGTAATCACTCTGGCACAATGAGGTCTTGTGCTGTCGTCCTGGAACCCAGCACCTGGTCCAATCCACTGCAGAAGTGGCATTACCAGAGGTTGAACAATCTCCTTGAAATTACGCTGACCAGTCATATTTCCATTGACGATGTACATACACTGTAAACCCTGACAAGTGTGGTGAACTCTAATGTTTTGTGGAAACCGATTACCTCAAAAAAAAAATTGAGTATGCTAACTTAATAATCTTGTGTTCACAGCACTTAAACACATGTAAAAAACAACTTTACCTTATTTTCTTTAAGTTCTTTCCACACAATGCAATTAAGTTGGCCTACACAATTTTTGGGCGGGGCCGAGCAGCGGCCAGGCCCCTATAAATGCGAATGTCGCTGAGTGAGTGAGTGGGCGAGTGCCTGAATGATCAAGTTCAATGATTGGCTGGCCGGCGGGGAAGTTGTTCAGCAATTGGTCGGCCAGCGGGGAAGAGCTTCAACGATTGGTTGGCTGGCTGTTCAACAATTGTTCGGCCGGCCGGGAAGAACTTCAATGATTGGTTGGCTGGCTGTTCAACAATTGTTCGGCCGGCGGGGAAGAACTTCAACGATTGGTTGGCCGACGATTGGCTGGCTGGCCGGGCGTTCACGTCGGTACGGTGGAAGTGGCGATGGGGTTCTGTCAATTTTTGCTACCTATCAAAATAAGCTACCTCGCGGTTCTGCGCTTGCGCAAACCTAAAATCTTGGGCTCCATTTCTTCGCTCACATCTCAAGTATCTTCATATATCCTAAGTATATGTCTTTTTTTCGGTGTGCCTTTCGACCTTTTAGTGTATATATATTTGCATGTACACGCTGGGTTTTCCTGAAAACGCAGAGATTGGATGATAATGGCATATATGGGCAAATATCTTTAAACAAACTTATCCAACTCATTATAACATCTGCTTACGTTATAAGATAACAAATGACAATGTTACTACTGTACACAGATTCATATTGCAATATTACGGCGAAAACGAAGACTTTACGATCGCTTTCCATTACGGCAGCATTTTTTTTTGACGAGGCAGCACAAATTGTCAGAACACCAGCACGATTATGTTTCAGTATTTTCAAGAATACCGGTAGAGTGCCCAGACTGGTTTCCAAATTAACTTATATTCTTGCGCGTTCATGAGTTGGGTCGCTTGAACAGAAGCAGTTGTGGTGGCCGCTTTGATTGTATCTATGACAGCGACTGTGACCGACACCAATGAAAACAATAAATTTAAGAAAATATTAAGTTTAAAAGATCACGCCAAGCTGGATTCGACACCCCGTAACTGAAGAAGCTACTTCACCACTACGTTGTTGTACCCACTATGCCAATGTAACACGACCAGTACTTGAATCCAGTCTAGCAATAGACAAGCCTGGAATCTATCCATATCAAGCTTTGGTCCCTCCCAACGGTCACTTGCTTATATGTCTGGCCTCAGTCGGTAGACCAGCGTTTGACTTTCAAACATTTGCACAAAATCCATGCGAGATCTGTGATTGGCTCACAGTCGCAAGGGTGCACCGCCCCTTTAGACAGACTTAATACATAAAATACCACAGTTCTGCATTGAATGGAAGTCCCGCCTCCCGGCTCGTGTTTATACGAGTATTCATGTGAGTGGCAGCAGAGTCTCTGGGCAATGAACGAGCCGGGAGGCGGGACTTCCGTTGAATGTGCGAGCTTACTTGAAGCATAACTGTGGTATTTTATTATTTTTAGTGAAAAATAACCGCGTTTCTAGAGTTCTGAGGATACGAGTGGACAAAGCAGACTTGGATTATACTGGATGATGCGTTGGACGATGGTTTGAAAGTTTGTCAACGGACTTTTTGTGGAGTTTTCCCATTGCTACTGGGTGACCCCATTTGCTTCCAGCAAAAAAAGGAATTTGGATAATTTTTCAAAACTCTCCAGTGGCCATAAAGTTGCGTCAGGTGAAGAATAACTTCGTCCGTTCAAGACATCTAATGGTGAGTAGCCTAATTGATATACAAATTATAGTTTTTGGGTGGAGTATCACTAATCTAGCTGATGCAATCATGCCCTTCGAGCTATAGCTAATGCCAATTACAGTGAAATATGTTATGCAATTTGAGTATTATTTAATTTAGCCTTTATTAAACCGGGGAATCCCACTGAAATAAACAAAATGCAGATATGGCCAAACATTATCCTGTTCAAAACCTAACAACCACTCCAAGAGTAAACGTAAGCAAGCCACAATCTCATTTTTAAGCTCATGTCAAATAACATTCACGAATGCCGTTGCTGGCCAGCTAACTCATATTCGATTGGTGGTTCTCGCCAAAAGGTCACCCAATCTGCCAAGAGCAGAAAACATGAATATTCATATATTCACTTCATTAGTGACGTAAGGGCTAAACGCTGGCTATATGACTGAGGCCAGACTGATATCAGTCAGTGACCGTTGGGAGCGACCAGCACTTGATATATATGGATTCCAGGCTAGCAATAGACTACAATAATCAGGCAAATGCACTGTTAAATTTATCACATTATTGTACATAAACAATGTTCACAGTGTGCAATTTTTGATGCCAATGAATGTTTCTTGGCGATATTGGTCGCCATTTTTCAAAAATTAATGCGTATTTTCTTCTAATGGACAGCAAAAGGTGGATTAATATTCATAAAGCGGATGCATATGCTGCGCTTGCCCTAGCTAGCATCCAGGTCTTTTAAAAAGTTCCATTCGATTTTGTTGCATTACGAGCACAATCAGACCATTATTAGGCTAATCTTTCGCACTAGATTGGTTTGGTTTGTTTCAGCCCTCCATGCTTGTTTTCTCTGGTACTGGTTGCGAGGTTCCATAGACATACAGGAATGTAACACATCGTACCAATCTAGCATGAAAGAATCATAACAATGGTCGGAATGTGTTTTTAATTTCCCCATTCAATCTCGCAACCGATACGACAGTTAACAAGCATGGAGGACAGTATCGGCCGCGAGATTGAATAGGGAACACATTCCGTCCATTGTTCATTGTTCATTGTCCATTCCGTCTTTCACGCTAGATTGGCACGATGTGTTACATTCCTCTATCTCCCTAATGAATTTCGCAGCTGGTACCAGGATTATTTCCTTAATCTTCCAATTGAATCTCGCAACCGATACGAGAGAAAACAGGTACAATGAAGCTACTTGGGATACATTATCATCAGAGGTGTATAGTACCGAAGTACATGTACTTCATTACAGTACTTAGTTTTTTGGAGGATTTGTACTTTACTTGAGTTTTTTTTTTAAACCGGTACTTTTACTGTACTACATTTAAAAGATAAAAACTATACTTTCACTTCGTTACTTTGACACTGGCCCCTTTGTTACTCATTACACATTAAAATATGAATGTAATTCATCATTTAAGGATTATCTGGATTTGGCGTGTTCGAGAAGAACAACGGTGCTCGGCAGGGTATCTTTGTGCAGATGTGTCCGCCAGCAGACATGGAGCTGCAAATTTATGCACGCAGTTACAATATCCTATCACTAGATGGCACCCAGGATCAGTTATTGAATATTCACAAGCAAGCTGAGCTCGAACACGGTTTAGAATATGGATGAGCCTGATGTGCCTAATGCTTAATATACTTGCCCATAGTATCTGTCCAGCAGTTCAAAAAAATGATCTCTTGCTACAGAAATAATCGGTGTCCTCTGCAGCAACCACTTCAGCTACAGTAAGCCAATGGTATCTCAATTAGTAGTTAAGAAAAATCAGTTTTCTGAAGCAAAAATTCAACATGGTATTGATACCATGTACTTCTACTATTAATTATAGTCAATTATAGTGGTTTTTAAACCGTCAGTAAACTCAAAGAAGAAGTAGTATATAAAGGGGAGACTGCCTGTTTGTTTTTTGAATACTGTATTTTTCATTCACCTGAAAAGTGATTAAAGAGCACACGGAGAGAAGAAAGAGTAATTGCTTTGCTTCTTTCTATGTGTACTATGAAAAATACTTGGTACTTGTACTCCACTTTTAATACTTAAGAATATTTTTTCACAATATACTTTTGATACTTAAGTACATTTAATGTGAGCTACTTTAAGACTTTTACTCAAGTAATTTTCTTACGGGTGTCGCTCTTTTTATTTTTCTAATATCTTCAAAAGATGTTTATGACAATGCTATTTGCCAAAAACAAATTTGAAATTGTTGAATAAAATCTAATGTAAGCTCCTTTAATGTCATGGATCCCACCAAATCTCACACTCCCCCCCCCACCCACTTTATAAATAATTCATCAGCTTCTGCTCATTACTAAACTTGCACTTCATATAACTGCGTGAGCTTTGCCTCATTTAGCACCCTTTTCTTGGGCCACATTCTCATCCAGCACTTCGCGGCCCAGCCATATATTGGTTGCACCTAGTCTTGTTTGAAGGTAATCGGTTTCCACAAAATATTTGAGTTCACCACACTATCAGGGTTTAAAGTGTAGGAGTTCTGTGGTTCCTGGAAATCCCTGCCCACACCATCACACTTCCTCCTCCTAACAGTAGACGTTGAGCAACGTTGACATCAGCAAATCCCTCTCCTTGATGACGATAAACACGCGCCCAGCCATCACTGAACTGGAGCAAGAAGAGTGACTCATCTGTGAACACTGTCTCTGCCCACTGACTACAGTTCCACCGGATATGAGGCCTGCACCAATCTCGACGAGCCCATCTGCGATGGTCAGTAATTAGGGTGGTCGGACTGTAGGACACCGGCATTGCAAACCTCAGCCTCGCAAATGATTCCGAATGTTCTGGTCGGACACGTTGGTGCCTCTGGCAGCTCCGAGTTGATCCCGAAGATGTTGTGCGGTCACACAGTGCTGTCGAAACGCCACCATTATCAGGAACCGGTCTTCTCGTGCTATTGTTGATCCGACTCTTCCAGAATGGGGGCGATTCTGAACAGCATGAGTCGTCCCGAACCCCCGCAAAAGTCTGCTGATAACAGTTTGGCTAACATTTAAATGCTAAGCCACAGTACTCTGAGTTTGTCAATCTTGTAACCAGCCAAAGGCCCTTTTCCTGTATTGGATGCCGAGCTGTCATCGAACCATCTTCAAATTTAAAGTGACGAATGGAAAATGCTCAGCCCTTTCATTGCCAAAATTGACGTGCATGGAACAACACTCATGCAACACGCGTGCAAATGGTGCATGAGGCGTCACAATGGGTGATTGAGGCAGTTTGTCAGTTTAGTCTGACAAAGTTAGTGCTTTAAATCCATAAAATAAAATCTAGGTTAAGTTTCTGAAGATAAGTGCAATGATTGCAGGTCTTACGAAAACATGATGACAATAGTCCAAATGACAACCCAAAGGGGGATATTCTAACCCTATCTGGCTTATAAAGACATACTTACAAAATGATCAAAAAATTTTCTTTGACCCTTAACTTCTTATCAATTTTTTATATTTTAGTATTGTGCATATGTGCATAAGTTTAAGCACATTTCAAACAATGCAGATATGCGCGCATGCACGCACACACACAGAGTACTGTGCTTACAGGCACATTTAATGCGATTGCGGAGCAGGGTGGAAAACTTGCCACTGGCTCAGCCAAGACTTTATTATCTGTATCAACTGTTTTTAATAAATTACAAACATTTAATTATAAAATTATTTTTAAATTAGCAATTGGAATTTCAGATATACTTTTATCTTTAGCAAGATCAATGTGGAAAACAAAAAGGATACATCTAAAGCCTGACATAAATATATAAACTGCACAGTACCATTTATGCATATATATAAATCTTTGATTGAAAAATGAAAGTGCAAATGGTAGTTGTACAATTACTGCAGAACCAGAAAGGAACAGGATGCAAGGACGAGAAAGTCCTTACCTGCAAAATTAATCATCTTCCAACAGACTTCTAGAACAAATGTATGTTGTAAGACAAGATGTTTTGTTTAATTAGCACATCACCCTTAAGCTTTTTCCTAGTTCCCAGAGAGATTAAGTGAGTTTAGAATTCAAAGCGCTAATATCACTGAATTTACGAAACATTCGGCTTACCTTGCTCAAATAATGTCAGGATTCAAGAGAAAAAATGGGAACGTGAATAATCTTGGATTCTTTCAACTCTTCCGCCCCCCTAGTTTCAAAATGAAAACCTTTAAGGATCAATGCAAAGCTGAAAGGAACTGTTGTTGGTAGATACGTGAATATGCTGGCGGTGGGGATAAGTGCATTATACAGGGCACCATGGACGGCGGATTGTGGGGTGCACACTGCAGTGAATGGCATTTGGCAATGCTCCTCCTCTACAGCACCAGTAGACCTGGTGTAGATGCAGAGTAGGGCTGCAGAATTAGCAATCCTCAGACAGAATGAGGGTGGCCAGTAAGGGACATATTCACACAAAGAGGAGGATGGTGCTTAGGGAGGACAAAAGTGTGGAAATTAAGAAGGGTGTTCTCAGATGACCAAGCACAGCTGTCAGGCACATCTTTATCTCAGAGCCTCTAGAGTTACAGCACTGTGGGTCAAACCAGGCCAGGCCAAAACTAAATTAGACCAGGCAAAATCAACACAACGCTAAAAAAGCCCAAGTCAGGCTACACCGACAAATATAAACTAGACCACTAAACCTCTGCGACAGTAAACCAGGTCAAGCTAGGCCTGTCAGGTCAACAAAATAAAGCAATGCCAGATATGAACTGCTCACATTCATCCTGAGCAGACAAAACACTCCACCAACACTTGTGGGGTTACCATCTTCACTAAGTGACTTACATCTTGAGGTAAACCCCTTGTATTTACTGCTCTTGACTGTTGACTTTGACACAGATACACCAACATCATGGAGGGTGGTCTTAATCTGGCCAACTCATTAAGGACTTTTCGATTTTCACGTCGACATAGTCGACGTCTTGAGATGACGTCGTTTCCAAGCACTGCGCATGCGCGAACGTCAATCCCTTGTTCACCACCAAATTTGAGAACGCGTTCACCCTGGTTTTCACCATCAACCCAAATCTGCTCACCATGTTGACTGTATGACGTCATACTCTTCTCGAGATGGACGATACCGCGGAAAAGATCCTGCTAAATCTAAGCAATTTTCAAGTAAGTTCATCTCTTTTACATCAAACAAATTTACAGTTATGCTTTCGACTTTCGGTGTAACCCTGGGACGCTCACGCTTCACTTTCAGTTTCACTTTTTCAGTACGCGTATTTACCGTGCAACTGCAGCAAGTGCAATGCTAAGCCCAGCCAGGCTAAGCCAAGGCCAAGGGCAAGGGCAGGCAAGCCGCAAAGGGCCTAACTTAACTGTTACTTACATAGTTAATAAACTAGATCTATGACTTTGTTACTTGTTAGAACTCTTACTAAAGTAGCATACTACACTAAGTTAGCCTCGTTAGATTTTTGTCTTGATTATGTCGGCAAAGGCAAGCGCAAAATCAAACCCAAGGCCTAGGGTTATGTTAGAGTCTCTAGGGTACCGTGTATAGTATCCATGATTCAAACAGACGCAAGCACATCGCTGAAATATGCAAAGAGGATCGCTTCTCGGACTCGATGAAGATTCGCCATGATGGTACAGTATGGGAGTTGCGCAAGATGTTTCATCACGTGATGCATGACGTCATCATGTTGACTCCTCGTCGACTGGAATCGAAAATGATTTCAGCGGTGGGTCATCATGAGCAGTGGACACGTTGACAGTCGCCTGCAGTCGACGTGAACGTGGTTCGCGTTCACTCAATCGAAAAGTCACTATTGTGCCTCGGTCATCCACTGCACACATTACCCTTGGTATCTGCTGCCTTTTGGTGCTCCTGAGCTCAAAGGGGGCTTTTTTTCCTTCTTTAAAAATACATGGTTGATTTGGACAGACATGCTACTGTAATATCACAAGTAATTGAAACCAAGTATTCTAGAACCTGGAAAACAAACATTAAGGCCAGTTCATCGTCTAGCAAAGAAATGACACCAGACTGAAACTGCCGAACGTTGGTGAACATTCTAGTGCCGCCGGACACAAAGAATGGTTGTTGTTGTCGTTATGAAGGATAAACTCCCCAGTATCGTTCCAACAACTTCATGCTGAGAGCAATGTAGGAAGACGTAATTTTACTAAAGTAATTATTTTTTTCAATGCTTTACTTCTCAAAAGGCCAAAGCAACCAAGGAGGGCATATGTCAGATGTGAACACAGGGCAGCACTCATTTGGGGAATACAGTTCTGTCATTAGTGAATTGAAGGTCAAAGATGCCGAGTACAAAATGTTCCAAAAATGTTATGAAAAGAATACTAATGTTATATAAAATTATTCCACCGAGCATTTTTGACAAGTTATCTGTTGTTGCAACAAATTTGCAACACAGACCAAGACATACAGTAGTGTGCAGTGATGATTACACACCACCACTTTCATCTAAAATGGTCCTAATTTATCACTTCTCTAAAATTTTTTTGGTGAAAATGTATTGAAAAATACTATTGTAGGCGATGAGAACAAAAAAAAAAATTCCCAAAAATTTATTCAGGGAAAAATATGGGTAATAAACAAAAACATTGAAAACATCAATTTTTCATAACAATTGAAAGGTGTTGCAAATTTAATTCTTTGGACTCTTGCATGGCCTGAATGCATGTTTGAAGGTTAATTCAATGATTATTGTGCTAAAAATTTGTTCAAACTGGTCTGAGGCAACATTATTCTGCAAAATTACCTTTGATGGTCAGCGGTTCCAGTATGTAAGGTGACATGAACTTCGAGCCGTGTCACATTAAACACGATGACACGAAGGAAGGAGCTCTCTGCGATAGTTCGTAGCCGCATTGTGGTCTTGCATGATGCTGAAGACGTTAAATGGTGCTATGGCACTGTAAGAAACATAATGAAGCGTTTCAAAGAAACAGGTTCACTGAAAACTAATGGCAAAAGAGATGCAAAACGGAAGTTTAGTGCCTCCGATGTTCGTTATCTGTGTATGAAAAGTAAAAAAAAAAAAATCTGCAGTTAACAGCACGACAACGCCGTGACGATATTAACCTCTTGGCTCCCAGAGCTTTCGAAATGCTCTGTACCAGAGCTTTTCTGGAGATTTTGTAGGTTTCACTTTATTTCTGGTGAGGGACCACATAAACTATACATTTTTGGAAAGGGTATTGTCTGGGCTATCGGTCGGTATTGGTTTCAAGTGTATATCTGTAAATTGGTGATCAATAACTAATATTTGATTGATTGATTTTGTGATTTTTTTGTGATTTTCACCCTGTAATTCAACAAATAGATATTATTTGTCAAGTATTACTTTTGTTTATTATGAATCGCTAATCAATCACTAATCATATTCCAAATTCCTGACTGTCATTCAGGATCTGCACAAGGGCCCCATCAACCCTAAACCTCGCTCTCGTGCTCATTTGCTCAAAAAAATAGTGGCAAAGCCACTGCGCCCGCTTGGCCAAAATGGAACGCCCGCCTATTGGCCAAAGTATTGGTCCGATTCGGCTCAAAATCAAACTTGGTCTACACCTTATGACCATATATATACATATGAAATATGAAAAGGATCGGTGAAAAACTGAAGATGCTAGAGCGCGGATAAGCCAAAAGTTTACGGAGACACGCATGCACGGACGCACACACGACAGACCACCACTAAAGAGCATAGCATAAGCCCCTTGGGCCTTTTGGCCAAGCGGGCTAAAAAAACCCAACAGAAGCAACAAACCTTTTCCCTATTCACCGCTACTGTGTTCACAGAATAGACCACGTGTTACCGTGTTCACTTCCTGGTTCAGCGCCAAAGTTGCGCCAGTGTCACCATCTATACACTAAAAGGAAATGTTGTCCTTTTGGCTCGGCATCGCTGACTAGTTTGTCAGAACCTTATTTTGTATTTTGTATTATATTGCATGATTTTTCTTCTTTTAAATTATTATTATTTATTCTTATTTGTTCGAAATAAAGTCTTATAACTAAATGAGGAACTGAACGGAAGCAGAACATAGTCCAGCACCAATATACCAGTACACAATGAGCCCCATAGTACTGGAGTCTAATGGAAACTAATATACGTTGCAATCGATTTTTCTGCCCTAGGGTATATAGATGGTTTTTTTTTTCCCCGGCCAATTTTGACAGTCAGTGGTAGGCAAGAGGTTAATAGCCCCAGAAGTGAAAGTGAAGATATAAAAATTATCGAGATCGAATATTTCCAGATGCCGGTGTGAAAATGGTCTGATTGGTCGTGTTGCAGCCAAGAGCGGGCAACATCAAAAAAAAGACTTGAGTCCGCCAAGAAATTCAAGACACCAGTAGACTGGTAACAAGTCCTCTGGACCAATGAATCAAAATTCTAAATTTTCTCACCCCAAACTCAGAACAAGTGCACTGTAGAGTTGGAGAATGTTTAAAAAAATGACTGTTTACCCCCTTCAGTAAAACATGGTGGTGGTAATATTACAGTTTGGGGTTCAGTCTGCTCAAGAGCCCGTGATCTCATAAATCAATGAAATCATGGATCAAAAGAAATATCACAGCATCCCTGTGATGCATGCACTGCTATCTTGAAAGAAACTGCTTGGTTGAGGATTTTATTTTCAACTAGATAATGACCCAAAACACACTTCTAAGTTTTGAAAGAATTTTCAGTCAGAAAGAAACATCTGGTGACATAAAACATCTGCCGACATAAAAGTTATGGCTTGGCCTGCTCAAAGTCCAGGCCTTAAAGCCAGGGTAGATAAATGTAAAAGGTCCTGTATAAAAGCAAACCAATCACTTCCTCGCAGTCCGGTTGGAAAAAACCTGTCAAAAAAACGAACTCTTCAGAAGTTAAATATAATAATCTTGGGATATTTCCTTGGCTCTTACCTCTTCTCTTTGCCCATGCGCTTCTCTTTGCAACTCTGCCTGCTGCCACGCGCCCCAGCCCCGGCACTCGAAAGCCCCTGGGGGGCGTCCCTGAGTCCGAAGCTCTTGGCAGCATGGCCCAGGTGTAGGTGGCGGATGTGGAAGATGTGCTTCACACTAGCTGGGTAGGTGGTGTACGCCCTCAAGAAAGACTGCAAAGCTGGGCATAAGAATAGCACATGAATGGAAACAAGTCGATTCCATCTTAACCATTTGAAACAATGAAATATTTCGTATTGTATTACTCTGTTCAATCTGCCTGCCCGGCCCACTTTGAGTACCTGACTCACATTTGTACATACAAACTAAAGTAAAAAAAAGTGCAGATAAAGTCAGTATCATGAAAATTCCACCAAGAACAAACCTTTCTTTGCTGTTAGCACAGAGTCTTTGTTCTGATGTACAAAATTCTCAAAGTCAGTCTGCAGGACTGTGGCCCTTTCCCTGATCTCCTGCTGCAGGGCCCCTGAGCTCCTCTGTGTAGACAAGGAAAACAAATGCAAAAAAGGCCACACATTTCCTTCAATCCAAGGCAATCTGAAACTATTTGGAACAAGACACAATACATTTCATTGTGGTTCTGTGCCTCATTGTACACACTAATATTTACATATCCATGTAAGAACAACAGCTGCAGTTAGTGGTATAAATGGCAAACTTGGAGACACGTTCAAACTGTGGCTTTAATTTTTGTCCTCAAAAATGAGAGCAATATAAAAAGAATTCCAACTTCTTCCAATCAAAGAAAACTTTTAAAAAGAAAAAGTGGTTGATGTTTTTTTTTATTTTAATCAAGAATGATTTCTCCTCTTCTTTGAAAAAAATAATGAAATTATTAGTTTGAGATAAAACGATAAAATTACAATATTGATGACTTATTTGACAATGGCATCCATCTCCATCTTCCTCATTCTGACAAACATCTCAGTCACGACTGTTCTGGTCGCATCACATTCTGAGTCCAACTAGACAGCTAGAGGCATTAAAGCTCATCACTGCAGTGTTTATAAAGGGTAGGACTGGTGGGTGCAGAACACCTGTATAAATGAAAATGTAGGAGGCCACCACCCTTAGCTCTCCATGAGGGGGAAATCTGGGCTGAGAGCTGGACAAACAAAAGTGAGGCAGTTTGAGCCCGTGGGGTTCCTGATTATGTTGCACGCTCCCTCCCCTCATATTGAGCCTCCAATCACCTCTCCAAAAATTTGGACGTCCGCACTGCAATACTAAGACTGGCTGGCACCTGAGAGTGTGGGAGGTCTCAGAAGGAAATTAAATGTAGGGATGTAATGGTACGGCCAATTTCGCGATTATCGCGGTGACAGGAGGCTCCCGGTATCGTCGTGGGCATGTGACGGTTTCAGACCATGGGTCTTCCGGGCAAAAACTACTTCTTTTCAGCCACAGTGGAGCAGAGCGGAGGGAAATGAGAACTACAGTTCCCATCGACCCTTGCGCGCCCATCTTTCTTCACGGTCCCCTCGATCTAACAGCGCGAAAATGGCAGAGGCGGATACTGAGAGTGGCACTGGCTCGGGAGCACTTCGCGAAGTATTTGAGATTGTGGACGCTCCAGCCGCGTTTAAATCGGAATTGTCGAGATAATTTTCTGCTCAATAATAATAACAACTCTACAACGAGGCGAGCGGAAGGGCTTGCTCTTTTTGCTTTCAACGTTTCATGCCTAATGCGGCCTTAAAAGTCTTAAAATGCTTCCGGAAAATAACTTCGCTGAGTTTAGTCAGCGACGCGTTCAACTAAGCAACGTCAAGGTCTGCAGAGTTATTATCGTCTAACCAGCGCTAGCTCTCACCTTGTTCCCATTTACTTTGCTCAGTTGGCGATCAAGCACTTGATTGGCACAATTATTAATTTGAATCGTTTATTTTGATGGCTCTTGGCAGTCGCATTTTGAGATTTAAATCACAAGGAAAACGGCGCAGACTGACCTGAGTGCGTTTGCCGGATTATTTCTATTGATTTGCATTTAACGATTTGATGTGAATACGAAAATAACCCCTACGATACGCTTGATGAAATGTTTTCCTCATTGCATCGGCCTACGTCTTTATATTTTTGAAAACCAGGGCCATCTTAAAATGAATTTATTTTTATTGGTTATTGGCACCCTTTCAATCTAACACGGAAGCCTAGTTCAGTCTGTCTACTTCTCATTATCGTTTGTTAATCATTATAGGCTACATATCGATTGTGATCGGTCAGTTGGCTAAATAAATTGCTTGATTTTTAGGTCGGCAAAGTACTCAGGAATAGATTTGGGGGAAGGTTAATTATGCCAAGTTGATGGAAGTTGTTCAACCTCGCTAGTAATTAGCTGACTTAAAAGCACAATATTCTTGCCGGAAGCATTTCAAACGGCCTCTGATGTTCGATAGCCATTTGTTCAAGACCGCAGACATAGTTTAGAGAGGACCCAATTTTACAATATAATCTGGGCGTGGCTGTGTGACTTGTTTTGAAAGTACACTGTTTGAGTTCATTTGAGTTTTTAAGAGCTAAAATACCAAAGTGAAACTTTATGTTATTGCAGAATCTGATTATTTTTTCCCTTGTTAACAGAAAACATTGGATATTCCTGATTTATATTGGAATTTTTTGCACTTTAACACCTTGCATCTTCAACGTAAATGGACAGTAGCATTGAGAATATTTATATTTTCAAGGTCCAGCTGGTGCAATTTTTTATGTTATTTTATAAATGGGTCTTAGGTCCCCCCCTACCTCATACTTCATCCTATTTTCTGTGTCCTCTGATTGACTAGAACATTCATAATGTTCAGTGTAAAACCTAATAGAAACAGCAGTTTTTGCACATATTGTAATATTCAAAGTGGAATTGTCTAATAACTGCTGATGTCACTTTCTTTCCAAGTCTTCATTTGTCTTGGGTTTTTTTTTTTTTTTTCTGATACCGCAATAAATACCGTACCGTGGACCTGATACTGAGGTATTATCATACCGTGAGATTTTGATACCGTTACATCCCTTGCAGTGTCTCTCAACTTAGGACTGTATTTCATTGTTGCCACTGGGCTGAACAGAGGAGGGGAGGGGTAATACGAGCTGCTGAAGTGGGAAAAAGCAGAAGAGTTTATGCCATTATATGTCTGATGGATTCGGCTCCAAAACAGGCAAGATAACTGAACAATGGGAGAATGGGCCACAGAGACAACACCCCACCTTTCATATACCAGCTGGATTTCTGCATACAAACTCTACTTTTGGAGAGAAACCCAAGAATTACATTTACGGTAACTGAAGTGATAATATAAAATCTTCACTGAGAGGCCACATAGTATTCCTGAAGTTGAAAATATTGAGCTCTGGACACTAAAAACTCAGTAAGTGACATTCTGCTGGTTTATGGCAACTGAACAATGGCTCTGCCCTGTAAAGGTTGAGTACATTACAGGGTTTGTATGTATTAGAACAAAGCCAGCTTCCAGATAAAAGTCCAGCCTGGTTTGCGTTCTCTCCTTGGCTGCGATCTTACCTGGCTGTCCCACTTGCCTCGGCCTTTGAACCTTTGGTCCAGCATAAGGTTTGCCAAAATATCCTCCATTTTTATCTCGGACATGCTGCAACAGAGAGGACACATGCACTCACCCACGATCACAGCCGTAACAGTACAATTTGCAGAAAAGAGAAGACGAGCCTGTGGGAAAAACAAGTGTTGCGACTTATGACGTTTTGAGAAAACTGAATTTTTAACTTTGAATGCTGATCACCATTATTCTTATGGAATTCATTCATTATAGACTTTTAAATCATTATGATTACTCAATGGAAAATAAGATGACCAATTTCTATGATGACTTAGGCCATTTGACAAGCATCCCTCACTTTTTCAATTAAAACCTTAAAATAGTTGTATGATTTGTATTGATGAAATCTGAAGCTCATACTTCAGATTTAAAATAGAATGCTGTTGGACAGATATTGAATTTAATTTAGATTAATATTTTTGTTTCCACGTGTTGTTGTTTCTTTTCCTCGATTTTATGGTCTCTCAACTACGGTGCTGAATTCATTGCATGGCATTCGCTGATGTAAATTTCAGGTCTGTGTGTCAAGTTTAATGTAAAATAGCACTGATACAATTAAAAACAGGAACTCAAAACTTCAGTTGTTCATTTTTCAAGCAACAGCTAATGTGCAAAAGAAAAATCTCACAATCCACAGAGTATTTCTACATACGATCCATGTTTCTCTTAAACTAATGTGTTATTCACTGTCTAAAAGACCACATACATATTTTTAAAAATCTTTATCTAACATTTAACATTATCATAGACGCTTACATGTACATTGAGGCAAAAGATACTGCGCCAGGATGAGATGTGTTCCAAGGCACAGTCACTGACAGATAGTTACGGTCATGTGATATTTCACAACGCATCACGTATGTACGTCACTCACTTTTCCAGACCAACACCTGGACGTCACTAATTCTTCAATAGTAAAGGTTTTTTACTACAGTCACTGAAGGGTGACAACAATCATTTTGTTCACACCACAGTTATGCCAGTAGGTGCTTTAGTAGGCAAGCTATGCAACAAGGGGATAATTCAATATAACCTCAAAATGTGACAAAACTCAGTTTTCCAGTGGAGTCTTCAAATAATTGCTAAACCGTTTTATTTACTTTTCAAAGTATTGGTTCCTTTATTCATCCAGAGAGGCTTCAAGATTCAGTTTTTATATGCAGTGGGACATTCTGCTGAAAGAATTCCAAACCCCATTTGGAATGCGACAGTGGGGGCAATATGAATGATGCTGAGCCCAGACACTCCAGTCCTAAAATAAACAATCAAAGCAGCCGATCCGGCCTCCAATCCCATCATGTTTTTCCCCAAATTCATCATGCAGCCGCGCACATCCCAATCCATATCCTACTGAACCCTCTGAAAAAGAAAGGAGATAATAAGTCATCACCTTCCAAAGATGGCCAAACTGGATTGTAGAATTAGCAGATCAGAAGATATTATGGGGTCCCTACTGCCCCAATCCCTCATGAGCTACCCCTGCTCTGGACTAAAACACACCTGTACAGACATGAATCTTCTGCCTCCAGTCCAGTCTAGGATGCCGCTCTCATTAGACCATGAGCCCCTTAACTTCTGCAATCCTACCTATCACGCCCGATTATGAATTTGCGCCGCCTGGGTCACATGAGGCTTCCTCCAGTGCTTATCTCAACTGCTCTATCCCATCTTTGGGGCACTCTCTTACACCCTCCCCCCTAAAAGCAGACCTTGATGATTTGTGCCCTCAGCCAGTCACTCGCTCCACAGCTCAGTCACAATCCTTTTTTTCCATAAGGTAAGAACAATTTGCATTAATTTTCATATTGTGTACATTTACCGCTATTTTGTTTTAGAATCATCTACCAACTCCTAATTCCTTCTTTTCTTTTTTTTCTACCTTGTGACAGCATATTTTTCTTCAAGACAAATTCAAAGCGCTTTTTCAAACACAAATTTGTGCTAAAGGGATTTGTGTTCACCTAGTTTTGCCTAAAATAAAACACTTTGAGGGTGTAATTGAAGATCGCTACAAGGAAAATCACGTACAATTAATTGCCATCATTATCATTGCTGGTCAGTGCCACTGCAAAAACTGACAATAGTTAATCATAAAGCAGCAGGATACTAAACTATCGGCGCTTAAGTATTCACGTGTAATGAATAATAATTTATCTGTAATGAAGAATTTAATTTATTTGTTATGAATAATAATCATAAGTCTGGCAAACTCACAAAGGTTTTGTTTTTACTATGAAAATGCAATAAACAGAGAGCTTTGAGTCACAGGCAGTCTGGGTTTTTTAGATCCTCCATCAATGCCCTTGTTAAATGGCTTTTCAAAATGTGCCATGTCTGCCTCAAAACTGTAAAATATTAATCAAAATATATTTTATAAAATACAGTATTCACCTACTTATTGCACACTTGGATGAATTATTTGGGCGGAGTTAAGTGTAATACTGGCTTTGAGCACTGCCCAGCTGTCAGGCTGTAAATCTTTCAGGCCGGTTCTCTCATTCACTGGGATATGGTTGGACGGGACTATAAAGAGGGAGAAGCATCACTGGCATCAATCTTTCATACTCAAAACAGAGCTCAGCCAACAGCGGCTCAGGGGCCTCTCCTGCGTAAATACGCCATGGCAGAAAAACAGAAAAGGACCCGCCAGGCAGTCACTGGCAAAGCCCCCGTTGGCACCATCGGATGAGGGATGAAATGGTCACATGACCTCCTGTTTCAGGACTCGGGTACGCCGGGGGGTGATCATTAACCAGAAATCTCTCGCAAACAGTGCGAATGGAGCAGACAGATGATGGCGCTTCTCCCAATAATGATCCAGCAATGACAGGAGTCAACAAGGGGGCTCGGTGCATGGTCTCACACACAAAAAAATCATCCAGTGTTCACACATAATTACACACAGCATTGGCATTTTAAAGACGTGTCTTGACCATCCATTGGCCAACGTGTGAAACAGGAAGACAAGAAAGGGCCCGTGGGCTTCCAGCAGCTCTGTGCTAAAGTGCGTGTGCCAGGAGTCTACCCTTTCATTTATTTAGTCATTTTATCCATTTATCTTTGTTCATCTGAAAAACCATGGAGCCCAGATGCAGTCCTACAATGTTAAACAGACGCGAGCTCACCCAAGCTATAAAGCACAACAGAGCACAGCACAACTTACTATTTCTCGGAGAAGTAACTCATCGACCCACAGGTCTACCTGACCACAGAGGGGAAATCTGTTCCCAACCTTGGTCACTTAAACAGTTCACAAGCATGGAATTTGGTGGGGATTTCTTCAGAGCCAAACGGTCATCCAATCCCAGTTCCCTCCCTTGGCTGAACCGCTTTGCCCTATCCCACCTTTTTTTATGCTCCCATGCAGGGTGGGGTAACCGGTTTCTCTTTGGGATGGAGGGGTAGTCGTCATTTAGCCGTCATAACAAAACTTTTTCAGATGCAGGTTACAAACAAAGGAGTAAAAGAAATTTCCCACAAATTTCCCCCTGAAAAAATATGGCAGCCGAAACCCCATAAATGTAAGTATATCATTGTAAATAACCATGGAAAACCTGTAAAATCTGTTGGAATACCTTCATCTAATGCAGATGCAATGAAATGTGTAATCTGTTTAGCATGATAAGCATTTCACATAAATTGCAATCCACAATGTCAACAGAACCTCGATTAAATGCCGATTTGTGCGTGATACAGAACAATTAATTTTCAACTCCTGCTTTTGAAGTGTGTAAATAAAGTCCAGCAGTGAATTTTGCACACTTCCCGCTATTCTGATATCAGTGTAGGGCAACACTTAGGGCATGAGTTGCTATGGTGATGTATGGTAAAGTGTTATCACATTTCCTAATCAAATATTTCAACCCCTAGTCTTAGTAGCTTAGTTCTGAAGGGTCAGTATCTTGTCGAGGGCACTCCAAAACTAGGGGTGGGGCTACAACAAGAGAATTAAAGGGCAACTCAGGGAAAAATCATAATTCTGTTTTATACAAACATAATTAGTAAATAAGTATTTTAAAATACAAAAATGTGGAATGTTTGTTTTCAAAGACGAGATAAATGAGGTTTTATACCCCCTAATTAGTTGTCGTCTGCTTCAACGGTCGCGTGATAATGACCTTACGTCGCCCGAGAATAACGAAACGTCGCCTTCGCCCAGAGGTATGCGCTGTTATTGTGTTGGATAGTGTGATTGTCCCAGTCTATTATTTTATGACAAAAGATTGTTCAATATGGCCCATTGGCTAGTTGCACGAGATGGTGTTAAAGGAGACCTATTATGCTACATTTCCAAATTTATATTTTGATCTTGGACTCCCCAAGAGTACTCCTGATCGTTCAAAGTCCAAAAAAGGGTCCTTATTTAGCTCATAGTGCCATCCTTAAAAAACACCCATTTGTAGTCCATTGTACTCTCTGCCTGAAACGCCTCGTTGGGGCAGCTCTTCCTCTATGGCCCCCACTCCCCGTGTGCCCACTTTATTCTTACTGGCCAGCTCAGTGGAGGGCGGATCTGGGCGGGACGAGGCAGCAGAACGCAGTTTTTCGGGTCCACCTCCCCAGAGTGAAACTGAGACGCGTCTGCCATCTGATAAGGAATCGACGGGCAAATTCCGCAATCAAACGCAGTACTTGTGTATAGATCTAATGAAATGAACTTGTTCTAATAAACGCAACGGCGAAAGTGGAGGACGCAGTGCGAAAGTCTGGCAGCTCAAGCTCTAATTTGCTATCTACCTACGGCTACTATGGTGAGTACAGTGGTGTTTCCACTTTATAGCTAGGATTGAGGGAAAGCTAGAATCCACCCCATACAGACTAATTGTAGATCGGGTCGACATACCCAAGTGTAGACCGGAGACCGTTGAAATCCGGTGAGTCTATGTTTAGAGGAAAACATGGACAGTGAGGAGCAGCAAAAAGTGGACCAACGACTTATCGACTGCTTCGGTGTGTATTATAAGGACCTGCTGGTTTGTGTGCATAGCGGTGGTGTGTCATTAGCGTGGAGTAACAAACAGCTTCTGCGCTGGTATATGACGGAGGGGCGAAAGCTCCAGGCTAAACGGTCTTTTCGGAAATTGCCCACGGTAATGGTTTACTTATTGCGTCGGAATGACCAGCGTTTGCTCACAGAAAATTGGCGCGATAAGCCGCTTTCTCACCGGACGCGAAACAAATTTTTCGCGCGACAGATTACATTCAAAGTCAATGCATTGTCTTTGCATTGACTTTAAATGTAATCTGTTGCGCTTAAAAATTAGTTTTATGTCTGATGTGAAAGCTGCTTGACCCGCCCATAACGCGTGTATTCGCGTCTTTGCATTGACTTTGAATGTAATCTGTCGCGCAAGAAATTACTTTCGCATCTGGTGTGAAAGCTGCTTGATGAGCCCACAACGCGTGTATTTGCGTCTTTGCATTGACTTTGAATGTAATCTGCCGCACGAAAAATTAGTTTCGCGTCTTGTGTGAAAGCTGCTTGACGCGCCCATAACGCGTGAATTCGTGTCTTTACATTGACTTTAAATGTAATCTGTCGCGCGAAAAATTCGTTTCGCGTCCGGTGTGAAAGCGGCTTAATGCGCCCATAACGCGTGTATTCGTGTCTTTGCATTGACTTTGAATGTAATCTGTCACGGGAAAAATTCGTTTCGCGTCCGGTGTGAAAGCGGCTTAACACGCCCATAACGCGTGTATTCGTGTCTTTGCATTGACTTTGAATGTAATCTGTCGCAGGAAAAATTTGTTTCGCGTCCGGTGTGAAAGCAGCTTTATGGATGGTACGTGACAGCTATAGAGAGTCGGTTATGTTATGAACATAATACAGGTTTTACTGACCGTATGTTCCGTTAGCGTGGACAGTTGCTTATGTGGAGCTAGCGAATCAATCACTTCTACAGGAAAGAATTTCCTATTCAATCTCTGCCTTTTTCGGGTTTTTATCAGCCAGAACAATCTCTAAAGGGGGATGAAATTATGCCACAAGAGAAATCGTTTGTTATACCAGACACGTTAGAGCTTGTGCGTTTCGCATTGCTTTCACCGCGGTGGTATCAGAGAGCTAGCCCAGATATTGACGAAGTATCCAGCTGACTTCGGTCATGGATAAGTGAAGCGATCACAAGCGGCAAACCTACGTCTGGTCTAACTGCAGCCTTTTCAGCGCAACTTTGCAGACACATACAGCACCTGTCCGGTTAGCTTCAACTGTAGTGGCTACAAACGGGCAACGTTATGATGAAGCTGCCACATTGATGATTACCAAATTAACACAAGCATTACAGTGATCAGAATTACTGCATATAAGTTAACCAGGAGCATTTTAAGTAGTGCAGCACACAAACTAACATGCAGTAGCTGGTAACCGAGCGGTCATAACAACCACAGAGACAAACCCTTGCAATACAGGTTTTACAGACAGCAAGTTCCGTTACCGTGGACAATTGTACTAAGCATCCAAATTACAAACAAGTATAAAAAGTTAGCTTCAAATGAGGTTTATGTTCACACACCTTCTGTGGAATTTCCCCTGATATTACTCTTGCATATTTAGGACACAAACATTAGCCACAGTAACTTGGCTACGTTAGCCGCAGTGCTACAGCCACAATCAACTGGCTATCACGTCAGGGAGGCTTATGCTGTAAAGCAACTTACAGCTTCTGCATCTGTGAGTCACGGACAGTCGCGAGTCGCGACCAATCCAGGCTTTATCTTCAGATATTTTACAAAGCCTGCATTTGAGGCCAGTTATTAATGCTAACTATCGTTAGCGGTCCTGCTAGCCACCCGTAACATGTTAGCTTCACTTACATTATTTGCTGTTATATCGTTACTTACAGCTTGTGGCTCCGAGCGCTTGATCGATGCAACTGCTTCAGATTTGAGAAGCAGCTGAAACACTTATCCGCGTTGAATTATCCTTTATTGACAAAGCTGTCTTTGGTGAAATGCTGAGCACAAACTGCTAACGTTCCCTTTGGCCGTGGCCGTTTGCTGCCAGCAAACAAAAAAAAAGCTACCCACTGATTTCTGGTGGCATCGTCTTTTCGAAGAGAAATGGGTGCTTTTCTTCGCGTCCAGAAGTAAACGAACAAGCGGCTTTGGGAGAGATACTGACAAAACTGCACCGCAAATGACCTGCGGTTCTCCCTTTGTATTTCTGGAAATGTAGATGCTACTAAGGCATAGTATGATCCGCGGTTGTTTGTGCCTGCTAGAATAGTTTCCGGTGTGGGCAGGTCCAGCGCCGTGATTGGCTCCGGCTAGGTCTGTATTAATTGGACGGCACAACCTGACGTCAGGTTTTGCCCAGATCTCGTGAAGATCTCGGGACGAGCCGTCAGAGAGGAAATCACGTTCACGAAATCACGTTCTAGGATTACGGCAAAACTCCTGTATCTTATGTTTAGAAACTTTTCAGAGGTTGAGTATGGATATCCAACATTATGACATTACTTACATGTATTAAAAGAAGGATCAGCATAATAGGTCCCCTTTAAGTACTTTCTGAAATACGCAGGGTTGCTTCAGCATTAACAGTTTGCTTCTGTCACTTATCAGTCTATATCAGATGCTCAGCAGATGACAGGTATATCATCCCGGATATGTGATTTTAGCTATCGCCGATATTCCCAGGATTTGGCTTAATTAGCCACGAATGATGTTCACAAGATTTGTCTCGATTACCCGTGACTGATGTTTGTTCGTTGGCACTCTTAATGAGACATCAGCTGCTCCACCGAGAAACCGTTAATGTTGAAGCAACCCTGCGTATTTCAGAAAGTACTTAACACCATCTCATGCAACTAGCCAATGGGCCATATTAAGTGATCTTTTGTCATAAAATAATAGACTGGGACAATCACACTCTCCAACACAATAACAGCGCATACTTCTGGGCGAAGGGCGACGTTTCGTCATTCTCGGGTGACGTAACGTCATTATCACGCGACCGTTGAAGCAGACAACTAATTAGGGGGAATAAAACCTCATTTATCTCGTCTTTGAAAACAAAAATACCACATTTTTGTATTTTACAATATTTATTTACTAATAATGTTTGTATAAAACAGCATTATGA